>JAWWLV010000088.1:19057410-19078348 GCA_035041135.1 Platyrinchus mystaceus
AAGTGTTGCCAGCAGGTCTAGGGAGGTGATCTTTCCTCTCTGCTTAGCATTAATGAGGCTATATATGAAGCTCTGTGGGGGGCAATGAAATATTTATAAAAAGCACAAGAGGATCCCTAATGCTGATATGCTTGGAAGAGCTTTTAGGAGTACATCTGCCTTACAGTTCTGAAGAAAGTCCCAAGTTGTATCCACTTTCCATTCTTTGATTTATACAACAGAACAATTTCTGAATGAAAAATCTTCCTTTTCTTCAGATTAATGTAGGCTGGAAGATGCTCTCCAGAAGTTCACTTTTCATACACTGCTGATAATGGGCATCCAGTCTATGGCAGAGAATTAAAGCTTGCCCAAATAACTTCCCCAACACTCCTACAGTGTTGATATGTGGCATCAGCAATGATTACCTTACTCAAAAAATCCACTTATATTGTGTTAGTTTCCTACCGGATAGAAAGACCACTTTCTTTCTTGACCACTTTCTTTCATCCACTCAGTATTTATCTTCTTTGGTGTAATTTTTTTGTTTGTTTGTTTTTGTTTTTGTTTTTTGGGGGGGAGATATTATTTGTTTTGGTTTTTGTTTTGGGAGGGAGTTTGGCTTTTTTACTTGTTTTGGTTTGTTGTAGTTGTTTTAATAAAGGTCAACGCTGTTCCTATTTTAGCCTATGTCCACAAAAACATGAATTAAATAGAGTGAGTATCCTGTGAGGGAGTCAAAAGTTTTCTTTATTTTGCTGGCCTTTAATGTTTCAACTGAACTGGGAAAGAGAATATTGATAGAGGTTCATTTGTAGTCTCCACTCATTTTTATGTCAAGAGCCTTTATGATAAAACACACAGACCACAGGTTACACATGATATAATCTAAAATAATTTATATTAAATGATTATACACAACATCAGAGACTCCATAGTTTACCAATGAATTAAAGAAGGAAACTTCTTACTCAAAACCAAATAAATTAAAGAAACAAAAACTTAATAATTTCTTGGATATATCTGCCATAATTTAGTGAACACTACACTAATAATACAAGATTTCCCATATGAGCAAAAAAAAGGTATTTAAATTAGGAGTTAAAACAAATCAATTTAAAAACAAACAAGAACTTCCTACATCTCATGTAACATCCCTCTAGAAACTTCCCTCTTGTACTTACCTGTGGTGCAGTTGTTGAACTTTATGTCATCTATTGCTGCTCCTCCTCCTAAGTCTCTGGTACGAATGCCTTCAAAGATAACTTCAAAATTCCTCAGCTTCCCCAAGTGTAACTCAACTTTGTTCCATTCATAACCATGACTTCCTGATTCACTCCATATTTTCACAATGCCATCACCAGTCTGAAATTTGAATAAAATATATATAGTAAGATACACGTAAATATGGATTATCAAATACAAGGGTTTTTGGGAAAACAAACAAAGCCAAACAGAAAGAAGGCTGGAAGACACTCACTCGGTAAACAGATGCTTTGCTAGGATAATAAGAAAGGTAGTGAAATTAGATGATTACTGTACAAATAACATAACCATCAATAGTAGACAGAGTCTCGGTAGAGAAATTACTATTTGTATGACTGAACTGCAAACAAACTATTTTGGTAGAGTTGTATTTAACTTTATATAATACTGTTCTTTGTTTTTAGAATATATTACTGTATGCAAGGCTACTCTACCATTTTTAAATCAGTATATCTAAGGCAGAATCTTTAAAAAGTTGTGACAATGGTGATATAGGAGAGGAAAAACAAAAAGAAGATATTGATAAATTTAGTGCAGTTTATTTGAAAGTAAATAAGAGCCTTCTGCCTTTCAAGTGTGCTAATATATTTTAAAGCTTTTCTTTAAACGTCCTATCACATTACCTAACTGGCAAGTCAGCAGCAAACAACATGCTTCATTTTTTAATAGTAATATTAGAATGCAGATGAACCAATTTCACTTGCTGTGAAGGGATTACACATATATATGACAACACCAAAAGTAAACATTTACAAAAGTTCTGCATATGGCTAAATTAATTTTTCTTTATGACTGTGTGAATAATCATCCAAACTGTAAATAAGAATTTTTTTTTCTACTCTTTTCTTATCAAAAGCCAGTAGTACTCCAGCTAGGGTTAAGAAAGCACTGTGTGGTGCATCAAACAGCTAAATACAGTGCATAACAAAGGTTCTAAGACAATAGTACATGAACAAGCAAAATCTAGGGAAAATAGAGACAGCAGTAAAATAGGCAAAGAGGAAAATTAATTACATTTCTTTATCCATGGCGAACCTGTTAGATCAGATTTATGTTAATAAGATTGTCTTATGCATATTTATGATGAGAAAATGAATCTTGGTGCTTTAGATGTTGTATTCTGAATAGGAAAGTTCAGACAAGCATGAACAAAAATATTACATTAGTTGTTTCTGAATCAGGGAACTCATAGAATTGTTGATATCTTTTAGAAGGAAGTCCTCAGACCTACTATAGCATAGAGACATTTGAAGTATGCCTTGGCAAGGGTGTTCTGGAATATCATAATTAACTGTAAAACAATTTTTGGAAACAATGACAACTTCAAAATGATAAGTAGAAAACAAAAACACAGGGAAGAGTTTCCATAACTGCATATGGAATGCATATTTAACTATGTAAAACCATAGATATCCAGCTGAATAACTATTTCTGCACAAAACTAATAATGCTGGACCAGTGGTAACAACACCCCTTTATAAGCCATGATGTCTGAGCACTACAGGTACCAGGGGAGAGTTTAGGCATTGCTTCTTCAGTTACGTCTCCATGGTTTAAAGCCAATGACACAGTCCATTAAAGTGAAAATAATGTAACAGGAACTCACTGGTGCTTTGCACCACTAATTCCAGAGTTGATGACAACTGCTTCATTTTCTCATTTTCTCAATGAACTTGTCCTAGTGAGACTTCTGATTCTATGTGCCATCGCACCAGAGGTCCATTTTTTTTAATAGAATCATAGTATCATAGATTATCTCAAATCCAAATCCTTGCTTCTTGCAGAACTACCTAAAACTACACCATGACTAAGAGCATTGTCCAGATACTCCTTGAATTCAGACAGGCCTTTTGATTTGACCACTTTCCCAGGGAGCATTGAAGAAGCCACTTCTGAGCCTATAATCAATGCAATTAAGGGGGAGTGGAATTAGGACGAGTATAAGACCTTTTCTAAAACTTCCACGAACATTTCAACATAGAAGCACAGCTTAGAAGACTCTATATTAACACTGTACTCAAAAAGAGTAGATACAGTAATTGATTTTAACACTGGTAAAACAATGTGTCAGATCTATTTTAGCGTTACTACTGTTATTCCTATCCATGAAATATGTATTCAACAATTTAACTTAATTATTCCAATAACTCAGCAATATATATACCATTGATTTTGATATTTTTTAATAACCTCCAAAAGAGTATTAATTATTATTTAGGTAATTTGTTTAGTCTGCAAACATCTTCCACCTGTTCATGACATGAATAAAATGGATGGTTATGATGAGTTACATTTGATCTTAAGGTCTCCAACACAGAATACAAATACAAAACTTAGTAAATAAGCACTTTTAAACATTTAATCCATTTGTTGTATCTAGAGCCTTTTCTGCCTGCACTTAAGATTTTTTTGGAATATAAATAATATTAAAAAATATTATAATAAATTACTGATCAATTTTACAAAAGTATCTCAGTGCTGTGTATTAGTGGTGAATTTAGGAAACTTAAAATGAAATGTGTAATAATAATACTAAATGATAAGGGACTTCCTTTACATTTATACATTTAAACAAAATAGAACAATTCAAAACTTGTATATTTCCAAACATTAAGCCCCAAATCTATAAAAAAATTACCTGAATTTAAGTTTGGATGTATGGAAGTTAGTGGAGCTTTTTAAAACACAGAGATATAAATATTTATGTAAAATCTGGAAATGTTAAACGTTGCACAGTTAACCAAAGTATGGCCCTCATGTGTGCTGTTAGCTGAATTTTGATTGATTTCACATTATATTTTATTACATGACATTCTGTTCAGACTTGTGTTATGTTTATCACATAATTTTCTGGGTGAAGGATGCTGCAAGTAACAAGGGATACTGATCACATATTTCTTTAGAAATAACCACATAAAAATGTTGTAGCAGTCAATTTGTATATGGTATCATAGCCATAAAGTATTAAATCTTTATGCAATTACAGGCTCTGGAGCATTTGTTTTACACAGTGAGACACTGAAATATTTTTTGTTAGGAAGAATTTTTTCCAGATAGGAAATTTATGGCAGTCCCTGTGCACTTCACAAATTCTTGAATATGAGTACACAAATAAAATACAAAAGAGACATTTCTCTTCCTGTCTGGGTTCCACAGTAGGAGTTCCTATACAACAGCAGCACTTCATAAAGCATGAGAAGCTGATTTTTCACGTGCTCAGCTACAGCTCTACATACCAAAATGAAAAGCATTTCCTCATCTGCTGCATAACTGCATGAAGGCTGTTCCAAACCAGAATGCAAAGCCCCTTCAAAGACATAAGCCCTGCACACTGCATGAAACATCCAAGGAGAGGAGGGAAAGAGAGAGACAAGCAGGAAGCTTGGCTCTCCTCCTCTCCCTAGGCCCAGAGAGTGAAGCTGCCTTGGCTCAGGGTTGTAAGCTATACACTTTTTCATGATACATCCTTGTCATGGGAGGATCAGAGTCTGTAAGCTTTGCAGAATCCATTTCATGAATTACTGTTTGGTTTTCTGCATCTTCCAGACATTTAATCTATGTTGTGCTTTGGCATTTCTTTCATATCTTTGGAATCTGTTTGCTTCTAAAACAAACATAAATATGTCCTGAGGCAGCAGAAAAATTTTCTGTGCTTTGACCTGCCTATTGCATCCAGAAATCCTTCGATCTTTTTCACTGCCATATACATATATTAACATAAAGGAGAGATACGTAAACTAACAAGCAGAAATGTGTCTCAGGGTAGAGGAGGCTGGAGGCCACAGTGCCACCTTTCTTTCTGTTTTTAAGAGGCTATTCTGCTACTGACTCCTGCTCATACTGACTGTCTAGATTGCTCTTCAACCTGGGCTGATTGGAGGCAAAAGGCCCAGTCAAACTCTGTGTTCCAACAGGCTGATAAAAGATTGCCAAGATCTGCGGTTTTGGTGGATTCTATCAGTGCTGTCTGTACGTGTGTGGGCTGATTGTATTGGATGTCGCTCAGGGTGGAAATCTCATTTTCCAGTTACCTTGCAGGAGTCTCACTGCATGTAGGCATGATGCAGACAGAAACAGTTAATGAGGATTCTTTGTGGATCATACCTATAAGCTTTATAGAATGAGCAGACCACAGGGTACAAGAGAAGAACACTTCCTAGTTTAGCATGTGTATTTCTACTTTGGACTTATTTCTTTCCAGCATGTGGTCCACTATTTATTAGTGTAGACTACTGCCAAGCAATACCTCTGGAAAAAAACTTTGCAAAGTTACTCAGAAAATAATTTTTACAACCTATTTTGAAAGTCTGTACATTATAGTTCCCTAAACTCAACCTGAGAAATTCTGAAAGTCCAATGTGAATGACAGAGCACCTAAAAAAATTTTCAATTCTTTCCAAAAATACAGACCAAGACCACCAAAACCAAAGGGTGTTTTCATCTAAGGTTCTGAAAAGTTATTATTAATTACACGTCACTGCCCTCTATGGGTTGAACATAGCCAAAGGTCAGGCTGAGGTGAGGAGCCATCATTGAGAAAAGCTTAACAGTAAAGGGCATGTTTTTGCACTGACAGCACATCATGCTGAGCAATAAACACTGTCAGAAAATGGCAGAATTACTTCTAAGATGACCTTAACCTGTTTAGATCTGTAGGTCTATAAGCCTAGCTATATTGGAAAATTAATATTCATATTCAGGGGATTTTTTACCTGCTTTCTGATAGTCTAAGGGGAATTATTTCTTAATGATTTCATTCCATTGCAGTTCAGAATCTTTCTCATGCTTGTCTTATCTGAAGAATGATCTAAAGTGTTTATAGCCTCTCTTCTGAGCACTTCAGGGGGAAGGTATAACTTAGTAGGCTCAATATCCTCATTAATTCACCTGGGGATACTAAGAAGAAAGCAAAGGAAAGGATTTCTCTCTGTCTTAGAATTCCTTTTATTTTGTAGCTGAGTTTAATATTTTTCCTATGCAGCAGAGACCACCATTATTCTCAAGGCTACATTTCTAGCAGAGTGAGAACAATATTAGGAACTGACTCCAAAGCATGAAAGAGGAGAATGTGATTTTGCATTACAAGATGATGCAAAGAAACTTCTTATGAATACACTTTCTTTCAGAACAATACAATAAATATTCCAGTTGCAATTATAAAGTTTCTTCTATGAGACAATCTCCCTTGTTGCATTTGCAGTGAAACAGAAATGAAACACAGATTTTGTTGTGATCTGCACCTCTCCTTCTATTCATGTTCTGAGCTGGGTTCAAAATATTTCACTGGCTAATTTGCATCAGACATTTATTTCAGCAGAGCCACAGGAAATGAAGCAGAGCTTACCAAGCGGATGGAGGCAATGAAAACATTTGCTAAATATTCCAGGACTCTTCAAAGCAAATATACTTGAGGGCTTTTTAATCAGAGACAGAATATTTTCAAATGACTCATCAAAAAACTATTAGCTGTTTATTATTAATACCAATAACATACTTTCTAGATTCACTGCATCAAAAGACTCCTCTTTCTGCAGGATCTTTCAGACTTTTGAGAGAAGTAAAACTCTTTTTACATGCATCCTTAAACAGTTAGGAAAAGGACTTCTCCAGTTCCTTTGAAAACTGGATCTTCCTGTCAAGCTGTAACCATCCAGAATCTTTTAAACATGATGTATTTTATGCAAAACACAGAAAAATAGTATAGAATGAGCAAAATGTGACTTTAACTGTCACTGCTCTTTTCTCCAGCTTTTGATGCATGGTAATCCCTCTGTTCTACAAGAGCATTTCAGGAGGGCAGTTTACTTTTCAGGCATTTATTTTTGGTTTAGAATCAGATGTATTTTCATGGTGTGCAAATGATGCTAATTATTAAATTTGATCTTCTTAATGAAATTTTACTTTCCTTGGTGTGATATCATCATTAAAGTCTTTTCATGGTTGACTAATAGTTTAAAGATGGAGTATTCCATAATGTGTTGTGTTCTCTCCATGCTTTCTCCTTTTTTCCGCAAGCAGTGGAGTGCAGTCCAGCATTTTACATGTACATCAAAGAAACAGGAGACAGAAAGAAGAAAAGTCACAACTTTTCCTTATTTGTCCATATTTTAATTACTTTTTCTACGAACCTTTATATTTCCCAATCATGGAACAATTAATATATTTGCTGATACTTCTATTATTATTTATGTACTTATTTCAGTTTCATTGTTTGAGAATGACTCCAATTTTGAGCAGGTTTTGAACACCTTCCTTTGAGCTGTTTCTACCTCTGCACTGCAGTACACAGAATACTTGCTTATTTTTAAAGATCTCACTTCCTAATATTAAGTCCTTCATATATATCTTGAAACAAAAGTACAATAAAATACAATAAAACTGAAGACTTATGTTGTATAGCAGAATCTCTTTAAAAAAAAATGTGGTTATTGTGTCTCCTTCACCTAAAGTTATTTTCAAAGCACATGACAGATTCTATCTTTCTTCATTTCTCACTGATTTTCTCTTAAAACTTCCTAAAAGAGTATTGTTTAGGTTACTTGAAAAGAGTAACTTAACCCTACAGAGTTTGTCTTCATATTTCATTCAAGAAGAAAAAAGCTTTACATCAGATAAATGCACACAGATCATCAAATTATCAAATGTGTTAAAATGACTCAAAGAATGAATTGAAGTCAAGATTTGTTCATCCAAGATTTGAATTTTAACGTTTTCTTTCCCATTCTCCTGTTTTCTTTGTTTCCTTGTTTATTCTTTTCTCTCTTCTATCTTTTCTTCATGATGACATGAAGAAAAGAAGGAGAGTAGCCAAGAAGTTCAATAAAGCCATGAAGATGTGAGTTATGAATGAACACGTGTGTCCTCTGGCCCACTTGTCAATCACCAGTCTGAAAATGATTCAGTGCAAGCAGTTCAGTGGCACTTTATAACAGCACTAGTTAAAACAACTCATCTCAGATGCTTTATTTTAGAGAAAGACACGTACTCTCTGTGTTAAGTGTAAGGTTGGTCAATGTATAGAAACAAACCAAATAAAGCATTTGCACATGTTGTTGCTAATGCAGGAAAATCTGGGCACAGCTGTAGTTAGTTACTGCTCTGCCCTTAGCTACTGTTTTGAAAATTTTCCCTCTTATAAAGTAACCCAGAGAGACTTGTGCTTAAGATTACCATTACATTAAGAAAATTGCTGCTAATTATCAGAATGTTAAAGCTCTGCATTAAACATATAATTCCAAAATTATTAAGTCTATCTAGAATAACTCTGAGACAAATAGAAACAACTTCAACATAGGAAGTGGTTTTAAACTCAAAATTTACACCTTCCATCACTAAACTGAAGGACTGAGGGACGCACACTATGGGATTCTGAATTATTCAACAAATTGAGGTAGCAAAAAATGAAGAAACAACATCAAAAAAGCAGACAATAGAACTGCAACGATCTACAGAGTAATGGTCCCAAAAGGTAAGAACAAGTTAGTGATGAGTATGCAACAGGGAGAGTTTTACTTCAGGGATGTGAGCTTACTCAAGTTCACTGCAATGAAGATTTGTGATTCTCAGTAAAGTAAAGAATACCTTAAAAATCAGTTTCTCTCTAAATTATATTTTGGCCAGAAACAGAAACACTATTTAATATACCTCTGCCTTCAATAAAAAACACTTGAAAAGAAACATCAAGCTGATCAAATGTTATTTGAGAAATTATTTGATCAGGCAAAATGTATACTGCCTAAGTACATTAGCATGCATGAAAATTTGGTTTCACTTTTACGGATAACTTTAAAAAATCACATAATGGCATTTGCACGGTGCGTTACAGAAAGATCAGCAAGATGAAACACTGATATTTCAGCCTCCAAGCCTTTTATTACACTCTCTGTGTATTAGTCTCAGTAAGTTTTCATAATAAGAGTTAATACCTCTTTCATTTCCTCCTTTGTGTAAAGTGTTAAGATTATTTTCACTCTCTGAAATATCTTTTCCCCAATTCTCATTTCCAAAATTAACAAGACTATAATAAAGGATTATGCATTTCAGAAAAATAACACAAACACATGCATTTTTATGAACAAATTAGATAAATGAAAGAATACCACTGAAGAAATTAATTTTTTGAAATGCACCACTTTTGGAATTCTGGTGGAATCTCATAGTAAATTCCTTCAGAGCATTAAAAGGCACTAATAAGTCACCCTGCCATGGGTGCCAGCACTTGCGATATTTCTGGGAGCTAAATGGTAAGACTCTTGTTTCTTAATTGCTGTAAGTGCTGAGATGAGAAAAGTCGGTTTGAAAAAATGCTTTAATAAAAGTCACTAATAATTCACCTGGAGACATGATTTTGTTTCAAGCGGGTACATATTCCAAGGAATGACAATTAAATTGCTTATTATCAAAGAAGAAGTTATACTTTACAACCACTTATTTTGGAAATCTATAATGGGAAGGCAAGAATAATTCATTGATTTTCTTTCAATTGTTCTGTGTACACTATTTTCTTAGAACTTTGATTTATCCTGTTGCAACTATTAAATCTTCTAGAATTCCTTACAGACAGAGTTCATTTATAACCAAGGAAACTCTTCTGACAATTGCATCCTTCTACATTCCCATGATACTATTTCCATCAAATATACTTTTATGTGCTTAGGCTCTTAAAATATATCTTCATTCTATATGTTATCCTTACCTATTAAAGGGAGAAATAAAGCAAATCCTCTTTGTAAAAGGAGATTCATTAGGTACATTGTACTACTTCATCCTCTTCTCATTTCCTAGCCCTCCCAGCCCTTCTTTCCACTCAAATGCAAACATTTCTTTTTCATTTCCTATCATAATCCACCTTTGTTTGATTTTGGGTTTTAGGTAGCTTAAGGGATACAATTTTGATTGCTTGGATCACATTTTTTTCCTTCAGGTCTATTGCTAAGACTGAGTAACAATAAGCATCGAAGACGTTTTGTAAGGCCATTAGCATTTCAAGCAACTTAGTCTCATTTTGTCTCAAACCTTGTCACACTTTGTTTTCATCACATTTTACACATCTCCTCAGATGTTTCCCTTTCTCAATGTTGAGGCAACTATAATTTTTATAAAAACCAAAGCTTGAAAGAGAAATAATCACAGTTACAAAATTTCTAGGAGGACTGGACAACTGTTACAACCCTCCATAGTGCCAAGCAAGGACAGTGTGCTAAACTTTGTGCAATGATAGATTCCTTGGTTTATAAGATAAAAGTAAAACCTTTACTTGTTCTTACTATCTTAAAAAAATACAGAAAATATAGAGTAAGAGATAGAAGAGTTTATGAATGATCATAAAAAGTTATTTGCAGAAATGAGACAACCTCAAATCTGTCATGTTTTTGCTCCTATAGGGAATACTCTGAATACCATATTGAAAGATGAGAGGCAAAATCACTCATCAAATTTCAGCTTTTTATTATGCAGCTTTAACTCTTTAACTCATTCTACCTTTTTTTTTTTTTTTAGGGGGGGGTTGTTTGTTTGGTTTTAGTTTTTTTGTTTTGATTTGTTTTTGTGGTTTTGGTGTTGTTTGGTTTAATTTTTTAGCGATGAACATTTTCCTTTATCAGTTTGGATATGGAATAAGAGAAGAAATATGAACTTGTCCAAATAGGAGTTGCATATCCCTAATAACTCCAGAACCAGTAATGACATCCGTGATGCATTTTGATCTCAGAGCACGCATCAGCAAGGATGATGACAAGACACAAACCCCTGAGTGTCTCGGAAAGTCTGTGCACATGAGTAGCCACAGTGAAACTGGGACATGGGTAAAACTCACACCTCAGGTCCACAGATCAGACCAGATAATGCCAATGTGTATTTGTTCAGGATGTCTTTTAGAAGGATGGTGAAGCAACTTTGTTTTCACATGTCATGGATTAAAGTATCGTTTGAATGGCACAGTGGGCAGGCAGAAGCTGTGCTGGTGGGACTAACTTTTCTCCTCTGACACTTTGACAGATGTTTGCTAAGGTTAGAAGCATTTTTTCTATTTGCAGAGTCACAGTGTTTACAAAATCAGTTCAACAAAGTGGAAATTATGGAATTAGTCTGTGTTAAAGTCCTCTCAGGTCTTCAAAGTGTGAAGATTTGTTCATGAAGAATTAAAGAATTGTCATTACAACTGCCTTGAAAAATAAAACCCCCAAGGCAAAACCAATTCAGCTGAACAAAGCATCTGGAATCTTTCAGAGATTTTTTTTGTTTTAATCAATATTTCAATTGAGCAATTCAGCTCTGATTCCATCTTGGTTCTATATATAAAACTGAATGGAAAAAGTGGGAAAACATCTTTACAGGGATTTTGCTGAGGGAAAACTAAAAAAGAAATTATAAAATAAAGGAAAAAGAAGTACATATATCTGATGAAAACAAAACATACCTAATCAGAAAAAGTAAGGTTTCTTTAGGTAGGACAATAAAATTAAAATATTAATAATAATTCTTGAGACTGGCAATAGTAATTCTTAATTCTTGGACCTTGTAATTAAAACTTTTAAGGTTTTACTAAATATTTGATCTGTCTCTTCAAAGTGAAAAACCTGCAGGACAAGGATTGACATGATTATTCCCTATTCATCATCAAAGAGATTTTTTAGATATAGAAAGAATGATTAATGTCAGTTAAGTGTCATCCCTACTCTGATGCAGTGGGATGTTCACTGGGATACGACTCTATTTCTTTCTTTGTGGCATTTATTATAGAGCCTATTTGTATTCTATTAGAATATTCTTTTCAATTGGATTGTAGCTTTTGGGCTTGTAGAAATACAAAACAGATCCTCTGGGATATTAGATGAACTGGACAGCCTCATGGGACTCAGAACACTAAGGCTGCAAAAAAAATAGTAAGCTCTTTAATTAGTCAAAGCTCAGTTAAGTACTTTTACCTTTATTGAATTGATCCTGAGCAATGAAACATTAAGAGAAATTCAAGTCCTGTCTCTATAGGATCTGATGGATATTTATTCTTAGAAAGTGCTGAGGAAACAGATGTCTGATTTAATTTATTAATCTGCAATTATGAAATATATTCTCTACAAACTAAGGGTTCTCATGGCTGACTGATATAATAATAAATTATTTATTTATTTATTTCACTACTTCTCTATTCAATGGCCCCTTGCTAGTGTGTTCAAGGACATATAAAATTATAAATATATAAATATTTATAGCATGGTAAGGATATACAAGACAAAAGTTTGCAAACAAACTCATGAGATTTTTTGTTTGCACTGCCAGCACAGATATTAATATTTACATACAAATGCAAAAATATTTACTGAAATGTCCAAAATTCAAATATTTATCCAGTGGCATTCCTGATGGTAGCCATTACTTATCGAAAGATACCATATATAGTTAGAGTTCTACAGGAAGACATATGGAAAATAATAGACACCTTTCCTCTTATAGATGCTTGTTTTACAATGGCATAAATCATACTCAAGATTGCCTTTGACGTGGTGACTGAAAACGCACTATCAACAAAAAAAGGCTAGAGCGACTGCAGCAGTGGCTGCAGCTCTGGAGGCATCTATGACTTTAAAAATAGAAAGCCCACTCAGATTGGAAAAAATGTATTATTACTGCAGGTCTTGTGACCTTAATATATTTCTTAGAAATCTCCCTGCTGGACAAAATGCAAATATGTCTTTCTAAGATGTCTTTCCTCTGGTAACATAGGCATAATTTTCCAGATAAAGGCAAAATGACTGATCTGAAAACAAACATGGGAACAAGCATCAGCCATAATTCAAACATGTACAAGACAATTTGTAATAACCTTCAACCTGTCAAAAAATACAGATAAAACTAATGTAAAACAGGAAATTCAGTGACATTAATTTTTTTTTGTTTTCAATTAAAATCTCTCAGAGGTTCCCCAATTCTTTTCACAGTGCAGCAAATATTACATAATCCACTTCTGGTTTATAGTTTCAGTAGCTGTGTTAGCCCCAGTTCTCTAGTTTCACATCTTCATTTTTTCCCTAAATGTTGTGGAGAGTGCAGAAGTTTTGTCTGTACTTTCTAAGGGGATTTATTCCCTACAACAAATAAATACAGAGCTAATTATTAGAAGAGGATAAACATTTTAATGTGAACTGAGGAAATGATGTAACATTAAAAAAGGCAAATCAAACAAAACTGTAGCCACTGAGTGACAAAAAAACAAAAATAAGAAAACTCCAAGGGATTTGTGGAAGAATGTACCTTTCCCAACACTTCTATGGCAGAAATTCCATCTGATCACATCTGTATGGAAAGGGATATTCTAACATGATGCTAAGAAGTTTCTATAGCAACAGCATCCTCTATGTGTTACCGTAAGACCTGTAGCCATTAGATTGGTATTTGCAGAAAATATGGACTAAGTACGCTCTAGGTTATTTTAGTAGCATTTACCACGTGGCCTTCTTTTGTCTTGCCACATGGTCTCCTCTACCTTTCTTCCTCATATGACCACACCTTCTGTGGGTACTATTTGTAAGACCATTCAGGTTTGTCAACCACACACAGTAAAATTTTTCTTTAGCATTGGTCTTTTCAAGACAGCTGGTCTCTTTAGAAGAATCTTACTGCATCATTACTGTCAAAAGATCTCAGACCTAACCTGAAGAATCACCTCAGTTCCCTGTGCAACAAATCTCCGCACAACTTGGAATGAGGGAACTGCAAATTTTATAGAGATTAAATTCCAGAGATACTGACTTTAACAGACTACACAACTAACTAAGGCAAAGTCTAAGGTTAAAAATGTGCAGCTTGTGAGGCACGGGAAGATTCTCATTAGTTGTTAATTCCTTTCCCTAGCCCACATACTCCCAAAATAACTGGACTGGGAAAAAAAAGAGAAGAACTCTCATTCTTTTAGTAACACTTGAAGAATACAGCTGGTGTATAAAATGTTAAAGAGATAGAAATCCACTTTAATAATTTTGGAGTGTTAATAAACTTTTTGATAACATCCTCCCTCAGAAATCCCATTGAACAAAATTCTGAACTGAGTTACAGTGTCAAAATGCTCAGAATAATGCTGTGCACTGCAGAATCCTTCACATTTAATGAGTATTTCCATGTCATAATAAGAGTCTTCTTGTGTTTGCTGATCAATGAAATTAATTACATGCCCTCCTGTATCAAAATTTAAATACTACCTCTTCTGGATCACATTGGAAACTCTTATTTAACGAAGGTTCTCTTCCATGCAGATCAAACTAAATTAAACTGGAAAGCAGTAACATACTAAGTTATGCTATTCATTGGAAGGAGTGGAAGGCAACAGTGAGGTGCTGAGAGGAAGACCAAATAACATCTAAATGTAGGCTGAAGATTTTAATTGGATAAATGGTAGAGTAGCTTTATCATACCAACAGTAAAAATAAGTACTTTTTTTCAGACGCCTAAATGAGATGGTATAAATACACAGAAAACAAGTCTAAGCAAACTATTAAAAGCTGAAAGATGATTCACATTTGTGCCTTTATTGATTCAGCCAAATATAGATTGAGTGCCAGCTCCATTTCACTATAATTTCAAAGAATAAACCACAGTTTTCAACAGAGAAGTTACCTATATAAAAACAATGATGTTTTTAATTGCATTAGCCTAAGCTTTCACTGTAGTTTTACATGACCCTTCCACAACATGTCTCTTCTCCTGTTTCAATGAAAGAGTAACTGGCATCCATAAAATTGGATGTAAAATAATAAATAAAATTATTAATAACAAAATGGCACCCACGGTATCAAATTTTCTCCTACCATTATAAAAAAGGTGTGGTGACATTTAATGGTTTATAGATGAGAGATGATTTTGCAAGTAAAAATAAGGTTACTTGCACTTTTTTGTTCACCATGTTTTTAATTGTTTTCCTGTTCTGAGTGCTAGAATTAAAACTAGTTTAAAATATATCACTGAATTCAGTAACTGCTATCCAACAAAAAAGATTTTCACCAGAATGTTTTCCATTATAAGAATTTTATTTTTTCACTTGTATGATTTTGAAAGTTAAGCAAAAAACATGGTCTTGTAATATTAATTTATTATGAAAATATGAAAAGCAGCCACATAATGTTTTGATAGATTACACCAGGTTGGGGGAGGGAATGTCACTCTGGAGGGTAGGAAGGCTCTGCAGAGGGACCTGGACAGGCTGGATAAATGGGCTGAATCCAGGGGTATGGTGTTTAACAAGTGCCACAACAATCCTCTGCAGGGCCACTCTGCAGAGAGGCTGAAGAGTGACCAGGCAGAAAGGGACTTGGAGTTTCTAATCAACAGGAGGCTGAACATGAGCCAGCAGTGTGCCCAGGCCAACAAGGCCAATGGCATCCTGGCCTGTACCAGGAACAGTGTGGCCAGCAGGACCAGGGAAGTGATTCTGTCCCTGCACTTGGCACTGGTGAGGCCACACCTGCAGTGCTGTGTCCTGTTCTGGGCACCTCAGCTCAGGAAGGATGCTGAGTTTCTGGAAAGTGTCCAAGAAAGGACAACCAGGCTGGTGAAGGGACTCAAGCACAAGTCCTATGAGGAGAGGCTGAGGGAGCTGGGGTTGTTTAGCCTGAAGGAAAGGAGGCTCAGGGGAGACCTCATCACTCTCTACAACTGCCTGAAAGGAGATTGTTGCCAGGTGTGCATCGGTTTCTTCTCCCAGGCAACCAGCAGTAGGACAAGAGGACATGGTCTTAAGCTGTGCCAGGGGAGGGTTAGGTTAGACATTAGAAATTCTTTACATAGAGAGTGATCAGACATTGGAATGGTCTGCCCGGGGAGGTGGTGGAGTCACCATCCCTGGAGGTTTTAAAGAAGAGATTGGACTTGGCACTTAGTGCCATGGTCTCATTGACAGGGTGGTGTTGGGTCATGGGTTGGACCCAATGATCTCAGAGTTCTTTTACAATTTGGTTGATTCTGTGTGATTCTGTGAAAGGGGTGGTTTTGCTAGTTTTGTAGGTTGTGAGTTTTTATGGTGTGCTCACTCTCTTTAGAAAAGAAGACCCCAATTCTGCTAAGAAAATGCTGATATTTTGACCACACCCTGTTATTCCTTGTTCACATTACAGCCCAGCATTACAGCCAAAGATTAAATAATACCACTTATTTGTTAATTCCATAAGATCCACACTTGTAATAAATATTTATTAAAAAAACCTAACCAAAACACTTTCCATATCTTCTAAAAACCTGGAGCTAAAGAAAAAGCAGTATCACAGACAGCTTGAGAGCCTCAATTAATCTGGTATGTGGGAGATAAGAAATACAATTTTTAGTGTTCGTCTTCTTTTAGTGCTCCTGCCGAAGGTGGAATCAAATATACCCTGCAGACCACACAGTTACACCCACATATTCCAGACTTAATGCAAATGGTCTGTAATTCCTGATTTTAGTAGTACCACAGTATCATCTCTCATGATTTCATTAATTGAAGCAGAAAATCATGTTAACATGGGTTTTTTTAGCTATCTTTAAATTTAGTTATATTAAAATTCCTTATATGAGCTCCCTGTTTTATTTTGTTTTTAATTTTGCAGATATGGCCTGGAAAACCTTGCAGAAACAAGTTAAAAAGGAATGAGGCAGGGAGTGCCAAGGGAAGCTGGAAATCTGAGGTGTGTGACTGAACATAAAGAACTATTGGAAAAATTTGAGTCCAAATACCGAGATAAGAATCAGCTATGAATGGACTATGGGGTTTCCACAAGTCTGCAGGAAATTAATCTCTGAACTTAAATGACCCTCTCACCAGCAAGCAACACAAAGTTACCTGGTTGTGGAAGTGTTTCTTTCCATAGTAAGTAAGATTGTGGGAAGAAAGTGATGTCTCAAAGCTCCCATTACATTGATACTATTAATCTCTGCTGTAAATAATAATTGCTCCCTACCATGGGCAGGCAACAATAAGGACATGCAATTATAGGATGATTCTACTTAATGCAATGGGGTCAAACCTACAAACAAATACACACAGAGATTATTACAGTCATAAATATAGGTATTAAAAAATACCTAGCCTGACTCTCACATGAAATTAATTGGAATCAGATCCTTCCATCTTTGAGAAATAAATTATGGCAAATACAGAAAAAAACTTTTTTGGGTTTTTGTTTGGTTTATCTTTTTTTTTTTTTCCTGAAGTTAGTGAGGATTCAAAGCTGAAGGTCAGAAACTGAAAAAAAATCTGCAGGGATAAAAATTAGACTCTTAACTTAAAACCCCTTATCAATTAATCAAAATAATTTTAAGCATGCTACAACTTGATACTGCAAGCCTGTCAAGGATCAAAGGCTACCAGAAACTAAAATATCTCCAAGACACTGAATCTGATCAGTGAATTAAAAATAAAAGTTGCATTAAAGGAATATAAAACTGGTAACAAATTAATGTGCTACACCATGAGCACTAGTGCTACATCTGATCTTGCTGAAGGTTCTCAGTATAAAATCTGTTCAGTTCAGTACTTATTTGAAAGAAAGGCTATACTTTTCTCAGTGGAAGACTAAGGGACCTTGAGATGTAAAGAGAGATGAGAAAGAAAAAAAAAATAAAGATCTTTCACCTTTTCTGAGGTCAAATAGAACTCCTAGAAATGCTCAGGTTTTTTCTTAGATTTTTTTTTTCTACCAAGTGGAGTTGTTGATTGGGAAAATTAGACACTCTCCTGGGATTTTAGATCTGATCAATGCTACGTGGTTTGTAACAGATATTGGCAGACACCAGGTTACATCTTGTATTATAAAAAAAAAGGTTAATTAAATTTCTGAATTTACCTCTTTAAAAGAAGAGGTGTGGAAAATTAATGAAAACACTCAAAGCTGAAGGTTATACGTCTATCATTCAGACAAAGTCCTACGTCTGTTTCACAGCTCTTGTAAAAAAAATCTGATTTCAATGTCTGTTGCTTCAGTAAAATCATTAAACAGCAGCTCTATGATCCTTAGAAGAAATCTGCCCCGAGACACACTTAAATCACAACTTTTGCTGTCAAATGTCTGCCCTGAAAAGTGTTAGAAAAGAGCAAAAGAAGTCTGACCTGCAAAGATCTCAGAGTCACTTCAAAGCCTCATATGCTAAAAAGAAGCAATGTAATAGCACTCTATGAGGTTATGAGCTGACAAATCAATAAAGTAAATCAGTCCCAGAAATCTTTGATTTGGGGAATGAGTTCAGTGAAACACTGGAGAACTGTGCAATGTGGAGGAGACTGAAAGTGCATTTGTTATCTATGTCACATTATGCAATATGGTGCCAGGCTGGGATAGAAATTAGGAAAGTGGTATTAGCTCTGAGACACAGGGCTTGTGCCTCCAGGTTCAATGTTACAGGATATTGCTGTGTTGCTTCAACGATTCGGTGTCATTGCGCTGTCGAAATCTGTGAGCTTGCTCAGTTTTATAACTAGCCACTGCCCTGCCAGGCAGAGGCATGCCCTTAGTCACACTAATCCTATACTACCCATCAGGCTCATCTCCTAGAGGGAGAAAAATGTCAAGTTCTCAAAGAATTTAAACAAAAAAATGCTTAATAATTCACATATGAACAGTATCGCTTAAATATGTTTCTAGAAAAATGATGGTTTTAGATTACAAATGCTCCGATGAGCCTCTTGTCCTCACAAAAAAGATTCCAAAATACAAGGGGGATTTTTCAATTCTTCTTCAAAAAGCACATTCAAATATATTATTCTATCTCACCAAAGCTGGAATGAATACTTACATCTGGTTGCAGTATAAGAATACTATGAATTCTTCCAATACCATGAATTACTTCCAATAATTGTCAGTAAATAGATTGAAATAACTTCCTAATGTACTTATCTGAGAAAATAAAACACACTGAATGGTGTCTGCACTTATCTACAGTTGCACATATTTGTTTGTCCCTTCTATATAACTTAGTTTTGAAAAATTATGCTTTTACTGAAAACTGACATTTCTATTTAATCACAGTCTCAGTCTCAATTTCCTTAGAGATATACTTATGTCATGGGGTCAAAATTGTGTCTAAAACAATCCTGTTTGAAACAATGCCTAAAAAGATGGAAAGTGCTGTTTGAGATACAAGAAATATAAATACAAAATTATCTTGTTCTGGGAAGCAAAGATGACATAAAAGTTACTCTTGACAAGTATTATTTTATTTCACAGTATCTCCACTGATATCCTTAAGACTCCTGGGACTAAAGTAATATTCCCTTACTGTCACTCATTAGTCAGATGACACATTTCATTGACTCAATTGCAACTTTTAATAACAGTTCACAGGTTAATAAAGGGAGTAAATAGCTTAAAACTGTGTCCTTTTGAGAGTTGTTGATACTCATTAAATAAAGGCCATTACCACTATGCTGCTACATGGAACTAAATACTAGAAAAATTTACACTTTGCCATTAGTTTTGAAGAATTTCTTTAATAATTTTATTCTCTCTATGAAATAAATATTATTTCTATGTTTATTAAATCTATAGATAGTCTACATTTTTTGGAGCATGATTTGACATTCAGTGAACTCTTAAGTAATGCAATCAAGCAAATCTTTGAAAAGTTGGTTTCTTCCTCTAGTTTCATGGAGGTCAGATAATCTGCTTTGAGGCTACCTGAACTCAATGCAATCTTTAACTCCTACTTTAATGTGAGGAGTTGCTTGTTTTTCATGCAGTTAGTGAGAAGAATCAATGTAGAAATACATAATCTGTTTTAAACTGTGAAGTAGAATAAGCTCCTTCCTCAAACTTTATTCTTGAGTGACTTCCTATAGGACTAGGGTCAATTATATTGATTTGTGAAAATTTCAATTTAAACTACTTGATCCTAAAAATACAAATGTCTAGAATACATCAGCTGGCATCTGCAGCACCTCTGCTGCAGGTTTTCCTGTTGACAGACAGGACAGTAGGCTACTCCACTAAAAATAACCAGGGAATTACAAAACCCACTGTAAGTCATCTATACCTGAGCTGCGGCACCAGCTGAGCTGCACATTTCTACGTTACTAACTCTCTCCTCTCTCCATTAGGCTAGGTAAAGCCAATGACAACATCAAGGGAACAACTGTGATGGCTTCCAGTTTTTGCTGAGAAGCAGCAGCAGCAGTCAGGTAACAGGGTATGTATTGCACCAGCCCTGAGCAGCTGGAGGAGGCTGGATCCTGGCTCCAGTTGCCTGTTGCCCTTGGCCAAATTTGTCTGTTGCTGCAGCTGCACCAATGGGGCCCTGCTTCACTTGCCATGAGCTGGGCAGGACTTTTTGTCCTCCTGAATATCATTCTGTCTTTGCTCATTTGTAACTGGATGGAATTAATTAAATGGGTAAGGTCCACTGGAACTTCTTAATGAGATCCTGTGTGTATTGGCCTTGTCACAGTCAGCAGAGGTAGTTACTAATGACAGGTTTCACCTTCTTTATACATCTGCGTATTTCCTTTCAGAGGCCTGTTTCAAATCTTTGAATGAATCTCCCCTTAACTATATTAAATCCTAAACTATCTTTTCTAATTAAAATATGCAAAGCAATTAACATTGATACCACAAAAATTATCTTCAACAAATGATTTTATTCTTTGACTGGGGCTCCTTTCCCACTGTGATACCTAGGACTTGCTTCTCCTTTTTTTATGATAGAAGCAACTTAAGTAATAGTAGGAAACTTTACATTTAGA
>JAWWLV010000088.1:19090209-19106671 GCA_035041135.1 Platyrinchus mystaceus
CTTTAACACATACCCCACCTGTGACACAGTCAATGGGTCCTAATATGGTGTTTTGCTTTAATTAAGGTTACCAGAATTTCTGGAGAATATGAGTAGCTGAAGGCAAGATTGGCAGTCAGTGCCTCTTCAGACCAAGTTTACTGTATATACTATAGGCATGGCAACACTAAAGACAATGCTGTAAAGAGAAAAAGCTTCATTCTCAAGTGTTTAGATGCATGTGAATGTGCATGCACTCAAAAGAAATAAAACCCCCAGGTTTTCATTAGAGAAGGAGGTACTAGGTCTTTTTAACTTCTTTATTCTTAGAGTACTTGTATACTAATACTGTCAGTAATAAAAATAGTGCATACTTTCAACATCGCTCAAGTAATTCTACACTTTTTATTCTATAAATCATTCTAGTAGGTCAACTTCAAAGGAAGCTTTTAGTTGATCTCTTCAGGTGGGAAATCCCCACACAGAATAAGAGGACACCTAGGTCTGGATTCACTGACAGTTTGTAATAGCATCAAGACTGGTTTGTTCCCTGCCAGAAAACTGAAACAAGATACAATACATGTTAACATCATTATTCCAGACCTAAGCCGGTGGTTTTTGTCTCCAACATAAAGAAATGGACAGACAATGAAAACTACTATAACAGGACATTCACTTGAAATGTCAGTTCTTATATACAATATTCCCTTTCCAAAGCCAAGTTGAAATTTAAAGCCTGTCTTCTTGAGGGTGGACAAAGAGAAAATCAATCCACATATAGTTTTAAGCAAAGCTTTCTCCGAGACAATAGTAATCATCATATGCACCTACTACAGTGAGGAAAATTAATACTAAATAGCATGAAAAGCTTATTTCCTTCACCTGAGTTTACTTTTAGAAAAAAAAACCCCATAAACAAATGAAACCTAAATATTTACTAACTAAACTCCTTAGCAAAGACACAGAAAGAAGAAACATTCCTTAGGTATAAAGTCCTCAGTCCAAGAAATATGTCAAAAAGTTGTAGCATATCCTTTAGAAATACAACTCAACAGCTAACACAAAATGTATAACTTTATACCGACATCTTGCCTGAAGCAGACAAATGTAATAGTTATTTTATGAGAGCCTGGACTGGTGCATCACTGGTGACATCTCTACCTTAGAACCACAAGTGATTTCTCTGTGATTTCCAGTTTAATGGTCCTATTGTTAACTGACTGTTTGAAGGGTGGAAGATGATATGGCACTTGCATTTCGTGGTGCTTAGTGCAGGCTCTGGTCAGTGGTTTCACTGCCTGCTTTTCTGATGGGAGAAAAATCTGGAGGTTGAACCTAAAAGATGTCTTAAAGTAAAGCAGAAACCTGCTGACGTCCAACAGAAAGCCATAAATCAGAACAGTTTGAATATGAGGAATGGGTTGCACAAACTGTAAACAGCTGAGGTATGCCAGAAGGAAATTTCTATAAGCAGATCAAAGAAAAGTTGGGTAGACAGTGAACTGAAAGCATTTAATGATATTACACTCAATCTGAAGGAGAAGAGATCTTCACTAGTTGCATTGGAATAAATGTTCCTTTCATATTCCCACCACACTCCAAGTTGTTGCCCAAAGTATATAGTGGAAGCCAGTGAAGTGATAAATCCCCTTTGTTCAACTTCCCAGAGCTGCTGTACTGTGCTCAGTAAATGTGACAGGTGGAAAATGCTTTCCTCAAATCCTATTCAAAGCCTGACCAATCAGTTCTTCTTTACAGTCACCGACCTGACTCTGAGACCAGAGGACAGGGCACTGTCCTGGTCAGATCTGACCTTGGTAGAGGAGATAGTGGACATGGAGGCCCAGAGCCTGAGAAACGCTGGTTCCACAGCTGAAAGTATGAACAAAAATACATTTAAAAACCTTTCTGTGCCAAACAAAGGTATATAAAAAAAACGTGGCTTTAGCAGTAAATAGTCTTTGTATTTATTATATGTTCACAAGAACTCTTTCACAAACTGGCATTTTCTCTGCCAAGTTATATATCTTTTTGTTATCTTTGCTTTTGAATACTGAACAGTCTTATGCCAAATTAAAGCCATTACTGGACCACCCCATAATGTCTGTCTGTTATCAGTTGAGCAGCTCTATTATTTACAAATGTCAATCTGCTCCCTTAAATCTGTATTAATATTCCATCAGCTGAGGTCACTTGGTCCAATCAGCCTGGAGGAGACTGAGGGGAGACCTCATTGCAGTTACAACTCCTTCATGAAGGGAAGAGGAGGGACAGGCACTGATCTCTTCTCTGTGGTGAATAGTGACAGGACCTGAGGGAATGGCCTGAAGTTGTGTCAGGGGAGGTTTAGGTTGGATATTAGAAAAAAGGGTCTTTCCCCAGAGGGTGGTTGGGCACTGGAACAGACTCCCCAGGGAAGTGGTCAAAGCATCAAGCATGACAGAGTTCAAGAAGCATGTGGATGATCCTGTCAGGCACTTGGTGTGACTCTTGGGGATGGTTCTGTGCAGGGCTAAGGGTTCAACTTGATGATCCTTGTGGGTCCCTTCCAACTCAGCATATTCTGTGATTTTGTGATTCAACAATACAAATGTAAATTACAAAGGAAACTGTTTTAGAGTATTCTCAGTTATGTACAGATGGGATGGAAGTGTGAAAAACTGCAAGAAACATAATTTCTGCAGAATTTCTATAAGCAATTACAGCATTTAAACACTTATTCTATAGTATTCTTAAGCTATATTCTTTAGAAATAACTTGAGTAAGAGTCAGGTGTAGGAGAAACTAAAAGCATCCAAAACTGATTAAATTGACTCTCATGACCCCTATGAATCCTCATCTGTCATTGCTCAGAAGAAATAAGTTTCAGGATTAATGTATTTACACATGTTATTACAAAACTTTCTATCTGTATTAGACAGAATGCTATAGTGAGCTGAAGAGGATATGATGATTAAAAGATTTTATTGATGTCTTGAACAGCCTTCCACACACCTTTGAGCCTCCATTGAAGGGGTCAACAGGAAAATGAAAAATACCTTTTGCTTGATAGAGGAGAAAGATACCAACAAACTCTTTAATCACTAAGTATTTTAAAAAAAACATAGCTTCTAATATGATCAGCTTTTCTCTTTTCTCTGTGCTACAGTCCTTTTCAGACAAAAACAAAAAAGATTCTCTCTTTCTCAGAAAGAAAAATATTAAAACTATACCCATAAAGTTACCATAAATGCTTTGAGGTGAGGTTCTGCAAGCAACAGTTACATTTGGAACAGCTATGCTCTGATGTCACACTGTTAATGCCTCCTAGTGAGATTAAGTAGTTCAGTTCCTTATCTTTTTTCCGGACAGTTAAGATAAAAGCATTTTTTTTTGTTCTTCTCATTTAACATTAGTCCAATCCAGCACAATCATTTATTCCCTAAAGCAATAATAACTTTATTAACTGTACCTCCATTCAGCATGTGTTCACATTTATCAGCACACATTGAGGTAAGCAAATAGTAGCACATCTGCTTAGCAAATGTCTGAACATGGAAAGAGCAGAATAGTTCATGGTTAGAAAGAGAGCCCTGATGAAATTGTTTTATGCTACTTCACGGGAACTTGAGTTTTAAAAGAAATTGCTCAAATCACTAGGTCTATTTCACTTTTATGAAAGGCAACAACCTCAAGCAATTTCTCTGTGTTCAATTTAATCAGTACCTTTCTCCACTGCTGTTACCGAAATGCTATTTTCAGGTTTTAAGATAAGGAACCCTTTTAGAATCTAGCCTAAATTTATTCATGGCCACTTCAGATACACTGATTTCTACATAAGCTCTGCCATTCAGCTTTCCTTCCCTTGGAAGGGAAGGAAAGGGAAATACAGAAGTACAAACATACCAGAAACCCAAAAAACAATACTACTCAAATTCTTCATATTTACCTAGCTCAAAACTTCATCTCAAAGTCCAATAGAAGCTGAAAACTTTCTTACCCAATCCTCTTTTGAATTTTTGGCAATTTCAAAATACAAAACCACAAGAAAGGTTTTTCCTGTGTCATTTCTGCTTTGTGACATATAGTTCTCAGTAATTTGAAGGTGGGTATCCAAATTTTTTTTTTTTAATGTAAAGTAAATCTCTGAGTCTTTCCAGGTTCATAAATTGGCAGATCATGTTTTGTATGCACCAGAATACTGAATACTGGCCTGGTTAAACAAAACTCAAGTTAGCCATTCAACTCTTGAAACTCTATCTCCATTAACAGGCAAATATTCTCTCAAAACTCAGAGTTTCAATATCCTGGATATCTTCAGGGACAGAAGTAAAGAATTGTAGTAAAGCTGTGTTATAGCAGCTTTAGTACTTTAGTTTCATGACTGGAATAGCTTTTTGATGAATGTATATATAGAATCATTCAATATAAATAATTATCTACTTGGAAGTAATTCTCCTGGGCATTTACATTTGAATGCATATATATATATATATATACACATATATATATACACATACACACACACACATATCTCCTAAAAGTCACTATGCAGGGTCCCAGAAATTGATTCCAAAGGAAGTAATTTGTAAGGAAGTAAGTTGTAGTATGTGTATGAATCTATCTGTGTCCCTACATGGTACAACAGCACAGCAATAACTCTGCTAATGAAAGGATTTTTTCCTTGTTATATATAGAGAGAGGCAAGATTTTAGCTTAAGATACTATTTATCAAGGATTTGCTATCATATTATAAAAAAAATTATGAATAAAATTAGTTTCTCTCTTGGGTAGTGATTTTTTGTTTTCTTTTGTGTCAGTTACTTATTATTCCTGATCACTAGAAAAAGTAACTTGCTATCTATCATCCTAGTTATTAGGTTTTGTATATCCCACTAAAACATTTGTATTCAGATTTATGAATACACAGCAAGTAGGCTTAAAAGCTTAAGATCAAAATAATTCCTGAGTTTATGACCATGGAATAATTATAACTTGTTACTGATATTGTCACGTGAAAGGAGAGTGATGTAGTTGGTACTCATTTTCTCAGTAGGAAAATATGTTCTTTAGAACAAATCTTGCACTTGCACAGAGCCTTTCAGTGTGTGTTGTTGGGGTTTTTTGTAGAAGCAAGAAAAATGTCAAAATGTCCCAAGAAGAGTTAGCCATGTTAACCAAATTTACAGTCTCAAACAGTTTGATAATTAGAAGTCAGTACTTGCTCTAGGATTGTATCTTCAGATATGCAGGGGAAAGGCAAAAGTATAGTTTCCATTGGGAGGAACAGAGTAGGCATAACTCCTGGTCTGATGTATAGGGTGTATTCCTTTTAACCTCAAGAACCAAATAATTATTTTTTCCTTGATAATAGGCTATTAAATAGCCACATTTAATTTCCATTGATGAATGTCATATTTCTATTTTTTAAAAAAATCAAATAGAAATTTAGTAAATGAGAAACTATTCTGTCAAATTTAGACATAAAAAGCTGTTATAGATAAGCATTTGCTTTACATGAGCTTCTTTTATCTAAAATTGAAGAATATATATTTTAAAGCAGACAGAGGACATGATGCAGTGCCATTGCATGTAAAGCAAATCTTAACTAACCCAGCAAAAGAAAGAGGCCTGTAAGAGATGATGAAAATAGAACTATTTCATGGTGCCTAGTGAATTTAGAAGAGTCCTAAACTAAAAACTTGGATGGTATTCAGCTCACGAAGAGACATATACTTGTATGCTTAGATGTAGGCAAGATAAGTGTCCAAGTTACCCTTAAAATTGATGGGATTCTGGTTGGTAACAATCATTGGACTGCAAAGAATGATCCCATTATGCTAAAGTAGAAACCTAGAATTTTACCTGATGCCCAAACACATAGCATTTCAGAATGTGTCCTTGTCACCACTTGAAGGCACATACTTTCCCTACCTCCTGTTATATATCTGTCAGCACTGTCAGGATTCCTTAGACACCCTTCTGCATCATATACAATGAATATAGATGTCTGCTCTGCAATACCTTGCTCAGAAACAAGGCCGTGGAGACCCAAGAGCTAAGGAAAGTTTTGAACATGTTAAAGTGTTCTGCAACACAGAAAAACAAGTGCTGATAGTGCCCTACCTCCAAGGACCTTAGATGACATTAATCATCTTCTGAGATGACATTAATCACATTCTGTTGTCCAGTTTCTAGAACTGTAATCAGTTATGAGCCCAGCCCAGGCTCTGGTCTGACTGCTGATCCCAAGAATTGCTGAGCTTTAATTCACTTTCAAGGTATTAGATCTGGAAATGCCTAGGGAAAAACATTTGTTTCTTTGCCATAAAATTATAATAAATTATGGGAAATGTCTGCAAATTATCTGTACTTCATTGTGCTTTCAAATATTGTAGTTGGTTACGGACAGAAATGTATCCTAAAAAATATTTTTAACATCAATGTAGCTTTAAATTTACAACATGTACCAAATTTGTGTCATTATTTTATAAATTAGATCAGTACAAATAAATGGGATTTTCTTTTTTAGTTTAGCAAATGGGCACCTTGCTTTCAAATCCTCATACAACCTGGTAATGGTAGAACTCAAAATAAAAGGAGATAGATCAAAGTCCTAGCTACCAACAAACAAAATGAAGGAACTGTGGAATGACAAAGGTGGTGCAAGGGTAATATTTCCAGTTAAACTGATAAAGTAAAGCAATTACAATTACATGAATTAGAAATCTAACTGGAGAAAGCTTCCCAGAATCAGAAAATACAACATGAAAATCCAGGATATATATTTTTCTCCTTCACTGTCAATAAAACGATAATTTTCATTGTAACACCCAGAAAACATAGGTAGAAGTTGAATTGAATTCACCTGTATGTGTGATTATTTTATATCCAAAATTAGTAGCTTTATATCAAGCTATTACACCAATCTACATATTCTATGGTATTCCCACCATTTTTCTGAAATGTATGGAAGTAATTGTGCCCTGTACCAGAAAGGAGAGAAAAAAATTAAAGCTTAGTTTTAAAAGTCTATATTATAAGTATAAACTTTTTGTACTATTATATAGGTGAAAATGAAAATTGTCACTTGCATGGAATTTCATTCTAGATACATCTGAGCTTGTTTCTCTTCAGATACTAATGAAAAATATTCACAACCTGCTGCATGCAACTAAGGCAAGCATATAGATATAACCAATCTTTCAAAAAAAATTATGAGTCCTCTTTATAGAGGACTATGGTTTTATGTTTTGGTTTTGATGTTGTTTTGTGTTTTTTCATTTATTTGTCTGTTTGCTTGGTTTCAGTTTCATTTTGTGCTTTGTTTCTCTTTTTCTAGAACTGTTTTTAAATGCTTTAGGCATTCTACTTTATTTGTTTCATGTGCTGTTTTCACAGTCAATGGTCGATGCTGGCTGTTTCAAAGGAAGCTCTAAATGCTTTGTTATTCAATTAGTTTTCCATAAAAAGATATTTTTTCTTCCTTTCAGTATAAGATCACATTATGCACTCAAGCATAAAATGTGATTGTTCTTGTAATTATATATTAGTTACAATAACTGCCAAGGTTATTTCTATTTATGTGTCTGTAAATTTTTATAGATCTAATTATAACTGCAAAAGAGTGATACAAGCAACACCCTTTGGCCTTTAGAGTACACTAAAATTTTGAGCAATATTTCAAGTGAAAATATTTTTGCCGAATCTGATTTTATGATAATTCTATTACTTTGTCTGTATTTATTTTAATTATGTTTCTGACTGAATTCCATAAATTTTAATATTTTTTTGTGAATTAGACTTTTGTGCTAAAATGATTAAAAAGTTCTTCTGGCACAAAAAAATCCCCACTAACCAAAACAAACAAAAAAAAATAAGCAAAGAACAGAAAAACATAGCAAGACTGTATTCTTTAGTGCTTACTTATAAAAGACAGGGAAAGTGCATGAGTAATGAGTTAAGAAACCTTGACAATGATATGAAGTTATTCAGGGTGATATAAGCTAGGAATAACTATGAATAATAGGAAAAGCATTTCATAAAAATTAAGTTGCTTAATGTGACTATTCCCATTGCTAGTTATAAACCGGGCAACCCTCCTGACATCAGCTTGCATTGCAGGACATTGGGCTTTCCTAGAATCCTTGTAACATCCAACCCCAACAGGTGTGTCAGTTATTTTACACAAGTACAGTGGAGAAAAACATCCACAGTTAAGCAAACTAATTGCATCCTGAGTGACTGGCAATAAAACAAGACCTTGAGTTACACAGAATAACACAATCTGTCTTCACATAGAGGTTGTGGGATCTAGCATTACCCCTTCTAGTGACTGACAGAACAGAGTACTGAAACAGCTCCAGGAACACAAAAGCCCAGTGTTCAAAAAGGACAAAACAAACAAGGCTTTAGGATTTATCAGGGAAGAGAGAAAAGAGAGAAAGAATAATTTTGTTACAGTATTATTCCACTGGTCACTCATTTCCTAAATGCTCTACACAGAGATGATTTTATAATCCCAAGAGAGTATAGTAGATTTTTTTTAAAAAGTCAAGGAAAGGAAAACATGTGGAATAGCTTCCATGTAAGAAATAAGCTGGAACTCCTTTGGTGTATAATGTTGCTTAAGGAGCAACGATTGCAAAGAGAACAATCTGGAGTAGGTGTGTTTGGCTGTTGTTCACCATTTGCAGCCAAAGGAGACAGGGTGAAAATAGAGTCGCTTTCTCAGCAAGTGGCAGAACTGTACAACTTGCTGCCAAAAATGAGAAAGGGGCTGAATGTGTTCCCAGGGAAACCAGACTCTATACAGAAGGCAAATACATTAAGGTTTACTACATATACAAGACCACATTTGGTTCATAAGGTCTCCTAAAAAGGCAATATTAGGAACATTAGGAGGAAGTATCATATATGTTCAGCATCTCATTGACAGCAGTAGAGACAGGACATCAAGTAAATGAATCTTGATATGATCCTCTGTGAATATTCGTATGTTCTGAAAGACATATGCAACACTTCAGTGACTTCCTTTTAATTTGATGAAAATAACTATCTTCTCTACAAAACTGAAGCAAGCAGATAACAGTTCTCTAGTATTTGGGAATAGCTTTTCTTTATTGTAGCCTGCAAATCTGATCAGCAGCCCTTGACAGCTGTTGTATTCTCAGGTAAATGGTACAGAGACATGAACAGAAACTGATGGAGGGATTTGCCATTTTTATAGTCAGTAACAACACTGCAGAAGGGAAGGGATGGCAATAAGAGAGGACAAGCAAATTTAGAGAACGTGGTGGTTATTGCCAAATCCTTGATAGCTCTAGGGTAAGCGACTACAAGTATAAAGTATGACTTATGGATAACTTGTGGATAACTGTTCCACCATTAACCTCCACGATCTGCAGGGGCACAGCCTACCTCACCATGGTATTCTCCATAGGCTGCTGGGGAACCTCTGCTCCAGCACCTGGAGCACCTACCCTCGCTTCTTCTTCCCTGACCCTGGCATCAGCAAAGCTGTTCCTCCCACATATTCTCACTCCTCTCTCCACTCACAACTGCTGTTGTGCAACAACTTTTCCCCTTCTCAAGTGTGTCAATGCAGAGGTGCTGCCACTCTCACTGATGGCCTTGGCCCTGGCCAGAGGCAGGTCCATCTTGGAACTTGCTGGCTTTGGCTCTGACAGACATGAGGGAAGCTTCTGGCAACTTCTCATAGAAGCCATCCCTGCAGCACTCCTCCCACTCCAAAACCTTGCCACACAAGCCCAATACAGAAGTAACTGTAACTTTTATGAAGTTTGGCGTGGCCAGGGTCTGTCCTTGGGCAGGAGTGGATACAGGTAGCCCTTTACACAGGGCACAATCTAACTCGAGAATCTTACCCCACTGCAGAGACACAGCAACAGGCATTAATAGCATTGTTGGAACAAAACTGTCTTTTTATTTTCCTACACGCTGTACAGTTGTGGGACATAAGCAGAAACTGATGTTCCCCCATGCATCACTATTCATGTAATGAAAAGTTGATAAGGGCCAGCCTAAAACGATGTTTTTTATTTCTTATGCCCAGCAATTTAAGTGGCTCTCAGTGGTTTTCCATTTCAGCTTTGCTGTTGCTAAGCAACATCATGAGGACAGTCTACAATAATCTGTCAGTTTACGGAAAATGACAATGCTAACTTTCAAAATTATTTTTTCTAGCTGTCCAGTGCTGGCTTTCAGCCTTTAAACATTTAGAGCATTTTTATCTGAAAGAAATAACCAACTTAGAATATATTTTTATTAATGTCTAGAACTTCAAAGTGTTTATATAGAGTCAGGGAACAATTCTCCTGAACAGTGAGAGTCTCTGTCACAGATGGAAAAAGTTAATAACTCAATTCTATTTAGTCTCTGCACAACATCCACTGCCAACATCCATTTCTCTATCTGCAGAAATAACAAGCACAGACCCCCTTAGTATATTTGTCTTACACAGTGATATTGCTCAATAAGACTCCGAAGATTCTTCTTTGCTGTGTGCATTACAAAGATCATTTAAAAAACAAAAAAGACGTTAAAAAGGAATTGTATTAGAATAGACCTCAAAAACTATAAATCTCTGTCTTAGAGAGGAAACATTTCAACTTTCTTAGCAAGCATTCTCCCTGGTTGGAGACAAGAAAGGAACAGATCTCTGATGCATGATGCTCATCAACCTCAGAAACTTGAAGAAATTTGAGAAATGGATAAAAGTCTTTCACTTTTTGGCTAAACCTTCCTTTGCCTCTGCATATAAGCAGATAAGTCTAAGAGTCTGCATTTTTGTGGCTGATCATCACAGTCATTCTAGTTCATTCTAATTAAAAAAGTTGCATCGCAGAGCACTTTTCACAATCTCCAGCATGCATTTTGACACTGTTCAGAGCATTTCTGCAGGCAGAAGCAGATTTCATACTCTGGTTTGTAAGCCCACTTTTTGAGCAGTGATCCATACAGATATCACTGCTAAACAGTAGCTGTAAGTTGAACCCTTCAGTGGCTCATGTAAACTCTTATCCTGGAAAAGAGAAATTTGTTGATATAAAAAAGATGGTTCACCATAAGGGTGAATTTACAGCATTACCTCTAAGTGCTGTGAATCTCCAAAGTTCAAAAAGTACATTTTAGATGGATACAACAAGAAATCAGTCTCTGGTGGCTCTTTCCTGAGATTTTAGTAGCTTTTTTGTTATATATATCATAAAAGTCTTTTGGAACATCCTTTACTATCAAAACCAAAGCTTTTAAAGCTTCTAACATTGCCACAGGGACTTGCACCTACCATTAAGAGGATAAAGCCTGAATACAACAAAAATAAAGAATTAGAAATCTTGATTAGTGTTCCTCTTGGGGTAATGTTCATATAAAGCTGAACTTTAAAATACCAATCTCATTTGCAATAAATTCCCGTGACTTGTTTAGTGGAAGTAAGAAGACAATACTATATACTGTAACTGGCACCTTACCAGAGAGATGTCTAGAACTTTTTTCCTGTATCTTTCCTGCTTATTTTGTGCATGAAGTTCAGTGTAATTTGTTGGATTTGATGCAGTCTCATCAGTGTTATTTCTCAATGCCTGAGCAGTGCTTAATGATATCCTAAAGGGGAAGGCTACCCATTAGCAGCAGTAACAAAGCAAAGTAGCTCACATATATTAATGATTCATTCTCCTGGTAGTCCTTGACATTGGGAAATATTAACTTTGTTTTATTGATCAGAAACACAGAGAAGTGAGATAAAATGACTCTCTGCAGTCATGCAGGAAATTTGTACTAGGCCCAGGAAAAAAAATGCATCTCCTAAATTCCACTCCAGGGCTTTACATTTGAGTAGCTCTGTGACAAATGTGGAAGGAAGAAAAAAAGATTTGTCCTGTTCTGTCAAAAAGAGTTTCTCCTTCATCATTTGTGTCCAAGCAAATAATGGTAATGAACAACATCAGTGTTTTCAAGAGTAGCTCTTACCTTGGGGTTATTGGGATCCATCCCCGTCAGAACTTTATTATTTCTGGTAAATGTTTGCTCAGTCTTATTTCCCCTGAGTAGTAAGTGAGGATGGTGCAAATAATTGCACCAATGATGGCACCACACCACACAGGAAGAAGATGGATGTGGTGCCTAAACAGCATCAGTAGCAATTCCCACCAGCCAAAAGCATTAAAGCTTGCTGGCCTTATCGTAAACTATCCATATCGGTTCTTTCCCATTCAGTTCTTTACTTTACAATAAATTTATTTTAAAACTATTAATAAATAAATCCTACTGAATTAACAAGGATATTGTCTAAATAAACCAGATAAGAAGCTTTGCAGATTCACAAGTGTTAAATCAGTACCCAAACAATTACTTCATAAAATATTTTTATTATAATTTCATGGATTGCCTAAGAGCATTTTAGTTTCTACATGTCTTTATTCTATTTCTCTTTTGAGACTTACCTAGGCTGTCTATAGCAAGAACATACCTGTTGGAGGCAGCTTTGTGGGTTCTGCTGGTAAAAACTCCTGCATAGGTAAACACTCCTTGGAAAATGTAAGGTCATCAAGTGCTATGCCATCTTTGGGACCATTTCCAGCTATCCCTTCAAAGACAACTTGAAAATCTTCATTTCCAATTCCAGCCAGTGTCAGTGCCTTTCGCTGCCAGAAATTTCCCTGGTTTCCACTAAGATTAAGGAGAATTCTTTCATGTTTTAATGTAGTTCTTTGGTAGACAATCAATGATCCAACGTGAGCTCCGTACATGTGGTAATAGAAAATTATCTGTAAGCAAGAACAAGAGCATCAAGAATGGAACAGGTGACTTCAGACATATTCTGCTATTGTATTTACACTAATTCTTAAACTCAGCATTACTAGTTACATTCACAATATCCCTTAATTTTACTAATTGAAAAACAATTTAATTAAAATGCACAAAAAAAGACTTACTAGTGGCAATTTTTGAACTATCCCATAAGCCAAACTTTGAAGCCAGCACTAAAATACTTAACAGCTGATCTTTCATCCCTTTGAATAACTCTTGCATGTAAATGTAAATGAATTAAAATACTTAATAAGGAAAAACAGGAATAGAGTAGTGCCATTTACAATATGGGAAGCAACTTGTTTTGCTGAAAAATTATCTGGTTATAGATGTGTTTGTGCCACATTATAGAGTGTGTAATTAGAAAATAAACTAATCTATTAAGGGAGCAAATCTTTTACATGGACAAATCAAAAAAAAATCTAAAATAAGATATAAGATGTCCTTGGATTAGAAAACAATGATTTATTTATTTTTAGTTAGAATGAGGAAAAAAATTAGGAAACACAAAAGTAACATCAAATAAATACAGAATATGAAACAAATCACTGTGAAAATTCTTCACCATTAACTGCACTCTAAGTTATTTCCAGTTCAAAAGCAACAAAGAAATACTTGTATTTAGTCAAATTAACACTTAATCTCGTTCATTATCTTGTTTCTGACAAGGATCAGAATACTTCCAAAAATTATGTAAGATCCTGAAAGAAGGTAATTCATGCTATCATATGCAAGAACATGTCTATAGCTCAAATTTCTTCCCAGCATAATGCATGGCACAAGCCCTGAAGTATGAAAACTCTAAACTTATTTACTATAGCTATAAAAACATAATAGCAGATATTATGATATCTGTAATGCAAATGTAAAGCCATGTTTCTTTGTGTTACCTGGTGCTATAGGATTTATAGGCTTCTGCAGTCTATTGCATTGCATAAATATACTATTTTTAAAAAAATCACCTATATTTCTATTTATTTTCTTTAATCATTGATAAGTAAAACCACCAAGGGCTTTGTGTTTTGAAAGTTTTACTGTGTTTACTTTTAGAATGTCTCCTGTGCAATGTAGTCAAATCTAATTTTTACAAGTCAGTTTTCTTACTTGGAAATATTTATACTCACCTGACATTTTCCTGTCCTGTGACTACTCTGTTTCTCTTGAAATCTTTCATTAAATAAGGCTTTTCTTTTCAATATATGTGTATATCTTTAGATCATATAATGTTTTCACATTTTTTTAGGATTAACCTCTTTATTTTTACCACTGCTGAATTTTGTTTGCTTTCTGTCATTAAATTCCGAGTAGATATTTTCATAGAGCTTCCCACCACACAACTCCTGACTGACAGTTTTTTCAAAATTACAGACTGTATTTTGTATATTTTCCTTTCTTTTATTATAATTGAATTATACTCCATCCTCCTTCTCTGACCCTAAATATTTCTTTCTTTACTTCATATTTGCTTGCAATACACTTATCTCAGTTACACTGAATGGTTTTATATATTAGAGTCAACACACTGGCCTTCTGTTCTATTACATCATTTCAAGATATATCATATAGGAGTAATATCGTCTTGCTAACAGCTATACACCAATTTAGTTTTTAGCATATATCCAAGTCCTTTCATGGCTGGGGCCCCACATTATTCAAACTTGAATTCGTATGAAATATTCATTCCCATACTTTCTTTTTCATCAGGACATAGGCTAGCTCTCTACTCTTAGTTCTACAAGTCTCTCTGGATGTTGTCATTCATCAGATGGATACTTAATATTTTCAGGTTTATCCTGAAGAATTTATAGAAGAGTTTTGAAAGAATTATAACAACTGGTCCCATTTGTAATTCCTTTTCTCATGTTGAAATAAATTGGAAAGGTTATAATTCAAAAATTTACAGACAATATATAGTACTTGCAAAAACAAACAACTATCCAGTGCTTCCTACTTCGTACACCATAAAGAAATTGCTGATATTAATGACATCTGTCATGCTTTTTATTAAAATTCCTTGATGCCTTAAATTCCCTCAGAATCACAAGGTATGCTATACGTTTCTGGTAACAATTACAACTAAATTTAAGACTTTTTTTTAACACCATCTCTTTTGGCACCATAGTCTGCAACAATGGTGCTTCAACATTGACTTGAAGGAGCACTCCTGGTACAGATACCAGGAGTACCAGGCTGGTATCTCCACACAGTGTTCTGCAGTGAATAATAATTAAAAAAGCTATATAAGGGTTATTTTTTAACACAACTTTTGTATTATTCACTGTAGAATTATTGACAAACATTCATTTTAAATCTTTCACTTTGCGTTTGACTCTGATATTAGAAACTGAGATGCCACTAATTTTTGCCTTGACACTTAAAGACTACAAAAATTTGGAAAAATGCCATTTCAAAACAATGTAGAGGTGAACTTGCTGGAAAATTATTCTTTTAGCAAAACTATAAAAGGTATATAAAAACCATTAAATTTTTTATTCCAGGTTTGCAAAGAAATGACAAAGCTGAAGTCACTACAATGTGCTGGAGTGTTGTGGGAGATCAAGGCTTACATTTTTCTATTCTGTAGAGAGCTGGTAGCAAAATTTTCTGTCACACATCCTACCATTGGCAGTTGTACTCTTTGAAAACTGTTTGTTAGTGTATTTATACACATTTTATCCATAAAATTGCAAACCATTAAATAGTTGTTTGCTACTTCGGACGAGTATTGCATAAGACATTGTAAATCAGACACTATTCACTGTCAAGTTCATCTGTCAAGTTCATCTCCCAGAATACATATTTACTTACAGAAATCATTTTGCTCCCACAGCAAAATATAAATTTTCTTAAGATTTTAAGAACATAAGATCTGGTCCTGACTCTCCCCAAAAAAGTTTGTTTGTTTATTTTTTCTTCTCAGGAATTATTTCAGTGATCCCTTTATTAATTTTATGAGTACTATCTTGGTGCAATCTAGAAATCAAATTCTTTATTCCTGGTAATACCCCATCCTTATGTACCTTGCAGTTTTTATTCCTTTTGCTTAGGACAGGACTAGAAATCCTAGCTTTCTGTCCTGGCAGCTGAAAAAATGAACTTTTTATAAAAATATAATGACCAGATGGCTCTTGCAGTGTATGATCGGTAGCTGGTCCAGTGCCCAATTTTGGAGTACTGCTAGTTCTCAGGTTCCAGTCAAAATCATCATTTTCATCTTGCTTCCATCCACAAAGATCAAATTCAAAATTGCAATGCCCAATAGACGTACCTGAAAGACATTTTCACACACATGAAAAGAGATTTTTTTTTCAGAATGTAATTAGATATGTATATTTTACCCTCGTGAAGGGTCTGGAGTACAAGTCCAATGAGGAGTGGCTGAGGAAGCTGTGGTTGTTCAGCCCAGAGAAAATGAGGTTCAGGGGCAGCCTTATAGCTCTTGACAACTACTGAAAGGAGACTGAGGTGGGGTCTCCAAAGTAACAAGGGATAGGATAAGGAGAATAGGATTCAAGTCACATCAGGAGGTTAAGAAGGATATTAGGAAAAATTTCTTTACTGAAAGGATTGTCAAGCACTGGAACCAGCTTCCCAGGGAAGTGATTGAGTCAGCATCTCTGGAGGTATTTAAAAGATGTGTAGATGTGGTGCTTAGGGACATGGTTTAGTGGTG
>JAWWLV010000088.1:19106771-19118926 GCA_035041135.1 Platyrinchus mystaceus
CCATAAGTTAATTATAATGATTACCAAGTAAGACCAAACTTGCTGAAATAAGCTGGAATTTCAGCAGAGAGACTTTTGACTGTGCCCTGAATGTTCTTACTATTATTGCTGGAAAGGAAAGTTCATTGAAGACAAATTTGGAAATTGTATCAATTATTTGGTCTGACAATATAAGAAATTACAAAAGCTCTCTTGCAAAGTGTATAGAAAACTTGAGCCTCTTCTGGGATCTGATAAAGTTCAGCCATTTAAAAGTAGCTTTATTTAATTGACAGCTGACCAGAAGCATCAGTAATGATGCCAAGGAGCTGGAATCCATGGAATCTACATGTGTACCCAAACAGTGCAGATAGCTACCTCAAAAATTTCAGGCTGAAATCAGATAAAATAGTTTTTCCTTGTATTTTTGCTCTCTTAAGGTCATAAGGTGAAAGAGAAGGTAGAAACTTTTTCTTAAAAATATGAACTATTTAGTAAAAATAGCTTCACTGTCTTTTGCATTTGCCCTTTATGGCACATGTAAGGCCATCTGAAATAACAATTAAATTCACCCAAACCTGAAGCGCTAAATGATAGGATTACCTTTTATGAAAAATATAGACTGTGGTTTACCTCAGCTGCCCACAAAATTGGTTAATCCTCATATTTTGCCATATGATTACTTAGCTGCTTAATATTTCAGGATCCTTTTTAAGAAATTCCTTCCGTCACTTAAAAATTCCATCTTGAGTCAGTTAAAACTTGCAAATGTAATTGACTGTTTTATTTTAAAGACATGTTTTCAAGAATCAGGATCTTAACTCATGATCACTGAAAGTCCCTGCTAATGCTGTAGGTGTTGCATTACCTAATCTAAATTTAGATGTCCTTGTAGGATCTCTATAATCACTCCAATGGTGAAAAAGAGAATTTAGGAAGCCTGCTTAGAAGCTTGAGTTACAGCAGATGACTGTGTACTTGTGTATTAAATCTTTGGTAGTAGACACTTCTACAAAGAACTATGAACTCTTAGCAATGAAGTAAAAAAACTAAGCTAATCCTTCTCTCTGTGGAGCAGTGACACAGGGCTGCTGAACTAGTCTACTGAATGACAGCTTAATAATTTAAGAAAAACACTTAACTATGAATCATATTGATCACAAAAGTACATTTGTAATAAACTAAGTAATTAATTGGAGCAAAATTTGAGCTGTTTTAAGTCATATTATTACCAACTATGCCTAGATGAACAAGAAATGCAAAACTATAGGAGCAGACCTGTACAGCAGAACAGCTCTGAGCATGGATCATTCATTCCTTATCTAATGGAATAACTTCAAAACATTTGACAAAACAGTGTATCAGTTAAAATGTGTACTTAACTTACGTTACAACACTGTCTTCATACAACTAACTTAAGAGAGTTCTCCTCAAAGTAAATAAAACCCAGGCACAGATCTCTCAATGACAATATTTCAGCTTTATGATGCATAGTTTATAGCTCAGCAGTACTAGCTTTATCTAATGGGACTTGGTGAGTATTGTCTTTTGATGTAGTCCCAATGACATTCTGGAGTTTCAGGAATATAACATAGGTTAAAGACGAGTTTCCTTCAATATGGTGCGGAACGATTTCATTAACTAAGGTATGACAACTTCACGCATGTAGCTCACCACACCTACAGCTAGAGCTAGCAATCCAGGAATGACTACTCCTAAAAGGTGCTTTGGAGATGTCTAGAAGTTGCTGGTCTTCATGTTTTTAAACAAAATTGCTATGGCTGGACAAAACTGCCCTTTTCTTGTTCTCTGTGCTTTGGTCTATCCTGTTTGGCCCTACTAGAGCTTTCCTCAGGCTCTGAAGTTTGAGGTTTTCAAGCTGACATTTTATGGCTCAGCAGTGAGGAATCAAATCTTTGATGTCTGGAATGAAGAAACCTTCATAAAGAGTGGAAATATGTGTTTCCTATCATTGTGTCCTTTTAGGAGGCAGCCTGCCTTATGAAAAAGCTGGAAAAAAAAGAACTAGTATTTTTCTGTTGGTTATATTTTCAGCAAGTACTATATGATGTATTTCTATATTATTATACATATAAGGCAGAAGCAGGACCAATAAAAGAAATGCCAAATTCTCTAGCAGATTGTGGAAATTTGAAGCACCATACTTATTTCTAAACTGAAGAAAAAAATAATAAAAGAAAATGAAAGGAAAAATTAGTCTAACTCCTGACCTCAGCTATTGAATAAAACACCACCAGACCTAAGAAAAGTCCTAATTGGTCACCAAGTATTTACAGTACAATTAGACACTATGAAATGGGATTACATTTTTATCTGAAACAAAATACATGTTGGTTTAGAAGTTTCAGTGCAGTAACAACCCATGTGCTTTTAAAGTTCCACAATGCTTCACTGTAAAGCTTACAGTTAAAATGCAGATCAGGAAATTAATTTTTTTTTTGAGAATTTTTTTTAACTTTTTTTCTTTACTTAAAAATAATAATAAAAAAAAGACTTTTGAGGAAAACATTTACTTTGTGGGACTGTGTCTAATCACTTTTTCCAACGGGAAATCAGAATAAAATCCTTACTTTACCACAACTAAATCCCATCAGCCCATTTGAACCATTTTGCCTTTAATGCTTCAGTTTTTACTTGACTGATGGTGTTTGATGGGGAATACAGACAATCCAAAATCTCAAAAAAATATGAGTAAGCAGTTTTTAAATATTTCAGAAAATAAAAGCCAAAGTTTGAGAGTCTTTTTCAGCAAAGTAATTCCAATTGAAATACTCCTCATTTTTAATTGCAGAAGATCTGAACTGAAGATCCCCATAGAGGTTAGTCATGTACTATTTCTGCACTGGAAGTCACTGAGGACTTAAATAACGTGAAAATAATTTGCCAAACACAGTCCCTCCACCATGTACCTTAGCTCAATAGATTAGCAGCATACTTTTGCTTCAAAGAATTTGTATTCAGTGAGAATTTGATAAACTGTATTCATATTCTCCATAAAAATGATGTACCTGTTCATATGGTATCAAATAATGCAGATTTGATTGTGTGAGCCTTTCCCACTATTGTAGTAGGAAAAACCCGAAAGTGTTAATACCATATATTGTGATCCAGGAAGAGCCATTTGATGTGAAACATCATTCTTTGAACCAGATACTACATATGCTGTTTCCTGATATCTCTTGTAAAACCAAATTGTACAGGATTGAGATTAAAATGATTTGCTGAGAGACCTGGCAATCCTTGAAATATCTAAGGAAGTAGGTCCCTCATCTCCCAGAGGTATTACACTTTAAGTATTTTTTTTCAGCTTTAATACATTCTTTTCATATGGAAAGCAGGATAATTTTATTCTGCTTTTAAAGACAGCTGCTTTCTGACTTATTTTAAGAAATTCATTAACAGCTCTTTGTATTTTCTATAATGTAATTTTAAATTAAATAACAGTAATTTCAAATCCTTAAAAGCCAAGGAATAGAACTAAATTATTACTTTAAGCAAACTATTCTTGTTTGTTTGCTTAGCTGATGAGCTGTCAAAAGTATTCAAGTAATAAAAATTCACAGCAGGCAGTTACTTATGATAATTATATTTTAAAAAAAAATCCATTCTTACTGCAAGTAGTAGGGCTTTCATCCGAGTTATCTCCACAGTCATTTACAAAATCACACAGATTATTCTTTGGGATGCAGTACTTGTTGGCACACATGAATTCCTCTGATGTGCAAGGTTTGCCTGAGATGAGCAAAGGGGAACAATCTTCAAAGGTAATATCATCCACTGCCACGTCTCCCATGTAACTGACACCACGTTTTGCCCTGAAAATAACCTAATAAAAATTACAGAGCTATTACAGTAAGCCACTACTAAGGTATAGAAAAGCTTATACACACAACATGAGAAGAACAGAGACTGGTGATTCTTGCAAATCTTAGAATTGAAGTGGTCGGTTCCTCAAAGCACAGTCCTACAAAAGCTTGTACTATAGTTTGTACAGATCTGTCACTATAGTTATTGAAGAGTCATCTTCTAACATTACCAAGTAGCAAATACATAAAAAAAAAAAAGGAAATAAATTGTGCAACACAGATACCAGTCCTCACTCATCCTGAATTAATAGCATGGATTTCACCTACTTCTGAAAAGTAAGTATGAAAAAGAGTAGTCATTTATTCCCATAAATGTAAAAAGAATGTTAAAATTTCATTAAAAGTCCATGACAGAAGTACCAGGGAATGTAACACTTAAAAATATGTTCCTGACTGTCTCTATTTTTTCTTCATAAGACTACAACTAAGCATGGCAAGTATCTCTAAGAGGCTTGGGAATCTACTCCTATTTCAAGGCAAACATTATGCTAAGATTTTTATTTCAAAACCCAGATGTTTCTACTTACAATAATAATATACTTACAATAAGGAGAAAGAAGTAGAATAGTTCAACCTAAGTTGGGTTCAAGGACAGAAGGGATTCTCAGTCTTAAAAATGGATATCAGTCTGAGACTAAAGAGGAGTGAGAAATCTCCAAAAAACTTGAGTCCAGCTCAGATAACCACTCAGACAGACAAAGAGATGACTTTTGCTATTTGGTATGAGAGGTACATGTACAGGGCAAAAAGGAAAATGAGGAGGTGAAGTATGCATAACATAGAACTACTAAAGCCAGCTGTGTAGGAAACACATAATATAGGAATACCTACCTGAAAATTTGATCGAATTCCCAAGAACACTTCTGCTCTGTTCCACTGGGCACCTTGGCTGCCACTTTGAGTCCACAATTTAGAAGTCCTGCTACCGGTTTTAGAGAGTACCTAAAAAGGGAAATAATTCTAGGTCACAACAAAATATCTTTCCATTTCCAACTCACTTTAGGGTCCCTTAAATGTATACAAGAGTACAAAAGCATCCTGTACATCTCATCTCTATACCATCATTACTTATCGCAGAATCATAGAATATCTGGAACTGGAAGGGACCATCAGCTCCAAATCCCTACTCCTCACAGGACAACCTAAAATGAAATCATATGACTAGGAGTATTGTCTAAATGCTCTCTGCACTCTGATAGGCTTGGTTCAGTGCCCACTTCCCTGGGGAGCCTGTTGCAGTGCCCAACCACCCTCTCAGTGAAGAACATTTTCCTGATGTCCTATCCAATGTAAATGGATATGTCAGCATAAGTGACTATACTAAGGAAATAAGGCTTTAGGGTTTTCTGATCTCAGAAAACATACTCAGTCCAGAGCCTCAACTTGGACTAATTTATCTCATTAATTTATCCAGAGTGGCTAACAGTGGATAAAAATTCTTCATTACTGGGTTGTTATTCAGTTGTAAAACACGGAAAAATGACTAACAAGAGTTACTTGTTTATACATACATTAGACTGCTCTTCTGGGATAGATTTTCTTGTCCTGATTCTTATGAAATATTTATTTTTTTACAAATAAAAACTTATTCTTTTTTTATAAAGACCAAATTTCATATGTTTAGGCAATAAAAGACTTGTAAACCCCCATATCCCTGCAAATAGTCAGTGAATTGGGGAAAGATGGCACTTTTCAACATGAGCAGAAAGTCCTAAACATGCTTTGCTCCAACCTCTGGGGCATCCAAATTCAACTGAGCTGACAATAACAACAAGATGGGTGTTTGATGAAGTGTGTCAAGCTGGGTCTCCAGCCAGTACTAGAAGAGCTAAACAACCATTCACCAATTGCCTGAACTACTTCTGCTTTCAAGGATTTACTGCTACTCTGCGTAATCTTCTTAGGGCAGCCCAGGCATTTTTCATCATAATGAAAGAAACATTTTTTTTCTTTTAAATTTATGCAGCCCCATGAGTGTATATGATGTTGCATAACAGGTAGGTTCTGCCAAAGCAAACAACAGATCCTCCCATAAGAAGCCTTCATTCCAGGGGAACAAAAGGAACAGATAGTATATGAAATTGGATAGAAAAACAAAGTGACATCTGACTTTAGAGACAAGAAGAACTGTCCATAGATGACACAAATTTAAGGGAAAATAAATAAATTAGAGAGAAAGGAATTACAGATATTATTTGAGTGAATAAAGGATGCTAAATAGAAAACGTCTTTTTTACTCTCACACACAAACTATATTTTTATATGGAGATATCTGTGTGACTATAGACACATACACACATGGTTTTACATAGACTGAATTACCTATTCTATTATATATACAATTTGATACTGAATGCAGAGGTGACTATTTTTTTTCAACCCATTCCTGATGCTGTAGGTATTTTGTTAACAAGCATAGGATATCCCATTTTACTTTGTGTGGCAAAAAAAAAAATGTTTAGAACAATGCTGATGTTTTATTTATTCTCTTTGCAGTGACTGATCTACAAGCTGCTAATGAGTTACATTTCCTTTCAAGAAATGCTTTTATTTTTACTAGAGTTAAGAAAAAGGAATGGGTAAGCACATTTGTTCCTTATATATCATAGAAATAGTTCAATGCTGCTTACATTAATATAATTAAGCTCTGAAAGTTTTACCTTCAGCTTTCCAAGGAATAAGCTGTTTCTAGAAAATTTTAGCTCAAATTTTGATAGTTACTTCTTTTGTTCTTGCTCCCACATTCAGGGAAAGACTTTGGTGTCCTATTATCTACTCTTGTTTTTCAGTGTCAAAGGGTATTGTGAAACACCAGGCTTTTGCTTGTATGGAAATTCCAACCATGGTATGTCTATAATGTCAGGATTTTTGGTTGTTATATTTTCCGCAACCTATTGAAGCTAATGCTTCCTTCAGATCAAAATGTATTGAGAGCAGTAGTGTGTTAGTAATTGTTCATTTTCCTTTATTAGCAGCCCAGGCTTTAATGAAATTAAAAAAGAAGGCATAAATTTCCTCACAGTAATTTCATGCAGTAAAACAAACAAATAAACAAACAACAAAACCACACACACAAAACAAACAAACACCCCAACCCCCAACAAATAAACAAACAAAACCAGAAACCAAAAAACCAAAACGAAGAGCACCTCCATACCTCCAGAGAACCTATTGTTGAACCATTCATGTGGTTCCAGAATATGATTTTGCATCTGGGACCCGTAAGGGAGATGACTGGGGTAGCAACGTCAGCTGTGTGACCAAATTCTCCATTTGAGCTATCTGCGAACAGATACCAGCCTTCTTCAGTAAACCTGCTCAGAGAAAAAGGGTTATCGTTATTAAAACAAAAAATATAATCGTAATTAAGTTATGATTGCAATGACAGTATCTGCTGTCTGGGTATCTGGATACATTTTAGTGTGTAGCCAGAATCCCAAAAAACCCTTGTAAAGGCAGCTAATATTTTTATATCAGAGACTGGTAAAAAAAAATAAAGAGATGAAGTCAACCTTTATCCACAGGATCATATAGATGTGGGCTAGAGGGCCTCTGGCTTTCCCTACAACTCTCTTTCCTCAGGGAAATCAGAGGCTTCAATTCTGGCTTAAAGTCAAGAATATCCAAGACACTGCGAGCAATTTTGTCTCCTGAGCTGCTGGAAAAGATGGAAAGATGAAGTAAGCATCAGACTACGAGTGTACAGAGAGACCAGAAGTGAAGTTTTAGTGTTTTGGGCATCTAAGATTTGGTCCCTAAAACACTTTCTTTCCAAAGTAAAAAGCAGCTGTTAAACAAAGATAAGATTCTGCTCTCCCCACTGGAGGTGCTTCATGCTCACTGCTTCTCAAAACAACCTTTCCAACAAGAACTCGCAAATCTGATGATGTAGCCCGTGTTTTTAATTAGGTGCTGGTGTTAGGTTTTCCTTGCTTTTCAGTTTTCTTGATTGACCAGGTTCTGAGCAAGGACTCTGTAAAGTTGCACCAGTACAGCTGTGAGAAGGCAGTGACCATGCCCAGCAAGCACTGCCGAGAGAAATACAATATGCCCAAAGATGTCATGGCATCAGGTCCTTCCCAGACTGAAAGTTCTGTCTAATGGGAAGAGCCAGGAATTTGATCGCACAGATTCAGAAACAGCCTTTCAAAAATCCTCAAAAACAGAGACTGTTTCACTGCTTATTACGCAGAGTACTGCTTCTATCTCCACTGGTGTCACACCAGAAATGAAAAACAAAACAAAACAAAACAACCCCCCCCCAATCAATTAAAAAGACAACATTTTAAAATTTGGGGCATACCATCATTTGGTGTAGGTCAGACATGTCACAAGTGAAATCAATGAAGACTGTTCATAAACCCAGCAGGGACTGAAGTCTGTCAGGTGGAGATTCAAGGGGGAAGAATAATGATCTGTGGAAATCAGGATCTTCTCCACAGTTTTATTTTTCTTTTCATTCAGAGACAGATGAGAGAATTGTTGCTGAAGCTTTTCTTTTATCACTGAATTCTGGCAATTCAGACATCTTTATAATTACTTCCTGCATTTACACTATCCTTTAGACAGCAACCTAAATATTAAAAGTTTCTCCTAATAAACTGCAAAATAATATAATAATTAATAGTTGAAAACTTTGAAAACTCATAGTTACAGGTCTTTTAAGCAAGTATATATTTGGAATATTCATTTATTTCCCTCCTATCTGCTGAAGAAAGCTGTTAGTTCAATGTAACAATTTTAGGTTTCTTCTTTTCCTTGGTGCTGAGTATTCTACCAGGTCTGGCCTAGAGGTAAGAGTATCGAGTTCTCTTCAGGTTTGCAATAATATTAAAAATTCTCTGCTTTGTTTGCAAAAAAATTTTAAAATTACTCTGCTATTGGGAACACAATTCTTTGGTAGCCCAAGAGAGTCAGCTCAGTATTTACAACAGCACTCAAGAGGACTGTAAGAAGCAGAATGACAAAAAGTTCTGAAGAGAAGTAGCACTTAGAGCCCTCATACTTCCTAGGTTATTCAATATTACATCCATGCCTCTCAGTGAGATTAGTTTGAAGCAGTGGTAGGGTACAATCAGTACTATGACAAAATTCAATCATCCATCTTTTATTGGTATATTCTGTCAGACATGTCTTTGTGCTGAAGGCAGACCAAAGATCACATCTCTGCCTAGATACTACTTGCCCCACAGCATGTCCTAAGGTGGCAGAGGTCATTGCAATTTTTTTCACCTTGTTTCAGTGTTTGCTACAATATCACATTTAAAACTAGTAAACCAGAGGAAAGTTAATTTTATGAGTGAAACGCTTCACAGAGTGCTAGTCATTAAGCATGGTGGCAGTATGCGATTACAAGAATATTAAGGTTATGTGGGAAAGTAACAGCAAACAGAAGGATCAGAAAGGGATAGGTAAGTATGTGTAAAACACTTGTTGACTTTCACTCCTATCAGGGAAATTTTTACACTTAGGACTGACTACAAGACTTACGTACTTGTGATCTATCCATGTTGTTTAAAAGAAATGCTTTCTCCTAGTGACATTAACTTGCATCGAGTTTGTTCATAGAAGAGAGAAATTTCTCTGTCTTGAAGCTGTCTGGTATAGTAGCCTGCATGGATTTTACAGGGAGGTGCATATTGTATAGGGGGAAGAGTTTGAAGAAAGTAATAGGAAATCATTCTGTTTGCATAGAGTTCATATGCTAGAGACCCTCAACTTCTATGGATGCATCTTTTGTAGCGGAGCCAGTTAATGTATATGCAACCATCTGTTCAGTTTGTCAAGCTCTGACTTTTAAAGTAAAAGATTTCTTAGATGGACTACCTGTATTTAGTAATTCAGTATTTATTATAGCAAGAAATATACAGGGGCAAGCTATTCCAAAAGTTCCATAAACATAAATTATGTCTCTCTTACTCTGCTCAGAAGTCGTTCTTGTCTTCATCCACCATCTTTGTTTTTAAGTGATCTTTAATGAAGATAACAGTTTCTTCATTGTGTGATTTAATCATTTGACCTCTCCTTAAATTCCTTTCTTTCCTATTCCATAAAAATATTCCCTTTAATATTTTTTTTTAATGAGATCTCAAGAACTCGATGGTAACAAGTGTAAAACAAGATATTGTTCCACATATGTAACAGTGAATAAATCTGGCTTTCAATGTAGATCTTATGTAGGTGCTGAAATTCAGCAGAAAAAGTAAGACTCCCCTGCCAGTCACTTCAAGAGCTCAGGCTAATTTGGAAAATTATCCCATGGAAAACCTTTTAGTTGGCAGCTACAGTAAGTGTCATTAAAATTTTGATACTTACCCTTTGAAAATAATTAATTTTACCTCTGTACTGAAAGCATTCCCTATATAGAGACATTCCTGTGCCAGTGCAATAATCCTAATTAATTTCACAGGGAAATTCACATTTTAATGGATATAAAATTTTCAACATAAGCAACTGACCTATATTTGCACACTTGTCTTTGTTCATAGCTAATATTTCAAATATATTTTAAACTGTAGTTGGCAAAGAATGGGGATTCATAATAGAATCTTAACTGTATTTCCCTCTTCAAAACATTCAAAAGAACTCAGTGAACTGAATATACTAAATGGGAATTAGTAGTGAGGGAAAGATTAGATGTGTAAAGAAAAGTTAGAGACCTATCAAATAATTAAGCCTATCTTAAATCTGGTAGTGTTACAAGTAATGTCTCATGCTGCAAATTACACATTTCACAGTAGTAATTGTCTATTGATGGAATGTTTGAAAGTGCTTCAAAAATTAATCGGCTGAACTTTCTTGTACAGAAAGTTTAAGTTCTGATTTAAATAATTGCTGGACATAGTTTATAAAGTTATTAATTCATTTATGTATCTTCTACAAATTGTTTGAGAACTCCTAATTAAGCATTTGACTCATTTTTTTTTCTTTAGGATTGAAAACTAAATCTGATAAGAAAGCAAACAACTCCATTTTATTAAAGAGTCCTGATTTCCTTCCAAATCTCAGCAATGAGAAAAGCAAACAAACAAAACCCACAGAATTACACAGAATCACAGAATCAACCAGGTTGGAAAAGAACTCTGAGATCATCGAGTCCAACCCATGACCCAACACCACTTTGTCAATTAGACCATAAAACTAAGTGCCACATCCAGTCTCTTCTTAAATACCCTACCTCCCTGGGCAGACCATTCTAATGTCTGATCACTCTCTCTGTAAAGAACTTCTTTCTAATGTCTAACCTAAACCTCCCCTGGCACAGCTTAAGACCATGTCCTCTTGTCCTACTGCTGGTTGCCTGGGAGAAGAAACCAATGCACACCTGGCAACAACCTCCTTTCAGGCAGTTGTAGAGAGTGATGAGGTCTCCCCTGAGCCTCCTTTCCTTCAGGCTAAACAACCCCAGCTCCCTCAGCCTCTCCTCATAGGACTTGTGCTCCAGTCCCTTCACCAGACTTGCTGCCCTTCTTTGGACACTCTCCAGCACCTCAATATCCTTCCTGAACTGAGGGGCCCAGAACTGGACACAGCACTCCAGGTGTGGCCTCACCAGTGCTGAGTACAGGGGAAGGATCACTTCCCTGCTCCTGCTGGTCACACTGTTCCTGATCCAGGCCAGGATGCCATTGGCCTTCTTGGCCACCTGGGCACACTGCTGGCTCAGTTTCCTTAGAGTTATACATATCCCAATGATTAGCACAACATATTAAATTTTGAAATTCAGAAAGCAACAGCCTCCATATGCATTTCCATTTTTCCTGAAAAGTGAAAGAGACCTTAATATTCAAGCACTCATTCAAGAAGAAATTTTTCACCTCCTTTAAGTTCTGTTTAACAGCTACTCAATGCACTACCCATTATGCCCATTGGTTTATTCAGAAGACAACCTGTGATATAAGAAGGAGAGGGTAATCCATGATAGGCAGTGCCAAGGTTTTACTTAAGATGTGTAGTGACTGTGAATCTGAAAGAAATGTGGCAGAGAAACACGTCTAGGAAGCATGAGAAGATTTATAATAAGAAAGAAGGAGAATGAGAAAAAAATAACTTGTTTCTTTCATATCTGTGCTTGCTAGATATTCGGTGTCTGCAGCAGAAATAGTTTGATTACTTATCCTTCTGTAGATTATACAGGATGGCCTATTGTAGATCATAACATATGAACAAAACTTTCACAGACCCTGTCTTGCAGTGTGTGACACATCACATATTAATAGGCTTCAAAATGGTTCTTCTCTGAATAAAAATTATTGCAAGGATAATAATTCAGAAAAGGAATGTGTATTT
>JAWWLV010000088.1:19119943-19143950 GCA_035041135.1 Platyrinchus mystaceus
CTAAAAAATCCATTGCGCAGGCTTGAAAGGTAAAAAGACCTTTCCCAGATCTTTGTTCGCGAAGACTGGCCACGTATTATTACATCTCCTCTCACCTAACTCCATGGAAATTTGGGGAAAATGGATGAGAAAATAAAAGCAAACATTGCAGGGTTTTAATTCAACAGAACTGCTGCTCTGCGTCTCTTGCAGTAATTTGGAAGCATCACGCTTCTGTACTCTTCTATAGGCCAATAAACAGGAAGGGGGAAACAGTAGAACCAAACTGCATCTCACATGAAACATCAAAACAGCAATACATTTCAGAGTTGCCTGAAAACTGCAATCTCTGTGGATCATTTACTTTCTCTTTTCATATGTCCTTTTCAGTATACTGTTAGTTGCACTAAACCCTGAAAATATGTTGAAAAAGAGTAGTACAATTTCATGTATCACTGTGCCAATGTAAATGTGTAGTGGAAAGGATGCAAAAGGATTTACCAAGTACACATACAGTGACGGTATTGGCTAACATATAGCAATTAAATAGCAGTCAATGAAATATTTGACAGCTAATTTATTGTAAATAGTTGCTCTTTTTTATGCAATACACTTATTTTCTATATATAATGTAGAGACCTAGAAATAATTAGGTAGCATCGTAATTCTTTGCTGTTGTTGAATGATTTTTTGGGAGTCTGGTATATTAAAGACCATTTTTGCACACTATGAGCTATTACAGAAAGTAAATATATGTGTCACTAGAACCAGTCGAGTATTTTCCTGTTCGTAATAATTAATCTGCACAGAAATGTTCTTATTAATGAAGTTGTATAACATTGAAAGTTGTTTGCACTCAATACATTTGCTAATTAAACTTGTAGGGATTTGGTTTCAATGCATCTTAATTGTTATTTTAAACTGGGACATATTGCATTAATGTGTTTTTTAAAATCACAATTCTCACTAAAGAAAACAACAAAGAAACCCCAAAAAACCTAAATGGGTAAAGCCAAATGTCCATGCAGAAAAGCTAATTTTTGTTCTTTGAGACAAATCAAACAAATATCTTTGGGGAAGCTAGTAATTATCTTTAAAAATTCACTTATAATGAAATATTAATTTAGAAATATTCACCAAGAGAACATAAACATTTTACATTTTAATATGACGTTATATAAATTATCAGAAAAATGCTAATATAAAAATATATGGTAAAGAAAATATCAACTAAACTGAGCTGCATTAATTAAATATTAAAGGACTGCAGAATTCACAAGACCTGTTTTGGTAACTTTTTCTGCCCACCCTTGGATAAAATTCCTGGGATAATAGCTACAGCTAACAATAACAATAATAAAATTGTTGACAATAGCTAACAATAACTAACAATAGCTAGTAAGGTAAAAATGTGAGCATAAATTGTCTGTGTGACTGAAGACTGTCTGAGAAGATATTGATCCCAAATTGATCCAGATGATGATCCACATCAACTACATTAAACTGTACCAAATTAATTACAAAGAACTTTTACAGGAGAAGTCAGCTTGAAAAGAAATATAAAAGTAGGATGAAAATTTGTAATAGAGGGGGTTGATAATGGAGTGCAAAGAGCAGCAACCAAAACCTGGTTATGACATGCCAAAGTCATCTTGCTGGTGCCACAGCCACTGCACAGGCCAGACAGCAGCACCCCCACCGCATGCTGCCAATAGCCAGCAGGCAGCTGTTGGGTTGATGGTTTGGGGTTCTACAAGGAGGGTTGATTTCTCATAGCGTATTTAACAGATTGTAGGCAGTGGTATGTGTACACATAAAGCTGGAGCAGCCATGTCTTCCAAACTTGCTTTCCCGTAAGGGGGAACACGTCCTGTGGGAGAGGGATTGCACATGTTTCTCTGGGTGGGGAGGTACTGAAACTTTTGGGAATTACTTATAGAAGTGTGTTTAGGAATGTGTACCTGTTTATTAATGTTTTGTATTTTGATTCATCTGTTGGATTGATGTTGTTGATTCTGCATATCTACTTCACTGATTGTCAGCTAATTACATGTCATTAATAAATCAGTACACTGCTTCAATATTGTGAACTGAGAGTTTTTCCCTCTGACAATCCATTTGTGGTGCCTTAGCTCACATATTATAAGAAAGATTCTGAAAAATTGTACTCACGTAGTATGATCAGTTAATGGGCTGTGTTGCTCTTGCTCAGGGTAGAGATTTGCCCCTCTTCCAAGTTTCCACTTGAATATATTTGTGGTATGTATGGAATAACTTCCTGACATCTGTTCCAAGGCTGGTTGATGCCATCCACATTGGTTTTTGTCTTCAAAGTCACAGACTTCCATAACTTTAGAGATGAACAGTTAATACTTCATGTTTATACAAAGATTGAAAATCATTAGCTGATGGTACAATAGAGTAAGCAACATGGGAATAAAAAGGATTCAATTTATAGTAACCACGAATACTTGCACACTAGTAACATGCATAGTTTTTTCTCTATAGATAAAACATCAATTTTCTATGTTCTCAATTAGGCAGATTCTAATTTTGGCAATATACTAATTCATTTGCACCTCAATATCTACCTTCGTATGTGTTCTGATCAGCTTTCAGGTCATTCTAAAAATCTGTCATGTAATATATGTGAAAAGGTGTGTAAAATTCATCAGCTGCAAATCTGTGAGCTGCTGTGGGGTTCTTTCTTCAGTCCTGTAAACTGATGACATTAGCAAATCATTGTGCATTGTGTACAAAGTCCACAACCAAAACTCTAAAAAACCCCCAATATTTAGGCAGCTATTTGGTATTGGTGTCAAATACTGAATTGTTATCTTATTAAATAAAAATGCAGCTGCCCATCACTGAGGTTTTGGTAACAGAGCAGCTGGGCAAGAAAAGTGAGCTCACTACTGACCTTTGTTAGGGGAAAGAAACCCACATATTTTCCATTTCTGCTATGAATACTTATTCTCCAGTACATCTTACTGAGTATTTTACAGAACCTTTGTTTACATGATCCAAGTTGAGTCTAGTCACTCTCCAGAACTTTGGAACAGATTAATATATTGAAGTCTAAGTGACTACTGTGAGAATTATGCAAGAGAAACGAGAATTTATTTTAACCCATGAAGCTTAAATGTTTCATTAAGAAATCATAGTTTATTAGGAGAATGAGCCTGATGTTTCTTTCCTTGGAGGGTAAAAATGGTAGACTAAGTAGAGAGGGAGTTTTGATTTAAAACTTGTATATCCTCAGTAAGGAAACAAACTGAAGCCAGTGTGATATCGAGAGTTGCCCATATAAAGATTTGTGATGTTTCCTGAGAATGAAAAGTGGTATAGCATTAAGATTTTATGCCTATTTTTAAGGTGCTTTGTAAACATTATGTTTCAAGTGCATCTGACAAAGACAACACCTTCCTGAGAATATGTTTCAGTTTCAGTAAGGACATACTTAACTCCTATTCCAGTATTGTCATACTTAACTCCTATTCCAGTATTGTCATTTGAATGATAAATTGCCATCTTAGTGATGAGAGAGGTCACACAAAGCAAATATGTAAAGGTTAATTCTACACAGTATTTATCTTTATATGCTCAGAAGGAAAGGATGTTTTGTAAGATATTGCAAATTACTGAGGGGAAAAATAAAAGTTCTATTCAGAGGGGTCTGTTTTATCTTTGAGGGCAATATTTCAAAGGTTGGGGTTTTTTCCCACTACAGGAAACTAGCCAGTGATATTTATATATCACATTCATTTCTTCCAGCTATTCCCACACAAGAAACAACATTGCGAGACTAGTGTTACTTCTCCTCCTGAGCCTTCAGCCCTGAGATAGGTAATTGAGTTCCCTACACAAAGGGTAATGAATTCAGAGTTTTGATCTTCAGTGACCATAGTTTTGCTTGCAAAGGCTGATGAGGTCACTCTCTGATGTTTGTCCCCCTCATTAATCTGCTTCCGTAAAGTAGTACTTTCAAGTACTGTGCTTTGAGGCAAAAGAAAGTCATTAACAGCTTCTTCTAAAATGCTATAGTGTGAACTGCTGCAGCTCAGAAGCCATCAACAACTGTCTTAGACCTTTATGAACAACATATGGGGACCTTGTCTCACTTCCAATGTTCCCATCTCACTACCAGAGCTTTACAGGCTGTTACTCACTTCTGTGAGGAATAGGCTGAATTTCATAATCATTGCTGCTGCTGCAACTACTTTATATGAAAAAAAACACCTAACAAGGAAACAAAACCCATATTTATTAAAGTAGGTAAGAAGTGCATCCCATTCTCCCAGATGTCCACCTGAAACATGAGACAGTAAACTTATTCTCTCTTCCAGTCTGGACTAGTGCACGTTTTAAGAAACAATGCTGACTTAAAATTGTCATGTATAGCTACCAATCATTAGGAAACTGAGGATTCTTTCCCCTGTCACATTTCACTAATAACTTGAAATGACAAGTCTGAATCATAAGGTAAAAAGTGCATAACATCTCAGATTCCCATGTTAAGAGCAAAATGTTATTATTTTTTCTGGGGAAAATCATATTAAAAATAGCATCTATGCTAATATGTGCTAATACCAAATTCCAAAGGTAAATGCATAGCAGTAAAAGCAATGTGTTTATCAGCCAGAAACTAGTAAGATAACAAAGTACAAGATTTCATACACTCACCACAATCTGATTCATCAGACTTATCAGAGCAGTCAGGTCTAAAATCACACTTCTGGGTCATTAGGATGCAGTGGCCAGAGGCTCTACAGACAAACTCTTTCTCCGTGCAGTTGTTCATGGGGAGTGTGGCTGGAACTGAAGTTGCTGAAGTAGTTGTAGAGATAGTGGGCAAGTTTCCTTTGAAAAACAAAGCAACAGACTGTTGAGTGCCTGGATGAAGGCGTTCTAGCTTCATAATGATTTCTTCCCTTGCCACTCCCACCCTTTGACAAGGGTATAGATTTACTGGAAACATGCCTGGACAGTCGAGTTGAATGACTTAAATGCTGCTCAGCAAGAGCTAAATTGAACATTTCCTCAGTGGAAAGCACTAGTTTCGCCATGGGAGCCAACCACGATCCATACAATTTTCGATACTTGCAGGAATTTATTTACACCTCTCGCCTGTCTTTCAAATTTGGATTAACTGAGTGAGTCATTTCAAAAAATTGATGCCACCAAGACTGAAAAACAATCACAGAAACTTATTTTCCCTGTGAACCAAGGCTAACAGATTATTCTGATGATAATGGCTTTTTTTTACATGTCGATTACTGCAAGTGACTGTGGAAATTACTATGTAACCTTCTTACCTTATAAATTCATCACTGAAAAAAATTCTTTTCTCATTAAAGAAATTATTCTGAGGTCATCACCTTATTCCACCACTTTCTTTATGCTTCATTCAAACTCATTACCACTTCTTTCAAATCAATTGTCTTTTCTTTTCCTCTTATACTTTAGTATGCACCTTTCTTCAGGCTTACTCTCATTTCTTGAAAACCTTTGCTATTATTGTCCATAAAAGGAATTTTCATTATAAAACTCCTTTTTAAAATTTAATCTCTAATGTAATTATAAGCTGTAGTGCACAATGCACCTGAGCAATACACCTGAGTTAATTAAAAAGTACATGTGAAGACTTTTTATATTAAATGTGTCTGGGACAACAAGAAGGGGTTTGCTGGTTTTTTTCTTCCTGAAGCCTGGAGCACTAAGAATGATAATAAATTACCCACAATCAGGAGCCATCTCTATTTCAGAAGGTAGAAAACAAATCTATGACAAATGAATTACACTCCAGTCAAATGAATGGTAGCACCATAATATCCTAAGATTCAAACAAAAGACTTAGGGAAAGGATCATTTTGAAGGAAGAACTGTGTGAATTAATATGTTTGTCTAGAACTCATAATAATAGCAGAGACCTTATTGGTCAAAAATTTTTAAATATAAATGCCACATTCAAGTCTCCTAATCACTGGAATGGGAGAAGAAATTTGAAGTACCATAACCTTTACTACACCCGAGAAGAAAGGAAGATCTGATGCTTTCTTTATTCTGAAACAATTTTTTGTGGGTTATGAAATACCATTGTTCAGAGCAGTCATCATTGAATAGCCTTTGGTTAGGGCATTCCAATAATGTATTGAAGTGGTACGCTCAAAATTCAACATCTTTCATATTACTTATGAGGGACTTTACCACCAAGCTATCAAGCCCAAATCTTCCTAATCAATATTTTGGTTACTTAAAGTGGAACAAGAGCAACTGGGCAGCTAGCAATTATTTCTAGGGTTCAGGAATATGGAAACCCTGCTTTTTCAACCTAATCCAACTTGTGTTAAATATGGTGTAATATGCCATATTTACTGTCTATTTTTTCAGACTTTTCCCACAGTCTCTTTGACAGTTTTTTGGTTGTTGGGATATTTTTATGGCATGGAGGAAATAAAATAAAGGCAAGACCCTGGAGTGCCTCAAAAATTGCTCCAAAACTAAAAACATTTTAAAAATAAACAGAACACAAAACCTGATTCCTGTCCACCATTATACTTGAGTATTTATTTTTATCTCTCCATACAAAATGAACTTTTTTTTCTTATTTATGAACTTTGAAACTCTGGCCCTCTATGCTTTCCAAATTTCTCATTTGATTTACTCTCTCTTACAGTATTGTTCCAGACAAAATGTCCAGCACACAGCTGGATAAACACATCATGGACTGGGTGAGCAATTGGCTCATGGGTGGAGCACAGAGGGTAACAGTGAATGTGGTAACATCACACTGGAGACCTGTCACAAGTGGGGTTCTGCAGGGCTCCATCTTAGGCCCTGTGCTCTTCAACATCTTCATAAATGACTTGGATGCACGACTGGAAGGGATACTAAGTGAGTTTGTAGATGACACAAAACTGGGAGGAGCTGTTGACTCCCTTGAAGGCAGGGAGGCCCTGCAGAGAGACCTCGACAAATTAGAGGACCGGGCAATCACCAACCATATGAAGCTGAACAAGGGGAAGTGCCAGATTCTGTACCTGGAATGGGGCAACCTGAATATGTGTACAGACTGGAGAATGAGATGCTGGAAAGCAGTGCCATGGAAAGGGACCTGGGGGTCCTGGTTGATGAGTCAGCAGTGCCCTGGCAGTCAGGAGGGCCAACTATGACCCTTGGGGGCATCAGGCAAAGCATCAACAGCTGGGTAAGGGAGTAATTGTCCTGTTCTATTGTGCACTGATGCAGCCTCATCTCGACCACTGTCTGCAGTTTTTGGCACCGCATTATAAATAAAATATTAGGTTATTGGAGAGTGCCCAAAGGAGGGCAACGAAGATGGTGAAAGGTTTTGAGGGAAAGCCGTATGAGGAGCGGCTGAGGGCACTTGATCTGTTCAGCCTGGAGAAGAGGAGACTTCATTGCAATCTACAACTTTCTCATGAAGGGAAGAGGAGGGGCAGGCACTGATCTCTTTTCTGTGGTGACGAGTGACAGGACCTGAGGGAATGGCCTGAGGTTGTGTCAGGGGACGTTTAGATTGGATGTTAGAAAAAGGTTCTTCCCCCAGAGGGTGGTTGGGCACTGGAACAGGCTCCCCAGGGAAGTGGTCCCAGCACCAAGCCTGGCAGAGTTCAAGAAGCATTTGGGCAATGCTCTCAGGCATATGGTGTGACTCTTGGGGATGGTCCTGTGCAGGGCTAAGAATTGAACTTTGATGATCCTTGTGTGTTTCCTCCAATTTGGCATATTCTGTGAAAATTTTCTTTCATGACTCATTTGAAAATATTTAGGGATTTTCTGATTTTTTCCTTCTAGGTATTCTTCCTCAGAGTATTTACAAAAAAACCCTTTTATATTCAAAATGTTATAATAAATGCTGTGCACTGTATAAATTTTCTAAAAAGTGAGATAGTTATCTGCAAAATAAATGCCATACACACTTCATATTCCTAGTATACATAGTTATATCAACAAGAAATTTTTGGAGTAGAAAAAATGCATCTGCACTAGGGTGTTTTAGAGTTAGTGCTAGGATGCTAATATTTAGACACTGGTCTGAATTTTTTGCTGTTAAACAGCCCTATCATCATTTTACATCAACTGCCACAACACATATAACCCTGTAATGCCTGTTGCAGCTAACAGCAGTCCTCCTAAAATCCCTTCTGTGATGAAGGATTTATGTCTGGTGTCTTAAAGTACATGTATTTTGGGATATAATATTTTATAATTCTTTAGACATTGCACTACCCTTGGTAACAATGATTTCTGAGGACAGGTTGCTCTATCATCTGAACTATTTGTGTGCTGTCATGTGAGAGCAACTGACACAGTGAATGCATAAAGAATTATTGAGGGGAGGTGGGAGGTTGTATCAAACTGAACAGGCTGAATGAAAGTTTAGGTTTTTTACATACAGTTAAATTTCTTCTAGGAATCAAGATCTCACAGAGTTTGGAAGCTGTACGTTTCTCACTGAGATCTGTTTTGGGCCTCACTTGCACAGCAGAAACCATTCTGAGCTGATGTCTGGATATGAGGGAAGCAAGGAAACAAGTCTGAATTTCCTTGTCAGGCATGAGTTTGATCTGGGTTTTGCTTTTCTAGTAGCAATATTTAGAAGTAACAGCAATGAATCAGCTCACAGCTAGGAGCTGTAGACTTCAACTCTTACCATTGTAAAGAGTACAGCCTAGAAAAGACATGTCATCAAGTCCAATGTCTCCAGTGAAACCATCACCTACAGTACCTTCCACCAAGATCTAGGGGAACAAGAATTACAAAAGCATTTTTCAGTGTATAGTAGACATTCAATACTCATTAAATATTTACCATGAATTGAAAGAGGAATCATTTGCCATGTTTCACATTTAAACTGAAATTAAATTTATTCTAGGGGATATATTCTATTTAGAGACACTTTACAAAAGAGGCTAATTATTATCAGCTTTCACTGGTGGTTACATTAATCACAGTGAACCGTAACAGAATGATTGGCTTCACAGTGGTGTAAATTCACTGAGACATCATTTTGATACAAAATTATGGTAAGACATTATCATAAATGGCATATTATGATTAGCTCCTTTTGGTTCTTATTGCAATAACATTAATCATGCTTAAATATAGTAACATTCATTTGAATAAATTATAAACTCTTACACAAATACCAGTGTGATGAAAACAATCAAGCAGGTTAGAGAAGAGCTATGGAACATTTTAAAGACAAATTTTCTACTATTTCATTAGAGTTGTCAATGCTCTATTTGTTCATTTTCTCGTTATTGTCTACTGCCAAGGAAAGGAAGAGGTCAGTGTTTGTGAAATACTCTTTGAAACACTAAAAAAGCCTCTTTTCTTCTGACTGTTGCTGAATGGTAAATATCCAAGCAGGTGATTAGGGAAAGATTTACTAAGAATTTTCTTATTTTAATTAATTAATAAATCTCTATTCATAAAAATAAAAAGCCTTCTCAAACCATGCAGTTTGAAAAAAGATAAATGGATGTTTTTACTGATCCAATGGAGTTCAAATGTTAAAGTTATTTCTTTGTTATTTTTTAAAATACTTCTGTCACATGTTATACACATATATTAAAGCTTCCAGATTATTCTGAAATGCTGTGTAAAATTTCGAATGTATTTTTCACAGTTTGTTCCTCAGTTCAACAGAAAATTCCTACCCAGGAATAAAGATAAATAGTGGAAAAAATATGGCAGTTCTGCTTCACAGTACTGTCAGTTCTAATTTTTTTTTTTTTGCAGTTTACTTATTTGTAATTTTTCTGCTATTCCAAAATTGCATGTGAATAGTAGATTTATTATGATGCTGGCATCACCAGAGTAAATAAAAATGATTACACATCATTTATACATGATGTCCATTAGATAAAATAAATGAGTATGCTAAAAGAAGACAGATATATGTCCTCTATGGATATTTATATATATATAGGTTATTTTAGTATAAAATATAACTAATGTGAATGACAACAGTAAATGACACAATTGCTTCTTACTGCTCTCATCTCAGTATGGAATTCTATTTTTACCTCAGAATACCCACAAATATTCTTTACAATATTACCCCAGTCTTTTGTTTTCTGTTTAGATTATAATGGGGGCAATGCTACAGTACTGGCACCAATAGCAATAAAATAATTAGAAACAGGACAAACCAAGACATCCATTATTTGGAAATGCTATGCATGATAATTTATTATTCCAAAATTACTCCTTCCAATGTAATTTTCACTGGCCATCACACAGCAGTTTATATATGTTATTGTATATATTGTACATATTGTATATATGTATATATGATTATTATTGTATTGTTTAAAATCTCCCCACCCAAAATAATTTTTTAATTTACTTATGTACCTGGGGAGTCCAATGCTTTGACATATAGCATGAACTCATTACCAACCCAGGAAATGCAACAGAGGTGTAGGTATAAACTTAAAACTGATAATAAGACCAATTTATGAGTTAGTGCCTCAATATAGAATATAAACTCTCTGCACCTGGGTTAAACACTGACCACTTAAATTAATTTGCCAGCTGTAATTCTGCAAACTTTGTAAGCTATTATTAAACATTCTCCAGGGAATTCATCCACCATGAAGCTCATTTCACATCTCATTTATTATTTGAATAAGAATAAATAGTTTCCAATTTCTCATTTTCAGAACTCTAGAGATCCAGTCTCAATGAAAACTCTAAAGGTAGCAAAAGGTATTCTACATTAAAAAAGAGGGGAAAAAACGTCCATGAAAAGCAAACTGTACTAGAATGACAGTCTCTATATATAAAAGGAATGATCCCTTACAATTTTGAACGAAATAGGTTTTGAAGAGTGAAGTAACTTCAACAAGTGTTAATAAAGAAATTATAATGGGTAATATTGTTCTGTACAAATGTTCAATTTTTACAGCAGTGTTAATTTCTGTCACTAGGCAATTTCCACTGAAGGTTAGCAAAATAAAATCTTAATTTCCATACAAGCATAGCTTAAGCTAGAATGAAATTAATTTCAAAAACTCTGAGGTATTCAAATTTCTAAAGATTTCTGAGTGTCTAGGAAATGGCGATATTAGTTCTAATGTGTTTAACTAGTAATTTAGTCAAACAGTGTCTCAAGATTGTCACAGGAGGTGTCAAAAGTGTTACTTAGTGATTTTATTAGGCACTTGAGCACAATAATTTGGATTAGGTTTGCTACGATTATTTCTGGCATGAAGTTGTGTGATTTGGTTTGAAGAAGAAAGAACAACCAGACAAGTAGGTAATCATACAAATAACTGATCAAGCACTTTGTCATCAAAACTTTTTGTTTTAACTTACTGAAAGCAAATGCAAGATTGAAAATGAAATACGTTTCACCACATATCTCTGAAGTAAACTACTCTTATATTTTAATGCCAGGGATAAACAAAGAAAAATTTCCAATAAATTTTCATCAAGAAATGTAACAAATCCCTTATGAGATGATGGAACTTTTGTGATTACAGACAAAGGACGAGCTGTAGAATCAAGCCTCAAAGCCCCTTTTTATTAAGATATCTTCATCCAATGATCATGTCACAATAAGTCTTTAGTGTACGAAGATTTTTTTCAAGAACATGTGAACATATTCCTATTCCTATAATAATATAAGTACATAAAAGAGGGAAACTCTTTACCAAGCAAAGATGATTTTTTTTCAGAAAAATTGTGATTTAAAAAAAAAATTTGGAGATATTTAGATTTAATTTTGGCTTTTTTATAAGTTATTACTTCATGTCAAATAAGACTTGTTGATTTCTTTGATAAGTGAGTAAAAACACAGCAATTTATTCCTCCCTAGTTTTGTTTCTCTGCTTCCTCAGCTGCAAAGGAGTAGGCACTGAGGGACCTTAACCATTTCCTAAAGCTCTCATCTAGATGCCCAGTAGTTGCATCCTGACTTCGTGGCATTGAACTTTTCCTCTGTACCTTCTGCAACATGGTTTCTCTTTGCGAAAAAACCCTGGCTGAATGTACAGAAGGGTTGTCACAGCATGTTCCAGCTTTCCCCCTTTTGAGGGGGATAACTAGGCAGTCAGTGCTGTTATTTGTTGCACGGAACCCTTCTGACCCCAAAAGCAAGAACAAGTGGAGACAGGCCATCAGCTTTTGGAAAGATTATCAACATTGAGTCACCACGACATTTTACACGTAGAAAAGCTCAAGATTCCACTGCCTTTCTTCAAAACCCATCAGCCCCTTTCTTTTGTAACCACTGAAAATGCTTTAGAAATGAAGGCCTCAAGACTTCAAAAGTCAAAAAAATGTCCTGTCACAAAGTTGTCCAAATGAATTGTTACCGATGTTCTTAAGGTTATACATATCAAATATGAAAAATCTTGTGTCAAATATTTGGTGTTTTACAGTGTTTGGTTTTATAAGATACTGAAAAACACTAGTTCTAGTTCAGTAAAGCACTTTATCACACTTCACTATAAGTTTGTGAACCCTCATGTTGATTTATGATGTTTTTCAAAGCATTTCTCTAAAGTGCAGGGATGAATCTCAATTCTGTCCTGTTTCAGACTCTTCGGTGATATTGTTGGGACAGCTGACAAGCATAAAATTAATAACTGTTTACATATTCGTGGAATTTTCGCTGTATTAAGGCCACAAAATTTCATTCAAGAGAAAAGATCCTGTTTTCACTCTGTAATATTAGCACTGGAAGAATTATTGCAAAAGTATTATATTGTCAGTGCCTAAACATTTTTGAGATTCTAGGTTTTTAAAACAACATGTTTAGCCTGCCCACTTGGGAAACATCTGTATAGCAATTATAATTCTAAAGCTGTATTTAATACAATTTAAGGTCACGATTACTTTTCACTTAACAAAGACATACAGAAATCTTCTTTCTCTTCTCCCAAACACCATTTTCCCCAGACTTTATAAGTAAGTAAGTAAATGAGTCAATAAATAAATAATAGGATGCTGGCTGAGTTATTACATCAAATTCCCGAGCCTTACAGTCCTGAAATATCTGTCTGACACTGACCAGCATGACTTGTTATGATCTGAGTACTTCTGTCCCTGCCTTTTGTATACTGGAGCATGTCAAGATATCAAGGGCTGCATAAAGACATTTCCACATCTCTATCCTGAGATAGAGAAGCCTGAATAAAGTTGAATGGACAAGACAATTCTTCCATGCTGAGCTAAGGAGTGTCCACGCGTTGCTTTCTTTTCAGTGCTTATGAAAACATCTGTGGCAACAACAGAGTGAATTATCTGTTCAGGAGCAAATGCTAGTGAGCAAGGGGATCACTATTAATTCCTTTGCCTAAAGAGGACCTTTCTTGATCCAAAGGATTTTTCCAGATGGAATTTCTGCTCCTACATCCACACATACAGCCATAACTTCCCAAAGTAAGAAAACAATAACAGAAGGATATCATTGGGACATGTGATTTGATATGAAAATCCTGTCTTCTTTAAAGTTAATGAGAGTTTTACTATATACTTCAGTGAAGTAGAATTTCTACATTGTTTCATAATTCTTCTGTAAGCATACTCAATAAACAGAAAGATTATAAAAAAATATTTTGAAAAGACGCTGTTGGATATAAAGCATAGAAGTATGGAAGGAAATTTAATTAAAACTTCAATGAAGTACAGCTTTCCTGTGATCTTCCTGTTACCTTTTCAAAGATGTCTTCTAGATCCAGTAAAAGAATGAGAAAAAAGTCACTAACATTTTCCTTTTCCTTGCAAAGTTATCCAAGTCTCATTTTCCTGTTCAGCAATAAGTAATATAGTAATAGCAGTAGGAAATCTGAAACACTACTCTTAATTTTCAGGAAAGAAATCCTTATAGGATTTCCCTCAAATTTAATTGGCTCAATAGAGTTTCTAAGTGAGTTGTGGGTTCTGAAAGGTGTTGAAAACCTTTCATTACTTAAGGTTTTCTATATTAAAAATGTGGGCTGTATTTGACAGTTCAGTGGTGTATAGAAAGGTTATTTTTACCATGTGTGATTTCCTTTGAGCAGCCTTCATGTAAATAGGGAAAAAAGGTAAAAAACCACCAACCCCTGTCCCCTTTGTCCTCTCCCCTCTGAATAAAAAAAAAATCAAGGAAATGACAGATGTGAAATTAAGCATATAATTTTCACTGGGAAAGGCATTATTAAAGATAGATAAGAAATTCTTATTCTCAGTCCCCATTGTGAACACACTGTGACTTGATGACATCATGACAGGTCTTCCATGGAATATCAATAATACAATAAAACAAAGAATAAATTATTTCTATTATTAGAGTGGATTATAGCTTCATAATACTAAGTATTGTGATAGCACTGAACGAAAGGGCACTGTCTTTCCCAAAGAACTGAACTAAACCCATGAAATATTCTCTGAGGTTTGTAAAATATGTTTTCCTGACTTCTCATGTGATTTCCTTATTTCCACAGTTTTCTGTGCTCTGAAATCCACTTGTCAAAAATGGCAATACTGATGTTTAGGAATTACTTTAAAAAAAAAAAAACCAACAAAAAAACAACACTACTTTTTGCCTTTCAAATATACTGCATTGCACCACAAACATATTGGAGATGCAAATTCTCAGTATTTCATTTAATACTGTAGGTATTTAATAGCTTTCACTAACTACACAAAGTTCACCACCAACCACAAAGTCTTATGGTTGTTTTTCACTCTTTCCCTCAAGTGCCCTAGTTCCCTCATTGTCCACTCTACATATATTGTTTCTCACCTAGATTGTGGACTGGTTAAGAAACCTGAAAATGAATTGTCCAAACTAGAGCCTACACAACAGATCAGAGACAAAGAAGAATTGTTAGAAAAAGAGCTACTAAGATGCAGCAAATATGGCTGGATATCCATGTATTTGAAGTAGTATTGGAGGGCTAAAAGACAACAGAAGCAAATACTAATCTCAGCAGATTATTAGGGAAAGTACAAGGGAGCAGAGCAGGAGAAAGAAGATAAAGAATGACAAATTGAAAAATTTAACTGCAGCTATGGTTTGAGTGGAAAATCCAGGATGACTAAATCTTTGTGCAGAAATTGCTACCAGGGAAAGGATCAAAAGCAGTAACAGAAAAGGTATCACAAGTGGGTATTAGAAATGTAATAAATGTCTTAGAAGAAGTCCTTGATAAATTCAGAGTTTTTTCAACATCAGATTTTAATGAAAAATGTGTATCTGACCAACTAAACATTAACAAACTCCTACTGGTATGTCTATACACACTGAAAATGAGGCCCTGAAGAAGGAAGCAAGCAATCAAATCAAGGCAGAAGGCTAACAACACTTGACAATAGTAAACTCGGTTCAATAAGGGCAAAAGTGATTGCAGAAATCTGAAATCACAGTTGGGAAATCAAAGAGTGAGCCTCCCAGTGCTCAGAAAGCTCTCTGCAGCACAGTGCCTCACAGCATGAGGACAGATGCACCAGTGGCTGGGTCAGCTGTGGAGGTGCCAGTTTCAGTGTGTGTCTGCCCACAGACTGCTGCCACTTCCACAATGAGAACAAGCCTAGCATGTAGTGGTACCACCCAGACTCTGTACCCAGCAGTGTATCACAGGTGGGAGGCTATAGTCTCCTTTTTGTGCTACTAGCCCTTAAGAGACTTTTCTTTCAATAATTTGCTAAGATACTTATTGATTCCATTCATACTTCCTTGTACCCAAAACATCTCTCAGCAATGAACTGTACAACCGACCATCCTAAAACACTATTTCCTTTTGCTTTGACTGTGTTACTTAATGATTTCACAGAGTATCTCTCAACCTCTGTACTTAGAAAAATTACAACTGACCTTTCTCTATGCAGCTTCTCTGTGACACTATTGCTTAGATGTTTCTCCGCTATGTCTATTCATCTCTCTTTCCAAAAGGAACACTGCTTACCCAGTGTTCTAGAAAGGGTCAAACATTTCTACTTCTTCTTTTTTTTTCCATTTTAATGGTACAAAGGTAAAGGCAAATACACAATTACTTTGATTTGTGTTTTTAGTATATATATAAGAAAGAATACAAATTCTTCAGAACAGGTTTTCTTCTAACCACACTGTGAGTAGAAAAGATAAGTCCTAGCTGTGTATGTTGATATGCAACTATAACAGGCTGAAACAGTCTCCTCTGCTTTCCACACGGGAAAGAATACTTCTCCTTGGGAAAAAAAGACTTATACGCACTCTTACAGAGGAGTTGCATGCAAGAAATTTGGTTAAGTTTGGTCAGCCCCATTTTCTGGAGTGCACCAATGTAAATCCAGAATTTCAACCTGACACTTATCAATTCTTGATTAGAGAAGACTGAAAAATTCACACACTTAAGTGAATCTACAAAGGTACTGATGTCACAAAGCCCCATTAAAAATTTCTCAGTGAGGAGCTGTGATATGTGACACAAGATCTAGAACCTGTAATTTCCATAGATCTGTTTATTGTGCAGGAAATGAAATGTTGAATTTTTTTTTTATTTCAAGGATATTATAGCTTATGAGGAAGACTAGTAAGTCATTATCTTGTCTTAAATTAGTACAAAGGGTATTTGGTCTACTAGAATAAGTCCTCCTGTACTATTCATGTGTGAAGTATAATTATCACCATTAGAAATGCATGAAAGAAAAACATTACGTTTTGAAATCTCACAAATTTCCACAACAGACACTTTTAGTTTGAAACAGAACTCAAACCCACTTTAAAAATAGTTTGTAAAGTAGAATTGTACCAAAAATTCCATTTACCACTAGAATTCTTAGTTTTTCATTACAGAAATGGCTGGTGGGGGAGGGGTGTTGATCAATCAGCTCTCTTATCAGAAAAGTAATTTCCAGAAACAGCTAGAATTGCAGAAATAACTGAAGAGTGAGCTTTGTGATGCTGTTTCACTTAGTACATAGCAGATCATCAGAATCCCCAAGGAACAATCTCCATCTCATCTCACTGAGGAATGAAAAGAAAGGGACTACAGGATGAAAGGTAGGACTGCCTATGTGGTTGTAAATATCTAGCTGGTAGTAACTTATAAGCAAGTTTTAGACCTTTCTGTCTCTCTTTTTAAATGAATGGCAAGAGCCTGAATGTAAATTATGTGTGTTCACCACATATGTATTTGACATTAATTTGATATGTCTAAGGCATACAAAAAAACATAATACAAAAAGTACCTGGATATAACAAAAAAAAAAAAAATAGCATTACAGATACCAAAAATAGTAGTTGGAGAAAGGAGGTTGGTTCATAGTTGTGTTCATAGAACAGTGCTATTCTATATTCAGAGCAAATATATCATTCTAATTTTCAATCAATATCTCGTTACTTTCTAAGCTAATACATAATTGATAAAAAGAATAACATTGTTACAGTGTATTTTGTTGTTTACTTTTCTTAACAATTAATTTCTTAATTTTTCCTTAATTGAAATTTTATTTTGCTTATAAACTTTTATAAGCTGGTATTTTTCAATGAACCATCATTATTTATTTTCTCCTGAATTTGCTCCTTGTTTTCCACACTTAAATGGAGAAACTTTTATATTTGAAGAGACATGTAGGTTTTTATATATGATACTCTGAATACAAAAAAATTTAGTAATAATGCCAAATGTAACATTAATATTTAATCATGTACTTAAACAGTGTATTTGCATTTTTTAATTTCTAAAAGCCAACAGAAAAAACTGATCTTTATAAAATCATCAGAGAATGTTAGAGTCTCTTGTGCATTACTTATGTTTTGAAGTATCTAAGATTTATAATCATCTTTATTTACAGAGATAAAAATAGGGATTGCAGATGAGCAACAAATGAACAATTGCATTAGGCTAAAGGTAATTACTGATTCTTTTAATAATATGTTTGGCAACATAGTAAATTTGCCCTGGGTCTCTTAAGACAGGCACAGTAGGTGTGTGATTTGTATCATGGCTAAAAGGATTGAGTTACAGAATTTGGCCACAGTTCACATATTAGCATTTCTTTTTTTTGTATCCAAAGAAATCTGAATGATAGAGCAATCTAAGAGAGAAATGTTTATCTAAGATGTTAAAATAGAATATTTGCACTTTCTTCTGAGGAAAAACTATTTCAGGTATTATGATTGTGCGAAGATAAAGGCGAACACTATTCATCATCAATATAAGTAGGTTACCATAGACAGATTCTTATTTCACTACCTTTCCAAATGTTCTTTTAAGTAAAAGACATGTAAGTAAACTTCTCAGGGAGATGGAAATAAATGCAGGTCAAGTACAGAGACTGGGACACTCAGCAGTGGAGTTTTTCCATGTTGAAATAGGTATTCCATACAATAAAAAATAATAGCTAATAAGGAATATTTTTTAAACTTGAACCTTCCCAATTAAAAAAAAAAATAATTTCTTGCAGATTGTTAAATCCTTTACAGAGGAAGGAAAATTCTAGATCAGTAAAGTTCCAAAATTTTTATAAGCACTTGTATTTTTGACAATTTTTGTTACTTGTCAGTATTAGCATTTGAAAGAGGTGTTTAATTTTGGCTCAGAAAACGTCATTCCTTTCATTTAAATAATTTAGTTCTAAATTTACCTTTTCCTTATCCAGCTACTCCTGTTCCTCTCATTGATGTCACATTTTACACATTGTGGTGGAAAATATCTGTCAGAACGGCAACAAATGTCAGCCATGGTTTAACAGCAGCTAGAACAAAGGTTTCCTGACAAAATTAAGATTCTGAGGCTTCCTGGAAGCTGGTGTGAGCCAAGTGAGTCTGCATATGCTGTTCCCTTCTTTGGGTTTCTGCCAGAGTATTCAATTAAAGGGCCTACAGTTTCATATCTATAGGTTTTGAAACTTTCAAAAGGTTCTCAAGTGCCTTTCTTTGCTGCTTTGAATTTGGGCTGACAACTCCTCCTTTTCCTAGCAGTTAGTACGTAGATACAATTGTTTATATACTCCCAAAGTTGGCTTCCCATGCTTAGCAAAATAAACTGAAAACGTGAATTTGGGGGATTTACTGTTCATAGTGATTCTTTCTTGGAAACAAATGACCTACTTACAGAGGGAGGAAAGAGGAAGAGAAGGTATCTCACATGTATGATTATCTCATATATTTAGAAGAGAAAAAGCAAAATGAAGGTCTGTTACAATGACTTAGATCATCTTTGTTCCTAGAATCTGACATTTTTTTCACTAGGAATCTCTGAAAATCCTGAAACAGTGGACGAGATGCTCTGGCTAGAGACAGAGAAGATTATGAAACCAAGATATGTATTTTGACTAGAAAATTATTAAAAATTTCTATCTTATTTTTAGACTTTCATAAAAAAAAACATTATCAAGTGAATTTAAACATTTCCTTTGAAGCACTGAGGTAACAGTCAAGACTTTAAGCTTGTGGTGTGAAAGCAGTTAACCAATAACTCTGGAAGTATCCAAACGCAATACACTTAAAGATTGGAAAGAGAAAAGAAAGATTGGAAAGACATCAGCATCTGTCAGCTTAGTAGATAGAGAACACAGTTTGCTCTCTTCAACATTTCTGAGTTTTGAAGGGTCACAGGTTGTGACACAGCAAGCTCCATTATAAGATACACAATATATAATTATGAACGTCAGATCTTTATCTCTTTCTTCAGAACAAACTGTCAAATCTTACACCCCATGTGCTTCAGAAATGACTGTGAAAAACAAAACTACATCAAAAGAATACAAGATCTTTGAAATTCCCTCTGTGGAACTGGACACGTACAACAGAAAACCCTACATCTCTAAAACATGAAAAATATTTTCAGTTACTGAATAGACCTTCCTAACCCTCAGGAAGTCAAATACAGGACACATCAGTTTATAGCTCTTTAGATAAACAACTAGAAATAGGATATGGGGAAGGGAGGGAAGGGAAGGAGGGAGGAAGGGAAGGAGGAAGGGAGGAAGGAAGGAAGCAAGGAAGCAAGGAAGCAAGGAAGGAGGGAAGGAAGGAGGGAAGGAAGGAGGGAAGGAAGAGGTTTTGTTACCATTATGTTTATACACTACATTTTTACAAAACGCCTCAACAGAAAATGAGCACTCTTCTTCTAGATGCCTCTTTGCAAGCACAGTAGTATTAACAGCTTTTCCTTCAAAGGGGATAGAACTTCTCTCTACCTAAAAACAATCTTTCAGGAAATAAATGTGAACAATCTAAAGAAAATATTATATCAGATTTAAAAGGAAGATGGAAGATGTTTTTTTCTGTAATATGGGGGAGGTGGGGTGGGGTGGGGTGTGTTAAGTTAATTTTGTGACCAGTGGACTAATCCTCTAGTAACCCTGCAGAATATCACAACTAGACTAAACATATCATATATAGTGAAAGACAAATAATATTTATGATATTTAAAAGGGTGAGAAAATAAGTCAAGAATTATAGCTTTAACTTACTCTAATCATATCTTTTTCCAAATGATATTTGATTGTTAGTCTAACCTGGCAGCCAAGTATTTTGAATAATATTTTTTCTGGCATTATATAATTAAAGATTAATTTGTAACTCTGGAGAAATAAGACAGAGCAAAAGATATTCCTTTTAACAGTCTTTACATTAATGAATCAAAATTTTTTCCAAGCTATTTTGCGGTAGATTTTAATAAGCTTTTTTTCATCAGATACTTGAAAAACAAAAATACTATCTACTTTAAATAACACATGTTCCTGTTCAAAACATTAAGTGCTTTAGGGGGAAAAGCTAATGCACCACCACCACCAAAATTATTTTACATGTTTCCTCAAAAAACCCTACAACTGTATTTCAAAGCAAAATTGATCAGTTGAAAATAGCTTTGAGATCGTGCAATCATTTATATACTCTCAGTGTTTTATAATGAAGGAAATAAGCACTTCACAACCTAGAAGGATCATACCTGAAATGGCTTAGAACTGCTGATGTGGAGTGTTTGTCTGATCCATCTGTTTTCTTGATTTCCAAACTTGTACCACAAGGGCCATCCCTTAGCATTACTCACAGTTCTTTGGAAGACTGACAGCTTGTAAACTTGTTTTCCAAACATGTGATAATGAAAGCGGAAAACACAGGTTCCATTGCCAGAAGGGTTGAAGAGAGGACTAAGCAAAATTGCTTTATCTTGGAATTGGCGTGGCTCAGAGGATTCCATGTAAATGTAGTGTCCTCTGACTGTGCCTGTCGTGTGATCCTTTAAAGGGCCTGTATTAACTGTGGGGGTTGGACCTTGTATTCTGATCCAGTCAAAGTCATCCTTTACACTCTGCTCCCAATTGCACAGCCCGTTTTCAAAGTTACACTGTAGGTCAGGGTCTGAAATGTAAACAGAACAGAATGTAAAAAAAAAAAAAAAAGGCAAGCAGTATCAAGGGAGATAATGCATTAATATACTTTTTATCCTTGCAAAAGACTCTTTTGAATTTACAGAAAAAGCCCGTATCTTCTCCTTGAAAACATTCTTGTCTGAAGGATACATATGTACATAAAAGAATTACCTTCTCTTTCAATACATACCTGTCAAACTGTACATAATTTATTGAATAAACTGAACTGTGAAAAACATGTTATTATCCATGTTATTAATTTTGTGTATTATTACAATTTAATCATTCAAAGTTCTTTAACTGAAACTGAACTGAGCAAAGGAGTTAAAACTAAGGTTAATTGAATGACAAAAACCACAAGATACAGTCTTGCAGATATGTGTAATAAGTGATCTATTTTTGCAGGGCAGATGTAGTCCTATAAATGGGTTGTTGTGCTTTAGATCTTTATTATTCTCAATAATAGTAGCACGATAGCTTTATCAGACTAAATTCAAGAGAGGCCTTTATAACACAACTGCACCTTTTTATTTGACACCAAAGCAAAATATATTGATTAGCTCAATTACTTCTAATGTAAAAAAATAAAATGTGTCAGGGGTGGTGAACTTGCATTCCAACTTTGCATCTGCTCTTTGTATACAATAATTGAAATTATAGCCAATTCTTTTTTTTAATTACACTGTTATCTTTAATGATGTTTAAAACTGCAACTCCTATCTTACTGTAGACCTCAAAATGGGTTATAAAGAAGATAGACTTTCCACAAGGGGGAAAACTGAGATAGGAAAGCCTTCACTTTCTTTTAAATTCAAAGCAGTTTTAAGTTGATAGTTGGCAAATATCCCTGAAGACTGATAACCCCTCAAGTATGTAAGGTATCCCACGTTTCTTGAACTGATTGTGATTTGCATAATTTAGTTACCTTAGGATGTGATAAAGCAACTGCTAGTTAATTTTATTTTATATTAAGATTCTTGAGTTCTTAAAATTGATGAATGCATGCTTCAGGGAGAAAACCATCAACAGCACCCTTCAGCACTGCAAGGTGAGTGTCAAACATCTGAATTACTCATGGCTTTCTTCAGTACTTACAAGTTCTTTCCTTGAAAGGAATAATTATGTCCAGCATGAATACTATCTTTAGTACGGATATTTTAATATTTTTTTGATAGTAACAGTATAGGTCATAAGAAAAGATAGGACATACCCTCCTCTCAGTCCATCAGTATGTCTTACACTGTACTTCCATCAGTATAATCAAAGATAGCATGTTGACCCAAATCAACTGGCAGACTGCAAATCTTCTCTTTTAAAATAAGCTTGTAATGCATGTTCATGCTTTACATGAGTTAAAGAAATATAACTGGTTTGGATAAAGGAGATTGAATTGCATTTACCCTCAGTTGTAACTCATCATACGCATTTAGGTTTAAAGTTATTATTCTGTTTCATCAGTAACTATATTCAATGGAATCATCACTGTCTATGACATTGATAGGATGTAACAGTTTTGTGTTTTTTCACTCCAGGGTTGAACTGGCAAGTAAATTTTTCTGTGATGTAAAGTAAGCAATACTGGAAAGTACTTACTACAATTGTCTTCATCTGATCCATCCCCACAGTCATCCACAAGATCACAGACCAACAAACTGTCAATGCATGCGTTTGTCTCTCTGCACCAGAAGTGATTTGGACCTTTACAACTTAATGCTGGAGGTGAGAGAGCGCAATTTTCAAATCTAATATCATCAATCGCTGAGACACCATCATAAAAACCCAGACTGATTTTATCAAGTGAAAATTGGAAGGGATGTGGAAGGCGTCCAAGCTGAATGACTGCCTTCAACCACTGATTTCCCTCGCTGTAGTATGTCCTCCAAAGGACAGTAGGCTGTTTCAGCCCATCTACAAGCAATTGCAGCTCTGCTGCCCCAACTGACTGTCCATAGTTGTAATACCTAAAATGATAAAAAAAAGAATGTTAAGTGGGCAAATGATGAAAATGGACCACATCAGGTAAAGCAGATACATACAGTATATTTTCTGTTATATTTCTGTGACATATAAGAAGTCCCTAGTGCCTATTTTCAGTTTACCTGTAATTCAATACATTTTCTGGCTGATGGTAGGATAGACTGCTATATCAGTCTAGGCCTCATTTCAAGAATTGAAGATTTTGAAAGGAGAAGCATGCTTATTTTATTAAAATAAAACCCATAACTAAAGAGACACATTTGCTTTCATATTAAACAACACTCAGATGCATAACAATTTTTTTATAAATTTCATTCAGTACATAATTGTAAAGTTTCAAAAAGGAAAACCAGAATACTTACTGAATGCAAAAGTACACCTTGTAGCTATGTTACTTATGGTTAACATGTTGCCTTTTACAGCATTTTTGGAGGATCTCAAAGCATTTAAATGTAATAAATACTTAGGTTGGCAATTGTAAAAAACCAGAAGCAGAATCAGAAATACAACCAACAATTTGAAATTTCCAGACCTATACTCCAAGTCATGAGTCTTGAATAAAAAGACATTTCTTCTTCCTATGGCAGATGTATTTGATGTATGTATGTATGTGGCCAGTCTTCGCGAACGAAGATTTGGGAAAGGTCTTTTTTACCTTTCAAGCCTGCGCAATGGATTTTTTAGGTGAGACACAGCCTGCGCTGAACTGAGCCCACCCTTTAAT
>JAWWLV010000088.1:19157865-19176062 GCA_035041135.1 Platyrinchus mystaceus
TTATTTTTCCTTTTTAGCGAGAATCACAGTTCACTTCCCCTGCAATACAGAGCAAATCTGATACTTTTTTTTTTTTTCAATAATACCATGGCAAAAATTCAGCTGGTAACTGCAAAGAAGAAATAAGATTTTCAAAGACTAATTTTTTCCCTCCCCCTGAGTCCTTCCTGCTTCTTCACATAGTGATAGACTAAATTTTCTTCAGCTGCAGTATCATTATTTCCCTGCAAAAACCTTGATAATATTTGAGTCTTCATGGAGGTAAAATGAGAGCTGAATCGGTGGTTAGGAAATATTCCTGTTAAAACACACTGGTACTATTTAATATCTTCTGGCTTCATGGCTGGTGGACTCAGTCTCTCAATTTTGCTTGGAGTTTCTTTTTCCCCCACTCATGAAAATCATGTCTTACATAAAATAATCTTGAGATTTATAATTAAAATTAAATGCTTTCATGTAACTTTTTTCCCCACCAAAAAGCTTAAGAAATAGAAAGCAGCAGGTATACAAACACTTTTCAAAATGAGCTCTTTGAAGGACTACACTCTGAACAACTTCTATGGATTTTGTCTATTAAGCAGTTTTTCAAACAAATTTATGTTTTCATTATGTAAGAAACAAAGTTACCCTCCTTCTCTATGTCTACATGTTCTACTGTAAAATTACTGTGTCCACAGAGAGCTGGGACTAGAAATTTGCTTCTACAACTCCAAACCCTTGAGCTAAAAGAAGGTGTTTTTTTCAGCTGAGATCTACAAAAAGACTCAGCTACAAGAAGCTTCAGAAAGAAGTTACTTCTAAGCTTAAATTAACCAGAAAGGCACAATATACATCTGTTATCCTTCAACTCCTATTTTCTTTTTTTCTTTTTCTTTTTTTTTTTTCAAAAAACTGGAGCCAAAGAACTTGTAAAGCTATTAATAAACACAGATCTCTTTATGTGGATCCTTTTATTCTCTCAGTGGGACATCTAACAGAGGACATCATCTCACATTTATACGCAGAGAACATAACACATCCTAATGAGCAACCCCTACTCCTTGCTCTTTCCCAGAAATAAAAGTCTGTAGGGAAAACATGGCAGAAAGCCAGGCTTCCAGCCTTTACAAACACTCTCTTTTCAGAGACATATAAGGTAAGAACTTGCTCTAGATTTTGTTGAATCTGAGAACTTTGAATGCATTCAATACATGCATATTTATAATAAAAAGTGTTTCTTTTCTGCCTTTGAACCAGAGAAAAATATGTGCATCCCCACTGCATTTGTGTTTATTTTGAATGCAGACCAAACTCTGAAATAGATCTAACCAGAATAATTCATTGATTCACATATCAGTTGTGCCCAGTCTGCCTTAGGGGTTTCTAAGATAAGCACCTTTAAGGTACAGATTAAGTTATCTACTCAGCCTCAAAGTCTACAAAAGAAAGATGAAACTGCCTAAACAATGCACGGTGGATACAAAGTGTTTTGGGTGTCCCAGGAGTAATGTAACCTGCAAGGCTTCAATGGGATGCCACGAGGCCTTACAAGTTCCCTGCAACAGCATTCTGCTTGACTTTATCCTGCATCTATTTAATTTCTGATGCTTTACAACACTAAAAAGCCATATGAAGATTAATAACTGAGAAACTCTTAAATTGTTTAAGAGGCTTCTACTCCTCAGCTGCAAGTTGGAACTATTCAGATGAGATCTGCTAACTCATTGAGGTATGTAGTCCAAGTCAGCTACAGTTTCAAGTAAAGCAGATTTAGCTAAGCCAGCACTTGCTTCAGGTCCCTTACATGAGATAAAACCTAAGAAGTCTAGATCCTGCTGGAATAAAATTCTGTTACTTGTTGAGCCTTCTAAGTGCAGTTCCTTCTTTTCTGACATTTTTGTTTTCAAAAAAAGTTTTCCTAAGTGCAAATATATTTTCTGTTCTACACTGAGTCTGAAAAAATGAAGCAACCGGTCTAAATTTTATTTTGTTTCTTTAAAACCTCTTTTTGCTACTGAACACAATAAAATTATTTTGGCAAGCTTTCTCCGTCTTTTCCCTTTCTTCTCTGTGATTTTTTAAATCAGAAGGCATTATGTAGTAGCAGAAAAAAATTAACATCTACACAACTTATTTTCTCCCCAGTATGGCTTAAGCTTTGAAAAATTATAGAATAGAAAACAAAAAAAAAAAAAGCCTCAGGAAAAAAAAAACTTATAAAACTTTACAATATCTATTTACTTTATTCAGTGGCCAATCCAGTTGGGAATGTTTTCTTGCAGTGACTAGATGCTGTACATATTTAATATATTTATTCAAATTCTGCTTTAAAAATACATGTTTTGGTTAAAATTACAAGACCCTAGTTATAAAACTGTGTTTTCATTTTTCATCTATTACTTTTGTATTTTTTGGCCTTATGATCCATTTTTTTCCAGGTACCTTTCTAGTTTCTCAGATCAAGCGCCATTCTGGCTAGTTGTTTTTGCATTCCTCTGCAGAGGCACAAGATATTTGACCAAAAAAAAGCATTTCAAGATAACTCTCAAGTACTGCACTAATCAGCTTAAAAAACATCATCTCATACCGTCAATTAAAATTTAATACATGTCTGGAGCATAGCATTGAATTCTCTGGTCACATCAACATAACTAATGTATATAGTGACTTCAAACCATAGGTTTCCTGTTATGGAACACTGTTTATGTGACTTTCCTGCCTACAGACAACAGAGTGGCTATTTGATATGGCCCTGTTATTTATTATTGTCCAGGTAGGTTTGTCACAGCATACAAAAGCCTGAAGAGTATCCTTAAATCTGAGTCCCCGACTGAGTGCTTTAGAAACAATAATAATAACAATCAGATATAAAAATTTTACAGCAAAGCAATAAAACATCAGCTGCATCTTCCTCCTCCCAAAGAATTAGTCTGTAACTCCTTCCATTGGTGTTGAAATAAGAGTCCTCAGTAGCAACACTTACAGCATGAAGAATACCATATCTGCTCATCAGGTGAGTGATAGTTTACACATGTGGGGACACTTAATACCAAACTGTTACCTGACAGCAGGAGAGCCTGGGGGACAGCTTGACAAGAAAAGGGCTCCCCAGATGAGACATGGTCATCTTTGTGTTCGCCTCATGTGATCCACTGAAGTAAATGAATGCTCCTAAAACCAAATTTAAAAAAAAAAAAAAAAAAGTATGAGAAATATGTCATGCTCCAATGGCAAATAGCTACCTCAGAGAGGTAACTATATGCTCCAGGAGGCACATAAAGCTTATTCATAGATGAAAACAAATGAAACAGCTTTGCCATCATTTCAGTCTCTGTGGATAACGAGGAGGGTGTTGTAACAGGCTGCAACAGTGTCTATGCGGGCAAAGGCAAAACACAATTGTAAAACTCTCCTGCCTCTTGCCAAGTTACCATGACTGATTCCAAAGACAAGGAGGCAGGGAGAAGGAAATAAGGCTATGTGGGCAGCCATTGCTTAGGTTACCCTGTTGTGGTGTCTGCAAGCAATTAAACCTGAGGAGGTGAATATGGAGCACTGCAAAAGGAGTTCAGATGTTGCTTCTCTGAGGGCTTTACTGTGCCGACCCACTGGAATTATTTTTTTATCTGCTCTCTTCAAGCAAAAACTTCAGATCTCCAACCTCCAAATACTGCAACTATTTCCCATCACCTTTGCATGATGCCCATCTGCTCTCAACATGGACTGGGTAGAGCAAAGGAGCTGCAACACAGAGCACCCTGGAGATCAAACAGCACAGAGCTCAGCCGAGATCCCTAAAGGACACATTTTAATTGGCTTAAATAATGTTTCAAACAGAATTTAAAACAAAAATTATTTCCTTTAGGGTACAGTATTCACTCTCAGCACAGCCCAGACAGTTTTAAGCATGCTAACAATGTTGCAGACCCCAGGAGCCAATGGAATAAGCTATATTTTCTCATGGGGTCCACAGACTTGACATTGTTGTCTGTGCTAGTGGGGATGAAAGCTTAATTAAAGATCTAATCTGAACTCTGGCAAATGAACTGCGTTTGGATTTGAACTACAGCAGATGTGCTTCAGACAAAGGTAGGGAAGGATAAACATATTCAAGGGGCCCTAAAGCAGCATATTTTGAATGCCGTCAGTGCTGCCTTCGCTGAATACTGAGACTTTTTCATGAAAGTCTATGCAAAACAACACTAAAGGCTCAGTCTTTTTTGCACATTGATATTACACATATTGCCTTACATCTTGGAAAATCAGCTATTGTGCTACCACAGTCATACTCCTTAGCCATTTATTTCCCATGGATACATAATAAAGCAGAGGGTTAGGTCCAGCCCCACGTGAATAATGGCATTGCTTTAGCAAGGTCGGCACAAAGAGGGGACCGTTACAGCTCCCTGTACAAACAGGCATGCTGCGCTCGCAGTTCGAGGGAAGCTCCCCTCATTGGAATGCAAGGGTACTTCAAAGGACCCTCTTTTAATTTGCAGCTGAGGCTCTACAGTAACCTTGTTAAGATCTCAATTAATCAAAATTTGCTGCTGCCCTCCCCAGGAGAGAAGAGACATGAATGCTTTGTGGTACTACAAGGAACTGTTGCAACCTGAAGAATCTTTATTTAACGTTGGCAAAAACTTGCTCAGATTCTGGAATCCTAATTCTAAATCTGTGACTGTAGTAGGCACAGTGACAGAATGGTAAAAAACCACTTCAGAAATACCTTTTCAAATCACTTATTTAGCGAATGCAACATTGCTGGGCTCAAGAGGTGAGGTCGGGCACAGTAACCTCAAGATCTGCTTGAGGTTTCAACCTGCAGCAACACTGAACCAAACTTGTAATGATTCAAGTATCAAAGCAGCTTAAGTGCAAAAGCACATAGTTCCATATGGGCAATTTTAACATGCTACTTAGGCTTCAGAACAGATGTTTCTGACAGTAGCCTTCATTGTGACTACATTGCACCTCAGATCTCATCAGCACCAGAGGAAGACAGAGGCCGATCAGTGTTACACTCTGGGGCTTTGCAAGTTTAGAAGCTGTAACACAGTAGTGTTTACAGACAATGCAGTAATGCAGATCCAGTGCCACTCTACAGAGACAATAAAATGAAATGTCAAACAGCTGCTGAGAAAAGTGAGTAGTAACTTTGGTGCTCGTCATCACACAAGGACTAATGGAAAAACAGGTACATGACTGCAGTCAGAACCATTCTACAGCACGTACACACATCCTCATGTTTGCTCAGGTGAATTTTAACCCTGGAGTTGCTTTATTTTTGAATGCTTGAGGTGGAATATTTAATATTTCACATTCCTTTAACACAAACATGGGAGAGAAGTGTGGAGGTCTGATTTTAGATAATATACATCAGTAAATACATTTAAATTAAAGGTCTATTGGATTGTAACCCAGATTTTAAAATCATCTAATCTCCACTGTAAGCAGTGCAGTAGTTACATTTTAATAAAATTAAAGTCACAGAATACTTGCCAATATTATTTGACAATGACAAACATGCTCAGCAATTTTATTGTATGCAGTGTGCCATAATAACACTTTAATTTAAAAAATACTTTAAAACAGTTTTTATAAAAAACCCGTTTTTATAAACTGTTTTTCCAGCTGAATGCATTGCATGGCAAATATGGGCTGAAGGAAGAACAACTTTTTAAAGGATATTATAGTCACTCTATTTTTCCCATACAATGTGGATTTATTTTAACTGCACTCTACAAAAAGCTACAGTCATAGTTTGCCCCAATAATACTTTCAGGAATGGCCTCTCTGTAAGCATAGGTTAAACAATGCTTATGATAAGCACAAAAAGAATCAGCTGTCAGTTCAAACATCAGTATCTCAAAAAACTGCATCAAGTCTCTACGTCATTGATTGTGCCAGCCAAAAATGAGGGTTACAAAGGCATAGTAACCACATCCTGACTAAAAGCATCCCAAATAGATTAGTTTTCAGTAACACACTATGTTATATACATACTATGTAGCGTCTATTTCAAATCAGTTTTTATTATCAATCTCTGACCATTTACAAGTAGGAATTTTCATGGCAGAAGGAGGAAATAGAGGAAGAAATAATAAAGAAAGAAATCACACCATGCCCTGTATTAGTTGTATTACCTCTGCCAGGGAGTTTCCTGTCAAGGGGAGCCTGTTCTTTCATTATGTTCCAGTCAGCATCACCTCTGCTCAGTGGCCTCCATCCACAAAGGTCAGTCTCAAAATCACATAAGGTGTAATTAGCTGTTGTAAGAACAATAACAACAAGAGATCAATAAGTTGAATTTGATGCAGCAGTTTAATACCACAACTATGACTTTTTATTTAGATGTACTGAGAACAAACTGTCTCATAGTAAAGGTGAGACCTGTACATAGGCTGATAGATTATGAAAGTAATATTATGTATGTTTTAAAGATGAATTGTACTGGAAAATTAATTATGAATGTGTGGGGAAAATCAAATGTATTTAGAGTTTAAAATACATGGAAAGTGAAGATGAATTAAGCTTTCACCTAATTTATTTTTGAAAACGAGATTTAAATTTATGAATTATTCAGATCTCCCAGAAATTTTTATTGCAAAGTAAAAGACCATTTTCTCAGTTGGTATGGATTAGACCAACTTAAATTGTATAACAGTTTCATAGACTATTTCATTTATTGAGTATAAATAAATATTTTTATTAGGAAATTGTATACTCTGTGTTTTTTTCCTGGTCAAGAACAGCTTCCCAAAGCAATACACTTAACTCTTTGGGTCACTTACTGCAACTGTAACCATTATTTTAGAACTGTATTTTTCACTTTCCACTTTCATGGCACATTCATCTGATCATATCAGCCTTAGACACCATCATATATATTACTCCAATTTTCACATTGTACAAAATCAAAATGAAATGCATCTTTCTTTGAGCACAGTGGTTGCAAAGCTCTGTGGTAAAAGTCTCCCCGAAATAAAGAGGTTATTTGAGCAGTTAAATCTTAAGGTACAAAATAAATAAGAAATATCAGCATTTTTAATCTGGCTTCACTACATACAGTAAAATCTAATGGTGCATGCTTTTCTGTGCAGTGCAGTTTATTTAGTTAAACAAGAAACTTAGTTAACTTACTTGATTACAAAATTCTTGTGCTTTTGGCAAAGTATCTTTTAAATTAGACTTCAGTTGTTAGTACATTAAGGTCAAATATGCAAATTGATATCCAAGACTAAGCTGTTTTGCTGTTCAGTAATTAGTACTATGTCTAGGCATTGTGCTTTCCTTAGCTAAGCAGTCCTGAGAGAGCCAATGTGACACAAAAAGGCAAACATTCTTTGCTTAAAAATCTCTTTCTTCTGGCCTCCCTAAACCCTGTGAAAGAACTGCATAAGCAGCTGGCTGCAGTGTTTGCATAGTAATATCCAAAAAGACATTAATAAATGACTGCGTAGGAGGAAAAAAAAAAAAAGTTAAAATAATGGTTTAAATATGAAGCAGAAATCAAGATGGTACTAATGATAAGCTCAATAAGCTATTTAGCAGGGAAGTATCTTTTTAATTATGATTTGCTTTTAACTAATCACAATAAAACCAACATCTTTCATGTGATCAGACAGAGCCCATCACTGCCTTTGGTGTTCAACAGGAAGAAAGGTATGAAATAATGATTTCTTACTTTGATAGTCACTAGCACAATTTCTTCTAACACTATAGATGTAGAAAGAAGCGTCCAAACATCAACTTTTGGGCTGAATATATAAGCAGGGGGAAAAAAAAAAAGGCACACACTGGAAGACACAATCCCAAATTGGTTTCGTTCAGTGATTTTTTCAAACTCTGTTCAAGTATGAACACAATTATAAAGGTAGAAAGAACATTCAATGTGGTGCACTTTGGGGTTTTTTTTGTTGTTGTGGTTGTTGATGGTTGTTTTGGGGGCAGGGGAGATGGGGAAGTAATAAAATATTATAATGTTGACTGTATTTTTCATGCTACTTCTTTTTTTTTCATTACACCTGTCACTTGAAATTTAAAACTCTATACAAGCATCCAGTCCTGCAGAAACACTGGGCCAGAGTCACTCACAAAACTCAAGCGTTCCACCCTATGTTGGAGAACAGCTAGACATGAAATATGAGTGAAAGCCAGTTGTCCAAGCTAAGAGTTTGACTTAAACTTTATCCTTACTGAATTCTAAAAACTTCAGAGATGCTGGTAAATGGTTAATTAAGCTTGAAAGAAAAGTTCTGTGTTTTGGCTAAAACACAAATCCAATGAGACAGTTTCTCAGAGTGTTTTTTCATTGCTCAGACATTAATAAACCTTAAGAAATGTGCCTTTCCCATCAAAACAGTGCATAATTTATTATTTACAGCCTGTTTTCTAAATTTTTTTTCTGAAACTTCAAGTGATTATAGATGATGTTTTACTTTACATAGTTGGAAAACATGTGATTGCACAACCTATAGTTTTTGAACAGTCATACTATAGTTAAGTAAGCTCGACATAAGGCTCTTTTCTGACATAGTATGTCCCTTTCTAATGCAACTCTTATCACCAGAGCTTATATCTTTTATTTCACTAGGAAGATTTCCCTGGATTCAAACTGCAGAAAGATTTTCAGCATTTTGAATGGAAACCAAAATTCTCTGGTTTGTACATTCAGCTATTTACAATTCAGCAAAACAGAAAGGAAAACAGAAAGGAAACAGCAATCTGCTTTCATTTTAATAACAAGCTAAATTTTTTTCCATGTGGATATATTAGCTTATCTCAATTAATCAAGGAGCATATTATTACACCAGTTCTACAAATATCAATTAGGCAATATAGGAAAAATGATGTTTCCCAAACACTTTAATTTCAAGAAATATGTGCAGATTACTAAAGCCATAAAATACACTGGAAAGATTTTTCAATTAATACAAACAATTTTTCCATATATTTAAAAAAAAAAAAAAAAAAAGAAAAGGAAACAGGAAGCAAAGCACATGTTCCAAGAGCACTGGGAGATAAAATGGGAATATTTTTTTTCTTTGACTAGCTTACTCTATCCCAGTTTCTCATGATCCTCCCTGGGGGAAAAACAAAGTAGTTCTGTTTAACTAGGCTGGGTTACCAGCAAATTAATATTCTTTCAGCTTTGCTAGCCTGAAAATGCATGAAGGTTTTCAATCCTACTCTGGCAGTTCAATCAAATAAACACAACTGGGGACACTCAGTTGGTCTCTCCATCAGGTTGGTGTTTACTTGACTAAGAGTATGGAATGGGAAGGGTTGTTACCCTCTCTCAGTGTGGCAGCACCTAAGCTTCTTTGGAATTTGGGGTATAAATTATCTGTATGGACAGCAACAAAAATGGACAGTCATTTCTGGCTAACATGTAATGCAATTTGGGGAAAGGGAAGGGTTACACATATGCCTTCTTTCTGACTCTCTGTGCACTTTCGCTACCAGTTTCTGATTAGTTTTATTTATCTAGAATTTGTTAAATGATGCATACAGAAACACCACAGATGACCACAGGTCATCCAGCCTGAACTTCCATATGTCATAAATCGTTAGACAGATAACTCATAACTCCCTGAGGTGAGATGGCCTCATCTCCTGAAACTACTCAGTTGCCTTGATTAGGGTTAAGAGACATATGGTGTTCAGAGAATTTCCTGTCAACCCTTGGTCTGCAGAGGTTGTGATGACTTTGAGCTAACAGTTCTGGTGAAACCCAAAGGCAATGGTACACAGTGCTTGTCAGCAATAAAGACTGTGAAAATCATATGGGTGTGCCTTCTTGTTCTTCACATGCACATGCAAGATAGATGAACAGATATTGACAATTTCAGAAAAGTAATGTGTCACAGAAAACACGTAAATGGTTAGTAAAACAAACATTTCATACTAAGAAATGCTCTTTCTACTTAAAAGTTGAACGGTAGTAAAAGGATTTGCATCTGTGCTCATCTGCTGTGGAAGGTTTCAAGGATTTGCAATTATAAATTGCTATACTGTAAATGAAATGCAGTAAAAGGTACATGGCTTTAAAATTATGCAAGTTTCCTTCATTCTACATATTTTATATTCATAAATTATACAAATCTTATGAAAAGATGAGAATATTTAAGCTAATACTAGAGAGGTTAAGTTAAAAGTAGAAGAGAAAAGACAGGTGTTTTTAAAAAGCTTCTCATTAGGCTAAATGGAAGGTGATGCTCTTTCAGAAACAGCTGTAGGATGTCCCCACCCTGCAATAATTTTGAATTTACATGAATGCTGATGAGGAGGCAATTTCTAGAAACACTACTGTATCAAAGTGTGATATCAGTTGAAAATAATTAATTTGTTTAAGGCTAGATTTCTAAGTTGCTAGGATTGATAGCTGCTGATTAATTTGTGATGGTTTTATATGTATTGTGGACGTTATGTATAAATAATGTAAAATAATAGTAGGCATAATGTTTGAAATATAAGTTATTTTTCGTGGGATTTAGTGCAAAACTTCCTTTATCTTTGGTAGGAAGTAAAGAAAAGGCATCAGCATGAAAGGGACTTTATAGTCCTTTAAATGATGTAGGTTCTGCATCTCACTTTCTGTTCTGAATATATTAACAAGGTTTGGATAATTTGTTATCAGTCACTGTGAAATGAGAAGTTTAGAAGTGATCACAAATAAGTGATATTCAAAAAGACATAATGAAAATTGAGAATTTAATACTAAAAACATTAATTTCATAATTTGTCACTTCATTAGATTCATTGATTTCAACAATGCTACTCAAATATAGGTGTTTACTCATGTGTATAAGTGTTTCCTGAAGTCTTTTTGAGTCTTTTAAGTCTCATGTACTTAAATATACATTTATATAAATGAGCAGAGATTAAACAGAAAGATTAAGAAGCATTACAAAACATATAGGTATTTGTTCTTGTAATAAACTGTGTTATTAAAATACCAAGTAAACGTGACCAAAGAGAGACATTATTTCTAATTTCCTTATTATAATAAAACAAAGACCTTCTTAAGAAAAGAGGTACATTCTTCACATTGTTAAGTAGCAGCTGTCTGCCTTTGTTTTCATTCAGTATGAGAGATCTCTCAGCTCTTTCAGTACATGAGAGTACTTCATCAAGGGAAGCTACTGAGGATGTGTTCAAGGGTAGATGCTAAAACACTTAAAAAAGGCTAAAATGTGCATTATTGTACAAGATAGAAAGTTTTACTGAAAATTAATGTGACTGAATATAGTGCACTCTAAACATCAGGGAGGACAATTTCATGGTCTTGTGGAAAAGGGATGTAATGGAAATAAAAGAACAAAGGACAAAAATAAAGGAGAATTTTTTTTCTTAACATCTCTTTTGTTCAAAACTGTGGAAAGTGTTAGAAAGGTGAATCTTCTAAGCTGACAAAACCATTGAATAGCTAAATTCCACCATTAGGGTCCTCTTTCCTGAAAAGGAGTGTGTGAAGTGTCCAAGACAATACTATCCAGTAAAATAGGCCAACTTCAACAATAGTTATTGTTATTTTAAAGAGGGCTATGTTTTTTACTTTTCTTTCTTCTCAGCCAGTAGTCAGAGGAATAAACTACTTATACTTTAGAAAAGAGCCTTTCTTCACACTTTTTTGAGAGGATGAATATACTTTTGTGCACTGCTCCAACAAAATGGTACCTCTTTAACCTCTGACTACTCCAACACAGTGAAGCAAACAATCCTTATACCTCAGATTCAACTACTATTTTCTTTAAACTGAAGGGAATTAGTGGAGAATCAGTTCAATAGGTAAATCGAAGTTAACTGCAGAGGCAGCAGCAAAGCGCAGAGCACTCTGCAGAGCAATTGAAGAGGGTTTTGCACTGACTGCCTCTCATCAGTCCTTGCCCCAGCACCTGAACTCTGCAGACTCCACTAAGAACAGTGTTGAGACTCCCAGGCCATTCTGATTTTTCCTTCTTCTGTCCACTCTCCAGTTTTTCTGACCCATTCACATCAGCATGATGGAAGAAATATTCCCAAGAGTCCCACTGTGATCTTTCTTTAAAATACTGACTATATCTAGGTACTTTGTTAATCTTTTGGTTACCCAGTGCCAATGTCCAGTGTCTGAGGCACAGGGGTGTACCTGTAAGTGTTTAAAGTTATCTTTATCTTCACTTTGTACAATACAGTTAACAGCTACCCTTCAACTGTGACATTTATTTTTCAACCTCTTTTTAAACATTGAAATTCTTCTTTTATATTCCTAGTCACTATTCACCGCAATTCTCTCCCATTGTTATGAAGTGAGATGGCTAAATTGCTGAGAAATACAGTACAATTTTTAAAGTACAATTCAATTTCATTCCATTGCTTTGCTCCTGAAGAACATAAGGGGACTCTTCACACTTCTTCCAGCAAACACAGAGCTAGCAGCATAGGGTCAAGTCTTGTAAAAAAAGGAAAAGAGATATCAGAGAGAGCCCCTGTAGAGTTTAATGTTTCCTTAGATTCTATCCAGAGATAAAACAGTGTATACCTTCCTATTCAAAATGTTGTTTCAGCATTTGCACATATTGTTTGTTTCAGAGATGGTTCCCACAGGGTTATTTAAGTAATTGAAAAAAAGATTGAAGATTCAGACTGTGAGTTAAAAAAAAAAAGCTTGTAGTCACAAACAGTTCCTAAAGTCTCATCAAGCAATTAGAAAACAAAACATTATCAGTGTTTTTCATCCAGCTATCTTGAGCAATACACAAAATTTTAATTGGTACCTCCCAGCAGCACTATATATCATCACCGATATCTTAAATATGTGCCCAGTTTTTAACTGCAACATACATTTAATTGTTACTACCACAGGCAAATATACATAAAGATGTACACCCTATAAAATTAATTTTAGAAGTGATAGGGTCTCTAAAGTTGTTTTCACAAGGAGATCTAAAATTATTCAGAATTATTACAGACATTTTCCAGTAATTTTAATTATTTTCTTTTACTCTTGTTTGTACAGTAGAAATTGTGGCTTCTAAGCAAAGTTACCTTCAACTTCAACTATAATGAAGAGGATGTAGCTTCTGAACTGTGGCCCATTTGTATGGTGATTTTTATCACCATGAAAATATCACGTCAATGCATTTTCTGACAGTAACTCACAGACAGTCTAAATTAGAAAGCTGTTCAAACAACAAATCCCAAGGCAGATTTCATTCCCTAGCAAATTAGGGAAGTAGAGGTTATAAAAGTGGTATGTAGGGAATACATATAAATAAAAATATGCTAAATACTGCATATTAGAAATACTTAAAAAAAGTACTATCTGGATCTAAAACATAATGCTGAGGCCTGACAGAGAAACAGAAAGCAATAGGAAGAAGAAAAATGCAAAACAGAAAATGCTATGAACATTTACACAAACCTAAAAGTCATTAAGTATTCTGGGGAAAAGAAGCCACAGAAATTAACAATATTTTTTCTAGCCATTTGTTGTATAGAACTTGAGTTTCACAATATTCTTCAGCACAGTGTTCTTCTAAAACAATGAGATTCACTTACAGCAGGCTGCTGGATCCTCATCGCTGCCATCAGAACAATCTGGATGGGAGTCACAGGCTGATCCAGGTGCCACGGACTGCCCATTCCTGCAGGTGAATTCTTCTAGGGAGCAGAAACCTGGTGGCTCTGATGCTGCTATGTCCAAGAGCTGGATGTTATTCAGACAAATGTAACCTGCCCTGCTCTGGAGTGTTCCTTTAAACATAAGCTGTGGATTGTTACAGTTAAAATGTTTGTGTTAACAGACAACAGAAATAAACTGTTTTATTTATATAAAATAGTTCTAAGTGTAAAAAGCACTGCATACTTTCTACTGCAAAACCACAATAAATTTCAAATCAGAATCTGAAATTTTGTATGGCTATCTCAGGTTGAAATTTCTGAAAATTTTCAGCTAAAATGGTTTGATGAACTCCAAGAATGAAGTTTGTTTTTTTTTTTTTTAAAAAAAAAGCTTATTTTAAAAAAACTCCTCATAGTCTCATAAGCATTTAGCTAAAAAGTTGTAATATCACTGTGCTTTAGAAAGGTGTCCTGAAATGTAATAGCCTAAAGACTCCATTTTCCTTTCTGAAGTCTCTTCATAACCTCATTTTGTAGATGCCCGAGAGAAAAATTTTCAGTTACACTCACAGGTGCATAAAATGGGCTGGGGACTGTCCTCAGACACTAATTGGCATAGCAGAGCCTAACAACTCACACCTGTTTCATCACTTGAGACAAAATGAATACACCCACTCCCTGCAGCAGGGTTGGTTCTTACTTGCTTGTAATACTGGAGCTGTTCTGGGCACTGTCTGGGACGTGGCTGATTTGTTTGGGTCAAAACCTTGCTAGTGACCATGCTAATGTTTTAATTGTATGGATTGTTACTCACCAATGTCGGGCCTGTGCCCTCACCCAGCTTATATTACTGCTATTGTCATAGAGAGATTCAAGGAGCATTTTTCTCTCTGACAGAATTTCCTTGCTCTGGGCAGATTTAGCACAAGCTGATTTATGGCAATAAAATTTCAGATGAACACCTCTTGCTCCTCGCCATGGTGGAGCCCACCTCCACTGGGCCTCAAAGCGATGAGATTACCCCACTTGTGCTCTCCAGGTTTCTTTCACCTGAGTTAGAGCAGCAAGCAGGATATCAAAAAGATGAAGACTGCAATGAAAGAAAGCACTGAAAAACAAGAGCTGGAGGAATAAATAAAAATGGAGTTGTGGGGTTTGTCTGGCTGGGACATGACCATAGTGTGTCTCAGACAGTAGTTACGTGCAAGAGTCAGAAAGCACAGCGCGAGAGTACTTGACAAAACAGAAGGAAATAGCGCAGTTGTGTTTTGGGATATAAGCAGAAGGGTCTAGCATACTCCCCAAAGCCTGAGAATTAGACTGGAGTGAAATCTCAAGAAGCATTTTTCTTTCTAAACAATGACAATGTTATATGTCACTATCTTCCACTAGAGACAATTTCTTCACAATGACAAAAGCCTTCTAACACTCTCCATTCTCCTCTGGTTCAAACAGCACAATGCTGTGCAGAAAACATGACACAGCCTCATAATTAAAGATAGTATCTTTCCTAAGTACAGGTGATCCTTGCAGCCTTTGTACAAGAATATATAGTTTTGGCTCTCTAGTTATATACACACATCTTCAGCAGGCTATTTATTTATTATGGTTTTATTTATTTATTTATTTATTTATTTATTTATTTATTTATTTATTTTAGGTACTATAGATAGCCTAATTCCACACCTGCTTGTTTATTCACACTTTTCCTTGTGTGAAAAGGAGAGTCAGGCAACAACACGCACTGAGAACTTACTAGCTTCTTGAAATGCATTCGTTCTAACATCTGTTGAATCAATTCCTGCAGTAGGCTTAGTCTTTGTCCTTTCATAGAGATTATGTTTTCAACTGATTGTTGAAATAGTAAAATATGATGGTTATTTACAGAATTACAAAAAAATAAATATAAACAAAAAATTACTTAAAATAAAAACTTGTAAATTAATATAAGAATTAAGTAGTTGCAAATTAGCATTCCTCTCTATGCCTGTAAACTCAAGGAGGAGGTATCCTCTCAATTAGTAGTTTATATAATTTCACTGAAATCCCACGAGTATCATTTACATCATCTCACACAACAGTATATATATTTAAATGAGTTGGTAGCACCTGAGATGGACTCAGATGACTAACCAAATCAGGTGAGATTTCTATTAACTTTCTTGCATGTTATTGAAGACCAGCAGCTTCTACATGTGATGTTTGTGTAGATGTTTTGTTGAGCTACAACCAGATATTTACTCATATTGAAGAAACATAAAAAATTTAGGATATATATAATTTTAGCAATTTTTCATTTTCCTAGAAGCTCTATAAACAGTAAAGCATCTTCAAAAATTGAGCACATGCTTTTTTTTATTCATACCTTTAATTTTTCTAGTCTAGTTGGTAACCGTATATTCACTTTGACCCATTCCTTCTTAGTCATGATGTTGGTTTCCCACAAGACATACTCCTCCTGTAAAATGTAGAAACAATGTCATAAAGATATTTTTTGTTCCTCTAGAAATTATCAAGGCCTTTTTTTTTCTTGATCTTTTCATATCCCGACCAAATGACCACTATATACAAAGTCACTCTAAGTGAGAAAATAGAGTTTCATATATTTTTTTGCAATCTTTGCACTGAGGTCTATGGGAGGGGGGGAAACAAGACATGTTTACTGTGATTAAACAGACTAATACAGTTATAAGGAGTTGACTTGGTAGAATTAAAGTTAATTAATTAATATGTAAATTAAGCCATGTTATTGCTGAATTTAACAATATGTTTCCATGGTGCTCTCTAGATAAGTTTCCTATTCATAAATAATGCTTATGTTGTGTTAGATTTAGTTTTCTTAGAACTGAATTTGGGGTCTGTCAGTTGTGCTAAAACTTTTTTTTTTACATCTGTAAAGCAAGCACGCAGAGTGCAACCTAACAACTTCTAGTCATGTTCTGAGTTACCTTAATCCCCATTTTCACTCCACCTCCGAAGGATAAAAGCAAGACTGCTAAATATGGTAAGGCTGCCTTTATGCAAGCACTCAAAATCCTTTTGACTCAATAGTCTGGCAAAAGCAGCTTGTGCTTATCGTGCTTCTGGTCATGATCCTGTCTGAAACATACTGAGGGCAGTATAAAGAAAAGAAGGTAGCAGATTGAACTTCATATACCTACACAAAATCCTTTCAAGAACAGCATCAAGACAGAGCAAAACCAGAAAGACAGAAAAAACTTCTGGAAAATTTAATGTAGGCTATACATACAAACAGACTTACCATTACAGACAACAAAATTGAGACTCCTTTTAGGAAACTGCAAAATACTGGTCATAACTTTTCCACAGAAGATATTATAGAATTAGTGGCAGTTCAGAAAAATATTCAAAGCTGGGTAAGAGAAAGGGAAAGTCCCTTGTGTGAAGAGAAATTGAAAGTATAATAACAACTTATATTACAGGGACTAATAAGTGGGGTTACAATAGGAATGTGAAATGTTATCAATACTATAGACAAGGACAGTTATCTTCTTTCCTGTCTTGCAATATAAAAAAGAGGAGAAAGATGCTGTCTACTGCTTGATAGGCTGCGAGGTCTGTGCCAGCACAATTACACTGATACAATTTGTGATGTGTAGCCAACTAATGTTCTTTCCCTACCCATCCTATTCTGACATACTAACAAAGCTGGAAGATTAAATCTCTATTGAACATACATTCAAAGATCAGAAAACTGCAAGAAAACTGCAAGACAGGGCCAAGGCAATACTCTTATTCCAAACACTAAATTATAGAAGAGATCAAATTTAGATAAACCACATGACATATTTGATTTCAGAACTAAAAGTCAGGTGTGAGTTTCAGTGTGGGATGTATTTGTTCACTTGTTCATGTAACAAATATTCAGCAAAAGTCTTTTAATATTGAGGACACCTCATTCTGTGTAAAACTTGCTTCATTTTCCTAAATAATTCAGCTTCCAAAGGAAATCTATTAGTCTACAGTAGGCACGTATAAGACACAGAAAATGATTATGTACTAGGAACCATACTGCATTGTAGGTAAAAACCATAGCCTGCGGTTAAATGACTGTTTTAGTTACTGCATTTCCCCACACACACATATATGAACCCTCCAAACACATTAGTATACCTTTTTGGAATACTCTACATTTGCTGTGTATTTCACTGGATGCACCTGGATACTACAATTTTGTTCACATTCAAATAACAGCTGAGATACCCAGCCCCATGACCATCTTTCTCCTAAATTCATTTTAATAAGAACAACTTGTAGCAGTAAACTTGAGTTTTTTGTGCACATATTAGTATCCAGACTTCCTAGGGCAGTCTTTTACACTGAAAACTGTAAGTCACCTCAGATGCACCAAAATTTTAAACTGACTATTGTTCCATGCAGCAGACTTTACCCTCTGATTTTATACAGCTCTAATAAGCCAGTATTATTATTTCCCTTCCTTGCAATATTTCTCTGCAGTATTCATCCTGTTTGTCAGATTCCTCCACCTCTTTGGTATGTGGCCAGTCTTCGCGAATGAAGATTTGGGAAAGGTCTTTTTACCTTTCAAGCCTGCACAATGGATTTTTTAGGTGAGACACAGCCTGCGC
>JAWWLV010000088.1:19186697-19213356 GCA_035041135.1 Platyrinchus mystaceus
CTTAGATGGATGGCCTTAGGGGCTGACGAGCTCCATCTACCCGGGGGACCCTGAAGCAGGACCAGGAATCGAACCTGTGGCCTTGGCGCTGAGAGACCAGCATCTTAACCGCTAGGCCACCAGAGGTCCCAATACAGCTGTAAAGCATCTACAAAACAGAAAAGCAAGATGTCCCCTGGCATGAAAATCTATTTATATAACATTTACTTCTATATCTCTCCACTGTTAGAAAGTTGCAACAAGGAGAAGGTGACATGATCAAGTTTAGTTACATGAAACTTCATTTCCCCAATATAGACTCCCTTTGAAATAAATACGTATGCCTGCCTGCATCATTAATTCAAGACTTTTATCTTGCTCTTAGTGAGATCTGCCTGAAATTGCTCTTTTCTCTGACACACTAATAACCACATGCATCTCTTTTCAATATTTTTTTTCCTACTGGGAAATATAGAGAGCATTATTTTGGATTACAGTTCACACAGGCCTAATCACGTAACTTAGTTTGGTCTGTGTCAAACACTGCTTCCATACCTGAAGTTAAGTTTGAAGTCTGAACTCTCAGTCCCTGTGCTAGGAATAAGAGGAAGAAAAACAAAAGAGGTGCTTTGACTGTGCTCAGCTGAGGATGTGACATGGGTGCACAGGGCAATACTCTTGAGCAATACAGAGCAGCAAGCAATTTAATTTATGCTAGGATGGGTAGTATTCCTTTCCCATGAAAATACATTGGGTTGAAAAGAGAAATAGGAAATGTTTTGCTAAAGAATCCTGACACGCAGAGATAGTCTGACTGGAGAGATGACTTGCTTGACATTACAACTCTTGGGTGTAGCAGAGCAGAACAACATAGCCCCGCTGCACAGCTGAGGATCAGGACCTCCACGCGTTTAGAAATACACACAAGTGCCTTGGGAATCTTCCTAAAGTCAGCTCCAAAGCTTTGCCTGAGCTGGCTGAACACATCAATTCTTTGGCCAAAAACATTAGAGCTTTTCTGCCCACTGAGCCCTAAATTTATACTGTATCAGATTTCTTAAAGTATTTATTGTCTTTGTGTTTAGATGTGAAAAGACAGATGATTGTTTAGGGAAATAAAAATGAGCCAAATGAAAACACTTTTGGAGTTAAGAAAGCCTTTGAATAGCAAAAGGATTTCCATTGTGTTTTCTAAGGAAATTTAAGGAAAAGACACAGAAAAATGACCTGTCTCCTGAAAAAACAGGTATTCTTACCACATGCCAGGAAACATCCTTCACTGAAAGTAATATCATCAATGGCAACAGTTTCATCTTGTCTCTGGGTCTCCACCATCCCCCAAAAGATAACCTAAAGAGATCAACAGCAAATCAACAAGAAATCGAATTTACCAGTGTCATGGACAAGATGAAACACCTTACAATATATGCCAGTCTAGCCCATGGAGTTTCTATTGAACTATGAGAACTCAGATCAAACACTTAATTTTTTGAGGATTACCATCCTGGCTTTTTCACACTTATGTGGCTTGTCAGAACAGTTATATATATACTAATTGTCTTACTCAATATTGAAGTAACTTTTAACAGGAAGGATCTGAAAATCACAATAAAATGCCTTAAATCAAAGCAAGAATCGTGACAGTTAAAGATTAAAACACAAAGGATTTTGTGTTTTATCTAACCACTATTCCACCACAGGCTGCAAATGTGAACATTTTCTGGATGGTTTCATAATTTATCAGAGACCTGGAGTAAAGTCAGATCAACAAATACCATTAGTCAGATGCCTTTCATCAAGTTTTTAGCCAGAAGAAACTTTGAGGAGTACTTGGTCAACAGTTATTCTGCTCTAATGTTACAACAGGGGTACTGGCTGATCAACCACAGTCCTTGGGAAAACCCAACAAAAAGCACACCAATCAAAATAATAAAAAAAAAAAATCAATCTTATGGATAACATTCCTTAAATTATTCCCCAGGCAAGTCTTGGGATGTTGTAGCTCCAGGATTTTCTGTACTTTTGGCTGGGTGTACATTCTAGCTCTTAATAGCAAATGCACAGGGTTAGCAATATTTTTTCAAATATTGCCTTGAGAGTTCAGCAACAGTATTCTGCATAGTTTAACAGATTGTAGCAGAAAACCTGCATTTATTCTATAAATTGCCAAGAATACAGTATTTCACTGGACAAGATGATACAACTTATCTAAGGATATGACCATTATGTTACAAGTTGGAGTTTTTTTGAGGGATGGAATTTTTTGTGTTTTGTTAATTTGTTTTCCTTAAGTTGTAGTTGGCTTGCACAAGAAGTATAGCAGCCATATCACATGCAAAAATACGTTTCTATGAGTGAAATGCAGCATCTTGGAAATTTGCTCATTTGATTTGTTTCAGAAAATAATACTTTGAACTTTTGAATTCTGCTGCAATGATACTAATGTACACTAATGTGTACTTTCATGACATCACCAGTAGGACAGTGTATTCATATTTTCTGTTTCTATCATTACATGGTTTCAGATAAGTTTCTAAACCAATATAGAGCACTGTGTTATAATTAGAAATAAAAGAACTATTTTTTAATATCAAAGATCGGACAAATATTTAACCTTTTCAGGGTTAAGTTTCATTTTGAAGTCAAAATTCAGTTATTAATAACTTCATTTGTGATATGTATTAAACTGTATAATATAGCTTGCAGTTAGGGCTTCATAGTCAGATTTTATTTTAAAGTGAGATAAAGTGATTTAGACAATGTAAAAGAGAGGCTATCTCACTTTGCCAGTACAAAATAAGACTGCTTCAAGTTCATATTCTGCTAGAGCACATGAGTCTGTATTGACCTGTGTTTCCCCAAAACTCATGAACAGTGAGTCTTGTCTTAACTTCCCCACTTCCAGAATAAAATAATGTTAGATGTCTCCACTTGCTCTTGTGTCTAAAAAAGATTAACCAGTGAACCCAAGCCTAGAACCATTTCTCTTAATGAACTTTGGGAGAGAGAAATTTGTTCTTGGTAGAATACAGCAAAAGTAGTTTAGGAGAGCAAACCATGATACAGTTCCCCAAAACCCAGCCTAACCAGCCATAGTGAGCCTGCCTTGTGTTGAGTAGTTAAAGCACTGACAATCTCTGTATTTCACAATTCCCTAAAATGGAGATTTTAAATGCTAAAACAAAATCTCCTATTCCATAATCAAGATATTTTATTTTTTTTTAGTAGGAAGAGACTAAGTATTTGACTTTTAAATATTTGACATCAAAATGAGGGGGGGGAAAAGCACTGCAGGTTCAGAAATTTATTTTAATTAAAATCTCACTTCAAGTGTGTTTGCAAAATAGACAAAAAACATTAAAGCACCCTATTTCCAAAAGATTTGTACACCCAAATAGAAATTATTTGTTTCTCATAATTATTTTCCATTGAAACTTTAATAATCAACATTTTATCTTGAAAAATTCCACAGATATCCCTGTAGGCTGAACATCTTGTCATATAAAAAGAAAAAGTGCAAAAGGGCAAGTGAATTGCATCCACTTGTATGACAGTGACATCTTGCAAATTTTCACTGAAGCAAAAATGTGCAAAGAGGAAATTTTGCTCAGACTCTAGGTTTGGTGAGGTGCCGAGCTGTATTTCTTAAGCTAATTGTAATGATTACTACAGTAAATTTGACACATGCCTTTTTACAGCTGGACTGCTCATATATTGGAAAACAACAACATTGATATTTGTGTTGAGTTAGGTACAGTAAGGTTTGAGCAGGTGAGTATTACTTCAAAAATTCAGATACTTTGGATGCTTTAACACAATATGCAAGTCAAGTAATTATGTTATTCATATGGTTTATTGAAATGAGGTCATTCTTCCATGCCTTCAGGTTTGTATGCTAACCAACTTCACAGTAACTGCTATAGAAGGAAAGCCCTCTCATTTTCTTCTCTGCTCCCCACATTCTCACCAGTATTATGCACAACAGTGAATACACATCATCTACAATATTATAGCCTAAAGTTACATTTACTGTACTGATGTTTTTTGTAAATGCACATGTAAAAACATTTAAATTGCCTATGACATTTGCATTGCAAAGCACCCCTATAAAACAGTATCTTATAGTATAAAATGCTGTTTCTTATACAAATGAAACCTTGAATTTATCCGTACAGTTAGACTGAGGCTAAGGGATCACTTAGAGACCTCTAAGTGCTGCTAGATAATTATGACTCAAAGAGACCAATCGTTTTATTTAAGACTTGTGCACAATTTAAGAAAAGTTTGGTATTAGTTTTAACACCACTAAGAGATAAGAACAAACAGTAATTTTTAATACTATGTAGGATCTTCCAAATGGCTTTTCTCTTATTTACCCCATGATAAAGCTTTTTTTCCATTTACAAAATATTTAGTTTTAACCTAATAAAGAGACCCACAATTTGGAAACCATTTAATAAGTGTAATTTACAGTAACCTCAATTTACTAACCTCAAACTTTTCAGTGCTATTGATTGTTATGGTATTTGTTTTCCACTGACTTTGTTGTTCTCTTGAAACTTGCCAGATATTTGTAACAGTGTCTTCAGAGTGCTTTTGAAGCCCCACCATCAGTGTTCCACTGACCCAGTAATGAAATCTAATCTAGGACGAAAAAAAATCTGATTATTCCAGGGAAATACTATGATAAACAATGTAATACAAAGACTATGCACCAAAATACCTGGCAGACATGTTCTTCATCAGTTGGAAGGAAAACATTCGTCCTTAAAGTTGCAGAAGAGGATTGCATTTCAGGAGACAATGAGAGGAAATAAGCTATTAAAAGGAATAAAAATAGAAAACTTAGAAGCTTGGAAAAAATCCTAAAAAACAACAACACAAAAAGAGGGGCACATACAGATAGAAATTAATAACTCAAAAGCCAACTAGATTTTTTTCCCCAGAAAAATACCATTGTATGCCAACCTTTTTTCACATTAAATATTGTTTATTATTATTATTATTATTATTATTATTATTATTATGCTCCATGTTCCATCTAAAATTTTAAGTAGGGTTCCAAAGTGCTTCGTTTTCTGGTGCATACTCAACTTTGAAGTGCAAAATTTTGGGACAAAGGGAGACTAACTCAGCAAGCTGGTCAAAACTTTAAATCCCAATTATTGAATAGATCACATATTCCATGCCTAAACATCAAACTGATTAAACTAACTATACAGATTAATCTTAGATTTATCCTGACAGTTCAAGTCTTTAAGGAAGTATTGGAAAATGGGAGAGGAGACTGTGGTGATCTTATAGGTTCTGCTGGTGTTCTGATAGGTGTCTGGTTTTTGACTGCTCAGAAAATTTCCTCACTGCAAAGAGAAGGTTGTGGTATCCCTATACACACTTCCAATATACACAATTGTCTTCAGAATTTTAAAGTTACCATTAAAAATACCCTGATCTTTCCACTTATAAAACAAGTCCTTGCTTCCCTTGAAAGTGTAACAGATCAACAAGAGTCAGTGAAATATGGTTGTTGCCGTACCTTTTGACTGATCATGTCTCTACCTGACTATATTGTTTTAGATCTTATAAAAGATGGAAGGCAACCACCCTAGTTTAGGATAACAAATGCTGCTAGTCAAAATTTGGCTCTTCCTGAACACAATGGTTTCAGAGATGTTAGATGTTAAAGGATGCAAGGGGAAAAATAAGGAATAAAAAAATGCTCAATCTCCTTTTTAATTTTTTTTATTCCTTTCCCTTCTCTCCTCCTTCCCAAACTCCAAGCAGTGTCAAGTAAACTGCCATTCTCTGACATTAACATGTAAATGAAAGGAGGAGGATGAAGGAGAAAAAAAGCCAAGTGGCACTCAAGGAATAAAAAAAATCCTAAAAATAAAGATTACTACAGAAACCAGATATCAGAGGAAATGTCAGAACAGCTAAACACTTCATTTATTAAATCACCCATCTTGACCTTTCATCCTTGTGTGCAACAGTGAAGTCACTAACCAAGCACCACAAGCCTAGCTCAGTGCTGGAGCCAGCTGAGCAATCCCCAACAGAAGAGCATTTTGCAGGCTGCTACCAGAGCAATGGCCATGCTCCCCTCAGATTTTAGACCTTCTGTGACTGCTCAGGCAGCACTTTCAGAGCCTGCCAGCTGCGAGGATACTCTTCCTACCCACAACAGATGGCTTGGTGCCTCTGCAGAGCCCTGTCCCTGACTCCAATCTGTTCCACTGGATGTTAACTTCCATCAATTTTTGAAATTTTTCTTTTAGTTGCCTAAAGATAAATGTATCTAAGACTCAAAAACTTGTTTTTCACCTGCCACAGGAATTTTAAGTTTTACACATGTAGGAGAGAAATAATAATTTTAAGAACTTCTTTGAATAGTGATTTCACGTTAGACCTCTGCATAGATAAGAGTTTCATCTAGTAAAAACAGATTGTGTCTTATTTTGGTTTTGGTTTCGTTCTGGGGTTTTTTTTGGTTTGTTTTTTTGGTTTTTTTTAATGGTTGTCACTGGTCTGTTCAACTATTTTTTCAGTGAAAAAAAAAAGAACCATGAGAGACAACAGTAAAAAACCATATTGGGTTCTAGTAAATGATTACATAAATCTTCAAAGGAGTTATATCTACCAAGTGATCTTTGCTCTTCTGCTCTGTGCATATATTATTCTGATGTCAGGAACTCTTCCCTTTAACTCTCTGTCATAAAGCACGCTCTGCTCAGTTGTTACCACACAGAATTGTTTCTGGGTTTTAAGCAGGAACCAACATAAAACTGATCACATAGTCTCTTGAGTTGCCAGCTGTGGAAAAACTCAACTAACTGCTATAAGAAGATAACTATTTCATAGGTGATTAGCACCAGCACTCAGCCAATGAAAGTACAGTTTTAGACATTCTCCAGGTAGAAAACCAAATTAACTAAACACATTTAAATCTCCTTAGTCATTCAGTTCACATATCTGAGTGCGCAGCCTCTCAGAAAGCTGAATAGGTACAAGTATTTGAGCCTTCTTTTACCTGAATAAAATAACTTAGATTAACATGGCTACTACACAATTCAGACATGGAAGATACAACAGTGACTGAATGCCCAAAACAAGTAAATGTGACTGAACTGTTCAGGTGACTAAGCAGTTTGCTTTGACTGTAACAAACCCTTCAGATTGATGTTTCTCAATCTTTTGTTGGATTTTACTGTCTATATAAGTTAAATTTTCCCCTCCCCACCAGTTCTTTGCAAGATAAGATAACCTTTTTTATGGTTATAAGCAAGAGTATCTTTCTGGTCTTTGCTACATCCTGATGTGGTATGTACTACCAATCATGCACAAATCCTACAAACTTCAACTAGAGCAAGACTGTTGCCTGGTTAACCAAGTTTGATTCTAGCCAGGATTTTGCTGTATTTGTATTCCTTGGTAATTTTGTACCTTTTTTTTGTTTTGTTTTCTTGATGAGAAGAGCTGTTATTTTTTTAAAGATAAATTATTTCACAACTTACATACTTGAAATAAAGCTTACATTTATGAAAATGTTTGGTAGTTGCTCAAATTTTTTATGTTAAACATCAGTTTAAGTCAATATTTATTTAAGAGCTGACTTATTTTCAGAAGCACAGTGCGCAGAGCAGGATGTGCTTGTGTGCTACACACAAGTAAAACTTGAAGTTGTTAAAAAGAACATCACATGTATAAAGTTTCCTAATTACAAAGCATCATGAGAATTGTCCACTGTGAAATAAGAACTTGCAGGGAAATGTAGAGTGGGATTTTTTGCTGATACTTTTTCAGTGAGAATAATTTAAAGTTTTATTCCATTTTCATCTGCTTATTTCTAAGCAAGTTCTCCACACATTAATCTTGAAGCCACCAACTCATACACATCATTACATGGAACTGCTACCTGTTTGGTAGTTTATGCAATGTGTCGGAGGTCCTGCTTACTTTAGAACAGCACAGATTTCCACACTCCCAGACAAGCACTGTTTGGAAGAGAAGTGTAAAACACCTGGGCTAATAACAACACTTGCATCCCACATAGAGTTATATGCTTACACTGCCTTCAGGTGCCTGCACTGAAGGCTGTCAAAGCACTGCTTGTACACAGGAGGGGTGAGAGGGAGCAGGTGGAGAGGAAGGGAAAGAGAATAACAGAAAATATGGAGAACTAAACAGTTATTGGTTCAACCAGCTCACCCCTTTACCATGAGATCAGAGGTCCCCATCTATTCTTTCCCTCCTTCCTTGCTTGCTTACAAAAAAAGCCTTCCAACAGCTTTGGAAAGCAGGAGAAGGCTTGCTGCAGCTAAAAAAAAAGTGGATTGAGTTAGCTAAAAAGTTATGAAGAAAATCATGTATGACAGAAGGAAGAAGACAGGTTTCAGAAAGCAGGATTCACCTGGCAATAGGAAAAGCATAGGGGATATATTTTGTCTGAGGACAGAGAAAAGGAATTAGTTGAGAGACAGTCTTCGAGGCAAAATGGAATTGAAATAAGATCTAGAAAGAGGTCCTCAGAAAACATGTGGCAGAATACAATTGAACTATCAATACAATAGCAAAGTTAACTAAATAAAACAGAAAACTACATAATTTGTAAGAGTCCATGGTTTCTGCAAAGAATCTGGTGATTCTTACCACTCTCATTCCCATTGTGGTCAGAGTATGGTGGTCCTATGCCAGATTGACCATTTCTTCTTATCCATCCAGGCTGTAAATTAAATTCATAAAGAGGTTTGCATAGATTGGTTTCAAAATCACACTTGTCACGGGAGAAACCTGAATTGAAGCAAACAAATAAAAAATTAAAAGCTCGAAAACAGAAGCAAAAGGATATGTTTTCACCATTACTTGCCATCTAATTAGTAAACAGGAAAATTCTGAACAGACTCCTGAAAAAAAGCAAGAAACCCCAGAATTTTTAAATCATGAACAAGGAGAAACAGGGCAATGCAAGTGAGATGAGAGAGAAGAAACACTGAAAAAACCCAAACAAACAAAAACCAAAACAGACCACCAAGCCCTCCTTTCACCAAACCAAATCCAAACTATTCTGTTTATATTATATTGCTATAACATATGCTTTTTCTTCACATATATGTGTGCAGCTACTTATTTGCAGGAAATACTCCAAGCTAGCATAGTTTATATGCAGAGGCTATTTTTAAAATACAGTGCAGCTATCACGTGAAGAATATCAGTATGTCCTCTGTTTGTCCAGGGTTCTTGCATAGGAAAACAAAGACTTAACTACAGGAAATAACCAGACAGCAAAAATATTTTTTTTTCTATTCCACTACTCTTTATTTCACCATTTTGCAACATACATTTGTCTGGAACTTGGGGTGTAAGCCCATTCCCAGAAATCCCCCCAAGGCCTAACAACAGAAAGGTGAGACTCATCATATGACATACTCCAAAGTTTGCCGGTGCTCATAGTCTTTATAAAGATGTTGCATTAAAGCAGAAAACACATCGTTCAGAGAAGAGCTGAAATGAACCCTCAAAATGACATAGTCTCCTTACTTGCCTTTCCTCTGCCTTATTTCTCACAGTGCATGTAGCAACGTGGTGAGGATGCACTGTTTTTCTCCCTTCCACATTCCCCTGTAGGGCGCATAGTCTAGAAAAGGGAGGCAGGACATATTTTTCTGGCACAGACCCCAGTCTGGTGTACCAGTTCATTCAGGAAAATTGAGGAGAGTATGTGACCAGATAAATAATTCCTTACTGGGATGTAGGGACAGAGGTTTGTTTCTGTGTGAGTGTCGAATAGCCCTTTATGCATCATACCCAAGCTGAATGAAAGGGCTTGCATGTGCCTGACAGGCTGGACAGACACATTCCTTGAACCATTTAGTAGAGTGGTGGAAGGATTTAATTTTAAAAAAAAGTGTAAGCAGATGCGTCTGTGAAGAGCAAACTTATTGCAACTTCACCCCAAGCCGGCCGGTAAGTGGTTTTGTCTTCAGATTTCATGTGCTGTGTGGAAACTTTCACCCACCTTTTCTCTTACACTGATTCTGGTTAAACACAAGCTACAATGCCTTAGCACTCCCTCTCAAATTGGTGCTTGCTCCATGCCCCTGGAAATGCTTTTGGCTTATTCTATATTATCATAGTTCACTACTAGTTTTAAAAAAAGTTGCCACTGCAGCATTTATAGTTACACTACGATGTTCAATTTCATGGCTTTCGTATTCACATCAGTTTACTGCAACAATCAATCACAAGGTGAGAGAGGGGAAAACAGAAATAATTTATGCAAGCATTCCACACTCAAGTTAATGTGCAGATTGGCTGATTCATCAACCAACTTTTTATTGCTGTTTTAATTTCTTAGCTCTTTAAGTGGCTGAAAAGTGTCAGTGGTTCATCAAAAGCACAAACACTGATGAAGCATATCTGCTTCACATTGCATGAAATGCACCAAATCATATTCCATATTTCCTCAGGAATTTTCTCATAGCTCAAAAAACAATTCCAAGTCAGTATTCACAAAATAGCAGGAATGGTACCTTTTTTAATTAAAAAAAAAATGAATTCTTGATCATTAATTATTATTTCCAAAACAGTATTCATTTTCACAGAAAATAGAACTTGAGAAGCAAACCAATGTAAATTTGCTGGAAGTTAGACTGACAAATGTAAAGTCACTGCTTAGAGAGGAAAAGTCCAGAAAGAAGGATTGTGTGGGATGTTCTAGATAATTTTTGCAGAATTTCCTGTGAACAAAACAAATATTTAAAATAAGCTCTAAGGAAAAATTCCAAGTCTCAGAGGAACAGACTACAGTTTAAGGTTCTATTTCAAGTGTGCATATGTATAAAATCTCAGTTTTTGATATTCTGTGTTTTTGCAATATGAAGACCAAATTAACAATAAAAACTGAAATTCCATCTTTTATATATTTTCACTGCGGATACTTCCTTAAACCTGAGTAAAGCCCAGAGAAAAGAGCAGGAACTTGTCAGCAATGTAAGATCAGGAGCTGAAACCTAAGTAGAAAAATAGTTTTGCAATAATCCCAAATCAGAAGAAAGTGGCAGAAGGATGAATCTTCAATTTGATACAGCCTGATCTGTATCTTTATATCTGACAGGTGACTTATCTCCTGGAGTAACCCAGAGCATTATCCAAGCAGTCCCAGCACACAGCCTGTCTCTCAAAGCTTACTTCTACACCTTTTCTTCAGTCCTATTAAAATACAACATAATTTAATATTTAGGTCTTTTACAGAGCCCATAGGCACATTTTTCTAGATTAATCCTTGGAACAACCTTTAATTCTTTACTTTCGTATAAGCATTTGTCTGTAGCAGTATTACCTCAACAAACAGGTGCAAAAAGCCTCTGTAAAAATTAATGGAAGAATGCATCTCTTGTTCTATATTCTACAATCATAACAGAAAGTGCTGCCTGGAGGAAACCAAGACCAAGCACAATGAGGGTTTCAAAGCTATGCAGTGAAACTCAGCATAACCATCTCTTGTGTAAACAATAAAAAAATACGCTAATCTGAAATGTGTTAGACACATCAGGGAATTCAACAGACATAATTTCCAGCCATTGCCATTTAACACACTTTTGTACAGCACAATAAACTTACAAAAATGTATTGATATCCAATACAATCTTAACAATTGTCTTATTTGCAAAGAAATAAAAAATCAATTCTCACAGAGTTGACTCCAGACTCCTGTCCCAAACAGATCTCTGCATACTATTTGGATGAAAGAGTACTACTGGAAAAGAAAAACTTTGTATAGGTAGGCACACAATTGTAATTTGAAGAATCTGGATTTAAGTTACTGCTCTTTCTCACAGATTTCAGCTGAATTCGGTGGTAGCTGACATGATCTAATTAGCATTTTTCAGAGTGCACAGAAAGACACAGGCTCATCTATGGACAATCTATTTCATACTTAAAGCCAAAAAATTAAATCCAAACAAATATGCTTCCTCTGTTGCACAGTAAGTGAAAGAACTTATATAAGCTTTTTAGGCAGAATTAGAGTTTTGGATAAATTTAGGCTCTTCTTTGGACACCAGAATCTTCAAGGAGAAGGACTATCTTATCCATCCAGGCTGTAAATTAAACTCCTGAAGATCTTTGCATAGATTGGTTTCAAAATCACACTTGTCACAGGAGAAACCTGATTTGATGCATCATGTGAAATTATTTGCAGCATCATTTTGTTGTACAGTATTCTGGAAATACTAGAATTGATACTAATTTACTCAGACAGTAGTAGTTAGAATGCACTCTCACTGCTTAGATCAATTCTTTACAGGAAACAGAACCTACTGTTTTCGTAACCTCCGAATGTGACAAAGATTAGGCTAGGATAATCATTTCCTGAATTCAAGAAAATTACCATCCTTGTCTAGACTTAAAAAAAAATAATACAAAAAAAGCGCTGTTGTTGCTTATACCTCAGTCTAGGTATTTTGGATTTAAACTGAATTCTATCAAATGAATCTATCACAAATTAAGGAGAAAGGTATTACTTGCTGAATCTCCATTGAATTTGGATGAGGTAACACTAGCTTTGCTGTAAAATAGCCATATGAAGATTTATGAGAGACTTGCACTTTACAGATGTTGAAAATTAAGCAGGAAAAATCAAACTGATGCTGCAAGAAACTTTTTTAAAAAATTAAATGAAGAAGAGTGTAAAAAAAAAAACCAAAAAAAAATTCCCAAATATTTTTGAAACACAAAAAAAAAACCTCCCTAGTTCTCTCTGCTGACACATTTAGTTATCAAACTATAACACTTATGCTGAAGCCCACTCAGACTTACCTTGTTTCTCCTCACTGCTCTCTCCACACTGGTTGGTGGAAATGCACATTTCTCCAGGTGGAGCAGAGGAGCCATCACCACGTTGGCACCCATTTCCTCTGGATAACTGAGTATCTACCAAAGCAAAGCAGTATAACATACAGAAGTATGTGAGTCTATTCATGGGCTGTATTAATACCCAGGCTTTCAGTTGGAAAATAATTACTTTAAGTGTCTAGTATTGGTCATGAAGTCTCTCTGACCAGTCTGTATTTACACACATCTCTCTGAAAGATGATTTTAGAACCTCACTTTCTGAATCTGCAGCTTAAGGGAAATATGGCTTCTCCTTAAGAAGTGACTTTCAACCCTGTGTATCTTGGGATAATATTTAACTGAATTATGACATTGTTTTATGACTAAAAAAATTTGGCGCATGTTATGCAAGTCAACTGCATATCCTTAACTTACTGATCGTATTTATTGCCCAATGGTTTGAAAATATATTAGATAAGAAAATAACACGGAAACAGTAGAATTACTAAAAGACCAACAGTCATAAAATTCTCTCTTTGCTCAGAGGGAGGTGGCAAATGCTTACAAAATATATGAAGAGTTTATGCATCAAATGTGAAAAACAGTTGAGAAATTCAAAGTTGATTTTGCATCAGAAGGATTATAAAACTTCCTTCTCTTGTACTGGTGGAGTCCATTTGTATGAGGATGTCTTAGTACTGTGTTTCACCATGTTTTGATGTTTCACTGAAACACACTGGTTCTGGCAATGGTTTTATACAGATAACTCAAGGATCTTCAAGTGGAAGAGGGGGAGTGGGGATAGAGACAACTGAAAAAAACAGCCTTGTGAGAGAATACTGAATCAACTTGTTTCATTCAGCCCAGCATCACATGAAAACAAGGAAGTTATTTTAATGAAGTACCTTAGGCACTTTAGGGGAGACCCAAACCTAGAGGACAGAGACATAATAGAAAAAAGAGAAGTTGATTGCAAAAGTTAAAGGACAGTAATAGCCCAAGGGGAATGAGAGAAAGAACTAGACAAAATTAGACTGACAATCATGGAAGATTGGCACTCCTTTAATAGGAATAGTGGGATGAAAAAAATATAACTCCTTTATGACAGACTTGTATTACTTTACTAAACGGATCATACAGTTTCCCAAGTGGCAGCTTGTAACTGATGACAGCAGGTCTGGAGATTTCCTCACCTGCAAATTCACAAAATCAATCAAGGGGAATGCACATTCCATTTTGCATAACTACAATTTGCCTATTAGCCCTGGCAAGCAGAATTATGATATACCTCTGCAACTAAAGCATGCTTCTTGGAAAGCACAAGTGCTATACAATCTGTAAAGAGAAACAGGCAACCTCTGCCTGGAAGCTTATCAATTATTGCAGATCCGTATTTTCATAATGTAAGAAATCTCTTGTCAGGGTACAAAGATGACTACTCCAACATCGCCTGAAGGTGAGCAGTGCAAGATCTGTTACAACTTCCTATTATCTCCAACACCAGAGGCAGGCAAATGTTTATTTTAATAAAGGTTCCTGTTCTGCCTAGAAAGCATTTTCCAGTTCATTTGGTTCAACTCCACCCTTTTCATCACTATTTTCATCACTATTTCTGTGGACATCATTTTATCCATTTTAGCTGCTTTTTTTTAGTGTTTTTACCTCAGGCCAGGGAGCTGTTTTGAAAACTTCCTGATGAAAAGCAGAACTAAGAATAAATTAATTAAAACTTCATTTATATATATATATATTCCTAGAGAGTATGCATCATTGAATTGTTTGTTTCCATTCTGTAAGTACAGCTTAAATTAGAAGCTTACATTAAAAAAAATAAATTATGCTATATAATGTCACGTTACTACATTTGCAAAGGCTTAAATATTTGTGCTATTCAGATGCTTTGGTTTTCAATTAATTTTCTCCAGTATACAATAGTTCATCTTATTTCTTCTTTTCCTCTATATCTTCTAAAACTCCTGACATTGATGTACTTCACAATGATAGATTTTCCTTGTCTTTCAGTTTTCTCCCATTTTATTAAAACTCTTACTGCATTGTTCTAAACTGTTGTACTGCTCTGCCTGTAGTATAAATCTGTATGAGTATTTTGAGCCAAAGAGTAATTTTTACAGAAACTGGTATTCATTTCTATTTTAATATGCTCTAAAACATTAATAAGAAGAAAATGTGCATAACCCAAACAAGTCAGAACCACAATAAAATCCATTATGTGTGGAAATAAATGAAAAATGCATCAAATATTCAGGAAGCATTTAGGATGTTATCCAAGGATCATTAGTGAAGAAGGGAAAAAAGGTACTTTATGAAGGTCTAACAGAAAGTGCAAAACCAAAGAAACCTGTCTTTTTTGTTGTTGTTTTGCAAGTGTTTGTCTACGTACATGAAGGGAGAGTTTCCTGATGAGTGCAACAATTCAGTCTTCTTGTCAACTAACAATAAGAACAACACAGTTGTTTATAGTTCTGAGAATCCTATTAAAAAGAACAAAAAAGATAACTCAGAAACGAAAGACTTTCAGGGAAAGTTGAAGGGACAAACAATTCAAGTGTGGAACTGCAAGCACCCCGAAAGCCAAAAGAAAAACCAAAAAGGAGGCACAGAGAGAAAATGAAGAGTATAAACTGGTAAAAACATGCAGGATGCCAGAAAAGCAGAAGGATGGGCACTGATCAAAGGGTATTTTTTAAAGCAGCAGAGAAATATTGCAGAGAAACTGAAGAATAAAAGAAAAGCAAGCAGAGCCTATTTTCGAAGTTACTTTAGCAAATAAGGAGTTTTTGAAAAGGAAACAAAGTTAAAATAAAAACCTTCTTGAATTTACATTAAAGCTGGATTTATCTGGCTTAGTCTAATTAATTTAATTTAAAGCAAGACAAAACATTTCATGTAAGTGAAAAAAGATTTCCCACTCAGTCTTCAACTTGTTTAAGTAAATTAGTTGAAAAAGTTGTAGATATTTAATTTAGGACTTCTAAAAGATAAATCTTAGAAGTCCCAACAGGCTCTGAAACAGGGCCAGAAAACTTTTGCATTTTTAAGTCCATTTTTCATGTGAACAGAAAGTTATTTGCTTAAACAGAAAACAGAGTGCAGTTAGCAATTCTCCATTAAGTTTTTGTAGAGCCAACAATGAAACAGAGAAAAGAACTGAAAAACCAAGATACGAGCTTCACCAACTAAAAACAGTGTTCAAATTCGGCTGCAACTAAGACTTTCTTTCAGGGAAAAGTCTTATGAGTAGAAAACAGTCACACTTTCTGAGAAATCAAAATTTAATTAAGTTTAATATAACCTTTTTATGGCAAGATGACACATTTTTTGTGCGTGTGATGAAACTAGGGAGCAGTTCTGTGCCACTGTGTATATCTTTAACATACATCTCATTTTCTCCTAATGTACAGTTTTAGTAAATGTCATTAATTTTAACACAATTCTCCAAATTTTTATGCAAGAACAATTTTACCCAATCGTTAATAAAAACACCAAAAATCTATTTTTTAAATAATTTACAAATATTCAGCCAAGACGTCATTTTGAGAGCCCCTTCCCAAAAATATGCTAATCATATTATCATATGACCACTCTAGTTTTTAACTGTTGAATTGGAAGACATCTGCACAGTAGCAGAAAGCCAAGCATTCACAGTTACCCCAAACTGATCCACTTTTATCAAGAATTGGCAGAATCTTTTACTTTGATGTGAAAGGCAATGATTGCATAGCATCTGCTTCCAGTGAAGTGGCACTAATTCAATAGTTATCTTGAAAGAGGACTAAGAGACTAATACATTTGATCAAAAAGGATACTGGGTAAGTCTTCTTACCACTCATGTTCATTTGCTAAAAGAAATTGGTAAAATCAATTGAGAAGTTAAAACCAAACTTAATTCATTGATCAGTGTACAGCACAAACACCATAGCTAGAACTAGTGAAAGCAAAAAAGTCCGTAATATTAAGGAAACGTGTGATGGGCTAGATACAATCAGGTCAAAGTCCTAAGTCATTGCAGAGTAAAAAAACATTACACTTCAGGAAAAAATTCAGTAGCATAATTTCGATCTTTGTGATGACAGACCACATCACATTCAAGAGGGGATCCCCTGTGCTGACAGAGAAAATAATCAATGGGAGATACAAAAGCTTCATCTAATCCCATGTGCTACAAATTGTCTCCACACCCAGAGTTTGGAGGAAAAAATACTTCAGTTATAAACTGTCAAGAGCTCAGTACAACTGCCCTTCTTTCTCTAAATCCAAAAGTAAGCGGGGGAAAAAAAAATACCAAAAGTACTTCTAGTCCATAAAGCAATATCCTGTTAGAAGGCAAAACTATTAATTGGCATAAACTTTGAGCAGGTAGAAATATTTCTGTCTCCTACCTACTATGTCTTCCTTCAGAGAAATTGGAGCAAGAATGGAATAAAGATTTTCTCAGCATTTATTTTCCAGATCAAAAAGTTCCAACAGATTTCAGCACATACTGCTCTCACACAGTCTTCTCCAAGTAAATAGGAAAGTCTTTCTTCCATCACATCATTCTACCAAGCATTTTGGTTCTGTTCTCTCCTATAAGCAGCTCCCTGGTCCCTGTAACTAATTTGTCAAGTAGCACTGTCTCACAGGAGAGGGAAACCCATGGGGCAGAGGACCAGATGCATTATGTGACACGAACTATCACATCATATGACTAAATACATTTCACAAGGTATTAAACTCTAACAGTCCAGACTGGTCCCATGGAAGAAACACGCAAACACATCAGTGGCCAAGGTGTATTAAGTGTGCTCCTGGAGTTCATCCTCTGCTCTAGTCTCGGGAAAGGTGTCCATTTCACACTCTCTGTGGCTGCTCTGCTTTAGGTCACAGTGTGCAGGGGTTGTTGGAAGATTTCTTTCAGTTAGGCACCCCTTGCTGGAAACTGAAATGCTAAAGTGCTAAGCATGCTTAATGGTTCATGGAACAAGAACTGGCCTTCCCTTCACCCCTAAGAAGTATAAATAGATCTAGATTTCTTTCAAAATTTGGAGAGAAAAGTATATATAAAAATTAAACCTGAACCAAATTAAACAGTTTTGCTATCAACATGTCCACGTGCCAAAGAGCTGAAAATTAGGCTGCTAAGGTCTAGGGGGAGTCTTAACATAGTATATACCTTAGTGACCAGGCTAAAAATAAATAATTGTATCCACCAAGTTTTCCCATATTATTGATTACTCCCATATTATTGATTTTGACATCTCTGGCATGGCTCTGCTCCTCAGGATTTCCCAGCAGTCATGCTTGCTCTACCCATTTCTAGAAAATATTCCCCCCAAAAGAGACAGGACGTGTCTTATTACAAATCTTTCTTGGTCAAAACTCCCATTTATCTCAATTTTCTCATCTGTAAACAGGTAAGTCAGCAGAAAATTTATGAATTGCTCTGACACGTCCTGATAAATAAGACTAAATAGAAACTAATAATCCTGAGTAATTTTTCTCCACAAATGTTAAGTCAAACTTCAATATAAGGGCAATATCCTCATATCCAAGGAAATAATATTTCATTAAAATCAGAGAGGGATACTTTCCAGTTCTGATTTTCAGAGATATGAAATGAGAAGGTGACATTCTGAACATAGAATAACTCCTTCAAAACATATTTTCAGTGCAATTAATTCAAAGTTGAGCTTTATGCAGTGAAGGCACATGCATGGTTTGGGAAGAGTCCAAGGAGTTAAAGCGTTTGGGAGATTAATGGTAGAAGCTTAGCACTTACACAATGAAATTGTGTAAAACTTCAGAGCACATGCTCCATTTGGAAAAAAATATAATTGGAATGAATCACAGGGTGTGCTGTCTCAATAAGGCAGCTCTAGCCTAAGCCTAAAATGCTTAGTTATGCTTCTTAAATTAACCAGACATACTAAAAATTCTATATAGAGTAACCACATTTCAATTGGAGCTATGTATTAGAGCTGTTTCACACTTTAAGAAACTGTAGGAAATATTCTGTCATTGTTATTAATTTGTTGACTGTTTTTCATCCCGCCACTACAATAACAACAACAAAAAATTATTTAGATCTAGTGATTCATTTAATCCTAAAATTTAAGCTAAATGAATATGAATCTCAGTCTAGATGCATTATGTGTTAATGTGAAAGGTAATATATTTTCATAGATCATCAAAAGGTTAGAACTCTCCTTACTGCTTCTAACAATGTGTTAATGTTGTTTTGAACTTTGAGTGACTTTGCTTACAATAAGAGATCAATGGGATATGCAAAGAAATGAAAAATCAGAACATACATTCCTATGTCCTTCCTAAACTGGCTGCCACTAAGACATGGAAATTTTTCCACTACTGTAAAAACTCTCATAAAGTGGCAGCTTAACTATAGCTCGGAAGCTGCTTCAAATGATATTTCTAGAACCACCCCAGACAGGGAATGAACCAGAAACACTTCATACCACTATTTCCATCTCCCAACAATACAGAACACCCACTGAGCTCCTGACCACTTCTAAGAAAGGGTGTGTAGCTGGTAGACTGGACAAGTCCCAAACAGTTAAGTAAACACATTATTCTCCCCAATTGCAAAAAAAAAATAATCTAAATCCCATTCACATCCTAAAACTCCCACATACCTTAGTCTAGCATGCAGACTCCAGATTTTCCTGATTACCTATCCTTACTCTGTAGTTCTTACCCAGATATCTGCTTCTCCCCATGATTCATCAGGTAGTGATCCACTATAGCCGCTTTAAAGCAAAGAGATTGCAGTTACTCTCTTAGAAAAAATCCTTTATGGTTTTATCTACAAGCTGCCTAGAAATTTGATGGACTTCATTTTCTGGAAAAAGTTTGAAGTCTCAGAGTACCCATGTCGGAGAAGCTGCCATGGCATGGGTCTATCACCATGGGAGTTTCCTCTTGCAGCAAACAAAACCACTTCCAGAGTTGCTTTGAATGCAGTTGAGTGTATCAAAAATTGAGATTAAAAGAAATGTTTACTCATCTCATCCCCTCTTCCATGAGATGCACCACACGTTGTCAGACTGCACCTGACAAAGCTGTGATTGAGGTTTTGAATCATCCAGTTTTTGTTTCCAAAGTCTACATGGCTCTTGTTTTTTACAGTTAGGGATTGTCATCAGCACCAGTAGTTTTCAGTCCATATCAGACTTATTGAATGTTTGCATTGAATTACAAAGTTTAAAATGAATGTAGTGTTTATAGATAATGACCTGCTATTTTAAGTATGGCAATAAACTTTTATTGCTTTTACTTACTAATTTAAAATTCTAAACAGCTGCTGTGAGTTAGGTATTTACCACATCAAAAAGACAACTCACCTGAGAGAAAAAATTCCTTTCTGTATTTTTTTTCAACTATATAAGCAGCTGCTCCATTAAACTATTCTGATGAAGCTTTTAGTTGAGTGTTATCAAAACATTCAGGAAAAACTTGAGTCTTGAGATTCCTATGTTAGGCCAAAGATTTCTAGCACTTTTCTTCATGTTGTGTTCATCTCTGCAATGATACTCTGGGTCTTAACATTAGCAACTTTGATCTGCCTCAAGAATAGGAGAGTACTGAGTTAAGTCATCAGCAACGTAAAGTCTTCATCAGAAGGGAAATTACGTCCTTTTAGGGACTTAATTCAAATAGTCTTCATCTTTGGTCTAGGATGCATTTGGGTCCAATTTAGCATGTTGTAATAACTTTCTGCCTTCTCTTTGGTTCCCAAGTGAAGTATGAAAGCTACCAATGCTTCCCTCATCCTCAGCAGAAGTAAATGACTGTTGTTTGTTGAAGGAATATACACATTTTTCAGACATTTTCTGCAGATAGTTATTGCAAAGTTTATGCTAAAATGGGCTAGGCTACAGGGAATTGGCCAGTAGAAAACTGTTAAAACAAGCTCAAACAGGACAAGACAAGCCCTGATGAGTCTTAGGACCTGCACTGTCAAATTAACATGAAGGCTATGGCCTGTGACGACATATCAAATATCTTATATACTGGATTATACAAAAAAATGAAGTACAATATACTATTTTGACATTTTTATCCTTGACCGCTTATATATATGTCATCTAGACCTATTCTGTGAGCTCTTCCAACAAAAAGTGAGTGATGCTTTCCACCAATGGCATACAATTTCAAATCTACAATTTCAAAATCTTCAAGATGCAGTACCTAACACTGAAACTCCACATGTTCCTATTCTCAGTAAAAACCTACTGATTAATGAGCCCTCTGCTTGTCTTTATAAGGTCAAAAGCCTCACTGACTGCAACCAAGGATATCTGAGGACTGAAGCAATTTAATCATAACCTTCATAGGGCACAAAGTCAGAAATCAGATAGCAATCAACAGTAGTCAGAGCTCTGCCCTAAACAGTTAATCTTCAAAGACTGGTAAATGGATATTAATTGATTTACTGCCTACTAAAATTCTATTTTGTAAAGAAAATTCCCAAGGCACAATAAATAAATGATTTGACATCCACTACCGTGAGAAAATCACCTTTTTAGCATGAATTATGTAAAAATGAGGTAACTTATCAAAGAATACTTGCATAACTTAATTCAGGTAAATTTACAATTGTGGAGGAGGTAGAAGCCCAGTGTAATGTTTCACAAGCAGATAGAAATTACTTTATAACAAGCAGTTAATTATTTTCAGAATATATGGTAAATACAGACCACACACTGTAGTCCATCTTCAATATCCTACTAAGATTAGGAGAAATAACTATTAATGTCAATTCAATTAAAAAAAATTAAAATCTAATTACAAGGTCATAGAAAGAAAACACCAAAAGTTGAGATTAAACAACTAGTAAATTTGGATTGCTCTGTAAATAGGTACCTAGACGAGCTTATCTTTAAGTTTTCGTAATGAAAGTTTTCAGTTAGCAAGAGAATTCAGAAAAAGTATTATCATGTGTCCAATTAAACAGACTATACCCAAGTACCACAGTGAACGTTCAGCTTACCTATTGCCAGTTCACACATGGGAACCAGAAGTTAGCAATGCCCCTGAAGCAGATTCTCAAGAGATTAAAAATGTTCCTTTAAATTTTTGTCAATTTAATTCAGACTTATTGCTCTTCAGTCCCTTTGTTCTTCTGCTAAGGCTGTTGCCAGCAAGATGCCAGTTCTGGCTGTAGTAATTTCTGAGACATAAACCATGGATAGCTTTGACATAGCTGACTCTTCCCATAGGAGACAAGCAAACAGCAGCTGACAGATACTAATGAATTTCAATCCCTGGTGGCACAAATGAAATGCTCACAGCAATGGCTGAAGATATGTACCAAGAAAGCAGGCAGCATAAAATTTGCGGTACAAACCTACCAGTGCGGATCTGCAGCGTGACTGGATAAGAAGTATGTAATCATATTAACCAATGACTTGGGTAAAATTACAAACTTCATTTCTACTTGAAACTCAAAGGAGATTTGAATAAATAACTCTGAATCAAATAGATCAACTCAAAACCCAATGCAGAATGATCAGCAGGAAATGAGAATGAATGTCTGGATAAAGTCAGGTCCAGCAGCTGGCTAGATGCAGATGCAGGAAGTACTGGCAGACATCAGTCATCTTTCTTAGACTACCCCTTGCACACAACCCTCTAGCAAATGGATCACAGAAAAGATAACTACAAGTTCAGAGTTATTACCCTTCCCAGGAGGAAAACCAGGCCATGCTGAGGAAGTAATACTTACCAAAGCCTAGAAAGACAATTTGGAGGCAGACAAACAAAACACAATTACCCTCTGTCTTCTAATGTTGTTATCAACAGGTCCTGTGTTCTGACATCTCTTTCCATGCAATGCACTGTGTGAAAAGTGTGTTCTAAACATTATTATACTGGAAAAGAGCCATTCTGATAGAGTAAATAAATTTTTTCTCATATGTCTTATTACCTGTGACATCACAATGGCAAAGTCATTCCAACAAAAACTCAGAAAGATCATGGCAATGGTTTGTTCAGAGGAGTCCAGGGAAGTGACAGGAGCAAAGCAAAAGTCTAAGTGAGAGAGACATTGGATTTTCAATTAATAGTTGAAAAATACTTTATTTTGAAATTATAAGTTCTAGCGAGATAGAAAACAGTTAGTAAAAAGCTATTCATCCTGAAGTAAGATAGAAACTGTGGTTGTTTGCATCAAATACAATATGATACATCCTATTCCAGCATATGACCTCTGAGGAGGTTTTGAAGAATGGGAATTTAAGCGAAAACTTTCCTTGTTCTTTCTGATGATAAATTACCTTCTAACAGTGTAATCAACAGCTGCAGAAATGAATTTTCTCTGGAATTCTTAAAAATAAAGCAAAGTCAAAACCCGCTGGCAACATCATCCAGGCCCCACTTTTGAGTTTAATTTTGTGTTAGTTTAATTTGATGAAACTGGTTTCCCAGGGTTTTTTTTAGACTTTTTTGGGGAGAAAATATACTTTGTTGGTTAGGAGAAGGAAGCTGGAAACTGAGCTGCTTGTTTCTAACTGCTAAATTGTGACTTTAACAGAACTGAAATCTTTAGTACTCCTATATGCAAAAGGAACATAATGATATGTAGTACCAATGGACAAATGCCAGGGTAAATTATTGTGGACAGTCAGACCAGATGATCAGAACAACCTGCTTTTGTCCGAAATTCTGTCCTCCTTTAAGTTATGGCTATCATAAAAGTGGGATTTGTTAATGTTTAGAGGTATCTTTAAGATGCAAAGTCACTATTTACACTCATTTGACTAATGGCTTTTTTTTTCACTAATTAGGCACAAATAACAGTATTTCTGATGACAAGTGCCCGTATTTTTAGCAGAGACTCAATGATACGAGAGTAGAAATGATTTAAGAAATAAAGGGAATGGGGATTTTAAAAATCAAAGAGAAACAGAAAATAAAGCTAAGACTGAAAAGTCAACGTTAGAACAAAATCTAATGAAACAAAAAATAAAACAGATCAGTAATGTGCCAGAATGTATAAGACAGATTGGGTAAGGGTTGCTATGTCTAAGTTCCATACAAATGTCCAAACAAGTAAATTAAAACTAGTTACTTAGGCAACAGGGGAAAACACATCTCTGCTAGCAGTTCCACCACTCAAGGGCACAATGTTAGAATTCTCAGTGCTACAGTCTCCAGTTAATTTAATTTGTTAGCAGAATTACTTTCTGAAATTTTAAATAATACTGTTACATGCCTCCCACAGTCATTCACAGCTAGAAGTGCTTACAAAATGTAAGCACTGGGCAGCAAAATGAAAACAAATCTGTCACCCACACAGAAATATACATATCTCCAAATTGATAGGAACGGGCTTTATGCAAATAGTTTGCTAGCACCACAACACTAAGTTAATCTTTGATTCGGTTCACATTTGAAAAAATAATTGGGATTTTTGGTTGAGCTGAACTTTCCTAAACTTAAATCCCACTGGGGTTTGTAGGTAGAAAAGCAGGGTTAGCAGGCTGTGGCACAGCTGCCTCTGCTAGAAAAATCAATCCTTTATTCTTGTTTTCTTAAATCCGTATGAAAGAGGGTGGCTGAGAAATTGTAATATTCCTTTTTCATACATTACAAATTAAGTCAGTCTCCAGGATTTTCACCTTGCACAGGCTGGCAGCTATCTTAAAGCCTATACTTTCTCCGAGTTTTTGTCCAGGTCGGGTATCAGAACACCAAAAAAAAGAGTATGCAAGGGAAAACATGAAAAGAGAACTACGTAACTCATAGCAACAGCTCCTATGGCACCTTGAGCACAAACAGGGCTATCAACAGGAATACACAATATGTGCAAGTACATAAGTTATGGTCAGGAGACAAGATTTGGCAAATATGAGGCATGTGGAGGATGGAGTGGGTGTTACCTAGCAATCACGTGTCTGTGCATATGCATGTCTGTATATGGTCACATGGAATAACACTGGCATCTCTCACATTCCCAGATTCGCTCTTGAATGCTGCTAGTGGAACAAGTCCTACCACATGGACAAGCTTTCATATCAAAACAGATGATGTGGATGAAATACACACAGTTAAAAAAATCCTGCAATCTTTTAGTAAACAGAGGTCTTCCATTTCTGTCCCAGTGCACTGCTGAGAAGCCTGAGCCAATTACCCTCCCATCTGCAGAACTAAAATTCCTACAAAATAAAGCAGGATTAAGACATAAACTTAATTATGACAATAAAAATTAAGTTTTAAAGGCAAAAGTGTTCTTTTAATTACTGACAGTTAGTAAAATATGAGTGAATGTGGCATAAATTGGTAAATCATTCACTGTGTAATAGAAGCTCCAAATGGGCTTATAGATGAAAAGTAAATGAGCTGGAAAAGAAAGAACAAATGTGCTGGGGATGCTGTTTTTCATATTATATACTGTGTGAATCTGAAGAGATCCCACTGTACCAGCTTTTTCACTTCAGTTTGGATGGAAATATACTGGCTTAATAGAGAAACACATTTGCATTTCATTTCTTAACCCTTCTAAACATTTAAGAATATTAAATCCATTTCCTTGTCAGAAGTACTAAAAAAATGCATATTTCATTGACAAAGTCATATATACAGCATTATAATAATAATTTTCCCCAGGATCATTAATCTCCAGATATAGAAGATTTATTCATTTTAAATATCAAATAACTTGCTTTATTTTACTGAGAACTGATGTGAAAGTATAAACATAACAAAGAAATTAAATCCTGGTTAGATCTGACTTTAAGAACATATTCAATTTTAACTTTCTATAAAATTAAAGCATTTTTAAGAGTAATGGGAAATGCAAAATAAATACACGTGGCAGAATGCAGCTAGCATCTTCTACCTCCTCAGTCAATATTTAGGCTTTAAAATCCACGCAGCCAAAGGAAATGCAATCAATGATTCAAAAACACTTTGAATCAAGATCTTCAGAAGTCAGCAGGACTATTCACAAGTAAAATATTACAGTCTAGTCCTATGCTTACCTGCCTTACTAAGCCGGAGTATCATTCTGATACTGGTTGTAAACCATAAAACTAATTATGCCATAGTGATCATCGGCCCAAAGCTCCTTAGTACACTATTTAACTGGGATAACAAATACTTTATTTTTTCTATTTTCCTTTCTATGTTCATCTTTCTCTTTCAGGCATCCAATTCCAGTATTTTCGTATCTGTCACAACTGTTTTCTTTCTATATGCAAATATAACTGTAACTAGTGCAGGAATGTGAGCCTGAAAGTTCTCCCACCATTCTTTCTAAAGTTTTTCATTACAAGAAGATGATAATGTTTTCAGATTGACATGCTTAAGATAAATGAGATTTTTATTACGATCAATAAAGACAGTTAAGACTCCTTTTCCTTCCAGCCCCTCAGTGAGTAAATTAAGACTCTGCAAAGCCCACTTTTATCATATTCATAATTACAATTCCATTACCACCGTCCTCAGATTTTCTGCCCAAGTGAATATCGGATGAACCTGAAACAGATAAAAAGTGAAAAGTAAAAATGAAGAAGCTGTCAAAGAACATTGTTTCCTGAAACATTAAGAAATCATGATGGATTAGGCAGCCTCACTTTATGTGTCTGGGTTTTTTTGGGTTGGGGAGTTTGTTGGTTTTTTGGTGGGTGGTGGCTTTTTTGATGAGTTTTTTAGTGGGTTTTGTTGTTTTTTGGTTGGTTGGTTGGTTGGTTGGTTGGTTTTGTTTTCTTTGTTGTTGTTTTTTCAATTTACCTTGGTTCTGCTTCTTAGCACCCGGTCTTGTAAATAAAATCCATAGAAATAAATCAGATAATGTCTTATGGCTTTATGGGACCCAAATTATGCCACTGAA
>JAWWLV010000088.1:19213456-19239082 GCA_035041135.1 Platyrinchus mystaceus
AAGAAGCTGTCAAAGAACATTGTTTCCTGAAACATTAAGAAATCATGATGGATTAGGCAGCCTCACTTTATGTGTCTCGGGTTTTTTGGGTTGGGGAGTTTGTTGGTTTTTTGGTGGGTGGTGGGTTTTTTGATGATTTTTTTTAGTGGTTTTTGGTGTGGTTTGTTTTTTTTTAATTTACCTTGGTTCTGCTTCTTAGCACCGGGTCTTGTAAATAAAATCCATAGAAATAAATCAGATAATGTCTTATGGCTTTATGGGACCCAAATTATGCCACTGAAATGATATTGATAACCATAATTTTTGATCCATTTCTTCATATTTCTAAAAAGATGGGAAAACTTTTTTCTCTGAATACACCACAAGTACAGAAGGAAGGTTTGTTAACATCAAGTATAGTACTCATTCATCCAGGACTTTATTTAAAATCTCTTCATGTTTCCCTCAGGCCTCTATTCCCAATATTTGTTTTCATTGTGGCTTTGATTTTCACTGTCATGGTCCCTCTTTCTCTGAGATACAGACACATTCATAGAATTATGGAATGGTTTGGCTTGGAACAGAACATAAAGATCATTTAATTCACACCCCCCTTCCCTGGGCCGGAAACATTCTGTTGCTCAAAGCCCCTTTCAAGTTGGCAATGAACTCTCACAGAGATGGGGCACTCATAACACCAAAAATTTCTTCCTAATACCTAATCTAAACTTTCCCTCTTTCAGCTTAAAGCCATTCCACCTTGTCCTATCACTACAGGCCCTCATATAAACTCACTCTCCAGCTTTGTTGTAGGTGCCCTTTACATGTAGGAAGGTTGCTCTAAGGTTTCCCTGCCACCTTCTGTTCTCCAAGCTGAACAATCCCAGCTCTCTCCTCCTCTCTGCACAAGAGAGGTGTTCCAGCTCTCTGATCATCTTCGTGCCCTTCCTCTGGAATCGCTGCAACAGGCCCGTGTCCTTCTTATTCTGGGTGCCCCCAGAGATGGATGCAGTACTCAGGTGGGGTCGTCCACCACACTGCCTTGTTGGTGCATTTAATTTAGTTTGCCTGAGTTTTGGGTAGTGCCAAGTACCAGCACTTTGGATGAAGGTTTTATGCTTTAGCTGTCTGATTACATAAAATAGCTAATATTTTGTTTAATTTACTGTAAGGAAGAGCTATTTCATTCACAGTGTGAACAAGTTTTAACACTTAAATTTATAAAATTCATGCAAGTAGAAGAGCTAACTGGCTTTAAATTGCTCTGGCCACCTGCTTTGACTGCCAGTGGTAGGGGTAGAGCTTAACCTCCTTAAGTATGACTTACTTAATTGCCTCCATTTTAGTCATATTATAGATAACTAGGTAATTGTAGATATAATACAAGTTATTTTAGATTTTTGAGGTTTTCCTGAGTACCCTTACTATTTTTAGGACTTCAGAGGCTATATTATGATTTTTAAAATAAAATAAAGACTTAATTAATCTCCTTTAGACTTTTACTAACACAGTGCTGAACTTCGAATTGCAGAAATTATTTTTCCTCTTTTAATTATTCAAACTGACATTTTATCTAGACATCTGCTCCTGTCAAAGAGAGAATTCTTGATTAGATCTCAAGTTTTTATAACTCCCTTTTGTCAAACATACTGCATATATGGTATTGCTGGGTTTTTTAAGAGCTTTTAACTTCATATATTGTTTAATGAAATATAAAGATGGTGGCAACATATGGGCAAGAGGGGCATGAGACAAAACAGGCTGTTAGTCATGGATAGTTTTATAGCATTGTCACATGATTTTTTGGCCTACTATCAACATGTGCTTGATTCAGGATGACCAAAGGAAGAAGAAATGGCTGTTAGTTTTTTGATTCTTTGTTTCAATGGATAAATTTGTCTCATGCAAGCAGATTACTGAAGGAAAGCTAAGATACAGGAATGGATCTGGATTTTGTTTCTGAAAATGGTTAAATTTTCTGAAAGTCATGTAATGGAAAAGTTCCCTTGGCTATTCAAAATGTTCATACTTTTTGGTTAGTGGTTTTACTGCTATTGAGTACATGGAAAGGCAGCTCACATTCACTTGGTGCCTTCATTGTCGGAAGTGCAGGAGCACAGGGCACCAAAGGGAATTTTATTCTGATGCACTGCTGCACTGCTGCAGTCTGATGATTTATAATAGCAATGAGCAAATTATGGACAAAGAAGATGGTTCAAAAAAAAAAAGCAGCAACAATGGAATGAAGTAGTTATTTTAATTGATGGATATCTAATTATGCTAACAAAGCATAATTAAGAGCTTCCATAACCATTAAACCATAAGGATTAAAGCTACAGCCAAAACAATACTGTGTGCTCAAATACATCAGCTTCTAAAGAGCGGCTTCTCTAATAGTTGTACATACTCCAGCTATGAATCCTCCTCCAAGAATTGCAATATGCATAAGAGAGAAAAGATCAAATCATGGCCTGATTTACAATGAAATTAAGCAAAGACAGACAGTATAGCAAGACAAATCTGATGCCATCACAATTTTGAAGGAATGACAATCACTCTTCTGCTGCTCACTACTTTCTTGAAAATCTATTAATTGTTAAATTAGATTTACTATTTGTTATGCAATGTGACAAACTTACCCTTGACCTTAAACTAATTGTGGATATTTATTTAGGTACTATAGCAGAGAAGAATGCATTTTCCCACTTCTCTATAGGAAATAAAAATTCTATTCTACTTCCATTCCACTAAGTACAGAGATTTGTAGAAGTTGCAGCACTGAAAGGAGACCCTAACATCAACTCATGCACTTTCCGGACTATTAACATAATTTTAATCATCAGAGCAACACTGCAGGTGGTCTTGATAATATTGTTTGACTCAAAAAGCAGCTAGAAGTTTTGTTGGAACTTTTTTTTAAACTGTTTCACTTTGCCAATTAAAACTACATTTGCTGACTTTGTCTCTACAACAATCAATTATGGAAGCATTTCCCAATAGTCCATAGCACAAAAATATTATGTGACATTAAAACCATCAAAGTTCTTCTGGGGAACTGATTGCCACTCTCACTGCCATACTTTGGTACCTAGCCAAAATTGTTGGAAGTTCATCTCTTTTAGTCATCGTATCTTTGCTGGGTGCCTAGTTATGATTTCATTATGTGTTATCAGAAAACCAACAAAATCTATGAAAGAGAAAACTTCTTGTCCTGGAAATGTCCAGATAAAACAGCTTATTTCTTAGGTTGTAGTGTGTGCATTCACTCTTAGTAAAAGGTACATAAGCCATAAGGAACAGAAACGATTTCAAATAGTCATCATTTGTTATGTATGTATAATTTTGGCTTTTTTATGCAGTTAAAGTCTATTCAATGAAACTATGAAGAAATTAAAATTTCTTTTATTAACAAAGAAAATATTACTGGCATTATATTTTATTGTTTCAACCCTAGAATGTAGGTTTGCAATTAAATGTCTGATCCAAGAACATTGTCTTTTCATATGCATATAAAAATAATTAATTAAAAGCACAAGCCTTGTGATAATTTAACTAAGATTCAACGAAAAATAGATCAGATATTTCTATTTAACTTTTGATTATGGTTTATTCACACTGCTTACAATAATGCTCTTTTCCCTTTGTGTTAACTTACCATACTTAAAATGATAGGGTCTTTAATGATGAGGCCATTTCCAGTAACTTGAATTCAGTACTTTAAGTCCATGAACTGCATGGTTTGGAGAAGACTGCAAATGCAGTGTTGAAAACCATAAACACATCTCATCAGCAAGTCAGACTTGGATGTGGAAGTAATTAGCTGTGTCACAAGAATGAGCATTCTGCCCTCAAGGAAATAACAAAAGTTGCATAGAATTTGCATACAGTATATGAAATATGGTAATTTCTCTGTAAACAGATGTGTTTTCAGCTTTGATTTACTGTCGTCACTAAATGATGAGGATGTGCACGAATACTAATATAATGGTATTACATTATTCATTTACTACAGAAAAGTAGGAAGGAGAGAGAGAGAGAAAGGAAATGGTCTTACATTCTTAGAAAGAACTCTTCTATTTAATGAAAGGCTAAGTAGATAACTAAACAACTTAGTCAACTTGATGCTGGAAAAAAGGTAGAAAGTTCATACAGAAAACTTAAAAATTTTGTGGACATGAGAGCTTGAAACAAAGGGATTACACCAATTGAAAACCAAGGGGAAGGCTACTTATGGTTTAAGAAGTAATGTACAGGGAAATCATCTTCTTTTTGTAGCCTTATTTATTATGCTTTTTATTTTTAACAAATTTGTAAACACTGATAATATATCTAAGAATATTATTACATGAGTAAGTAATAATATTGTACATTCCTTATATCTGAGGATCAAAGACGTTTAAGGAAGAATTTCAAATCTGAGCAAACTTTTGTACCTACATCAGTGTACAGATGTAAGTCAGAGCAGACTTTTTCATGAATGCCGATCATCCTCATATTCGTTACATTGGCAGTAGTTAGAATTTTGTTACTAAATTATTTGTATTTCTGTACATAAATGCAGAATGTATGCCTTATATCTAAAATAGTGAAGTTAATAAATTCCTTGTAATGCAAAACATGCAAATACATGAATTTGAAGTGCTCATATTGAACATACTGGTCTGGAGATCCTTCTTAAAAAATTTTCATCTTTATATTCTTTAGTAATTTCAGGAGGTATAAGGATTGTGTTTACAGAACCCAGGAGCTCTCCCTTGTAATGTCCTCCCTGAAATATTTTTCAAATTATGTTTTCATTGGAATATTCTGACTCCATTGAATTTGAAGACAATTTGAAGACTCACTGAGTTCACCAAAGTACAAAGTTTCATCGTTTTCATTAAAAAATTGTTTCTGGAAAGGAAGAGGAAATCAACTGGGATTTTAAAATTACTTAGTTTTAATAGTGAGTGAGTTTAAAGTTCTAATATGAATACATACTTTCTCTCTTAACTCTTAAAAATTAATTTTTAGCCCTAGAAACATGTTCATGTAGTCAACTCTGGACATGAAAAACTTACCAATTTAAAAACAAAACAAAACAAAAGACCAAGAAAACTAAGCTTGAATTTTTAAAATTATAAAAAATATAAATAATTCCAAGGGAGGTTAAGGAAAAACTTCAGAGAAAAAATGACACTGTCACTGTGCTTCCCCTTTAACATTTTTGTGTACAGTCATAACCATGGAAGTGCAAAGGTTCTTGCTTTACAGAAACATAAATTTTGGTATTGGATTAATAGTAGCATTAACTGAATTTCAGTATTGAAACTCTTACGGACTATTTCTACAAAATATATTTTTGCTTTATGGTTGAAATGTGAAGAACACAAAGCTGATATGTGTGCACTTAAACGATGGGTCTATTCTCATTCCGTGAGTTTTCATGTGTTCCGAACAAAGCTTCTCAAGAAATGGCAGAGGGAAATAATCTTTATGGCAGCCCAGATGACTAGCTTGAATTTTAAGAGACATTTGAATGCCTACCTTTGTCTTTAGCCTATGAAAATAAATGTCAAGTTCCTACTTAAATAAACAGTGGGAAATTCTAAGCAGTGTTGATAATGTCAGGTAGACCAACTGCAAAAAACACTGAGGAAATAAAATATGAGCAGACAATTGTAAGGGAATAAAGAGGGTCTTAAAAATATTTTTGTACCAAATTACTTCAATAGATGTGCTACAAAATTGTGATTGTTTACATTGCATGTTTTATTCCCATTTGCTATTTTTTTCAGTTTTTGATAATGGTCAAAGCCATTTCAGTTCAGTCATTTTCACATATGTCTTGTATCTCCTGTATCTTTTTCAGTGAATGTACAAGTATGTTTTAGTCAAGCTTAAGGAGGAAAATCTGATATTATCATGCTGCAGTGACACAGTTTTGTATCCTGGAAATCTAAACACAGTTGGAAGCTGATCCCATTCATATGCTGCTTACATAAAGAGTAGACTTGTTTACATCAACAGCATAAATAAAACATTCACCTAACACTAATCAACTTTTAACTCAATCCTCTGAACAAATTCTGTTTGTATGAGTTTTATAAAGATAACCAGAATGTAACACTAAAAATATCCAAAATCTTTCCCACAAAAAAAGCTTTGGATGTGCAAACAAAATAGTCTGTCTCAGGGCCTTTTGCGTGAAGATCTAGTTGGAGATCTATGACTAGTGGTGTCCCCCAAGGTGCAATATTGGGCCCAGTGCTGTTTAACTTCTTCATCAATGACTTGGATGAAGGGAGAGATGCCTCCTCAGCAAGTTCACTGATGACACAAAGCTGAGAGGAGTGGCCGATACTCCAGAAGGCTGTGCAGGCCTTCAGAAGTAGCTCTACAGGTTGGAGAGATGGGCAGAAAGGTACTGTCTGAAGTTCAACAAAGGCAAATGCAGGGTCCTTCATGTGGGGAGAAACAACCCCCTGCACCAGTACAGACTGGTGGCCTACCTGCAAAGAAAAGCAACTCTGCAAATAAGGACCTGGCGATCCTGATGGACAACAACTGTCCGTGAGCCAGGAGAGTGTCCTTGTGGCCAAACATGTAAAGAGCATCCAGGACAATTCTTAGCTAATTAAATAATAGACTGCATAGAACATTACAGATTTTTGGGTTCAAAGATAGTTTTTAACTAAGGTATACATAAGAAATTCAGGAATTTCATTAGCAGTATTAATGAGAATTAAACTGTCAAGTGGAAATCAAAATCCTGTTCTCCAGTAATTCATTTTGATATTTTTATGAGGATCATTTTATTTAGATATGCATACCAAAATGTTGGACTATCCTCAGACTTAGTTTTGTTCTGTCTCAGGAATGTGCACAGAGATACCTGCTGAAATGTTGGATCAGATAATTCTGGAGTATACATTCCATTAGTTTTGTGAGAGTTAAATCACTCACATTTCAATCCCAGACTCACTAAGAAAATAACTCCTCCTTCATAACAACTACTAATAAAATAATCAGTCTTCAATTATTGAGTAATGTTCACTGAAGTTTCTTTACATGCCGTTAAAACTACAATATTTAAAATTAATACAACAACAGTTATAAAAGCCCATATTGGAATGAAAAATGCTGTATGCACCAGCTAGCCAGATTTGCCTTGAGTGATTTCATCAGCTCATTTTGAAGTTTCTATCTGACACTTAAGTTATCTATTAAATATGACTATGAGAACCATCTAGAGATCTACTGTAGGAAGAATAGTCCAATAAATGTGGTGTGCAATGATGAAATGCCCTTAGATTATTTGTACCTTTTGTTCGTTTGCCATCTGCACTGATAATGTGTTTCCGAATTTTACAAAATTCAGATTTAAAGCCTTACACTAATTTTTACATACAATTGTAATTTACTATAATTATCTCTGGAGATCAGATTCTAGAACTTGGACTCACTTTGCTGAATAGGAGACCAGTGACTCAATTTTGTTTACAAAGTGAGCAGTGCCATAGTAAGGACAAGTTGTTGCTTGGTATGTTCACCTTAAAATATATCAAAATGGAAATGCAAAAGTCAGAATGCTAAGCTGAGAGAATAAGAGTGTGAAGACCACTCACACATTCTCACACATAAGAAATGAAATGTTCTGTCTGCAATCAACAAAATAAATTAACTCAGGAATTTCATGCTTAATTATATATGGTCAGTCATTTGAATATTCACAACACTTTACATCCCAGTGAAAAATTAAGGAATAATTTCTGCTGATTTCTTGGACCAAACTAAACCAATTTCTCTGTTAAGCAATAAATTATACTTTATTCATATACCCATATTTATCCTGTGAACTCAACCTCCCAGCAATTCTGCTCTCACATTAGCCTGATCAGCACAACAGTTCTGCATATTGTCTCCTTCCCAAGAGTGCCCAAACCTTCCATAATGCCTGTAGAAACCCTAACTGGCTTTTCTTCCCCCTCAGATTGGAGGAAGGAATAAATAAGAAAGCCTGACTTTCCCATAAGTATTAAATATGTGCGATTCTACTGATCTTGCATTTCAGAAATTATTTTTCTTGGTCTATGACCCACTGTGACTATTACTCCAATTAAAATTCCATTAATTGTGGCTGAATAGTCCTTAAACATCTTGACTTCATATTCCTAGGGCAATTTAAAATTCTTAAACATGTCACCAGAAATTATTGTAAACAGCGTTATTTTAATTTTCACTTAGTTGTGCATGTGAGGTTTGACCTTGTCAGCCCTGACCCAGCAAGAAAATTAGAGTTGCTGTCTTGGCACTATTCCAGATTTTGGCTAATGGCTTATTCTTCATTAGACTTAGATAATTTCATACAATTTCATTAGATTTAAGCACTCAAATGAATCTAGCCACCATTGGTTTATGAATCATGAGGCACAGTCTGAGCATTTCAAAGCAAGTCACACATGCTTGCTAAGAAAAACAGTTAGGTGTTCCAAGAAAAAGCCTGAAGAACCCAAGGATGACAGTACTAGTGGAAACTCATCACTAGAGACGGGTGGTGTGCATAAAATTTAAATCAAGTAATATGTTAAAAATTGTTTGGTTGCTGATTCTGTTTTACCTCTGAAATCCATTCTAACTTGCAATTAGGTTTTTAGAAAGCATTTGAAAAGCACACCTTGTACGTAAAAGAATATCAATGATGCGTTGTTGTTATATATTCTTTGACCACACACTTGTTTTCTTTCTTCCAAAAGCCCTGAAGGAACAATCCCATGCATATTAAAAAGAAGAAGAAACTATAACCCAGTAAGCCATAATATACTGTAGTCTTTTCAATTAATAATGTCACAGGCAGTTGAGCACCTTAGAAATAAAGCTTCACAATGCACTACTCCACATTTCACAAGCAAAAAAGTATGACATATAGAGTCTTATTACTTAGAAGAACAGTGGAGCTTGAAAGCCATGCATTAAGTTTGAGCAGCCTTTGTGAAAATGAGATCTCGTTCCCTCATTATGCAATCTGACATCCTTCATCTAAAACCAAATGAGATAATAAAGTAAGAGAGATGAGATATATTTTCTGCATAAAGAACCATAAAATCCTTTATTTCATTTAAATAATAGATTCATAAAATCTTTTTTTAAACATCCAACTAAATGATGCACTGAAATATTAATAAATCTGCATATTTAATAATACTGATAGCACATGCTAAATGATACCCAGATTAATTGATATCATCAGAGATATACCAAACAACACCAACATAGTTGTGATTGGCTCTTGGATTTGAAGATTGTAAAGTATTACATATAGCAATAAGTCTCAGTATTGTGCAAATTCTATGGAGTGCTGTGTATCAGCACAGCATTAAAGTATTGACTTTATTTTATGTTTACATAAATTTTTGTTGAAGAAGGGACTGTAGTGATGTTTGAGACTGAGTATCAAGAGGCAGCATATTTGGTGCTTTACAAGGCAATTTCTTAGCTTCTCATGAAGTTGTTGTGAATCAACCTGATAGTGTGTTTCCAGGCATACTGAAAACATGTGAGGCATGTACTCCCAGTAGTACTAGAAGTGGGGCCTAAATAGACCCTTTTCTTTTCTCTTATCTTCTCTGACTTCTTTGTGTCTGCATCAAGTATAAGTTTCTGGTAAAAATAAAATGTCAGATAAGAATTTTGATTTGTAAGCAATGAGCCATTAAACACAAATCAAAATTATCCTGACTTTGCCTGAAATAGATGGGAAGTGAAGATCCAAACCCACTGCCGGGAAAATGCCTGACAGACTGAGCATTCAGATACAACAGGGACAGTATTCCAATTCACTTCTGGATATAAAAGGGTTTCTACATCTTCTATAATTTTTAAAGTACTACACAGGAATTAATTTCTCTCTGTAACAATTCTGTTATGTACAGGAAGCTCTTCAGTCTTTTAAGAATGGAGAACTGAGGCATAGAATGTGATGCTGAAATCCAAAATAGACGGAAACAAAATATCTACAGGGAAAGTTAAGCACACTTGTTGTTGCTTAACAACAGGTTGACCCTGGCCAGATACCAAGTACCCACTAAAGCTGCTCTATCACTCTCCCTCTGCAACTGGACAGAGGAGAGAGAAAAAAAACAGCTAAGGATTCATGAGTAGAGATAAGAGCAGGGAGAGGTCACTTACTGATTACCTTCACTGGCAAAACATACTCAAAGTGGGAATAGTACTTATATTTATTACTAACAGGATAAGAGCCAAAGAGTAAGAAATAAAACAGTCTTTAAAACACCTTCCCCCCACGCCTCCTTCCTCTCATGTTCTTCCTCCTCCCCCCCAGAGGTGCAGGGGAATGGAGAATGGGGGTTATGGTCAGTTGTTTTTTCTGCCGCTGCTCAGGGAGAGGAGTCCTTCCCCTGCTCCTGTGGGGTCCCTCCCACGGGAGACAGTCCTTGATGGACTCACTGGTGTGAGTCCATCCCTTGGGCAGCAGTTCTTTCCAAACTGCTGTCCTGTGGGTCACTCCTCCAGGGGGTGCAGTCCTTCACAAACAAGCTGATCCAATGTGGATCCCCCACAGGGGCCCCAATCCACCTTCTCCAGCATTGTCTCCTCCATGGGCTGCAGGGGAGTCTCTGCACCCCGATGGTCCTCCATGGGCTGCAGGGGCACAGCTGCCCCACCACAGTCTGCACCACAGGCTGCAGGGCCTCAGCTCCGGTGCCTGGAGCACCTCCTGCCCCTCTTTCTGCACTGATCTTGGTGTCTACATTGTTTATTCCCAAATTCTCACTCCGCTCTTCCCTGGCTGGAATTTCTTCTGCGCAAAAAACTTCTGTTGTTAAATATGTTATCACAGAGGCGTTACTGTGGCTTGGCCTTGGCCAGAGGCAGGAAGTCCATCCTGGAGCCGGCTGGCATTGGCTCCATGGGACAGGGGAAGCTTCTGGCAGCATCTAACAGAAGCCACCCCTGTAGCTCCCCACCACCACTACCAAAACCTAGCCACAGAAACCCACTACAACAGTATAGGCACATAGTTTCAAATCCAAAACCCTTTAAACCCTGGTCATTCACTACCTATTCTGGAGACCCCAAAAGCACTAAGTGCTTTATTCACCAATATTTATGGTTCCTATTCCAAAGATATGGTACTCTCTCAGAAGTACCTTAGAGTTGATAGTGCAAAAAAATCTGGTTAGCTAACTAGTCCATAATCCCAGTCATGGTCTCTGACTTATCTTCCTCTTATTTACTGAAAGTGGCAAGGGAGTGTCATCTCATATTGCTCTCTGCAGAATTTAACAACAGATACCACATGCTTCAAAAAGGACAGTGGAAGACACAACTGAAATACATAAACGCTCTGGAAGAAGGACCTAGTAGTCTCTGGTAACACCTAGGGTAATGTCCTAGCAAAATGGAGTTTGATCTTCCCATTCCAGAAAATAACAAACATTTCAGACTCTGAAAAGGATGTATCAGGACAGGGTAAAATGACGGTGCAAAACACAGGGTCATATGAGTTTCACTGATGTCAAAAATATAATTTTAGTGGAGACAACAGAGAAGGAGAAAGACTCATCAGATAACAGCTTACAATGTAGCCACAAAAGAAGCTACATAATGAACAGAGCTAAGGAAGTGTAACCCCATTGTCCAAAACTCTCATGACAATGCACAACAAATTCTTGCAGAGCACTAGTCCTTCATTTACAAAAAAAAAAGTTTATTTACAGCAATGACCATAAACTACCTAGACTGATGAAAGACATGAAGAGATCATCTGACAAAAAGGGACTAAAATAACATGAAGAAGCAAGCCCAGGCAAGCAGTCAGGAGGGTAAGCACATCAAAAGGACATATTGAAATAAAAGGGTGCTGGGAGAAAAATAAACAGTCATAAACTATCTATGACTAAATCTCTAATCTACAGAAGAGTGTAGTTCTGTAACACAAACTGGAGTCAAAACTTCACTTTTGATCCACTAAAGAAAGATGTGGTGCATGGTTGTCTGAAATCTACAAGCCAGGGCTACCATTTTTATTCTCATCTTTGCCACTAATTCAAAGCTGAATCTGGTCCAATCACCTGATTATTAAAAGAATGCCAAAGTAATCTGACTAATTTTTAGTTAACACTCTTTAAAAATCTAGATAAAAGCCATTTCATAATCCCTTTGGAGATAGTTCTTTCCTAGGGAGAAAAAAGGTAGTATCTCAGAGAACAAGCATAGACTACCCTAAGATTCTTCAGTGAATATAGTAGACTTATTTGTCTGCCTGAGAAAAGAGAAACAGGAAAAAAATCATATTAAATAAGGGCAGGCCAAGGTGATAATGAGAAGATGAAGTAAACATAAAGTCAAAATATATACCATGGAATTTCACTGTAGGTGTACTTCCAGTGGTTGCCTTTCAGTATCTCCTCTTTGCTTTCTGGCTTCCTAAATGAACATTTGGGATGATCTGAGGTAAAACTGGAGCATTTTTAATGTGCGACCACAGTCTGATTGGTCCTAATTAGATTTTTTATCTATGTATATAAATGATTTTATTCTACTGTCTACAGTGAATTTATAGGTGTGGCAGTTCTCAAGGCTTCCTTTTAATGGGGAAGGTGGTTTATTACAGCATCAGTTAAAACCCAGGAGCTTCAATGTGTCAGCATTGCTGTCACTTTTTCAAAATCTAAACACTCTTCAGTTTGACCCCTCACACTTTATACTACCATAAAACATAGATATGCTTTTTAACATATATTTTAATTATTTAATGGTTCTCCTTCCCTCTAACAATATATCTTTCAAAGGCGTGTTTGCAATTGTGTATGGTCTGCCAAGGACTGACAGAATGGCTTTTCATTCAGAAGGACTTCCTTTAGGTTAATGGTAATATCTTTTCAGTGCTATTTAGGATGGTCCATGCCCTTATATGTAGTCTCCTAATATATTCTGTGCTATAATGACTTATTTATATAGGGAAGATAATTGAACATAGGGTGAGCAACAGCTAAAGCATGAATTGGTTTTGAATTGCCTGTTTTTCTTTTGCTAGCATTTGTTGTGTCCTTTAGGGTGAAAATGCAAAGAAAAAGCTTTTAATGGAAGTCAAAGTGATTAGTCGTGTCCTACAAGCCAAAGATATGTATGTGTGTACCTATGTGCATATATATATATGTATTTATAAATATGGTTTTCATATATTTGTATATGTCTTTACACTTGACTGTTTATACATATGCACACACATATATACTATTCTTGGTGACCATACAGAATATAACTACATCTTTGCATATTATGCATGCAATACATGCAACAGCATATGCAGGAAGCATGCAAAAAGTGATTATCCAGTCATAACCTTTGAATTTATTGGATATTACAAACAAAACTACGTGATGTATGGGAAATAAAGAGTCTGAGAGCGATACTTCTTTTCCTGTTCTTTCTATCACTTGGACCAAGCAAATAAAAAAAGTCCTAACTTCAGAGACTTTTCTGGAATCAGACATAGATGCATTTCAAGTAGCTAGAAGGTGGAGGATTTTTCTTTAAAATGTTTGTAATTACCTGTTAGTTAATCTATTAGCATTGCTCCTTACAAAAAATTCAAATTTTAAACAAAACTAAAAAAATCCAAACAATAGTTAAGTAATGATCAGGCAACGTTAAAAAGCCTCATCTGTACGCAGTAATAGTCGACTAAAAATAGTAAATTTTTGCCTAGCAGGAACTGCTCCCACAATCAATTATAAAATTGAGTCAAAACATTTTTATGCTCAGTAGTCACAATGAAATACAGATACAATAGTATTTATTTTCAGTAGACAGAATGATTCTAAAACTTAAATATCCTCTGCTCACTTAGAAGCCTATACTTATCAAGACACAGACATTTTCTGTAGAATATTTTCCATGAACAAAAACTAAAATTTCTGTGGAAAGTAATTACTACCTGATTTTCATGCCTGCACATGCTTCACCTAAAACAAATGCCATTAGCTTTCATCACATATATATCATTATAAAGATATATCTTCATATTTTCAAATCAAATAATCACTGTAATAGCAACTTGATTGCATGAAGAATAGTGGTTATCAGGATATATTGTCACTGTACTACGTGCACCTAAAATGAGGCAAATTTAAAGCAATGTTCTACAATTTCATTATCATGACAAATGAAGACTAAGTCATTTTACCCTGATGTTCTCTTATATAACTTACAAAGCGTACAGCAGTTAATACCACTTAAAAAAAGATTCTCTTTTTTCTAAGTAGTAGGACCTTATAGATGGAATAAGCTTCAGGTAAGCATTGCCTGACTGACTTGCACCATTCTTGATTACACTTTAGAGCAGCACATAATTGTTTTCAGTAGATCAAATTACATGACAGTGAGAGCAATAATGCACGTGCTGTCTGAATCAACATTCCTCACCTTCGATTTTTAATACCAGGGTGCAATAATATGATGGCATTACTTCTGTTGTCATGATTAGCAAATAATACTTTTCAAAACAATTCAGGAAAGAACTAATTCAGAATATGCTGCACTCCGGAACTAGAAATTGATCTAATGTGTTACAAATTGTTGCTGATGTAAAGAAAAAGCAACAAACTGAAATCCTGAGCTATATATTCCATTAGCAGGTTTTGATGTAAAATACTTAGCAAATGCTTAATCTTAAAAAAAAATATCAGAAAAGGTTATGGAAGTCTTTATCAACATTTGCAACACATTTTTATAACTTTTTTTATACAAACCAGAGAAATAATTTTGCCAGTGAAAAACAGGCTTGTGTTTTCATATCTGTATGAAGTTTGGGTGATGTCCCATGCTTGGGACAGAGGTATAAATTTAGTAGTGATGATTACTTCACTGAAGGTGGATGCCAAAGCAATGGCATGATAGGCATATCCGCTCCCCACTGCTGTGAGCTTCAGATCCTCAGCATGGTTTGAATAGGTCTAGTGGGAACTAGCTCACTAATGCTAAACACCTGGTAACATGTCTAAATTTGATTGTTTTAATCTGTACAACATAAGTAATAACTTATTTCTGTTATTTGTCTTACACCAAGGGGAACAAACCAAATCACTAATTGAAACTTGTAGGTTAGGGAAAATAATAATCACAGTAGTCACTTTAGAGAATGAACTTGTTTCAACAGTTTTGATTAGATTGGTGCAGATATTCTCCAAGCACAATTTCACTTATGGAAATCAACTTTAAAATCATTGCCCTGCATATTCAGTGTTCTTTATGGGGCAGCATGCACTGAACCAAAAGCACTCCACTACAGCTTCAGGAATTAAACCTGATCTGTATCTCATTGAAAATAGAGGACCTGAGCAGGTAAAGGTGACTGAGATAAGACTAATCATATTAGGCATTTTGCACCACTGGCTACAGACATTTACAGCCACGCTGGCCACTTTTGCCAGATCTTCCTCCTTTTTTTCAAAGGCACAGACTATTTTCTGGTGGAGGAATGACTGTTTACAGACCTCTCCCCTGGGATTCTGACATAAGATGACTAAAGAGAATCTGACTGCATCCCTCCCATTTCTATGCAGATTGGAAAATGTACCATTTCAATCATGAGACAATAGTTTGAAAAAATTCCTCATAAACTGAGATCAAGACAAAAATGTGTTCACATATATAATTTTTGGAATATAATAAAATGTTAATAGCAATGTTTCCAAAATTATCTCCATTTAATTGTTCATCAGCTGTTTCTGATGCTATTTTTTCAGGAAATAGTGCAAGTCTCAGAAACTTATCCTGGACTTCTTCAGGTAACAAGATATAACAACATCACATATTCATTCACACAGTTCCAATTTCTATAACCAGATGGGCAATGGACCTGGCTAACGTCATCTCATTGAAACAGTGAAAGAAAGTCAATGGCTGTTGTTTATTATAAACCACAAATCCGTATTCTTACCTCACCTTACCCCATTCTTACCCTCTGTGCCTTCTTTTTCACTTCTGATCTCCATTGCAAGCACAGCTTTCGAAATCTCTTTGGTAGGATGTGCAGATTCATTTCTACCATTAGATTTGTCACCTTGTATTCAAACTCAAATCTCTGCCCAACCTTCTGACACTTTTTGTCTCCTCGTTTGTGTGATTTAAACATGACTAAGCAGAGCTTGCTGATTTCTTCAATAATCACTTCTTCAGCCTTTATTATCCCGGAAAGCTTCTTTTTTATATCTACTGCCTACTCAGATCCAATAGTCTGTCCTCAAATCCAGATAGTCTACACTCTTCCTAGTTTTTCCTGACAAGTGTTTTTAAGGCACAGGCTTTCCTCGCAATTCATAGACACAAGTACCCCTTTCAGGGTTCTTTTTTTTCCAATCTTGACAAACACAGCTTCACTCTACTTTAAGTGATTCAAAGTGATTCTGTACAGACCACACTCCTGAATTTAACTGAATTATGCCAGTTTAGGTCTCTAGCATACCTTATTTTTTTCACTGCATGTTTAAACAATTCAACTTTGTCTAAAAGCCCATTCTGGTTTCAGCAGAATAGGTAATGTAGCAATTAGAAATAAGAAAACAATTAGAAATAAAATAAGGAGGAAAAGAGAAAATGGAAATCAAAGTAAACTAGAAGTTATGAAGAATATAGAAGTGACAAAGGATAACAGGTACATTGGGGAAAAACAATTGTTGGCAGAGCAAAAGACAAAAAAAAAGTGCTTTAAGCATATTGAAAAGATAAATAGAGCAACATTTTTTATTCATTATCAGATGAAAATGTTAATGATAGTAACAACAGCAACAACCAATGAGCAGACTGAAGTGTCCAATAAATATTTCTATTTTTCATTTGGAAAGAAGTAGGATAACATAAAAATTAACAAATGTGTAAGACCTCACAACAATAGCTGAAGAGGCTGTTAATCCGCACTTAATAGTGATGGTCAAACTTTAAAACCAGTGGGCAATCTCTGGTCTGCATAAGTTCCTTCAAATAAATCTGGAACTCCAAGGAAATGCTAAAATATTGCCAGAGAATTGTGCCAGTGTCACAAAAGACAAAGCAGATGATAAAAATAACTGCTATTAAATGAGACAAACTCCTGGAAAACCTGTTACAGGAACCAAATAATTTAACTTTTAATTGTCTTCCAGGAAATTAATCTTGTCAAGTAAAATTGACTTAATCATTTGATGAAGTGGCAAATTTGTCTAAATGTTCTTACTGTAGAAGTATAAGAATCTATGACTAATAAAGACATTTGAATTAGCAGTGTAAGTGCATAATAAGAAGATCAAAAATTGGCCCATTAGGCAAGCTTAAAAGGAGTGTTTTTGAGACTCATCAATTTTCTAATAACATTTAGATTCAATAGTACTCAACTACTGATGCTCAGACTGGAATATAAAGGTCTTTCTTATAAAATAACATGCAAAATAACAGATATTTCTTGGTTAAAGAGGTCTTTACAAAATCTTTGATTCAATACAGCTAAATGTAAACATTTACAGCAAGAAACAAGAATGGAGGCCTCTCTTGGAAACAAAAACTGCAGAAACTGTGTGGGAGTTTTAATAAATAGTCAGGTCCCAAGGAGCCACCGTGAGGCAAAAAGGGTTTAATACAATTGTTACTTGCAAAAACAAAGACTATCAAAAAAAAAGAACCGAGATGATTTTACTTGTGTTTCATAAGAACAAGGCTTGAATATTCTGAAAAGAACATACGTGGGAAGTCAAAATCCTTCTCAGCTAAAATATCAGTAATTCAAACATTGAATTAAGGTGGAAATAAAAACAGTGAACAACTTCATAGAAAGAAAGTTCTGCACAAATATACCTCACAAGAGAGAAAATAAACCAAAATAAAAACATGACAAAACAACTTGTCAGCTGGTATGCCCATGATAGACAGTATCTGAAGCTTGTCAGAAGTTTATTGTCTATCACATTGATTCTTCTGTAGAGTCTGAAATATTTGATTTAGAAATGGGTTTTTTGAAAGTTTTAGTTTTACAAAAAGGAATATTTTTCCATTAAAATTTTTAAACTATATCTGATGATTTAGAATAATTTTTTTAAACTGCAGAATTTTTTGAATAATATAAATAAAGCTCCATGAAAATAGTCAAGTACTTATCACTTTAGTTGAAAGAGAGCACCAGATATGAAAGGGACAATTAGATTATTGGAACAAGCTGACAATTGCAGCTAAAATAAGTGAAACAAGGAAAAAGGATTTTACTTTATAATCAGAGTGATTAAGCACTGGACAGGATTTCCCCAAAACACCAACAGACTCTGCAGGTCAGTTTTTGATGCCTTCTAATCTAATTTCTGTATAAAATGCAATACCACATTGTATAAAGGAGGTTTAACTGGATAGTGTACTATGACCTAGTAATCTATTCCAGACATAAATTTTCATGCTGTGATAGGAGTTGCCCTACCTGACACTGACAGTGCTTTCCAGTTGTAGGTGACAGTATACAAAGCATTAATTAAGCTTCTCATTACCCTGTAACTGCCAAAGTTATTTCGATAGCTGCAGAAACCAGCATCATATGAATAGAGAACATGATATATTAACGTTGGAATTCAACAGATTTCTGCCTTTACTCTCAAAGAAGATAATTTTAGCAAAGATCACTGTCCACAAGAGAACTGCAGCAAAAAATTATACATATTAGTTAACATAGATAACCAAATTCCCCTTCTTATATCTAAAAATATTATTGATGGAGTTACTCTCAATAAAGAAGTTATGTTATCATGTGGGATATGTCCAAAGACTTTTACTACCCTTTGTCTAAACACAAAGAGATTCATAACTCAGCAAGAAATAAATTGTTCCCTTGCTGCTACATTTCATTAGCATTCTGCTAAAACAAATTCGATATTGCATTTAAAGAAAACATCTTTATTTTTGTTGAACAAGTTAATCAATATGATCAAGAGGGCATAATAGCAGAAAAATTGCCATTCTGTCATACCACTATATGTTTCACACCAAATCTCAGAAAGGAAAAGGAAAATATATTAAGTTTAGTTTTCTTGCTTTATGTACAGCCCTCATTTCTTCTTTCTTCCTTTATCATCTCCTATTTCTGCCTTATGGAGCAAGGCAAGTCTACCGCTGGGAAACAGAAGAAATAGGACTGATTTACATCTAAGTTATAATTCTTATAAAATTAACGTACTTAGTAAACATCTTCTTTAAAATGTTATGCTATTGTACACAATGAGATTAGCTCAGTTAGTTAGAGCATGGTGCTGGTAGCAACAAGGTTGTGGGCTTGATTCCTCTATGGGTCATTCACTTAAAAGTTGAACTCAATAATCTTTGTGGGTCCCTTCCAACTCAAAATATTTTGTGAATCTGTATAAAAATAGCAGGGAAATTACAAGCTTTTAGCAAAGTATCATTCCCATTGAAACAGCAAAGAAAGTAATGCTTTGTCCAATTCTTACTACAATTACACTTATAGTGTTTTAAAAATATTAAATTAAGAATCAACATTCCCTCAGGAAATAAATGGAGAGACAATGTAAGCAGATTGCTCACCCATTGTAGTGTTGCCTCTAGACAGCAACTGCTCACAACTGCTAAGAACAGAGAGTGAGAAAAGAATCTCATATCCTTCTGAAATGGCACAGAGAATTTGGGAAGGCAGAACAAGATTATCTGAGATAGAATTCATCAGAATGCTAAGGTTATACCAAGGGAACATTAATGATCACTTTAGAGCCTCTTTTGAAGTGGAAAAGCAGGTCTCAGGTTTAATAACACACTTAAAGAATTCAGGGTGTAGGACAAGGAGAGATTTCAGTTTTCCTTCATTCCCTACTTTGCACACTGAAATACAGTTTGCCCCTTTTGAGACTTTTTTCCCCTCCTGTTGATCATCATTATAGTACCTGAGTGACAGGCCTAAAAGAGGACTGAGGGGGGGCATAAGGAGAATTTAATCATGAAACAAAGCTAAAACTTCAAGACTGAAAGCCTCCTGATTAATCTCAGTAAAAAAACACAGCCAAAACTCTGAAGAGTTTTGAGAACATTCAGGGGAATATGTGCCATGGAATGCACATTGCCCTCTTATGTTGTATTTGCGACAGATGACATTGGAAATGCTTTTCAAGATTTCTTCTTTATCCTTCCTCAACTCTGAACAGCCATGAAGGAGGCAGATGCCACACAGCCCCAAGAACCTAAAGAAGCTCTCAGTTATAAGGTAACTTGCAATACCTCTGATAAAGATAATAGGACTACGTTCTTAGCTGTGGATTATTCCTGTGGTAAAAGTTGGATCCAATATACTGCCAGATGTAATAAATAAGAAGATGCAGCACAGCACCACCTCACTAAGGCCTTAAGAAGCACATAAACTGTTTGGATACATTATTTCCTTGACATCTTAGATTACAACGTTATTTTTTCTTGTCACTTTTAGGAACTGGAATATAATGAAGTTTCAATGAATTGGAATATGGCCTGTTGTTTCTAACAAATCACTGTGACCAAAGCTGACCTCATTAGAAAGATTAATTTTACATACAAAGGATTAACCATTGACAAAATTCAGCCTGGATTTTTTTTAAGCTTTCATAATGAATTTAAAGAGCAGTTTCTATGTAAATACAAACAGAGCCTTGACTGAAGAGGTGAAAGTAAAAAGCTGGCTTATTACAGATTAAATTGTCTTCTGAGAACTGCCTTCCTGGCAAGCAGAAAATACAATCCCTATATCCTCAAAAAATATATGACTAGCAGTTATTTCCAGTCAATAATAAAGCTGCAAATTATCTCTGCTAATTTAGATCTTTTCTATAATTCTAGAATTCCAGGTATATCAGGAATTTTGTATAGCCCTTTCCACTTCTGTTCAGTTGGAGCACTTTTGTTTAATTGGATTATTTGATTTTAACACCTTTTGCTGGTTTATAGACAAGGCTGTTGTTTATATACCTATTTAAATTAATCCAGATTTGTATTGCAGTGCATTTTGAATGAGAACAGTGTTGATCTTAAGGCTGTTATACAAAGGGGTCCAAAGTCCCAAAGTAATGTGAAAAAACCCCGTCATGTACACCCTTCTTAGTGTGATACATATCCATGAATATATTTCAGTTGTTCCTCACCTGTGCAATTACCTTTGGTATCCCTCCTGTAGAATTCAGTGTATTTACTGTAATTGTAAAGGTCTGTCCATTTCAGAGCCACAGAACTCATTTCCCATCTACTAAGGCAGGGGGACAACATAGCCATCCTCTAAACAGTTTCTTATTTCAAGGTTCATACTCATTTTTGGGAATAAAAATTTAGATTTGAGATTTTAGTATAAAACCGTATTATAGTCAAAATTCTCTATCAACAATGTAGCATAATATGAAATTGGCCTGTTTCTCTGGAAAAGTATTCCTGGTTTATCCAACTTCAAATTTCTTGCTATCTGATGAAAAGGTGGAGCTACATCTGGATATTGATCCATAAACTCTTTTGTGGCAAAAATTGGCAGCAGCTGGCAGTACCTCTGAATTTATCATGGACTAGAAAGACAGAAGTACTAAAGCAGACATGCTGTTGTTCAGCAGCTTATATGACTCCACATCATTTTCCAAACAGTCTTTTTTCCACAGCCCTTGATTTTAGCTGGCATATGGAGCTACTTGGAGAACAAAATCTTCTTTGCCTTGGAGATAAAAATACTTTCGCAGCAGCAGATTTATCTTATGGACAGTAATACAATCAATCAGTCTGAATTCAAATAGTATATTGTCTATATTCCATATGAAACTAAGTAAGTTAAACATAATATGCTCCTTTAAATCAGATAATATCTCCCAGGAATTGCCATCCCATCTTTGAAATGGTGAAAAACAATACATAATTTTTACGAACAACTGAATTTCTGGCAAATGCTATCCAAAGAAATACTGCTATGGTTAATATATATGATCTGTAACTGTGCTTCTTATAGACTGCATCTTTATTTCATTTTCACAGAAATTAATTTTAAGTGCCAAAAATTTCTTCATTCAGGAGATTTTTCGCTCCATTTGTGGGCACGGTTGCTTTTTGGTTCAATGGTGACTAAAAATGTGCTGTCTCTCATTTCCTCATATTTTCCTACTCCTTTCTTGGTCACAATATTGAAAGAAAATAAGTTTTTAAAAATCTCAAAATTCAATTCAAAATAATTTCATTCTTAATGAAATATTGAATGAGGGTTCTCAATCTGATGTATGCAATAAAAATGCTTATAAGTACACAATAAAAATGCATCAACAATGCATGCACATATATCCACAAACACATTAGGAATAATAAAAAAAAAGGTCTTTTTAAAAGAATGAGAACTCTGATGAAGTGACAATGAACAGCTACTAAAAATAATAGTGCACAAAAAGAACTCCTAATGACCTAAAGAAGATAAAGCAAACATTACTTAGACCATAATTCATAGCCATAAGTTAGGACAGGGACCATCCAACAGATGCAGCTGTATTCATTAACATTCAATATCACTGCCCTTGTGTCTAGCAATGTCCTTTAAAATCTTTAGCTTTATCCCCTGAAGATCTTTCAGAAATTGAACTTCTTGACCCCACACAGTCTTCTCCAGGCATACACATCCTTCTGGTTATCTGTTACCTCAAAGGTCCTGATGAGGTCAAAGTCATTATCTATAAATTCTGAACACTAGAGAGAAGCAAAAAAATGGTACAACTTTTTTCATATCCCTAAAACACAGTTTTGGATAAGAGTGTTTTCTCCCAAATATCCATAAATACAATGCACAGCTGATGTAACCTTTTAAATACAAGGTAGTCTATGGACTACAGTGCCTAATTGAACACATAAAAGCTAATGACATAAGGACTAATAATAAATGTGCAATAAGTAGTTCAAAATCAGAGATAAATAGACTGAGGGGCCAGAAAATGAAAGTGTAAAGAAGAGAGGTCTTCAAATCATTTATACCTGTAATCACTGTAGAGATATTAGAAAATGTGTGATGACTGAAGTTTTCTTTACTTGGAATAGACTGAAGAATCTGACTCTGATAAAACTGTTAGCAGAAGATGCTTTAGAAAAATACAGAAAATGAAAAGACAAATGAAAGGACAAAAAGTTCTGGAAAAAAAAAATAAAATCTAAATATTGTAGGCTGTGCTGTTAAATTATTCCTTAAAATTTTATTAGTACCAGGTGAAGAGAACATAGTAAAAATGTAATCCATTTTTGAAAGGTTCTGGTCATAAAATATTGACAACTGTTTCTGACATCTGCACTGGGAAAACTGTTAAAAACTACAGCAATCACAGAAACATAGAAACATGGAATCACTGAGGTTAAAGGGAATCTCTGGAGATCTTCATGAGGTAATCTAATCCAAACCCCTGCTCAAAGCCAGACAACAGAAGTCAGTTGTTTACAGCAACAGTCAAACTTTGAATGTCTCCAAGGATGGAGATTCCACACCTCTCTGAGCAAGCTGTTCCTTGTTCAATCATCCTCACTGTACAAAAGGTTTACCTTTTTTACATGAATTCCAATGTGTTCACATCTTGCTTCTCCTGGAGAGCCCAGCAGCGGACAAGGAACTCCAGATGTGACTCACCAGGGCTGAGCAGAAAAGAATCACCTCCCTTGACCTTTGTTGTAAGGGTGCATTGCTGATTCGTGCTTTACTCCTTGTCCACCAGCATCCCTAAGGACTTTCCTACAAAGCTGCTTTTCCGATGATTGACCCCACCCTCTACTGATGCTGATGGTGTTCTTCCTCCTCAGATTCAGGATTTGGCATTTCCATTTGTTGAATTTCATGAGTTTCCTAATTGTCCCTTTTCCCAGCCTGTAAAAGTCCATTTTTCAAGCCTGTGAAGGTCCCTTTAAACAGTGGTGCAACATTCTGGTGCATCAACTACCTCTTCCAACTTTGAATCATGAAAAAATTTCCTGAGAGTTCTTTCTTCCAGTTTTCAGAAAACTTTCCCTGTCACCATCACCCTTCAAAAATTATCAAGAGTGGCCTCACAAATTCATCAACAAAACCCCTCAGCATTTGGGATTGCATCTCATCAGGTTCCATGGACTAGAGCATGTTCAGTTTCTTCTAGTTGTCTGAAGAAGGCCTCATCTATTTCTTCTTCCTGCTCAGGCAATCTGCAGCTGATGTCCATCACAATATCCCGTATTGGTCAGCCTGCTAATTGTGACCCAAAAAGGAAATGGATCATTATGTACATAAAAAAATAAGGAACCTTGAGGAAGAACCAATATAGATTATATAGAGGGAGGTCATGACCATGTTTCATTGGAGTTTCCAGAATTAATCAAAATAAGTTTGTAGAGCAGATGTATTTGGTTAATATATCATTTACTTGGAATTTTCTGTGGGTTTTAAACAAAATCCCTGTCAACATAAGAATATAGATTATAAGTGCCATGAGATAAGGAAGAAAGTTGTCTTGTAGATTCTTAGATGCAAAATAGGAAGCAGAGTAAGAATAAACTCAGAAGAGGAAAGACCCATTTGCATGCCAGAAGCATCCTAGCTCAATGTGATACTTTTCAACATACACATACATGATTAACCCTGGTAAGTGTTCACAAATTTGTAGTAGGTTAACAAAGTAAGATGACAATATCTTATAATGATTATAAGTTTAGGCTAGTAAATACAAAAGTCCGAAGCAAATGACTATGGAAGGACATGCTAGAGGTAAGTCACTGAGCAATTAATTGGGAGGTAAATTACTAATAAAGATAAGGTAATGCACATAGGAAAACCATCACTGACTAGATCATACACACTGATGCATTCTTAACCAGCTAATATTCCTCATGGAAAAGATATTAGGGCTTTTTAGTGGCTTAAATAAGATACTTTCAGAAAAGCAACTGTGATGTTAGTATTTTTTAGGAAACGAATATTGAACATAGCAAAAAATATCCCTATACCACAGAATAAAACCACAGTACATTTTAAATGGGTCTTCCACTTCTGTCACCAAAAGGCTTGAGTAGAACTAAAATAGCTGCAAAGAAAGACAACAGAATAAAATAACTCAGTCTGAAAAGGAAACTTAGATTTAGACTCTGAAGCCTGGAAAATAATTGCATGTGAGGAAATACAATAAAACTTTATAAAAACATGAATAAAGGGAAATAAGGAACAGCAGTTCATCATTTCTCAATATACAAAAAGCAGAAGGCATCAAATGCAAGTAGTAAATAAAAAAAAATAGAATACTTTTCACAGAAATCAGAAGTAAACTGTGATTCATTGTCCCAAGACGCTGAGAACTCTAATACTTGATTTCAGAAGTGACTCAACACCTAAATTGAACCAAAATACATCAAGCACTACTAACACAAAGTAATGACATCTAGATTAATCTCTGAGCTGTAGGTTGCTGGAAGCTGGGACATTGCATTTGGAAGCTACGTCCTCAAGCTTGCCTTCTTCCTAACCTTGTTCTTATATTGCTTCTTGACTGTGTACTGTGAGCCACTGTCTGCCGCAGTGAAAACAGTCTTCTGCTGAAAGAGATCACACCTGAAAAGCATGAAATGAAAAATTATAACTATAAATGAAAGAAGAATCTCAAATTCATCTGACCTGGGAATTAAAGGGAATTAAAGATG
>JAWWLV010000088.1:19239182-19258964 GCA_035041135.1 Platyrinchus mystaceus
TCACTTTCAGTAGATCTGAAACAATTTTCTGTAAGTTTTTCAGGTAAAGAGTTTATATTTTGTAGAAAAATAAACCAGTTCCTGTACTTTTTTTCTTTAGAGTGGCCTAGCAAAATACACAATGTTTTGTAACTTCCAGTAGCTCCATGGTTCACAATATAACATCCTGTTATTATCTTATTCACGCCAAATCTAATTTAGATCACATCGGTGTCATTCCCTTTACCTAACATGAAGTTGCAGGACAGGTAGGCTCTTTCAAAAGGAGCCCTATATCCTCTTATATTATACTTAGGGATTTTTTAGGAGTCAAAGGAAAATTTCTTCCTTTATTTAGAAGCCTCAAGATAGGTGGGATGAACATATCTCTGCAATGACAGGCATCACATCAGCTGGTTGAGTATACATTTTGCTCTGAGCTTCTAAAAACAAAAACAACTTCTCAATATGATGTTTTTATTATTGTTACCCATTTTACTGTGAAAACAAAGAATGTGTATTCCTGTCTGAGGCTGAAAGGATCAGCCACTAACTATCTCCATCTCCCAGTGCAGGCTTTCAAATCCAAAAGGGTCATGTAATTGAGCTGTAAGTCTGTGATGACCAGAAAAACATACTGGGAATACACCTTGAAAATGAGTAAGGAATATGCAGATATTGAAACAAAACACAGATATTTTACAAGTTGGATGGGGTTTTTCCTTCCAAAAGAATGCCAAAGTCACTTCTGTCTTTTTCTCCTGCCTAATTTAATGTTCCATGAACCATCTTGCTCCTGGTCTCCTTCATGTCATTGAGTCTGAATCTGAGGTGTCCTCAGATAGCACTGTACACCTTTTCTCCTTCTTTTTCTCTTATACTTTTAAGCTCTGAAGACAGAACTCTCCATCTTCATCAGTAAGTAAATGAAAGTCACGTGTCTATTTGTCTTAAAGAAGGTGGCATAATCTTTGCCTTTTTCATTCTTCTGCCAGCATGGACTCTTGCACAGCCCAGGAAGAGATTTTTGGTTTTGCAGTGTGAAGAGCTCAAAAAGGCAGGAAAACTTGAGCATCTTCATCTTTTCAACAGCTTTCATCTTCAGAAGTTGTTTGAAACATGGCTTGCACATGGAGTGCATTTTCCTTTGTGGGAGAAAGGAAAAAATTGCTGCAAGTCATGGGATAACACAGGCTGGGTCTAGCTGAGCTCAGGATACATGGCCTGTGCCTTTCTTGTCATTGTTTCATTATGTCCCAGAATGCTTATATTTCCGGACAGTATGATCTTTGTGCAAGTATGAAAGCCAAAGTATCATTAAAGGTTCAATGCATAAGCTTACCAGGAGACCTAAAGAGGCTGGGCCCCATCTTCTTTGCAGCATGGGCCAGTCACAGAAATAGTCATAGTCCTGCCACTTTCGGTGGGGTCTGTCACAGATGCAGCAGTTCCTGATCAGACATGATTTAGATTGTGAGAGATTCAAATTGGCAAATTATTCAAGTCCTGAATGGTCACACAGGGAGCACAAACGTCATTTGAGTGAAGCCACAGAATACCATCACTAGATGACAATTCCAAATGAAAGAGAGGAACTATTAAGCAAGTGACCCAAAATTATTATTTTTACTTCTCAAATCCTACCCATTTAGTAATATCCAAATGTAGACAGAACAAGCTTTTCTGGTTCCTCTCTTGCTTCTCCTCCCTCAATCTGGAGGAAGCTGTTTTGATCCTTTCTAGAGTTTAGAGCTCTCTCAGACATGTCATATACATATAAAAAGAAACTAGAAAATAAAGCAATGAAGAAAGCCATTATTTTGTTTGCTCTGTTACCAGATAGTTCTATCATTATATCTTTACTGGAGGAGAAATGGCTAATTTTGTTTGGGTCACCTCCTTATTCACATACTTATTTTAGTGCTGCCAGAACAGATGCCACCACCAGTTATGACAGATCTGTCACAAGAACAGGGCTAAATAGCTCATGCTTGCTTCATCTTCTGCCTGACAACCTGTTTCAGTCTCAGTGGTATTAAATCACACACTCTATAAAAAAACCAAACTCTGGCTCTATAAAGCTCAGCCATGCTTGGTTTTGCGATGAACAGCTCTTGATATTTCTTAGTTTTTTTCATTTCATTTTTAGAGTTGTAAGGATTGGGTTTTTTTATGAAAGAAAGGAAAATTTAATGTTCCCTTATCCTGAGACTCCTAATTTTCATTCTGGATTCCATAAAGCATTTGCCTAACTCAAAACACAAGAATAATGCCACTGAATTCTCAGGCTCTGGACTGACATCATTATAGTCTACTTTTACCCCACTGTACAGTTCTCTTTCAGCAGTAAATGCAAGGTACTGCAATTTACAACGTAATAGTCAGAGCACAATTTCAGAGAATCAAATGCTGCTTATATACTTGGAAGCAGTGTCACTGCAGTCAGTGGAAATGCTCAAGTGAGATTCCTGAGCATGGATTATCTTTCCAAACTGGCATACACACTTTTGCTGGATTAATAGTACAGCTTTTTATATCACACAGAGTTATGTCTCTAAAACTGCAAATCAAAATATAATTTTAACATTAAAAAATCAAACTTTGTTTTTATTAAGATTTTTTTTCACCCTTATTACCAAAAAGACATTTCAAAGGCATTTAAAATATCGTGATTCCCTGCATGTGAAATTGTGCTTCCTTTATCTTTTGCTATATTTTAAAAGTGCAGGAAAATGCTGACCTAGATTGTGAATATGCTGTCATAGGCATGGGCATACACATGTCAATAAGAAATCCTTAGCATTTCTAAATGTCTGTTTTAAAATTAACACATCTCTCTTTTTTTCTTCCTGAAAGATAACGTTACCAATAATGAAGTGAAATTTTCCTCCTTTTTGTTATTAAAACAGTTCTGCAAAATGCAGTCCTAATCATTGTCCACCGTGTCACTCATACTGTTACAGAATCTCAGGATGGTTGGGGTTGGAGGGGAACTCTGGAGATCATCTAGCCCAACCTCCATGTTAAAGCAGGTTCACCTAGAGAAAGTTGCACAAGTTCACATTCCAAATGGATTTTGAATATTTCCAGAGAAAGAGACTCCACAATTTCTGTGGGCAGACTGTTCCAGTGTCCTCAAGGTAAAGAAGTTTTTCCTCATATTCAGATGGAAATTTGTGTGTTTCATTTTGTGCCCACTGACCCTTCATCATTTTCGTAGGCCTTTGGTAGACTCTCTCCAGTAGCTCCTAGAGTATGATAAATTAGCTTCTAAACTTCTTAAATGACTACACCTGCCCCAGATAGGTTAGATATTGTGTAGATGCTCAAAAAACATGGTCAGGAACAAGCCTTAATGGACAACGTTAGATGGTTCAATTGTGCAAGTTAAACATGATAACTTATTGACTGTTCACTAGTTCAAGCTGCTTCAAATATCTAACATAGCCATTATCTTTGGGGAAGTACAGGATTTCAGAGCTCTTTTAAACTCATTTATTTGTTGCCTAAATCCAGGACAGGTATCCTTTTCTGAGCTACATATGCAATGAAGACATTACTATTCCCACCTACTTGTCCATGTCAGCCGAGTGGGTGCTGCTGCCCTCATTTCTTTTGTGTGTGGAGGGGAGTCCAAGTGCAGCCTTACCCCAGTAACTCCAACCTGCTTAAACCTGCCTTTGCCTAGTCTATAGGGGTCCCCCATGAGACAGAACTGATTGCCCCATTTTAACTTATTTAAAGTGGTACAATCTTCCTTTGGACAAGATCCATTTCTAACTACCAAACTGACGTTTTTCACAAATGCTAAATTTTTTGAATTATTCTAGAAAAGCAGATGTGTTGTAATAAATATCAGTGATGAATATGTTTGTGGGTTTGGTTGGTTAGTGGGGTGGGTTGGGTTGGTTTTGATTTAGAGTGTTCAATCTTAAAATTCTGTCTTCCAGTGTGTGGGGAAGAAGGGGCTGAAAAAAGAAGATTGGCAAGGAGAAAAGAGAGTAAGTTGGTTTGAGAATTCTTTTCACTCAAGGCACTTTTCCAGCTGGCAAAGCAAGGTCTGGGAAAGATCAATGTGGGGAAATCCCATTTATTACACCTACTGATGTTTGTCCTCTGCCTGTTTTGAGAAGTAGGATTCCTGTGTAGAGATGACACTTTCCATGGTGCTTGAGGTCCCTGCTGGGACAGAGGGAGATGGTAAATGCACAGGGGAGAACACAGCCTTGAAGATATGTGCTTGTGAAAGGTCTTGTTATAAAAGCACCAGAACGGGCCTGCTGCTGTGCTCTGTTACCTGCTGCATGATTTAGCAGGGTATTTAGGGTTTCCAACTTCAGAATAAACTTTTCCTTAATACTTTAGCTGTGGTTTGGTCCTCTGGGTTTACAGGCATGGGTATCAATTCTTACACAGCATTAACTTCAACTATATGTGTAAAGTCACAACACACAAACCTCTATATCTGCTCATGCGCAGTGCTTTCTAATTCACCTGACTTACCTGGCTCTGGTGTGAGAATTTGATTATACCTGCTATGCCCCAGTGTTATCCAGAACACACTTCTTAGGCAATGGTCAGTATTCCTAAAGGAGCAGCACAAGAACAAAAAAAAAAAACAAACCCTTAAATTATTATTTTCCTCTTCTTCTTTCCTCATTATTTTGCTCATTATTTTCTTTTTACCTAGTGTTGCTTATAAACTCATCCTCCCCTTCATAGTTTTTTACATTTCATCAGAGCCTCCTTATTTTGCTGTGCTTTGGTAGATTTCACACTTTGAAATTACCGAGTTAAGGGAAATCTGACCCCAATGACTTAAATTGAGCTCCCAGAATAGTACAAATGATAAAAAATTACAAAGAGCTATCTTCTCAGACCACTGGAGACAAGACTTGTCCAGTTTTGAAAAAAGCCCTGATCTCCATAAAAACTCTTTATGATGTCCTGCAAACTATAAATTGATAATTCCTCAATCTGTAAGAAGAAAGCACTGACCAAATAGGTTCATAATGTTTACATGCAATACTGTGCTGTCTGGTTCCCCACATTGTCCAGAGTGGAGTGTCTGTTAGAGCAAATTATGGTTCCTTTCTGCTTGTGTGCCCAAAATACCTTCCCACTGCTACAAAAAATTGGGAAAGGAAGCTGATGAGCACCTGGATGTCAAGCGATAGAATCAGCTCACAGGGAAGACCCCTGTGTGCTCAAGAGACGAGCAGTGCTTCTGGGGAACCAGCACAGACTTAACTCACCTGTTGTGATTCCTCCCGTAAGAAATATGGAATAGAGTGACAGCAAGGAAAGGAAATACGTACCTTTTTATTATGTGAAGTCCAGCTGCACACCAGCTTACAGTGACCTTCTCAGGTTCTCTGTGTTTTGATGGTCTGCTACCTCGTGCACCTCATTCCTCAAAGGTTAATGAGGCTAAACAAGACACAAACAAAAAGGTCAGCCAACAAAATGCTGATCTATGGACAAAGGCTATGGAATACAAAAGTAATGCAGAACTCTACTACTGCTGTTCCTCCATTACTGATACTATGCTAAAACAAACATCTTCTTCAGAAAATTTTGCTGTGCATGAAGTAAAGAAGTGACACACTCTTTTGAGTCCAAAAAGCTGAACCAATGTTATTACACCCTGAAGCCTGAAGTTTTTATTTCCTTATAACTCTGGCGTGGTGAAAAAGAGCAAAGAGGGAATCAGGGAGGAAGTCAGAAAAATTACTCTGCCTCTCTAGCTAATTATGCATCCATTAGAGCAGTTACATGTGTGACAAGACTAAGGTCAGCAACCCAGCAAACCATGTCACCTCCACTCCTCATCTCCCAGCTCAGATCTTTCACAAAGGCTGTATAAGTGCCAGTTGTCACAGAAACTGCTGCTCAGAGGTGGTACAAGCAAGTGTATTACAGCTGAAGATTTTTGTCTTCCTGTCACCAAGGCTGAAAGTAGAAAATGGAAGAGAATCTGTCCCTCAATCCAAGTGACAAGCAAGAATAATGACTAAAGAGCAATTTATGATGAGGACATTTTTCCACTGCAAAAATTTGATTGCTCAGGCCCTCAACTTTTCATTGGAAATGGCACTTCAGTCAATAGGAAGCAATGTCTGGTCCAAATAAGCAAGGAAAAAACCATATATTCCTTCTGATCATTGTCTGTCTGAGCAGGGACTTAAATCTGCTACTTTTTTTAACAGGAGGAGGGAGGGTTTGTTCAGGTTCAGAACTCAAGATTCCTGGAAATCCTATTTGTTTCAGAAAAATGTAAATTTTTAACTTTCACAAAAATTTTAACAAGTCTGTTCCTACTGTTGGAAAAGGAGTGAATACTGTTTTAAAATAATCTGCTTTGTTTGCTTAACACAGATCTCCATTCATTTTAAAATGTAATTTGTTTCTTTGGTTAAATTTCTTTGACAAACAAGAGTTTAAAAGAAAGCAATACTTTGCATAGCCCTTCCTGGACTCCTTTAATTAACAATAATGCGAAAAATACTATTGCTACTATTGATAATTACCATCAATTTCTAAGACAACAGAATCAAACCAAAATGTCTAGAGCACCAGATTTGAAAGAAAAGTCTAAACCAACATACCTATCTGCAAGAACAATCTGGAGAGCTGATTTTAACCTTTGCAAACCTGCTCTTTACAGTTAAATTAAAAAATGTTTAAAGCTGCCTCGGCAGACATCTTCAGCAGTAAAGCTAAAAAGTGAAGGAAAAAGAAAAAAAAAAAAAAAAGGAAGATTGAAAATGTGTTTTCTTTACATAGTGAATCAGAATAAAAATGAATAATAGAGTTGATTGCAGGAATTACAAAGCATAAAATCTCACTGAAGATCTCAAAACACTGTCTCTTGTTTTATGGCTCTGCATAATCCCTTTTTGTTCTTTTTTTCCTTTTGTAGGGATGGGAAATGAGGCACCAGCACCTGTCACTAGACCACTAAACAAATAATGTGTCATTCCTTTGCATGGGCCACTGGAAGGAAATTGCTGCCTGGTGCTCCTATTACTTCTCATTTGACATAAATTATGAGCCACTTAGAATGATGTAAAAGGATAGATTTCTTTTCTTTGACTGGAAACTTACCTGCTGATTACTCTGGAGCTTTGATTAATGTTTCTGCCCCTTTTTGTATGAAGGCTAGCAAACTAAATATAGTTGGTACTCAGTAACTGTGTCAGTACAGTGGACAATAATGAGCCGTGACTGGGAAAAACTGTAGGTTTCAAATTGCTAATGGCATAAATGAGACCTGTTACAGACCTGCAGGCTGAATCAGAACGGGAACTCCTCCATCTTCAGTCATGATGGTGATAGAACAAACTATTATATACTCAGAAATTTTGAGTATGGAATACTAAATACGGCACTGCATCAGTAGTTGAGGGATCTGTCTCTTACCACTGGGAAGTACTTTACCGAGGTATTTCTTTTGTGATAAATTATTAATGGCTCTTATATCACCATGGAAATAAAGCAGATATATGAGGCAGTCATTAGGAGGACCCAGCTGAGGGTGATCCTTGTATTTGGGGACCCTAGGCAGTGCAAATGTGGCATCCACAAGAAAATTTAAGTTTAAGGAATTTCTTGCACTAGTTTGTACAATTATGCAGGGACATGAGTTTCCATACAAAAACTGGATATGACAGCAGAAGGAACACAGCATAGGAAAGGGAAGGTAATCTATTGTAAACACAAAGGCTAAATTCAGAATCAACGACTACAATAGCAATTTCCTCTTTTTGAAGGAAAAGCTGGAAACTACTTGCTATTAATATCTATTCAACTACAGTAGTATTACTGTACATTACTAAACCCGTTGGAAGTAAATTTGCTTGCTTTTCTCCAAGCTACAACACTCTGCAATGTAAGTGATATTTCAAAGTCGAAATCTGCAGACCCGAACATGTACATTTTATAGTTTCCGTGTGACCAGAAATGGACTCTTGAAAGTCCACCAAACAATGCTTGGAGCCAAGGATTCAGGGTTTACTTTCTAAGTAAACCAAGGTAAACTAAGGTGTCTTCCACCTTTACCAAGTGGAAGAGGGAAACGGAGCAGGAGGTACTGTGAAATGGCACATGAAAGAGATGCAAGCCCATCTAATCCAGCCCTCTTCACAGGTGATAGTTTTGGTTCACAAGTGAGTTTTCTTCACGTTCAGATATTTCCTTAAGTCTAAACTTGTCATTTTTTACAGTATATTTTTTTTTTAACCAAAAAGCACACATACCCCTCCCCCCATATATGCATGGCAGCACATAAATAAAGATTATACTGACTATGCATGAAGCAATAGTTGGATGACACACACAAGAACATGATTTAAAAGATAAAAAACTACTAAGATTGCTGAAAAAAATGTATGAGCTTATACTACAAAATTACTTGGCCAGGTGTAGACAAGAATATTTACTATTTCATAGGTTTTATGTAAAAAAAGGATCATTAGGATTATTTAGTCTAAAATTTTGCATAACAGAAGTTATAACTGTTATGAGGCATTTACTGGGTGGGGGAAAAATTATTATTTTCTGCAGTCACTGCAGGTTTCTTTTATGCATCAGTGATTTGTCTAAATAGAAAGTTCATCAATTTTAAAAACAAGGCTATATTAATTAAGAAATAAATTACCTAGTTCTTGTTGGTTTGATTAAACATAATGAAAAATTGAGTCAGTCAATGAGAAAATGAGAATGAGTTAAATTAACTAGTTTTAGACAAACCTTCTTAGGCATGTTTATGTCTTTATGCATCAAGGTGAATAGGCACATCTGAACTATCACCTGGGCACAGCCATTCTGAATACTTCTTTTACTGGATGTGAAAACTCCTTCTACTCATACTTCTGGCAGATTAGAATTAATGGCACAACAGATTCACTTTAGCCACTTAAATCCCACTAGAGACTCTTTTTAATAAAGGTTGGTATGAACATTTATCTTATTACAACTGGGTTTTAATTCCTTTGTGGGTAGCAAGTTCACAATCACATTTACTGTAAGTTGACTGCTTAGACACCAGGTGCCCATCAAGCTGCTCTATCACTCCTCTTTCCAACAGAATAGGAGGAGAAAAAATATGACAAAAAGCTCATGAGTGAATATATTGTGGTCTCTGCACTTCTTCCTCCTATTCCAGCATTGAGTCCCTCCCATGGAATACAGTCCTTCATGAACTTCCCCAACCTGTGTCCTTCCCACAGGCTGGAGTTCTTCATGAACTGCTCCAGTGTAGGCCCCTTCCTTGGGGTGTAATCCTTCAGGAACAGACTTTTCCAGCATAAATCCCCTGCAGGGTCACATGTCCTGCCAGGAAATCTCCTCCAGTGTAGACTCCTCTCTCCACAAGGCCACAGGTCCTGCCAGGAGCCTGCTCTAACATGGACTCTCCATGAGGTCACGGCCTCCTTCAGGCATCCACCTGATGCACTATGGTCCTCCAGGGGCTGCAGGTGGATCTCTGCTCTGCCGTGGCCCTCTATGGATTACAGGGGAACTGCCTGTCTTATCATGGTCTTCACCACAGGTTGCAGGGGAATCTCTGCTCTGATGCTTGGAGCACCACCTTCCCCTTCTTCTTCACTGACTTTGGTGTCAGCAGAGTTATTGCTCTCATTTTTCACTCCTCTTTGCCAGCTGCTCTTGCACAGCCCTTTTACCCTTTCTTAAATGTATTATCACACCACTGTCACCAATGGGCTCATCGTTGGCCAGTGGTAGATCCATTTTGGAGACAGCTGGCATTGGCTCTATCTGACATGGGGGAAGCTCTCACAAAAGCCACCCCTGCAGCCCTCCTGATACCAAAACCTTGCCACATAAACCCAATGCAACATTTTCAAGTTATGATCATCTCATTCATACAGAAATAGAAGATCTTTTTAATTTCAATCCTATTGTGCTTTACCTAGGAAATGCCTGCCTCTGATTGAATGGGTGATGGTTAACTTGCCATTTTAGCCATCCCCACTTTCATGACTTGAAGTTTATTGTTAGCTCAGTCAGCAAAAGCTATTTATGACTCCACACCTTTTGAAAGGAAAAGCCCCTCTTCATTTCATGGCATCAGGTGATACTTATTTCTTACAACACTGACATGCAGTTGCTAAAAAAAGAAAAACCTCAAGTGTTTTATTTTTTCCAATATATTACTACGTATTAAAAACTATTGCAAGTCTGTATTGAAGAGCAGTCCTTACAGGGACACACAGAACCCTTAGAATACATTTGCATGTAAAATAATTGTTAATGTAAGACCTAGTGTCTTTCTCAGTGATGTTCAATTCCTGCTTTTATAATCATGGTTTATTTTAATTGCACTATTGAGGCTCCAGTTAAAGAACTGGCTTACTAAATCAATTATAGGCTCCATTAAGCTCATGGGGGTTCAGTTGTCTCTTCCGAAGCCTAAGTGTGTGCAGCATTTTCACTTGAAATTATGTGCCACTAGAACTAGGAACATTCCACATACCAGAGGACTGAACTTACCCTTGTTCTGCATGGCCAACATAGGTCTTCTTAAGATCTGATTTTAGTTTGGTTTAAGGCCCCATTAGCTGAAAGCAGTAAAATGCTAATGAGGAATAACATTTGAGTTACAAGTGTATGTAAGTTTAGCTTAAAATATATCTCAAACTACCAGATCCAGACACCTGGCCAAGTTAACATTAAGAAGTCACTAGTCAAAAATGAGGCTATGGCACCCTGTCCACCCCAAACCTGTAGCAAAAGGAAGCAGCACGTAATCTTATTTCGCTGAGACTTAAGTAGTTTTATCTTGTGACTTGTCATGTCTGCAGAGTGCATGAATGAGTAATTATCATGGTCGAATTGATGCATGTTGGGCTAGCTTGTTTGTCTATTCCTGAAATTAGTATGTAATCATCCTTTTGGTTTGCTTTAATTAAATTGATTTTTAAATTATTATGTTAGTTAAGACTTTGTGTTTCCATAGCAATGAGCTAACTGGTGTTTTTTTCAGGGAGGGAAACACATACTGATTCAGCCAAAAAAAAAATGGAATTAAGAAAAGAGAATGTAGTCTATCACACATAGAAAAATTATGCATTTCTTTGCAATACAATGGTTTCAAATAAACAAGCTTCTCTTTCTTCAGCAATAAAATCTGGTTTTGGAACAAGATGCTACCAAATGATTTATGTTTTCATTAAATAGCTATTTAATTTTGGCCTGCTGATCTGCTGAATTTGTGGTTGCATAGTTGGCATGACTCTGTGGACTTTGAGAAAAGTACTAATTCACAACTGATAAAGAGCCAAGAAATTTCTATTCATCACTTCCATAGAGATTTTTATGTTCTTGCCACTGTCTATCAGCTGATTTTCTTTCCAGTTCTCAGAAATAATTATTTTTCTAACTGAAAAATAATTCCTTCCAGAGATAAAAACTTTCTGGTACATTTAATTAATATCATCAAGGTAACATTGAAAATGGAACCAATCCTCATTAACTTAATTTTCCCCAAAGAATTGTCTAGTTTCTTTTTTTGCTTTTCAGCAGTTATTCCCAAATTTTGTCTTAAGCAACTCCACTACAAAGTTTTTGCTCTAATCCGGAAAGTAAAACAGTTTACACCACTGCATCCCATTAAAAATTATATATATGCAGAGGGATTATTAGAAAGACTTCAAGTTACTGCTGTGAAATTATAACATCAGGAACTGTAAAAGTCAGAATATCATGTGCCATGTGACTTGTCTCAGGCTTGCTTTTAGAGGAGTCAGGGTTTCTTGGTAACTTGAAAGAACAATGGACCGAAATACAGCTTCTTATCAATTATATTCATAAGGTGGCTTCACCACTCTTCCAAAGCATGTATGGAAGAGCTCTTGTCTGTATGTAGCTTTATAATGTGTATAGGAGAGCTCTGAGATTAAATACTTGTGTCTATTTTATAATGATTATTAGAGATGAATAAACGACACTGAAAGACATATCTCTAGCTGAATATTATCAGAAATTTATGAGTAAATTTATTCAATTAAATTAATTTATTGATAAAAAGATTAAAAACAAAGAAACAAACAAACAGGAGGAACCTCCGAAACTTTAAAGTACATTTGCTAAAAGTGACATCTGGTGGAATAACTGGATGGTGGGAGGTTCCCCTTATATTTGAGCTGTTCACATTAATGAGTTTCAGACAATCTGGTGTTTCATGGATTCATGCATGTATGACTTTGGCTTTTTGAGGTCACTAGGATGGCGAGGACATCATAGGCTTCTTTGTTAATAATAGATTAAATATGATTGCAAAAGAGATTTCACAGGTGATTGGGGGATTTCAGTAAAGACATTAGCTCCAGCTAAGCACTTCTAGATTCAAGGAGACTCTATGTCATTATTGGCATTTATGAGTAGTTTGAACAAAGCTCTTATAAATTCTGACATACTGGTATTAGTGGAGTGACTTATTTCTGCCACTATAGGTCTAAAATTTAGGACTATTCATGAGAGAAAATGCAGCTAAGCAAAACATGACCTGCATTAGAAAAGGGCCAGGGCTGGGTAATATAGAGTGTATGATACCATCAGTTAAAATATGCTAAAAAAACCTCTATGAGAAAGGCTACTGGTAAATGCTGAGTTACAAATAATAAATAGAAATACTACATATTACTATAGTACCCTGCTCTGTTTTTCAGCCATGGAAATCATTCCCTTTGTACGAATGGGAAAGCTGATTGAAAAGGATATGCCAAAAATGTCAGACACCCGCTCTTAGTCCCTTGAGGATGTGACTAAAATAATAGAATCTTGTATAAACAGATTTATAACCACAGACATCAAACATACATTCACACTGAGTTTATATGCATACACACAAATGCACACAAAGTAATATTAAGAAGGGCAGTCATATTTTTTGATGCAATCACATGGAGAGTAATGAAAAGCAGCAGATTATTTTTCCTTGTAAAATGTAATCACTCAGCATTCCTTCACCCGTCTGCCATTTAGTACTATATGATATGTGTGATCTATAGCAACCACTACAAAATGAAACTTACTGTTTCCTAGCTTGCATTCAGTTGTTGGACTCCTCTCATCTCAATAGTCATTTTTGCAGTCCTAGTAGACCTCTTTCTTTGGATGACATCTAACAATGCTAACATTGGAAGCGCTGCTGAGACCAGATCTTATTTTGGAGTCAGGAGGTGCACCAGATAGATTTTTTTTTCCTTTTACAGCATTAATCTTATGCACAAGACAAGGAACAGAGCTGCCAAAAAGCCATTGAATGTAGATATCTGCAGTTCAATGACTCCATCACCTTCCACATCGAAAAAAGTATTCAAAATTGAACAGGGGAGACTTTCTGACAAAAGTGGAAAAATATATTATCTAGCAATGCTGAACAAAATGATACAATAAAAATGAAACTTAAAGCTCAGTAATATTACTTAACAGAAGTCTATGTGTTTTTTAAATACAAATGATTGAACCACACAATTCATGATGAGACTCAACATTGTCAGTTGAGAGATGGAGCATTGTGAAATGACAAAGTGGCAGTTTCAAATAGAAGTCAGAATTGGGCCTTAGCTGTGACTCTGGTGCCACTTAAACCAAAGAGAGTCAGTGGATATAAGAAAGCCCCCAAAAGACAGAGAAAGAAATTCTGAATGCTTCTGGAAAGAACAGCCAGGACAAATATAAAAGAAGATAAAGAAAATGGCAAAACAATATAGATTAAAAAAAAGGCAAAATAAACTGAGATTAAAAAAAAGAAGTAATAGAAAAGCAGAATAAGGAAAAAAATGGACCAAAAAAAGGCAAGAGAATGTTGTAATATTAACTCATCTAGTACATTTTGAGGTGTCATATTGGTAAAGGTATGATTTTCCCCAAAAGATAAAACATTTAGCAGGAATAATTAGGGAGTGGTATTAACTCATATTCTCTCCACGAGTAAGGCAGCCCCCTTAAACTGAAAGCCAAACAAATTAAGAATAAAACAGGGAAAATTCAAATAAGCTCCTTTGGGCCGCCTTTGACATCTTCTCTATGTAGTTTACAGTGAAGGTCTAAGAACAGTTTATATTAATACTATGGAAAACACAAATTAAAATTTCTTCCACAGGAAGAGTTCAGACAGCATTGTCTTTGCTATATGCATGATTGTCACACCAGGTGAAGATTGCATCAAGTCTTCTTTAATTCTTTGAAAGAGTTTTACAGTTCTTCTAAAGGCACAGGTTCATTAATGGAGGTCATTTCAGTAGTAGACATCTGAAAGTTGATCAGTTTATCATAATAAATAATGAATATGCTGAGATTTGTATAGTACTAATTATAATTTTTCTGAATGATGTCTATTGTGCATCTTTATTCAAGTACTAGTGAGTCCAATTATCTATCTATCGTATCAAGATGCACACATAGACAATTTTGATGTCCTTTGCTATCTTGTTATTTAATGCAACTCTCATTTTGCAACAGTGACCAAAATATCCAATTTTAGAAACATCTTAATAGCTATCTTTAAACAGGGTACTGTTTCCACTCTGCAGCTTTCAGGTGTATATTTTTCAATGTATAAGTTAATTAATTCCCAGTAAATTACACTGAGCTTATCTTAGAGCAAACCTCAGATGGTTTGTCTTCATACCGAAGACCAGAAAAAGTTGATATTTTTACTTAATTTCTCTTGGAGTCACAGAGGTTCAAACTCAGTTAATTTGATATTGGAAGAAAAGGATCATCAAATGACTTTTGAAAGCCAAAATGCTCAAACTGAGTACACTTCTAGTGTAACATTTCCTTAGTGCAGATGTCCCTGACACAGCAAAATATGCTGCGCCAAACAAAATTTCTGTGGAAAAACAAGTTTTGTGTTTTGTATTTACCTGGTAAAGGGGGGGTGAGAGGAGGGCTGGGGAGGCAGAATACAAATGAGTTTAAACTACTCAGTATCCATTATTCTTTTTACTTTTGAGGATTTTTGTTCCAAAAAGAAAAAAAGTTCTGCGCTGGTTTCTCTACATCAGTCCCACTGTACACTACCCCTGTTCACCTTTACTCACAGCAGCACTTCCATGAACAGCTTTCTGTTTGTGTAAAAAGTGAAAAAAATTAAAGTAAACTGCTGTAGGAGATGATGACACTTCTATTTTTTCATAGCATGCAGCCATGCTAAGGTAAAAAAATGTGGAAGTGTGTTTACATTTAAGCTAGTTCTAATTTCTCCAGAATAGTGCTTCCCATAGGACTTCCAGTTCTATGAGAACACCAACCATCTTCTTTACGGAATACAAATTATAAATCTGTTTTGAAGAAGTTTGCTTGAAGAAACTCTTGTCTGGGTTTTCATTTTGTATGGCCAGTTGCTTTTTACAAGACATGGTTTAAAAGGGTTTTCAGCAAATATCATTAAGTACTCATCAGCATATCAGAGTAAACACCACACAGACACACGAAAGCACAGTTTTTCATCAAAGTTCAGTACGTGCCCATGACGGCTGCAAAATTCTGAAGTTTGCTTCAACTGTCAAGACTGTCAGAAACACAGTGTATGAAAAAGGGATGTCATGGCTCGACAGGCAGAAAAAAATCAAAGTCAGCTACTGAACTTCCAGCAAATTTATCAGCAGAGTAGCATAGATTATGGAGTATAGATTTTTTTTTTCATATGTATGGAAGAACTGACTGAATAAAAATGAAAATATTCTTGATCTCTTTTGGACATGTATATGTTGTTTATCTAAATAAAAACTTTGTTTGAGTCATGCTAATGATGAAAAAATCCACAATGTACAAAACTGAGATACTGAAATGAGAATGAGCATTTTCCCAAACAGGTTTTCATAGGCTCTAAGATGGATTTATTCTTTTTTACAAAGCTTTTATTTATAGTTCCCAAGATTAGCTCTAAGCAATCAATCAAGTAGCCCTCTATCACCCTGACAGAAAAAGATTTAGGAATAATAATCCTTTGAATAAGGAGATATCAGCATTCAGAAGCAGGCAGAGTTATAAGAAAAATTTCCACTTCATTTAGTGAATTGTTTCTAATTCTTTGCTGAAAATCCCCTTCCTCTGCAGGAATGGCTATAGTGTCTAGACTTTGTGGGTTCAAGCAACATCTGGTACTAAATAGTGATGTCCTAAAAATTTCAAGAAAAAACCCAAATCTATTATAGCTGAACTTTTGCCCAATTTTTGGAGCTGTATTTACAGACAGAAGCAACTGCTGATATTTCTATCTACATGCTCCTTCAGATTATATGATCAGTCCAATTGCTTTGTTTTACAGCCTGGAAGTTACTGTACAGATTTTTCAACAGAATTTATAGAAGAAGATTTCTGGCACATCATGTTCACATGCACAGTGCCTCCCTACATGTGCATTTTATGATTATTCTTCCCCCTGAGGGCTGTGAGCAGATCAAGTGTTGCAGGAGCCATAATTCTAATTAGTTCTAGATGGGAAGATCACATTTCCAAATACTTTTGTTCCTCTTGCAAGTCATTTGTCAAGCTTCTCTTCATTAAATTTTCTTCTTCTAGTTGACACAGGTAGGGATGTTGCAGAAGCTTCAAAACAGAACCAAAGTCTTTGGCTCTTCATCAGAAGCTTAAAGCTTTTGGAGTTCACCAGTCTGTACTGCACATTAATGAGTGTTCATTTACAACTTTTAAAGGAGACCATTAAACAGATAATAAAAATAATATAATAGTTAAAAGGTCATATTATCATCAATACATAATACTGATTTTTTTTTTTTAAGGAAACAGTTTCTGCCTTTTACACCATTACTGTATTCACTGAAATAAATTTTGGCTTTATAAAATACACTGTATGCAATCAAAGTTTCCATTTCTCAAAACACATTATCTTAGAGGGAAACAGAAATATGACAATCAGTTCTCACCTAAAACTATACCATTTAGTCCTACTAACAGACATACAAGTTTTATGAAGGGAGGAAATACATTCCTCACTTTAAATATACACTTATCTTGCACTTTTCACAAAGCACACTTCCTTCTAAAATGAGGTTTTAATTTTAGGTCATTTCCAGAACTGGCAGCCAAATTAGTGATTAACTCATATCCCTGCTGTCATGAGAGTCCCAATTAAAAAGAATTTTTCTTCTAACATCTAAAATGCTTTATTTGCTATCCAAGTGCTGGGGTTGTCTTGATCTGCATCAGATGTTTGTAATAGAGTAGAAGGTGCAGCTACCACTGATGTGTTCAACCTCTATGGATACTCGCTCTCAAAGTGAAGGCAACTGTCTCGTGTTCCAACATAGATCTGAAGCAGATACAGATTTGGTACATCAGATGTGGGAAATCCACTTTGTAGGGATCTTCTGTGAAACAGTTTGTTACCAAGTTCCCCTCTTCCCTCAGCTCTAACTGCCCACTTTTTTCCAGGAATTGCCCAGAAAAAGGTACTTGTCAGGACAGGAGAATTCTGAAATTGGCAGGGGTAGAAGACAGACCTGGCCAAATTAGCGATTACACCAATGAATTAGACATATTTATTTTGTGGATATATGGCAAAAGAATGATGTGCTTAGCATAGAAACCATGACTAGGAATACAGTTGCTATGTCTGAGGGAGAGCATTCAGCCATAACTGACAGATTAAAGCCCAGGAAGTCTTAAAAGCTGAATGAGATAAGGTTTCACACATAGTTTTAGAGCATACTGGGGTCTATTCTTACTTTTGACAATCATAGGACATTAACTATTCTTTAATGTTTACAGTTGTCCAGCAATTTACTCCAAAACCTACATATATAGATGTAACTCTATATGATATGTTATACGGAATATAGCATGTAATGTAACAACACAGTATGTCATAATTTGGGACTATTCATATATACATTTTATATATTATAGATGAAAAAATTTTAAACCAAATGTTTTTATGTATTTGTTATCAATATTATCCTTCCTCATAATATCATAAGCAATTGTGCATATAGCAGAAAGAAATCATAAATGCCAGTTGGGGAACTAAAGGATGCAGATGTTCTTCTGCACCAGATAGAGTGTTCTATCACATGCTCATTTTTCCTACTGTTGCTATACCTCAAATGAAACTAGCAATTTGCAGGAAAAAAGAAAAATGTGAAAATTTGCTTTGTAAGTCCCACAGGCCATTTGTAGAAAAACTTTCCCCTAGGACAAAAAAAAAGAAAGATGAAACCAGAGTCTGTCAGATTTATATGACAGCCTCAATACAGCTTTAAAAAGCACAAGCATCAAACAATTATTACGAAGTGATGAGTATTTAGAGTTTTAATTGAAAATAATACGATTCCCAGGTTCCCTAAAGCTTTGAAAGCCATCAAATTGTGTCCAGTTCCTTGAAAAAGTACTTGTGTAATTTAAGACATCCAATACGAATACCATTTTATACTGTAGCAAAAAGTTGAAACAATTTTCTATCAGCTTCCATGTTTTTTTCTAGACAATAGAGGGGAAAAAAAGACTCAGGGATCAGGTTGTGACTATTGAGATGAAAAAAATAAAGGAAAAAATCATGTGAAGCACAACCCCAACCAAAGGAAACTGCTAACTTCTGCAGCAAGTTATCTGTTATCCAAAGAGGGAAAAAATAGATCTATGTTTCAAAGGTGGAATTATCTGACTTGTTCCTCTTTAGATTCTAGAAAACACTGGAGTGTGGAAAACAGCAAGATGTGATGTCATAGAAAAAGTATGAAAGGAACAGACAAGTTTTATGAAGCTTATGTTATTGTGCTAGTGTTATCAGCTTCTCCATAATTACAAATTATGTCTTTTTAATCATTGCACTATGTCTCACTCAGCACTTTTAAAATTGAAATTACATGGAGTGGAAAGTTCTGAGTAATACTGTGTTAATCTAACAACTCTTGTGATACTTTAAAAGATTGGGATCTGTGCTACTGAAACAAAGAAGAAAACAAAATAACCACATCAGCATCTTCCACCTTTACACTATAATGTTGAACTGTTTATTTCTTATGGACAGGCTACACAGAAATCACACTTCAATTTTATAAAATGCCTGTATAACTCACATACCTGTGAGACATCTCAGGTATGTTTATGAATTGTTATGGAGAACACATCCAACAAAGCTGGATGAGTAATGTAAAGAATTTCTTTGTCTTCTTTATCAATAATCATGAAAGATTTTGTAATATATAAATCATCAAAGAGATCAAACTACTGCAGTCTTGAGCACAGTTGCGTTCCAGCAACAAGAAAAAGAATGGCCTCAAAGGTAAATATGTGCTAAAACAAATAAACAAACCAACCAACCCCCTGTATGTGTAATGAAAAAAAATTGTAAGTAAATGTAAGATAACACAAGTGAATGAAAACTCCATTTGAATACTTAAGAGCTAATCCACACCAGGGCGATTTTTTTATCTGTTATTCCCTTTACCATTACTTAATCCACTTCAGAAATGCACTTTTAGAAAAATGAGAGTTTTAAAATGTAGCATAAAAATTTGCCCTTGGAGAAGGATTATAAAATCTCACCAGAAAAACCTACAGGGATGAATTTCACCAAGGAAGAGTTTCTATTATTTGTGGCAGAAAAAAACCTTATGAGCATGAGTGAATCCTAGGAAGATTCTTACTAATATTCAGTCAATGGTGGTAGAGTGGAACTGAAACAAGCAACAGGTCCCCATAAGAGCCCTATTCCCACCAAGACTATATATATATGGCCAGTCTTCGCGAACGAAGATCTGGGAAAGGTGTTTTTACCTTTCAAGCCTGCGCAATGGATTTTTTAGG
>JAWWLV010000088.1:19268313-19303697 GCA_035041135.1 Platyrinchus mystaceus
CTAAAAAATCCATTGCGCAGGCTTGAAAGGTAAAAACACCTTTCCCAGATCTTCGTTCACGAAGACTGGCCACGTTAAGTCTGAGAACACTGAAACTGTTGACAAGGGGTAAAAAAGCGTTCCTGTGAGCTACCTGAAACTGAGGACTCCTGGGTGCTAGAGTATTTCACAATGAGCCTCTTAATAGAAACTGATACCAGCCCCAGAGCAGAGGGTAGAAAAAACCTGAAGCAGAGTTAACCAAATAATGCTTTGGTGCCTCAGAGCATTGTGTAAATTATAGCAAGAAGATTTAGGCATTCCATTTAGGAGAGCAATAGAGAAAGAGCATGAACATGCACTAGAGGAAAAATCATTAAAAGAAAATGAAACAAAATCAAATGAGAAGTACATATATACAAAGAAAATCTATGAAAAAGGAAAATGTGACTGCATATATTGTGATCAGACTGAAATTTAAGTTCATATTTGACATGTTCTGTGAGTTGCAGTTATTCTGTCATACAATGTTTGAAGTGAAAGACAATTTAAATATGGGAAAACAATTCTAACTATGTATCTAGGGGAAGAGCAACCTTTTTTATCTTCAGACAAAACACAGTCCTTGAATTCAGTAGGATGTAAGAGCTGACCTGATCTCCCTCTGGCTTCAGTAGAAGGATTTGATTTGAAATCTTGCAAGGCCTCTCCAGCTCCTGCCCATGTCCCTCCTGTCCATCGACTTGAGCCGATGAGGAGCACCTGGGTGCTGCCAGGCCATCCCATGCCCACATGAAGACCAAAGCTGCCCCTCAGTGTTTGCTTTTCCATAGCCAAGGGGTCTCTCCTCTGTGTGGATGACAGTCATACAAAAGATAGCACCTATTGGGTTTTCATCACTCTGACAAATTGTTAGGAAAAAAATAGACTTTGAAGTTATTAGGCAAGAACTGACAGGTGAAGAGAAGGTAGGGGATTCAGCTGCTTAAATACTGGTGTCTAGTGCCTTATTTACCTCTCAAGCACCCACAGTACCCATACTGGACTATCAGATGTGACTCAGCACTCAGGGGACTCCATCCCCTTTTGGAGTTGCAGCTAGAAGCCAAATAGGAAGTGTTAAGATATTGTAAATGATTGCTTTTTCTTTTGTATAGCACAACAGAATTTTACTTTTTTTAAAGATGAATGGTGGAAAAATAAAAGGACAATCCATAGTTTTTCTTTATCTTATTACAAATTTTTTACATTTCTGGATACATTTCCACATGCCAAACACTGTTCTATCTAGGCTTCAGCTCACTTTCTCTTTTTTATCTAGTTACATTTCTATGGACAATAACAAACATTATTTTTCATTCTTCTGTCCTCTAAAATGCAACACTACCAAGTGAAAAACTGAGCTATCATTATTTGCCAGATATCCCATCCACTGATTTAATTCAAGATAAAAATAGCCAAATGACTTTATATATGATAAAAAGTGGGAAAGGCAGATTGCTTATAAGATAAAAAGAAGAAACTATGATAAGTCAATCATGAGCACAGGAGATGAGAGTTAATACGTATTGGTGTGATGAAGACTGACATGCCCATTACCAAAGTGGAACAATTTTTAGCAGTAAAAAGATTAAGCATGATGGTGTGAAATAAAAAATTGACTAGACTTTACAGAACATGGAAGTTCAGAGGCTTCAAAAGGATTATTAAAATGTGCTGTGAACAGAAGCTTCACTGACTAAAAAGAATAAGAAAGATTCTGCTACCCCTTAATGTAAGAAAAAAATTGCAAAACTTATATCATCTACATCTATGCAAAATGCAGAGAAATTATTTATAAGTAAGAAATAGTAAAAGAAAGAGTGAAAAAGAACAGTCAGCTGCAAATTGCTGCAGAAGAAAATGACGAAAGCGGAAGATGATTGCCAGGAAAACACAAACCTCAGCATTGCCAATTAGTGACCTAGAATTTGAGAAAGAGATACTTTTAGCCACAGAGGTCCCAGATATTAATTTATTGGATATTATTTTAAATAGTTGGTCATTTACTGCTGATTGTCTTATGAGAAGCTGCAACAGGTATTACTTTATTCTAGCATCTTCATGGGCCTTTGATTTGTATTTATGTTAGATGATGCAGCAAGCAGAAAGTTCTCTGTCTTCAGAGTATCACTTGAGCCCTCAGAGGACAAATGACACAGTCCCTTCTGCACTGGCACTGTGCACCAACAGATTTCCACAGCATTGTGGCTTTTGAGATAGTTAGTGAGCCACACACTGATTTAGGGTTTAATCCAGCTCTAGAGGTGCATCCAAGAAAATTTAACATTTTGTTCATTCCCATTCATGCAGTGATGACAAGAGAACTGGAGTATGGTATCAAATACCATGATACTTATATCATATTGATGATGTATACCACCCCAGGTTCAGACCTTTTACTCTTCATATATTCAGTTTTATACTTATCACTGAAGTTTTCTAAACTAGATTGACAAGCCTTTTGGTCTAACATATAAAGTAGCCATCAGAATTGTAGGCTTTCCAGTTGAAATCATGACCTTTTAGTATATTTATTTACTTTGACAAGTTTTACGTAGTATATATCAATACAATATGAGCATTTCAAGATGCCCAAGAACCTAACCTGTCTTAGGGAAATATTACACCTTACAAAAATTTCATTATTTTCTCATTTAATTTTTTTGTCCAAATACTTATGAATTTTACACAAATGAAGGGAACTAAGCATTTTTGTAAGCCTACTTATTAATAAGCTAAAACAAAAACATCAAAAATGCATTCTTTTCAATGATATATTGATCTCAAAAAAATAATGATGGTATAGGATGGGATTAATCTGTATTAGTATAAAATCTACACTTGAGCTAATCATGTACAATTACTTTCAACTGACATCTAGTAGATGTAGTCAGAGGAGGGCAGGGAAAGTCATGTCATCCTAATGCTGACATCTAACACAGGACAAGTGAACCATGTGCTATTTCTTGTAGATGACTGCAGAAGGAGCATAGTGTAAATATCTTGACTATTTACAACAATAATATTCACCTGTTTAAATTTCAGATTGATGACTCCCATCCACAGTGTCTACCAGGCATTTTTTCTGTTTGTGTGGGTTCATTTTACCACTATTTGTTGGAGAATTGCTGATGCCCAAAGAATGTGGTTGCAAGTAAAGACTGATGGAATGAGTGTGAAAATTCCAGTTATTCTAAACCTCATGCTGGTCACAGATCATCACTGCTTGACAGTTCTTATTTCTGTGGAAGTTTGCTAAGCCCTCATGACTAGGTCTCTAAGTTTAAAAATGTGGTCTGAAAGATAGATAAAACTGCAGAGATATTGCCCTCTGGATTTCAGATAGTGCATAACTATTACCTGCAGTGAGAACTTGGTGTTTTGCTGAAATAGATGTTAAAACTATTTTTTGAATCACAGCACTCAGGAGAGTTCTTTAAAACTGGGATTTGCTTCAAGTTATAGTTATTAGAAAGCATAGAACAAAAACATAAAAGGAAAAAAGTAACCTTATGTATTTCCATAAGTAATATTTCTTTCTATGAGGTCAGTTTAATTGCTTTCAATGAAGAATCAGTAGCAAACTTCAGTTTATATTAATATTAGCTAATAAGGAAAACCTTCGAATTGGAGAAAATACTGAGGAAAAAAATCAGTTACCAGAACACAGTTGTATCGACTGAAACTTTCCAATTGTTTTTTTAACTGTCAAATTTTCAGTCATGATTATACTCCAATTTATGTGTATATGCGATAATTGTTGGTCTGATGAAACAGTTGCCTTAAGCATGTTCCTAAACCCATTAAACCCAAGCTGAAACAAGCAGTAGCAAATACTTATGCAAAACACTGTATTGTTTCTTATTATTCAAGGTTCTGGGCAATGTAACAAATTTCATTGTTTCAGTTTTCTGTTTTTTAAACACTCTCATGGGCAACTAATGCCCAGTCATTGTGCAAACACCAGTTTTCCAGTGATCCATCAGCAGTACACTGCAGAGAGTGCTGCCATTACTAGCACAGTGGAAGGGGTTTGGGATAGTTCTCTTAGAAAAAACAAAAAGCTTAAATTCATGAATGTGGTTCATGACTACTAATACTATCAGTTCATTTCTTTCCTCACCAGGGGGATGGAGTCTCCCTGAGTGCACTCCAAGCTGGAGTTCACCTCCTCTTCTACACAGGGCTGCACTCACTCAAAGGATTGTTCCAGCCCCATGAGGCACGTACAGTCACACCATAAGGAATGTATTAATTATAAGTAAAGATAAATTATTTTCTATTTGAACAGGCAAAAAGAATTTTTCAGAAGGCTCTGATAAATTAAGGCTCATCAAGATAAGATCTGGGCTTTGGTTCTCACAGCATAAATTATTACCTAACATTCCCTACTGTGTAATAAAAAATAGGGTAAGGTTAAAATTTTCTGTATTTTAAGGCAGATGTGATCTAAGCAGATATCAGGAGAAACACATATAATTTTATTTCTTTACATAGTGCATGTCCCAATTCCATTGTTTCTAAATGAGACATTTTTATTCAAACAAGAGAAGTAAGTTGGTCTGTAACACATCAACCAACCACACATTTCTTTTACTGTAATTTATTACTTTAAGAAATAACAGGGTCTATGTTAGTTAAAGAGGGGTGGTTGACATGCATTTAATAAGTAATTTTTTTATTATTATTATTTTGTTCACAGTAACTTTCCTATTAATTAAAGAAACAAGTATATCAATTCAATTGGAACCATATAATGGAAGAAAATATCAGCTCTAATTGATTTTTTTGAAATTTATTGTCATTTAGGCAACATACATTAATATTTGGTGGTAATATATTTGAGAAAGAACCTTTATCTATTTCTTTCTTCTCTGTTTTCAGAAAGGTATAAAGCTTTGTTCTTTCTCTTTGCTTGTTACAGAGATGAGGGTATAAAACCTGTATCACAGTCTAATATCAGTACCTCAAAATTCTTTCAGTTCTTTGTGCCTTCCTGTGGTGCCTGTGATTAATCTCATGCAATAGGGACTATTAAAAATAGACAAGAAAGCTAAAACTTCTAAGTATGGGAAACTCGTTTCATTAAGGCACCCTGAGTTTCTCTTTTTCTCATACATAGATGATGCCATTTCTGGAAAAATACCTGTAGTGTAAGCTCAACGTACAAGCAATTATAGCAGGGCATGCTATTAAGAATTATTACTTCCTGTCATGAGGAAAAAGTAATTTTAGTGTCATGATGGTTGAAAATTTTCTGCAGTTCATTGAGCTAATAAGAGCACTCATGGGCACCTCTCTCTCCTCATGAGGAAAATAAATAAACAAACAGCAGCAGCTTTTAACAGCTTTTAACAGCAGCAGCTTTGTGATCAATAGTCCCATTGATTTCCTGTCAAGATCTGAAGATTGAAGGCAGAGAAACGTTACGCTACCGAATTATGTTACTGGATGTCCTGAACACCTGAGGACCAGGAGAGCAGCTAACCTGCAAAGATGAGGAATGTTCCTGTTGTAAGTGTCACCTCTGGCTCCGAGAGGAGAAGGATGTGCACTCAGTGCTTCTGTCTGGCTCATTCTGGCTGCTGCTGCCTAACCATGAGCAGGATTTGGATACCAAAGGGAGCAGCTCAGACCTTTCACTGCTTCCCAGGCAGGTTCAAGCGGGAAGGTGGAAGGCTAAACTGGCATGACAGAGCATGGAGCTCAATTTCCAATAAAACAAACCTGTCCTGTCCATATCACAGCAGAGGAGGAAAGAAATAAAGAGCATCCAGGGATTTTTACTTTCAACTCTGAAGTGTCCAGGAAAGTCTTGGGATAAACATTGTCTCAAGACTGTGGAAGCTCCCACATCAGACTTTGGGGAACTTCTTCGGGAGATGGATGTATGTAAACTATTTGAGATTTGAGCAATTTTACATTTTCAACTGCAAGGAGCAGTTTTATTTACAGCAGCAGTGATGTAGCAGTTTCAGCAACTGATTTTCAGAAGAAAAAAACAAACTGTGGCCTGGGGAAGACTGAATGTATAAATGCAATAATTCTTTCTTCCCCAAATATTTTCATTACACACTTGAACAATAAGAGGAGGTAATCACTATTTTAATGTTAACAATTTAACAGTTTTATCCAGGCAGATCACTGATTCTGGAACAGGTCAGTAGATACATCAAGGAATTTGTAACCACTTTCAACCTATGCACAGGTCAAAGCACAACAGATGTTAATTCTATAACCATGGTGCATCATGGACTGACACACTATTAGTGTGTCATTGTTAGTGTGACATTGAGGAAGAGGCTGTTGGGAAGGATCAGAGCTACAGAAAATGTTGATAAAAAGCAAATGGAAAAGATAAACAGAAAGAGCATGGGAACTACACCAGCACAAATGATCTAGACTACAAACATCTTCTTTAGATGGTGAGATGATACAGTTTGGAACAGCTTCCAAATGTCACAATTTTCACTAAACATGTGCCAGAAGTTACCTTTTTTTGTCATGAATTCTATGATAGCTTTTATTCATCCAGGATTTCTGGGATATCTCAACAGCATTTCTCAAACAGAACTACTATGCAACAGATTCAAATAGATTCCTGTTTGGAATATGGACTTTTTTTACTTTTTTTTTTTTCCAGAAAATCTGAATTTACAGTCAGAACATGAACATAACAGGAGATTAGAGAGAGAGCAATATCTCTTGTATAGTGATGTCTTAGGAAGGAACACAGAGATTAGACTTAAAATCCCCTCAGCAGCTTTACTGCACCTGTCAGCCTGTGTTCTCTCAGCACTTTCTAAACTATAATTATTTCCATTTTTTCAGATAGGGAAATGGGCCAGAGAGGTGAAGCAATATTCATAGACCAAGTCAGTGACATTATTGGCAATTCGTACTATTACTAATATGAGGATTTTAAATTCAGTCATAACTGTAATACTTTTTCTAATTATTTGATATTTTACAAGAGATCAAGAAACTGTTTACACCTTTATTAAAGATCTTGTCTTATCTATTTTCTTGTTGTGAAAAAGACACTTGCTAGCCCAAGGGGAACAAAGACAGGATTTTTTAAAAAATATTTACTTCTACCACCTCAGTGGTAGAAATAAATATTATTAGTAACAGCAATTTCTTAGAACAGTGCAAAACACGTCTTCAGTGTGACATGTTAAGAAGTAACATTTCAGCAATTTTACCTTGCGTTCTGAGTCAAAAAATTACTTGCCTCTTAAAAGCACCAGTTAGCCTTTAGCAATTTGAGTGCAAGCTTCAAACTAAACACAAAATTTCAGGTTTTCTTCACAGCGGTGTAGCTATGGTAAAACATTAGGATGAGTTTTCTGAGCATCACTTTAATTTACAATTTTAATATAAACATGCAATTACTGATATGCACTGGTCTGAGTGCTACCCTTAATTTATGGAAAACTGCTCATGATCTGTGGCAATTTATCTGAAGAGGTGGTGTATGAGAGACAGAAGAGTTGAGAAGGGCAGCCCAGCTGGGCTGTCACCACAGTGCCCTGCCAGGCAGGCTCTCTCTCACTGTTTGATGTCCCACTGGGTGGGGTGGGCTGGAATGGGGGAGCTTTACTTTTAGTGTGCTTGCAGATCTGAGGCCAGGCTGCTTGATTCTTTCAATACTGAAAGTCCATACCAGTCTGTTTTCCAATCTTTCTTTCAAGAAAGGAAAGGTAGAGCCAAGCTACTTTGTGGGGAATAGAGGCTGAGCCTTCTACAAGGTGCTCAGCAGCCTCCATGTTCATCTCTTCACCCTGCTTCCCAACTGACAAACCTGTCCTCGTTGGCACAGCTCCCTCCATCACTCAGGCACCTGCTAAAACCTCCCCCAGACAGTTCAAAGGATCAATCATCATCTGTTTCTCCTATATCTCTGATTTCAGGAAGTTCTCTTGCCACAGCCCAGAATTCCAGCACCCATTTCCAGCTTTTTGTTTCAAAGTCTGTAGCTCTCTCACAGCATGAAGCACCTCTGCTATGCTTAACCAGGGCTACAGTAAATAATGGAACCTATAAAACACTCCTAGGAAATTATCCCACAGTGCTAAATTGAACACTTAGAAAATAATGCATCACTTCCACCTCAGGCAGCAATGACTCCAATATGAAAAAGTGATTTTAAGTGGAGCTTTGACTACATAGTTTCAAGTAACCATCAGAAAGGCTGCATCATGAAATGTTTACATTTTAAATTTGGTTTTAATTTTTCATCCTGATGATGAATGAGAGTGATTTACTCTGAAGTGTTTTCACAGCAAGAAAAGGACACACAGGGCAGTCCCTAAGAAAACTTTATCACACTACTACTGTGCCAAACTGCAGGACGATATTGGTGTATAGATAAATGTCACCTGGGGACAAGGGTGCAAACTCATTTTAACTTGTGACCCATGCCAGATTTGAATTCAAGCTGGTACCTGAATACACCAGGCTGCGGGACCTCCTTATATGCAGTTCTGCCCCACTCTCACCAGAACAGCTAATTTCATATCAGTGATCAGTCATATCAGTGAGGTCTTGTCTTTTAAACCTCAGTTGTGCCTGCAAATAACTCCTAACTTCTCTAAAGCTTTTTGATGCCTAAGTTATATCTCCAGCCCTTCCACATAACATTTGCTTCACATTCTATTATGTAACATTCCCTAGTATAAGGAAATGGTTGAATAAACATTTCACTATGAGAAGTGAGTGGGAGAGGAAATAGCCAAAGTGGGAAAAGAAAATGAACTGCGCCATCAACAATCACAGATAACCTCCTGAGTAAGAATTACAACATCACTAGTTTAGACTACTACTCCTTAACTGTCACTTACCAGGTATCAGTTACATTAAGAAGATGGTTCTCTGCTCAAAGTAGTGATTATCTGTTAAGGTCTTAATGAAATACACCTTGAATATCCCTGTGCAGACTCAAAACATAATTAGCAATAAATATACTAATATGTTGGCTCCAATGTCAACATGTAGGAACGATCCAAGCAGTTTTAGAGACATTTCAGTGCAATACTTTCACCATCACTAGATCTACTATCTTCCTTTTAGTTATTTTAAACTTTTTATGTTAGGTCACATGTTTTTTGCTGGGGTTGACAAAGACAGAAAGTCTTAATTTGCTCACAGAAATTAGTGGAAATGTGTGTTTTAATAAAGCAAGCAAAATAATTTCTTTGCAGCTATCTCCTCCTCCTCTTTTCTTATGGGGGTGAAGACAGACATAAACCTACAGGGTGAGATAGTGACAAAGAATACACATTCAAACACAGCTGTGTCTGTTCATAATTTTGTTCATATTTAAACACAATTTAAATTGTATGCATTATGCATTTTTAAGACATTTTCCATACAAATAGCAAATTCTGCAATCCCAAGAAGCTCAGCACAGCTGCACATAGCTCAAGCCAGTGCACATTTCTGATTAAGCTCTTTATACAAAATGCAGCCCCATTAAGCAAATTCACTAGAGAACATCCCTTAAAGCTATTCATTATACATTAGGTAGTGTATACAATGAAAACAAAACAGGATTTATTATTTAACATCTACTTAGTGTTTAAAAATGCATGCTCCTTGTTTGGACAGTTTAAATGGTACTCTGGTTCCATGCACTAAGTCAGATTGAGTACTTTTGGTGACTCTCAAAGTCAAACCACAAAAGAAATGTTATTTGGCACTTGTCTAGGTTTAGCAGAATCTTGAGAGCTTCAAGAGGGTTGACAGCTGCTGATAAACTTACTCTCTAGCTCAGTAAAGCATATTTAAGATCCTGGAAGTAATGTGGCACATTAAATTTTCACAACTTATTTATATCACCAACATGACCTAAGTTTTTCAGCAAGTCATAGAAAACTACGTTGCACTTCCTTCATGAATTTGATTGCATTTTATTGTTTCCTGTTCATTCTTGTTGCTTTACACTGATGGTGATAAGGAGACCATCTTAAGTGAAACCTTTGCAGTTTGAATAATCCACTATACAGTACATAATACGATCAGCTGCCAAAGTAATTCACTGATTATCATGGCAGACCACAGATCAGTAAGACAGGCAAGAATCTATACATTCAGTGGAAGGTTGTCAGAATTGAAGAACATTAGATTGTAATTTGAAACATTGCATGCACATAGAATAAACCATGCAAATTTCATTACACAAGCGCAGATGGTGTCAGGGTATCTGCTGAATGATGAATTTATTGTCAATTGAAAGAGGAGCTGAATCAGCATATCAGCCATTCCTGCAATCATTGCTCTACAACACTGTGATTGTTTTTTAGAGATGCTTGACACCTGTAATTTTCATGGTTTGTAGCAGTTAATGTTGTTCTTCTAGCTTTTAACTTTATTGCCTCCAAGACACTCAATCTCAAAGTTTGCCAGCTTCCAATTTGCAGTTGAAGACATGCACAGTATCTAAATTGCTATCCATTAGAAGGGTCTTCCTTTAATATCTTTGTAGAACCTAAGTTGTGTCTTGTTTTCAGAGCATATTTTGCTGTCATAAATACAGGCATTTAATGTTAACTTCAATTTGAGCTGCATATCCAATAGCACTCATATTTTTATCTTACAGTCATGAATGAGAACAGAAACATGAGGGTTTTTTACCATATGATTATTTTCATGAATACAATATTTCACAAGTCTGGAATAAAATGTCTTTTACTGTAGTAATTTGTAACCAGATATTTAGGTACAGAATATGGTTTGAACTACTCAGTGTAAGAGGACAATTTCTCTATGATAGTACAGAGAAGCCTCTTCTTTCAGGGAAGCAGTTTATAATATTTAATATATTTTATATATTTTGATAGCAAATAAAAGGAAAGTTGAGTTGGAAAAACAAGCTGAATTAAAATATATTAAATTAAAATATAGTAATACTTACCAAATATCTTTAAGACTTTAAATTTTAAGATCCTGTAAATTTTAAGATCCCAATGAAGCTGTGTGTCATTACAAAGTATGGAATACTGGATGAAATAAATTGCTAAAAAGGAACTCTTTGATCTCTAGAGGAAACAACCAAGATCAGATAAAATCATGAATACTACTACTGAATAAAGTAGTTTGAATCTTCAGAAAAATACACTTTACATCAGAAGTGCATCTACTTTAGACTTCATCCAGTATCTAGTGGGGGAAGAACAGAAGGTAGGACTGGTGCATGTGGGAAGAACTTAAAACACATATATTCTGTATTTGCACAGGTCTCAGGTTACTAAGCACCATTTTATATTGAGGAAACTGTTCAAATGAAAAATGCATGCAACACAAAGACAGTATTAGCTATTTGAGAATGGCATTTATGGTTATAATGCTCCATGCTATTCAGACGGTCCCATTTATTAAGTTTCAGCTCCACTATAATATACAAATCTTGAAAAGGAAACTAAAAATCTGAGTTGATGCTTCACTTAGAAGCTTGGGAAGGAAAGGACAGAAACAAAGAAACCACAGAAAACAAAAAAACATTCAGAGAATGATGAAAAACAGAATATAAATTAGAATTGTGTTCAGTTTTTTGCATGCTATCTATAGAATACCACTTTGTATAGCTTTACTACACCTAAACCTTCCCCTTTTACCACACACTCCCCTAGCTCCAACCCCACACCTATTTTCTTTGACTACATTGTCCTTGTGATTAAAAAAAAAACCCAAGGATTTAAATAACAGAAAAGCAGGATCTCTGAACTAGACCTGGTTGTTGAATTTAAAATACTATCTATTGCTAAAACTTCATGCCCCTCATGTTTTATTGTCCTGTTATTATTGTATGTATTTTAGAAACCTGATGCAGTGTAACAGAAATAATTTTAAAGTTATTTATAAACAGTATAAAGCACTGAACAGCATGAGAGTTAGCAGACTGACACATAGAGTGAATGTGGACAGCTCTCCATTCTAAGTTCAAATATCCTAGAGGGTAAATTAAAGGTTTTTCTATACCAAAGAATAAACCTCAGAGAACATTTTAGCTGTCATTGAGCTTAATACTAGGCTATGGAAAAGCTGAGCAATATCTGAGACAGAAAGGTTTTGTGAGGCTTTTGTTTGTTTACTACATACCATGGTTTGGATTTTACATACATTTTTCAGAATAAATCCAGACAGAATTTGACATGAACTGTAGCTTTCAGTGAGCTTTGAAAAATTACAGCAAATGCTTGTTTTTCCATCACATTTTTACTAGAAGCCTAAATTTGAAATATTACTGAGAAAAGTACTTAGCATTTTAAAATTTTATTTTGCGGGTTGTTTGGGGAAGTAAAAAGAATTTAATAGCTTCTGATTGTGCTGTCCATTCTTCCAAAGCACAATTTACATTGGTGAAATTTCTCACATGCTTAAATGCAAGAAGTTTCCTACATCGTTCACCTGTGTGTGCATTGTGAAGGGAAGAAAGAAGGGATGTTTGCACTTGACAAGTGGTTGTTTCTTTTCTACATCTATCCATCTCACTTCTCCCAGGAAAAGCCAAGAGAGGATACTGTTAACACCAATGTTGTTATTATTTCTCTTGAAGTCACTTTAATGGTTGATTTTTAGCCAAATAGGCTTCCTGAGTCTCAGTGCACTCACATGAATTCTCAAACTGATGCCCTGGGCATGGAGAAAGGACTGCAGATGAAGACATCAACCTAGGCAAGCACTGGCACTCAGTGCTTCAATAAGTGCAGACCAGGACAACTGGACAAGGTTATAGGCCTAAGTTTGAAGATGGCCCTGCTTTCAGCCAAGCACTGAACTGAGCTCCAGATATATCTTCCAGCCACAGCTCTACTCCAGCTGCCACAGAGCAGTGCTCTCTGACTGACACAGACTTTGATGTTTTCTTGCCTGGGCAGACTCAAGGCATTTCCACCTCTGAGGCCTTTTCCTTTTTCCTTTCACCACACACACAGCATCCTACTCAGACAACCTATAAGACAGCCAGCAAAGCAGGCATCTCCTTTTGAGCACATGGGAGCACATGAAGCTAAGAAAATACTGCCAATATCTGTTAACAGTGAAATGTTTTGGAAATGTGAGGGACACCAAAGAAAGTTTAAAAGAGCACTTCCATTTCTGGCTCCTAGAAGTGGGTTCAAGAGAGAAAGGAAGACAGCCACAGGACACTGTTGTTCCAAGCTACTAGTTCTGAAATGGCTTCAGCACACTTTTAAGTACACAGTATAAAGAGTAAGTGAAGTCAGAAGGAGTCTCCAACTAAATACTGAGAAGATAAATATGCTTTTTAATCTTAATCTAGAAAGAATCTGATTTAAAAAAATGGAGTGTGGGACAAAATGACCCAGAACCTTTACGGTTATACCTATACAGAAATGATAAATTTCCCATTCATATATCACTCAACTAGACATGAAATTTGGTGTACAGAGCAACTTACAGCACTGCAAACGTGATAAAATGCCAGAGCAGGAGAGAGAAGAAGGACTTGCAGGGTCTAACACTGGAGTCAAAACAAGACAAAACGCTGCACAGATCGTTAAATTATCCTGCAGATTCACAAGCCAATAATACGCACATCACTTAAAAATAAAACAATAAAGAGGTTCCATGATTGCCCAAGCAAATGCAAACATTAACACAGTACAAACAGCATGAGCAGAGCTGGAAACAGCACTATTAACATATTGAAAGAAATGAACAACATTGCACTAAAAAGTGATTGGGCTATCAATTTTAAAGAAAGCAGAATGTTAACTTCAAATTGGACACAGATGAACAATCCAGTGGTATCAGGACACAGTAATTGTTGCTTTTGAGAAAAAAGCTGCAGGAAAACAGATGAAACTCGAATGCTATAATAAAGATTTTATTCCCAACCAAAGAGGTTTATGAAATAAATGAACAGGAAACTAAGGCAAGGGAAAAGGTAAAATCTATATACAGTATTGCCAAAGAGGGATAATATGCCTAAAATAGTGTAGAAGATGTGCCATGGTCTGTGTTTCTTCACCATGAAGCCCATAAGAGGGGCATCGAGTCCAAAACAGCTATGGAAAGAGTTTGAGGGTTTTCTTCAGGGAGAGAGGGCCTGAGAGAGCCCATCTACTTCCTGATCCTTGGGCACAGAGAGCAGAGGAGGCTTTTCTCATGTGTGGGACTCACCAGCCGAACTTGAACATCTGAAAAAAAAAAAAACAAACCAAGAGAGAATCCTGCCTGATTTCTGCCTGGTTTCTGATCCAGTGGGCTGACCTTTTACCAATTCTCTATTTAGTTCAGCACTCCTTGTTTTGGCCCACATAGATTTAATTTGTTTCTACTTCATCAGGATTCCATCCATAATAGAAATAGGGCTTACAGAGATGCCCAAATACAAAAATTATACACTTTAACTACTCCATTTATCACGCAGTACCATTTTACAGTCAATGTTTTTTAAACAAGAAACCACAAAAATTCCATTACATGATTCTACCCAATCTGTAGTGATGATAGATATGTAACCACTACTTGAAAGTAAAATTCGTATATCCATAGGATTAGTGCTATTTCTGTGCATTAGTCCAGTGGAAATTTCTTCAATGTCTGTTTTTGTAAAAATAGTTAATAGGAATTTTATTAAAAAAAAAAACAAACCCCAACTTTTGAGAGCAGAAAAATAGTTAACAATTTTTGGATGTGGTTTTGAAATGCCAATACCACCTGAAGGGGACAAAGTGAGGGGATAATTGACCTTGTCAGCTAGAAACAGTCTTTTCTTTTCCTTGGAACATTTAACTCATTGATGCAGTCAATTACCTTCAGGTAATGCTTGCTTCAGGGGTTTTATTGCTGTGTTCCTTTGAAATGAAATAGATTTACTACTCAAGTTCGATATATCTTGCCTGAAGTTCCAATAGCATTTTAGCATAATTTTAGCAATATTAAAATTCTCTCTGATTCTAGTACTATACATTAAAAACAAAGCCACTGACATCTGTGTCTCAGAACAATCAAATATTTATGAGTCTTGCAAGTATTTTTGTCCATAACCCTGAATTCATTAGTATGTATAATAAAGGGGATTTACAGGTTCAATAGCTAATTTTTACTCATCCCATTATAAGTGTATTGGACAACTTTTAAACTGTCTTTATACCTCATAAGTGGTTGGGAGAGTCTGAGGGTCTTTGTCTTAAACCAGAAGTCCTGGCAGAGTCAAAACAGGGCACAGCAGCGTGCCTTGCTTTATGACTCTGTCTCCAGTACAGTCTCTGCCCAGGAATCTTAGAGAGTTTGTGTTCAGTGCTGAGAAATCCCAGAGGACAAGTCACCAATAGAACTGAAAAGAGAATGGTTGGAATGTAAAGCCCATGGCTCACACGTGGGGCCCTTGTCTAGTACTTGTTCAGCACAATTAAAAAAATCAAATTCTTTTCTCTCCAAAAGAAACCCAGGACAAGGCAGACACAGATTCACACGAGGCAAAAATGGTTTGACCTCAGATGAGAGTACTTTTGCCCCTTCTTTATTTCAACTCATATATAGTTAACATTTTTTTATTTTTATTTTTCCTTTTTTCTTTTTATTTAGTTAGAAAAAATTACAAATTCATACTATAAGAAACAGTTTTGACTCCACAGAAGAGACAATCAAACCAACAACTGAATTAAGAAGGTACTGAATTTAGTTGCTTATTATCCAGACATAAACAACTCATGTTAATGTAAGATCCCATTTTCATTGCAGCTAAAAAACAGAGCAAAAAGATAGGAAGATTCAGAGGAAACAAAAGAAACTTGCTAAAACACTTGCAGAAAACAAGTGTATGGAACTGCAAGCAGTCCAATACTTTGTTCATTAACTCCTAATTAGACAGTTCTATAAAGAAGAATGAGTACTGTTGGATTATGTGTCCTACTGCAAGTCCCCAGACACTTCCTATATTGTTTATTTTCACAGAAGCAATAGGATTTAATTCTACAGTAATTACTTCCCAATTTTCCTCCAGAACAGAAGCATATTACATTTCCTACTAAATTGAAAATGGATTATATCAAGTAGCTGCCGTCTTGCAACTCACTGATAAAAGAACAGAGGGAAAATATTTTAAGAGTTGGTATTAATCCTTGAAAGGTGCTGAATCCAACAGCAACTGTTGGATGGGAACAGCAGATCTAAGAACTGAGTGTTTGGGCCTTTGTAGGATCAATACTAATCCTGTTCAATGCTCACTGGAGAGACTATGTGTCTGCATCAACTTCCATTACATGTAAAAGAAATTTATATATATCTTTCAAAAAAATGATTCATATTTTTCTCCAAGTTTGAAAATTAATCTTTCAATTGGCTTCTCCATCCTCTGTCTCTAATTGTGGTGTACTCAGCTGAAACCTACACCAAATATCTAGCAAAGCCATTTTTAAAAAATGCATTCAAAGTTTTTCCCAACACTGCAGTATTGGCATTGTTGTTAAACTTTGAAGCTTGACCAAATAGTCCTTTTCTCAACATGAGATTAGAATAACAAAGCTCCAAGCCCAGACTAGTGAACTAGTCTACAAAATGGAATAAAACCTCAAAGAGGATGTGTGAGTTGTTGACGGAAAAATGCAAAGCACTCAAAGAATTCAGTGAAAACACTGCATTAAAAGTACAGTCTTGAAAAATGAGGGGCCAGAAACCAGAGCTTTGTTTTTTAGAGAAAAGGTGTATTTTTTCTTAGAACTGTCAAAGATTTTGAACAATGTTAGCCAATTACCAAGATTTTCTTAAGTCATATCATTTCTGGTGCTGCTATCCACCTTCCCTCTCCCCTTTGTGTGTTTGACGAAGAGGACCTTTCTGAAAAGAATAAACCTCATCTTTAGCTGATACAGGCAGACTGTCTTTATTAACAACCAGGCAGACATCAAAAGTGAACTGTATTAGGGTAGGGTGGATGTCGGCACCCAAAAGTTTAACTTTCAGAATGTGCCAAGCAGAAGATACTGATATTACAAATACACACTGGACTAATACGCTCACATGTATAGCTTGGGTGTCTCTAAAATATAATTAGACCAAAACTTTTCCAAACATTTTCATACTGCCAGACTGGAAATGTTTTGTATAAATCTTTCTTCAGGTCTGAAATAAAACCAGTAACTTGTGAATTAGCTGAGAACAGTTGTTTTGAAATCAGTTTGATTTTGTTCATCAACAATTCGAGACAAGGCAGCTCTAAGTGTCAAACGGGTGGATGCCAGAAGGGTGAATGTGGTGAAGCACCTCCTTTGGGTTAGTCACAGAACAGTGCCTGTATCTCCATAAGGAGGTGACCATGAACACCTACCAACCAAGTCTCAGGTATAACCCAAGACTGGCCAAATTCTACTGTCTTCAAAGTCATCAATAAGACACTCCTTAATAGAAGGCAGCATCCTCTTCTATTGTAGTCAAAGAGCACTACATTTTTTTCCTATTATGAATTCTCTTACCTAAACCAGATGCATGCTGCTTTCTAAATGGCAGAATTAGTGAAGAACCGGTGGCAGGACACATCACCAGGCTGTGCATCCTTGCTCCATTCCAACCTTTCCTCAGCAAGAAGCACTATTTCAACACTACAGTTTAATCTTTTTTCAATTCACTCCTCTCACCCCTATCTGAATTTCAGAGAAAGAAAAATCTTGCAGGAACAACTGTCTCTCAGATCCTTCACTGATTTGCATGAACCTTGCAATATTTAGTACCAGTATACATTCCTTAAATCTCTAATATTATATATTTTTTGATAAATACTGAATCACTTAACTATAGCAGAATTAAGTGCTGTTTCAGAGACATCCATTACATCAACTGCAACAGAAACAACATAAGCCATGAAAGCCTGTTGGTGGTACTGAACACTGTGGCTGTTGCTATTTTAAGAACTGCTTACCATTAATGATGATCTAAACCTTCCACCAAAACTGCTATTTTACTTGAATTTAGCTTTCATATGCAGTAAGGATATAGTGAAGACTACAAATCATCATCAGAGCTAAACACACAGCAAGGTGACAGTTCAAATGTTACAGATACCTGCAATTTCTAAGTAGTAGTAGTGCAACTTTGCAGCACATTAGAGGAACAACTGTCAATCAACCAAAGCTCAAAAAAATAAGGCATGTCATGGACAACAGACAGAAGTTAATTAAGAATGAAATATGCCAGGAATTGCATCCATTCTTTTTGTTGTCTGTATTCTCAGATTCAGCAACAATAAAAGGTGTGGAATATAATTCTAAACATAAATGATCAAGGCAAAATGCTTTTAAGATATAGAAGTGAGTTCAGATTTATTCACACCTGACTGTAAGCTTCCCTCCCACAGAAGAAGTGATTCAACTTTCCTCTCCCGTGTCTCTCAGGTGGATGCTGAAGCACACAAGCAAAAGCAGGTTTGGCCCTGTTAAACTGATCCTTTCCTGCCATCTAGGGGACACAAACTGATGTGCAGAGGACTGTCTTCAGTTACGTGCAGGAAAACCTTCTATACAAAACGCTTATCTCTACCCAGCAAAACAAAAATCAACTTAACTGAAGAGTAACACACCTACCAAGAAAAAAGAAAGGATTGTCTGTCAACCCAGAAAGTGAGGAAGTCAGAAAAAGCCTAATTTATTATGCCAATTTAGCTTAGAAACTCAGAACTTGATTTCCAATACACCATTAATGTGAAGCCTCAAGTCTCCTGCCTGCATGGTGGGCACACACACTGTGTAAGCATCATGCACCTTCCTAGTGCACTGCCCTCTAGGAAGCAAAACATAGAAACACTCAATGCTGAAAGCTCATCAAGGTAATTTTGGAAAAAGTTAAAGGCTTTTCCAAGACGTGAGTTTCTATTGCTAGTGTTGGCATCGTGGCCACGTTTCTCACACTTGCTCTCCTCACTATCGCCTTCTGGGCTCTTTCACAAGGCAGACTCTAAAAAAGGAAGGAGAAAACTCAGCTAAACACTAAGCTTACTCAAATGCACAGGCAAAAATCCATACAAGTTTTTTCCCACTCCTTTGTTTGGATTTGTTTTGTTCTTACTTTGAAAGGGAACAGTACACTAAAACAATCTCCCTTCACTAAAACAAACAAAGAGCCACGCTTCCCATGGCTGAAACGATGTGACAGTCTCTTTAGGATCAAAGCCGGAGCCTCTCCCGAGATGAAAGGAAGCAGGTGTCCAGCCAAGAATTTTGTGAACTGGCTACAGCTGCACATGATGCAGGCCCCAAGTCTGCCCAAGTGAACGGACTGGAGATGAAATTAAAGTGACAACGCTACCCTTGTGAGATACCTATTCACCAAAGAGCACTCACAAATAAGAAACCCCTCAAATGTAACAGAACAACTCAATTTTATTTTGACAACAAATATTCTGAGCAGCTGTGCACAAGTCCTCTCCCCCTTACTGCATGCAGTATGTTTAAAGAGCTGGAAAGAATCACTCGTTTGGGGATACTGAAGCTCTTTACCACCTACATAAGAAAGTAAAAAAAAAAAATAAACAAATAAAAAGCCATGTGCTAATGCATTCATAGCAGTGCAATATAAATCTGCATAGGACATCTTAATTTCTTGAACTTAATCCAATTAAGATTGTTCTTTGGGAATAGCACATTAAATATAGAATATTTTCAAAGAGCAAAACTACCTGCAACATATTTAATACATTCAAACTAGCAAACACGGAGTATATAGCAATGCAGAAACACATGCAGTATTCTAAGGCACACCTTAAAAAATTATTTTAATCAAATCACCTCTGGTTTAACAGGCACTGAAGTTATTAAAAACAGATCTCTAAAATTCCTACACCTGGCCTTTTTAAAAGAAAAAACCGAAACAAATCACAGCAACAATGCTGTGAACAAACTGATATTATCAATGGAAAACTGTGGCACAAAACGAAATTATTAGGTGATCAAAATCATAGCAATTGTCAAGAATGTTTCATTTTTTAAAGATAGTCAAAGGCATTTAAGTGCCAAGAAATTAAGAAGAACCACCTTCCATTATTCTGACATTTTAAGATCTACAATCTGACCATTTCCTCCTAATGAAAGTTATATGTATTCCCTCAGGTGAGACTGGATTTAGTAATCAAACTATAGATTTACAAATAGTTTTAGCCAGAAGGCATTAAATACAAAATCGTGCCTTTTTTTTTAAACAATCAAAGGACTATACATCCAGATAGTGCTCTTTATAACTATTCAGGACTATGTTTTGAATTACATAAAAATAAACCTGAAAACAAATCTAAATTGCAAACTGAAATTAAGTCACCAAACAAGAAACATCATTCATACTTTTATTTTATTTTTCATTTATATTTTGCTTCCCTAAGAACAAAAAAACCCTTATTTTCACACATTAGAACAGCTGAACATCAGAGTAAGCAGTTTTAATATCACATTTTAACCTTGCTTTGCATTAATCCATTTTTATGCACTTTTCACTGATTTTAATTATTTTCTGAGTTTTTTGACTTGACACTCATCAGTCTTTCCCCTAAATGTGACTTTTGCTAACCAGCAATAATATACAACTTCATTCAACCAATCACATTTCCACATCTTCTTTTTAACACTTATAACAACATATTTGTTGATACTTTTAAAATTTCATTTTGTTCAAATAAAAATGGAAGCAAATTGAAATTTACAAGGCTTAAAATTTTATTTAAGAAAAATCCGTGTGCTTGAATTATCAAAAGAAGATTTAACAAAAACATTTTGTCATTAAAGGCCTACGCAAAATGGTTCTGGTAATCAGACTCCACGTGGCTTTTAGGCATGCAGAAGTATAGAACGGTGCTTTTGGAAGGCCTGCCAAGCATTTATGCAGGTGAGGTACCTGACTGCTCCTGCACTTCACTAGGAATTAGGTGTCCACTATTGGTTTTGGGGTTTTTTATCCTCATATGGCTTTTTGGGTGTTTAGTGCTTAGGGTTTTTTTGATGCTTAATGTTCTCAATTAACTTCATATTTTTACATTATCTTGATAGATATAACTTCATTCCCTTCCAATTGAATTAAGAATTACTAGGTCCAATTTTTCACCGTTTTTCAAATTTCAGGTGAAGGAATCTAACTCAAACACCGTCAAAACTTCTCTGCTTGTGCAACCAAAAATTAAGGCAAAATAATTTCTCTGCAAAAAATATGAAAACATATGTGACAGTAGGTAAATAAATGTCAAGATTAGCTTCACTCTGAAGTCTACAGACAGCACCATGGTATTGTTTTGTTTATAAATCTGGCTTCCCTTTTGATTTTGCATTCATTTAGAAAACAGCATTCTCACTAAAAGGTGAGGAAGGCTCATGTATACAGAATTTAACAGCACACAGCAGGTCTACACATAACACTGGCTGCTGTGATTCCAAATTTCATTACTGAGAGATTTATTTTTAAAAAGGTATTCAAGTTCTATATGATTACACTAGCACTTAATAACAAAATTTTTATCCACTGTACAGAGATGTATTTTCAAGTATAAGAATTATATCCTAGAACTACATACCAGAGAAACTGAGACTGAAACAGGTTTTTTTTTAAGGCAGAAGTTCCACTGTATACCAGGTTAAAAGCCACCACAATATTAACTATAGTCAACTCATTAAGGACTTAAAAATTTGCATTCAGAACTATTAATTCCACTGCTGGCTAGAACGCTACTGATGTTCTGGGAAGTCCAGCTGGAGATATGGTTATCCTTAGAGGCAAAAGCTATGGCAGAGTAAAGTTAACCTAATCACTACTTTTAATTATTAAATAAACTGTGCTCATTTATGTTAGTAAGTTATACAAATTATTTAGAAAGAGGAAGTATGAAATATTGACAATGACAAAACAGATTTTAAAAGGCTATCATTGAAAAAGTTAGAATACATATTCAGAGGAATTTCAATGCCTAAAAACAGATTCACATATGTTCATCCACTTGAAGATTAGTGTATTAAAAAAAGTTAAGAAAATACTTTTGTGTTTCAGTTCAACTGCACTTGATTCAAGCACAGCTCAGGAGTTGGCTGATATAAATTAAACATGGTCACTGCCTCAGCAGCCAAAAGTACAGAAAAATGTACATGTTCACAGGATAAATAGAAGTCTCTTCTTTTGGAGGAGTTTAAAAAAAAAGTAAAAAAAAGCTATCTCACTCCAATACGGGAGGTCATCCACTCCAAGCCTTGGCATAACCTGAAAGATAAGAGATGTTATTGGTACTAGTTCTATCCCAACATCTTGAAAGTATTTTCTGGTTGATTTTATGTGTAAAAACATCTACTTAAATTAAATCAACTGGAAATGGGATTGAAAGTTGAACAGAGTAAGCAGTGTTTTGAAGTCTGTAGGCTTTAACAGCAAGAAAATGGTCATGCATTCTATTTTACTGAAGCTTGGCAGTACTTAGCATTTAAGAGTAGTGTCTCTCAGATTTACAAGGAAAAAAAAATTAACTCATAAGCACATGGAACCAAATAAGTTTTCTTTTTCTACAGACTTCCCATGAAAGACTGCTTACATGAAAGCTAGAACTTTACATACTAACTAAAAGACAAAGGGCAGGTTATCCAGACTGAATTTTTTAACGAAAAGGCAGTACATCAAGAATTCCAAAATCACATTACAAAATGAAAAGAATGTTTATATTGAATAATAAGACTGCATGGGATCTAATCTGCTTACTAACTCAATCTGCATCTTCATTTAAAAGTCTTCAATTTTAGAACACCGGCTTTCCTTTGATTTTCCAGTTACCTTGATCTAGTTACCTTGTTTGTGCCCCTAAGCTTTACCTTTGTAAAGTAAATCATGACTTAGCTATCCAAGAATGCTAACTTCACTCACACAGGGCTTATCTCCCTAGACTTCTGTCAGATCTTTCCAAGGAAGACTCAACTCAGCAATCTTACTCCAGGATTTTTTTTTAATATGTTGGTCTTATTACCGTCACCATTTAAAGTATTCTAAATATTCAAAGGTTTTTTTACAATAAGAAAGAAGAGGCCCATGATGCCCACTGTTTCTAAACTAAAATTCATATTTATTAATTATTACGTTCCTTCAAATGTCAAATTGGTTGAAGATCTTAGTACATAAGCTGAGTATTCAAAAGTAACTTTAGCAAAATTGGTAGAAGGAAAGCAGAATTAACTCTTAGAATGAAACAATACTCAACTCTTAGAATGAAACAGACTCAATGAAAAACCAGTTTGTCCTCACTAACACATCCCACCCTAAGGGAATTAATGCCACCACTCACTCTTCAAGATATCTCCATTATGTTAGAAAATACTTCATACTAGAAAGTGAGGAAAATGCTTTCACTTCCCATATACTCAGTTGGATTCACTACTTTTGATGTCACAAGACTGCATTATTATAAAGGTTCTACAACATAGCTGAAAAAACCCTCTAAATATTACACATTATAAGAGTGCTTTAAAAATCAAGATGAAGAATTAGCACATTTCACATCTACAAGCAAGGCACTATTCAACTTGTTGAAAAGGCATCCAAAATTGTTTTTGGATCTTCACAGACAAGAGATATAAGGAAAGCTCAGCTTCCCATTTTAGTAATTGGTGGCATAAGGTATATAAATGTCAAAATTAGCTACATTAGCCAGATATAAACAAAATGTTAAATATTGATAACAATTTTGGCTTATGAGAGATCTATGTACCTTTTCATCAAAACTATGTTTCAGTGCTTATCAAAAAACCCAATCAACAAAAAAAAACCCAACCCACCAACTCAGAACCTTCCTACAGATTAGAATGTAAAGGAAGAAAACAGTAGCTTATTTCTTTAAATACACCAAGACATACACAATAAAAGAGTAGTGCACAGAGAGCAGACAGTTATGCCAACAGCTACGTATTTGGGTCAAAGAGTGTTGTTTGGTTTTTGTTTTGGGGTTTCTAACAATAAACTGAAAGACTTTCATATGATCTTGGAGTTTAAGCTATGAGAAAACCCACAAAGTTCAATTAAAAAAACACCCCTCTTGACTGTAAAGAGCAGAAAATATGTTCTTTCAGAAAATCCACATTGGCATCAAGAGCATTCTAAATCAGTATTTTCGTTTGCCACAAATTGCTATACTAAGCATTTACCCTTCTCCTGTCAAAGCACAACAGGATTGAATGTGCCACGGGTGATCCTTTATGGAGCTGAGGGTGAGGTATGTAGATATCTCAGCAGCTGTCATGCAGCCTTTCATGTCCTGCTTGTTTGCAAAGATGAGAACTGCAGCCTTCCGTAAATCCTAGAAATGATTTAGAGTACTCATAACAGTTATTATGAAAAAACTAAAAGGCTATTGTGCTAACTAAATTTCTTAAAAGAACTGTATTCAAGCTAATCTACAATTATACAGGAGCACAGAGTTTTAACTGACCTTCTGCAGTAAAAAAATCATTACATTAAGACTGAAGAATTTATTCAGTTCTTCACCACAGAGGATCAAACTGTAACGTATGATATGACTATCCTTTTGGTGTTGGCCACATGTTCATATATAACTAATGAAAGCCTTGCTAAAATATATTTCATAATGCTCCAAACCATCCAGCCAGCAGAATTATTACTGGCAAACATTTCAAACTCTACTATAGATAATATCTAGCCTGCTAGATATCATTCCCTGGAAATTGCTTTCAATGTCATTAAACAAGTTCTGTAGCGAATAAAAGAGAAATAGATTAAGAAAGCTACCTGAACTCTTGTAAGTTTAATCCTGGTGTTGCAAAAAGGGAGCTGTAACAATGCTGCAGTAGCTTTAGTAACTAGTTAAAAGTTGCTTTGTTTCAGTGTGGAATTTAGAATTCCAAACAGCACTGAGACAAGAACTGGGATGTATGGCTTTGGAAGTGCAGAAGGCTAAACAAATGCAATACTAGGAAGCTGACAGATGCAATTGAAAGTGTCCAATACATTTCAATGTATATTAAATCTGGGACTATTTCTTCATCAAGAGGAAGAAAAACAACAACAAAGTTTTATGATCTAAAGCTGAAAATTCACTTCTACAAGTAGTCCAGGCCAGGCCTACCATTCTCAAGAGATGGCAGATCACAATTTCATAAGAGTTTAAGACTGGAAACTAAGAAACTACATGGGAAAACTTCACCACAAGAAGTCATCCTCCCAATCTGTTTTGGTAGCGTATTTGCTCCTTACTACCAGACTTAAACTACTATAACATAGAACTGTAAAGCAAAAACTCACTTATGCAAAACAAAGCAAGTTTCTCAGAGAAATGAACTGAACAGAATTACTTGCACTGTACTAACTCCTTTTCTTTCAAAAATAAGGAAGAACATTTAGATTTGAAACAAACTTAATTTAGCTTGAGAGTGATCACAGAAGGTTTTAATGTACTTTAGCTAATCCAATGTACATGTTAATGTAGGAAGTTTAAGGGCGTTGACCCAATGCTGAACAACCCAAATAAAAGTACAAACAAAATAATCCATAAGGAAAATGAACTGAAATTAATTTATCCATAGTATTATATATGCTCCTTAATTTTAAGGAACAGGATTAAAACAAACAAGACAAAGTATGCAATTCCATTTTTCTAAAATAAACATTAAAAAAAATGTTTCTTGAAATTTTAACCATTTTACTGAAAGGAGACTGTGGTAGAGGACAATAATTCGTTTTTAAACTAATACAAAGCATAAGATATTTTACAAGTTCGACATTTGCAAAGTAAAGATTGATCTGATTACAATCAAGCAAGCCCTAATAAGAGTGCTTCATAATAATTTTTCTGCTTATTTATAGTTTATGTGGTTTTAAAATGTGACCAACATGCATGCACATTTATTCTCAGACTTTTTTTTGTGACAGTATAATTTTTGTTAGCGCAGGAAGCATGTAATGTTATTTGACTTTCTCAACAAAACTATTATCCCAACTCCCCACCATACCTCATGAGCCAGCATTCTATAAAGTTCTTCTTTTGTAATAGAAAGTCGCTCTCTATCAATGCTGTCAACAACCAGAATGATGAACTAGGGAAAAAAACCAACAGTAGAGTATGTAAGTACAAAGTATAAATTACAGAAGAGTGCATTTTCAAGAGATCACTAACTGCAAGTCTTCCTCTAGAAGAGACATACACTTGCAGAGGACACTAGAAAAAAGTTTTATTATTACAGTCTTTTGCCAGAGCTGTGGGAATCATACCTGAAGATGACAGCTAAAAAAAAAATAATCTAACAATGTCATGCTTGCACATTTCAGAATTATTATTAAGATCTACCTACATGTACTACAGCTAAATCTCCTTTGTGGATTTTCAGGCCATATATCATACTCAAAATAGGTATGTTAGTACCAAAAAGCACCTACAGATAACAGATTGTGAATGTGGATGACAAATGTGCTACACATGTCATCAATGAAAACAGCTGCTACTGTCCATTACTACTTGCATATTCAGGAAATTATAAAACTGAAACAGAAATTATGTATTTTTAAAGAAGCATATTTTACTTTACAGTTCAGCATCATCTCACTCACAAGGCTTAAGAAAGATTATTTCAATCTACTACATCAGATGTCAGAAAGCTATGTACCTGTAGGGCTTAGCATTTTGTTGATGCACATTTCATTTTTACAAAGGACCTGTGCAGTTGGCCTCTCACAACTTTGTACCCTTCCACCTTTTGGTGAAGGCCTTCCAGGCTGTTGGAGGTGGTTGTAGCAGTGATTTTACCCTTTACTACTCCCTCCAGGCACATGCACTTGTGGCCATGCACTTGTGGACTCTGAGACACTGCTAGGTCTGGTACATCAGGCCTCCCATGGGAAGCAATTGTCACTGGTATGAAAATTACTATTACCCACTCTTTCTGCTCCTTGTTTGGTACCTTCTATTTTAAAGCCTTGCACTAGAGAGGTAAAAGACACAGCATTATGCAGTAGGTAACACTCAAGCAAATCCTCATAAGCATCACACAACAGTATTTGCACACAAACCAGAACAACTGATCAACACTTCAGCACTTGCCCTGCCCAGTGTGCTCCGAGCAGTGCTAACAGCATCATGGGGGGGGACAATGAGTAGCAAGACCAAGCACCTTCTGATGAAAGTTATGCAGATACTATAATAATAATAAAATAAATTACAAGGGACATATGCTACACTGGAGAGGAAATCAGGAAGATTACATTCATCTGACAGATTCCATTACTCCTATGCCCAGATGACAGTACTTCTCCACCCCTTTTCTCCTTTACTGTAACTCTCTTTGTTCACCCACAAACCCAATAACTTAACCATGGGACCATGGAAGCTCCCTCCCTCCCCTTTCTTGTCCTCCCAAATTTTTATCTTTAAGCCTGTCTCAACATCCTCTCTGTAAGAATATGATCTGACACTTAAAACAGAATTGCAGAATTAGCCATATTAACTTGAAACTAATTAGAACAGGTATGCACTAAAATGCTTATTTGTGGGACTTTTACATTATTCCAAAGATTTTGTGTAGACTGTTCCAACTGGCACACAAGGAAAGAGAGAAAAGAGTCACAGTAACAAAAAAAGGAGAATTAGAAATCACTGCTATAATTCTCCAACATATGCTCCAAATCACTTTGCCTTAGAAAATTAAAGAGATTCATTAGCCATTGAAAATGACCACAAAGAATGAAAAACTAAGTCAATTTAATGCTGCTGTGACTTTGAGATGCCTAGCAGATGAGGAGGAACAGTAAAGGAATTATTCATATCAGGGAGGCTAGGATTGGCATACTAAACAGATCTCTTTTCTTCCTCAACTGTTTCTAGCAGACAAAGCTTCTAAGTAAAAGGAAAGTCCTTCTTTCCAAGGACTAAAAGGCACTGGGTTTCAAACACTTACTAGCCAGAATATGATGAAGAACATCCCAAAAATATCAGAAAAAAAGTAGTATATGCATCTCTCCAAATTCCAAAATCAAAGTTACTCAAGGAACAAAAGCCAAGAACTTACTGCTCTGTAGCAGATAATGCTGGCAGAAGTGTCTTCAACCTCATGTGTGTCTTAGATGTAGCTATACTTTTCCAGATAAAATGAAAAATTAGTTTAAAATACTAGAGATAAAGGTTGAGATGTCATCACCAGGCTTTCAGCAGATCTGGGACGGATTTTTAAGCTCCACTCTCTCCAAGAGAAGCATAAGACAGAAAAATCTCATTTTACAGGGGGATGGAATACTTACCTAATGAGCAGTATCTACAAGAGATCTCTCCTTTTAGCAGAAATTGTAAGAAATGAAGTCTCAAATAGTTTACACCAATGTAGATGTCTCAAAATGACTCCTCAGAGATTATATGTGCATTTTGTATTGATAACCTTTTGGCAGCAAAAAGGCTGGCATAAAAAACAAACCCCCAAAAGACAACTGACGCTGAATTCCAACCTTTCCAGCAATGGCAGCTTTGCCAGCACCTCATGACTATTGCAAAGCCAGACTTTCCTTTACCCTTGGATGAAAGCCACAAGTTGGTGAGCTTTTTAAATACTGCTGCCTAGAGAAAGTTTCATTCTTCATCCTTAACTATCATTGTCTCAAAAACATTTCAGATTAGACGTTCAGAAGTCAGGTTGACCACTGCAAATCCTCACTAAATTTGGAGATTACAATGCAAAATTTTCATTTTAACCACCTTAAAAAACTGTGCAAGAAATCTGATCTGAAATGTATATTGATATCACTTATTGCCCAGGAAAAAAGTCTAACTTCGTAGTTTATATCATAGATCAAACAATATCACTGTAAAGTAAACAGGAAAAATACTTCAAATATTACCAGAGAATTGGCTGCATACCAGAGATACCTCACACTTTTTGGGTTTGTTCTTGCTCAACAGGATTTGAAAACAATACAGCTGCAATCTTCATAAAAATGTACCAATATTCCTAATAAATAAATATAATTTCTAACCAACTTGCAAAGCAGCTTCTCATACCTCTGTGTTTGAATAATAGGTATTCCACGATGACCGTAATGATTCTTGTCCTCCAATATCCCACATCAGGAAATGAGTGTTTTTCACCACTATTTCTTCTACATTGCTTCCTATGGTTGGAGAAGTATGAACCACCTCATTCATTAAACTAAAGGAAACAATATCACACAAACAACCAATCAGTAAAATCCACAAGGCTAGTTACAGCTCAGTTATAATAAATTTGTTGTAGAAAAAGTAAATATGTGTAACTAATTAAAAAATATTAAAAACCAGGCATATTTTAAAAAAGCTATATATTTGAAATTTATGGAAAGCACTGACTGTAGACATGCTTAAAGACATCAGCAGTGAAAAATAAGCACATAAAACACATAACAAATGGATAAGCATCTGCATTTTAGGAGGATTCTCTTCTTAAAGGACATTAACAGATACTTAAAAATGCACTTGTCTTAAATTAGAAGCTGATATTCTAAACATCCCAAATATGGGAATGCTGAACTGTGCAAAATATAAATCAGAATATAATTTTATTAGAGCACTCTACTTAGTAACTCAATATTACAACAAATCCAAAGGACTGTTTCGTTCCACAGCTGAAAATTCTTCAGTTCTACCTTTAAACTTTCTCAAAAACGCTTAGGGAAAAAAAAGTATTTTTGGAAAACATACTCTGCTGCTTTTGTATCAAAACATATGGACAGTAATTTAGCTACATCCTCCCTCTTTTCTACAATTACAATAGTAATTATGGTCCTGCTGACGTTCCTGAATTTATCATGGATATTCTCGTAATGCTGGCAAGATTTGGGTGCAATGATGCTATTGAAAATGCCTAAGGTAGAACCTGGGCAAGATGAAACACTATTTTAGGAATTTTCCATCACAAATTTTAGACACGGGAACTGGGAAATGTTTGGAAATATTTATGGACTTTTGCAGAGTGGCTAGAATTTCCATTAATTTAAAAACACTTCCTTGTCTGCAGTTACTGGCAACAGGATTATTTCTATGCTTACAAATTCAGATGGGCTGTGATGGCAAAATATTTGCAGTTCACTTTGTGCTTGTATGTACAATTTTGTTACTCAATTTACAGTTCGGTTTTAAAGCATGGCAGTTCCTTCTCTTATCCTTTAAATATTTACTCTGTTTAGAACAACTAATACCTTTCATGTACAAACTGTGATCTGGAATCCTAGAGATTCTGCCAGGTTACAAAGCTGAATTTTCAATGATTAAACAGTGACAAATACTAAAATGCAAACAGGAAAACAAAGCAGTTCATGTACTTACAACTGGTAAAGAATAGTAGTCTTTCCAGCATTATCAAGTCCTACTATGATTACTTTGTGCTCTGGATATGAAAAGAAAAAAAAAAAAAAAAAAAGAGACAAAAAGAAATTACTGAAAACAGCAACAGTTATAATTCTGGTTAATCACTTTTCCTTACTGAAGAAAGCAACTGCTTGTTTGCCTTATTTCAATAGCTTACACAGAATAGTGGTGACTTCAGGACAGAAAAAAAAGCCAAACAAAACTACAAAGCCTCATCTTCTCTCGAGACTACAATCTTGGGAAAATCAGCACTGGAGATCTTCAGAAGGGAATGGTTACTTCATCAAAAAAATCTAGTTTTAGAAAGAAAAGTACAATGAAAAAATGTAACTCATAGCAGCATATCATCTTAAGAACATCACCAAACAACCAAAGACTGCAAAAACATTAGCCTAATGGTCAAGGCTCAATAACAGCCACTTCTGAAGGGACCACCGTTATCCATACAGTGAAATCTAAGAGGGATTTTGAACAGACTGCAAAGTCCAACTTTGCTACTTCTAAATGGGAAGTCATAGAATGACAGAATGGTCAAGGCCTAAAGACACTTCTGGAGGTCACCTAGATCAACCCCCTTGCTCAACCAGGGCCACCTGGAGCCAACAGCCTAAGACCACGGCCAGATGGGTTTTGAATGCATCCAAGGACGGAAACTCCACAGTGTCCCTGGACAACCTGTGCCCACTAGTGCTCAGTTTCCTGACGCAAAGAGAGAACCTCCTGTGTTTCAGGTCCTGTATTGCCTGGTCCTGTCACTGGGCACCACTGAGACAAGTCTGACTCTGTCCCTTTTCAATCTCTTTTCTCATATGTGAGATGTTCCAGTTCCTTAATCATTGTTGTGGCCCATCACTGGGCCCTCTCCTGTGCATCCATTTCTCTCTTGCCCAGAGAAAGTGCCCAGAACTGGACACACTACTCCAGGTGAGGCCTCATCAGTGTCAAGCAGAAAGGAAAGATCACCTCTCTCAACAAAAAAATATTTTTTAAATTTTAAAAATAAAACCACTCTTCCCTGCATCAGACAAACCCAGACCTTCCCTGCTGCAAAGTCCAGTTTATAGAACAGTCATCTTCCAATTGCTGCAATGTTAATTTTTCCAGGCACAGGGAAACAAAACAGAAAACAAACAAACAAAAAAACCCTTCAGAATTTATATGCTTCTTTGTAAATAATCCTTCTTAGAATTTCAAATCCAGCAGCACAGCCAATTAGAATAGTGGTTCTTTTGCTACATGTGTGAAGTTAAAGATACCAATCCACCTACTGACAAAAAAGCAAGTCACTTGAGATCAGTGAATTTGCAAATGGATATTATAAGTAAAATTTACTTACAAAGTCTGTGAACAAACTCACTTTTGAAGAGATAATATTTACAATTCTAGGGCATTTTTTCTAAAGCAAAACATGGTTCACAGCTTAAAGATTTCCTGTAAAATACCGCATTTGATCTACAAGACTTATAAGTTGCAAGAAAATTGGAAGATCTATCACAAATATCAAATTGGTAGGGCTTTGTCCAAAAGTGGGTGGTTTAAGGAAAAATTAAAGTGTTTGTTTTCTGGGTTTTGTTTTGGTCTTAAATCTATTGATATATAATTACTTAGGTCTTTTCATACTGAAAGTGACTGTAATGAAACATTCCTGTTTGGGAATTTTAGAAGTTTTGCTATGCAGTACCATCATAACAAATGCTGAAATGTATTTCCTTGTGCCAGTTACCTTACTACTGCATCCTGTCAACACATTCTAAAGAAAGATCTTTTCCTGGCCTTAACTCTAGTAGTACTTCTAGCCCCATAAGGCACAGTGTCAGTAATAAGTAACCTTTCCCAATACATAAATACTATGAAATCCTCCCTGCTTTCAATGCTGATAAACCATGCCTCATAGCTTGACTCTCCATCTCTTCAAATTCAGTCAAAGAGCTTTCAAAGTTCAAACACAGAAATACCCTTTAGTTGTTTTCAAACCAGACATGTTGTCAACTCTTGCCTGGAAGAAGATGACCCTACTTTAGCAACATTCCGTTTGAAGTTATTTTCAAGGAAGAAAACGAATTCCAGTCAGGCATTACATTGCTCTTTCTCATCTTCACATTACAATACAACGCTTAGGTGTGAATTATTGGAGTGTTGGACAAAACAATATCACTCTACTTAAAGTAATGAAAAAAATCTCCATTGAGATGACTGTTTTTGAAAGCTACCAAAGTGTGAATGGTTTGACATTATTTGGAAAAAAAAAGAACATCTTATCTGTGTTACTTCATAGTCAACTGGTATTTCACACAGTAACTGAATAAGCACAAACAAGAAACAGTCACACAGGTGTTAACTAATGGTGATCTGGGGATGAAAATAATAAGATGAACGCTTAAGTATCTCAAGCAGTTTCCACCTTTTATTAATGGCAGTTGCCATTAATACTATAGTAATGGCAAACTCTACATATAGATATATATTCTAGATTATTATTCTATATTTCCATTCTATAGTTCTAGATATAGAACTATAGTAATGGAAAACTCTTCACTTACAAACACATTCAAAGGTTGAATTTCTGTCTAGTTTGGTTAAAATACAGAACATTTACACACAGATGTGCTTTAGAGGAAAAACATGTGAACTTAAAAACTGCCAAACTAAGAGAGAACAGAATTTTAGCAAGACAAGTACTTGTTTACAAGAGGAACTAGTAGAAGATAGATGCCGCATTTAGGAGAAAGGACAGTTATAGGGTAAACCACAGGCAGTGATTTATTGGTGTTCTGTACTTACAGACTAACCCAGGTTTCTCCCTTTCACTGGCTGGTATTCAAACTCATTTGGGGTTGTATTCATGAATATCTTCCCAGTCCACCATGTTCTTGGTAAAGGAAGAAGAAAATTCATAACAAAGTTGACAGAGCAGAAGAGAAGAGCCTTTATTAATCAGACAGGAAGTTGGGGGGGGGAAGTACAAAAAGTAAGCATATGCAGGTGGGAAAAAAGACAGTATTAGACTACTCTTTAAGAGAATCCAAAGACTTCTGTTATATCAACCTTTCTTAACTCACTGTTAGAAAAAAAAAGTAGTATTGTTAAAAAAATCTCTGCCAGTCTAGTATTACAAAACCACAGGACAGTGAAAATTATCCTCTTGCAGATGTTAGAAGAAAGACATAATATATTCTTTTTTTCACTTACTCATCTATATTTCTCTGCTGTAAAAGGGTCCAAAACTGAAGATTCAATTCACACAACTTTGTCCTGTCCTCTTTTTTGCAAAAATTAAAAAAAAATAAAAAAATAATAATAAAAAAAAAATCTAAATACAGTAACAATGAGGCTCTTCCAACACACTTAAAAGAAGAAATGGGTACCAGAAAGGGTACCAATACTTTTCAGACAAAACACACACATCTACTTTCAAATACTCAGGATCTTGGAGGCTTCAAAGTTGAAGACCAAATGCAGACAGAAGTTTGCTGAAGAGGAGGCAGAAGGAGTCGCGTATTGCCAAAGGTCAGAGGGGTTTCAATACAAATACTCAGTCTGCATACTAAAAGCTACCTTAGAGTCTTCTTTAAAGCACAAAAAGAACTGCTTAAATACATCTTGTATCTCCAGACTTGATTACAAGAAAGTAGAGAAACTGTCAATAGCATTTAGCAGTCCTTGGAACCAAAATCGATTTGGTTTTCCAGATAATGTCTCTTCCAACCTGACTGTACAGTCTGGGAACTGTCAGCAAGCCTAAGTGAACTGTGGAGTTCCAGAAGTTCCTTGAATTAGAGCTTACCATTAGTTTTCTTAAAGCAATTTTTACAACTGTAGCAATTATTCTGACTACCTTGAAGACTCTGAACAACAACCATTTTAAAAAAAATTAAAAACCAGATTTGTGAGTTTCTTAATGAACTTAGCAGACACACATGAAAAAAACAAGGTATTGACAACTGTCAGTTACCCTTATCAGCGTTGCTGACATTCACTTCTGGTTTTTTCCTTATAGTTTCATTAAGGGCAATCTTGATAACATTGATAGAATATGCCACACAAGTTTTACTCAGCCATGTGATAACACAGGCAGTAATTTAAGTTGTTCCACCATTTATTCATATTACTACATTTTACTTAGAAGACTGTGCCACTTGAGTACTGCATCATAGCTTCAGCTGGTCATTTTTGAAACCTGATTTTTTTCTTTAAACTTCTAAAAGTAAGTCATTTTTATAATAAGTGTAAGTAAGTTCAATCTCAAATCACTTAGTAATTAGCCTTAATTGACTGCAGGGCACAAAATTTTAAACAAAAACAATACTTGAGGCAATGGTTTTTGTCAATTTTAAAAAATAAGGGAAAAGAATCAGGAAGCCACTAGAAAGTCACCTAGGAAAGAGACAAATTTCTATTTTAAGCCCAATTGCTTCTCCTATGAGTAAAAGTACCTCTATTTCCATTCACGTAATTCAGTTACTACTTGATTATGACACAATATATATTGAGAGCTGAAAGGCACAGAAATGCTTATATTCCTCCCTCCTTCAGGCTTTAACCTCTGCACTGAAAAGGCCCAGAGACCAGAAAACAAGATTAAATAAGGCCTCGGAATACCACCACCACCACCACTCAAACAAAACCAGCCACTGTTTAAAATTAATGACAAACTCAAACTGGAAAGGAACCCTTCCAAATCCACAGAGCTAAGTAGATATTCCTTGACAGACTATACTCAGACTGTTAACCTTCCTCTCTTTCATTAGTCATTGACTCATGGATCAGCACAGGCATCACCCAGTTTCCTTAAACTGCTTTACACTGCAGCTTTTCTTATTTCATAATCTCACATACCAGATTTGGAGAGCAGATTGTGCACTGGCCACATAACATTATTTTAACTGTTGCATTTTCTCACCATGAGCCAGTTTGGATTTGGCAAAATAGGTTAACCATAATCATAATGGGCTGAACCAACTGGAACGACTTCTATTTCATGTACAGTGACTTGAAACAGAACAGACAGATTCAACTCCCTTGTAGGACCACTCAGATGCTACCCAAGAAACAGGGCTAAAAC
>JAWWLV010000088.1:19303797-19344794 GCA_035041135.1 Platyrinchus mystaceus
GTGACTTGAAACAGAACAGACAGATTCAACTCCCTTGTAGGACCACTCAGATGCTACCCAAGAAACAGGGCTAAAACAGCTGTATACAAGTAATAAGAAATGCTGCAGGAATAGGTCAGTAGATAAATTACTCAACAGAAACTTAGCACAAGAATGTCTTTACACACAGATTAGGTCCAGCCTCTTGACCTTCCTTGTGGTATCTTATCCTTACCACTGGAAAAGCAGGTAAGAGAATCAAACTGCAAAAGTAGTAAAGAAGACTTGTAAATTAATAAGAAGACATTCATAGCTTTAGTAGGACCTAAGGGTATCTTCATTACAAGGTTTTCCTGCCAGGCAGAAGTCACTATGAATGAACTCAACTTTATTGCATATCACACAGTTATTGCGACAGCACTGAACCCCAAAGCACGAAAACACAGTGGGCTTATCTTAAGATGTTAGTTTTCTTAAGATGTGCATTTTTCAGAAAGCTACACACATATCTTCTTCCCACAAATTAACAGCATTAACTCACTGGGAGATATTTCTTTAAAGTTGTCCAGACATTATTGATCAAGTACCTTTCGAATTTGGCACCTTCAGCTTGGCTATTATTCACATCTATGTAAAGCAAAACTGCAGTGCATAATTAATAATACTCAAATGAATTCCCAATGATGCCCTGCTCTGTATTTTCCAGCACTTAGGCACACCTCCTCCCCCATGCTCTACCTCATGGAACACAGAGAGCACTTTCCAAATCTTTGCTCTGTTAACCTTTCATTTTGCCAGTATCAAGTGCTCCAGACTATCAGCACAACTCACACTAACCACGATGAACTGAAACTATCCTCCTCCCACATTGAAGTCTATCTGCATCTTTGGAATACTCTCTCTATACAGTCAAAATCAGTGTGAAAGGTACTATGCTGGTCTGCTCAACAAGCAGCTTCACAGGACAGCCTATGAACTCCCCAAGGAATTGTCTAGATTTGATGTAACTAGAAGAGCAACCAAAGTCAACTCATAAACTATCCTTCGTTATTAGTAATGATATTATTTAGAGAAAAATAGCTGTATAATTAGAGCATACTTTCCCATTAGATGGGTCAAAACTTTCTGTTTGAAGCAAACTTTCTGGAATAGGAAGTTCAATTTTGGTCATGAAAAGAAACTCACTTTCTTTTCTATGGTCACCACAAGAGGGAAAAAACCAAACCAAAACAACAAAAACCAAACCAAAGATAACTTCAGCAATAAAACAAGATCAGAACACACCCCAGAAACTTCTTAATGGGATAAAAGCCAAAGAGTAAATATTTCATGATATCATCTATCTTAACTGTGAAACAAATTTTCATTAACATTTTAAATATATGAATGCATTGGGTATGCATGGTGAGGTTTTGATAGTGGGGAGGGCTACAGGGGTGTTTTCTGTGAGAAGCTGCTAGAAGCTTTTCCTACGTCTATGGAGCCAATGCCGGCTGGCTCCAAGATCAAGCCCACCAGCAACAGGAGTAACGCCTCTAGGATAACATATTTAAGATGGGGAAAAGTTACTGCACTGATGCAATTGTAGCCAGAGAAGAAAGGAGTGAAAATATGTGAGAGAAACAACTCTGCAGACACCATGGTCAGTGCAGAAGGAGGAGGTGCTGCAGGTGCCAGAGCAGAGACCCTCCTGCAGCCTGTGGGAAGACCAGCTGTGTCCCTGCAGCCCATGGAGGTCCACAAGGGAGCAGATACCTACCCGCAGGATGTGAAGGACCCCATGCCAGAGCAGGTGGATGCTCAAAGACGGCTGTGACCCCATGGGATGCCCATGTTGGAGCAGTCTCCTTGCAAGACCTGTGGACCTGTAGAGAGGAGTCCACTTTGGAATAGGTTTGCTGGCAGCATTTGTGACCTCGTGGGGGATCCACCCTGGAGCAGCCTGTTCCTGAAGGACTGCGCCTTGTGGAAGGGACCCATGCTGGAGCAGCTAGTGAAGAATCGGAGACCATGGGAAGAACACACAATGGAGAAGCCTGTAGAGGACTGTCTCCTATGGGAGAGACCCCAAACCAGAGCAGGGGAAGAAGTCCTCCCCTTGAGGAGGAAGGAGTGGCAGAGACAATATGTGATGAACTGACCACAGCCTCCATTCCTTATTGCCCTGAACTGCTGCAGGGAGAAGGCAGAGAGAACGGGAAATGAAGTTAGTCCTGGGAAAAACAGGGTGGGATGGGGGGAAAGTGTTCACAGTTTTTGGGTTTATTTCTTATTACCCTGCTCTGATTTGATTGGTTATGAACTAAATTAATTTCACAAGGTGAGTCTGTTTTGCCCATGACAGTGACTGGTGAGTGATCTTTCCCTGTCGTTATCTCAACCCAAGAGACTTGTGTTATATTTTCTCTCCTGTGCCCAGCTGAGGAGGGGAGCAATAATGTAGTTTTGGTGGGCATCTAGTATCCAGCCACCACAATGAAGAATAACTTTTCTTGCTGGAAATAATATACAATAACAGAGACAATGTGTTTTACTGAAGATAAATACTGACATCATAAGGTACCATACAGAACAATACTAAAAGCCACCAGTTATCTCCTGATCAGTTCTTTGCTTATAGATCTCTTTGGAGTCTTTGGAGTTCTTCATGGAAGGAAAGGATTTGCAGATTGCATCACCTGATGAAAATCAAAACAGTATTCAGTATTTTTCTGGAGAATAGGGGAAACCTTGAATCTTACCAAATAGATTTGATAGTTCAGAAAAATCAAAAAATCAACAACAGCAACAAATTTAGAAGACTGGTAGATGACTTCAGGAATGATGTGGTAGGATAGCGCATACAGGAGAAAGATAAATGATCTGGGACTGGGATCCCTCCCAATTCCATCCCATGAAAGTTTGATACACAGATATCAATGTGTACACACACTGAGGCTTTGCTCTTTTATTTACAGAATTAGAACGGGTTATGTGCAAACACAGTAACAAGATGATTAAAGGGATACCAGGTGTTTATGCCTCCAAAAACTTGCAACAGAGCACTGAACAAGAAAGTTTATCTGCATTCTTAGTAACTTTAAAGTGGAAATGAAGCATGCATGTGGAAACTTGATGAGAAAACAATTAACATTAACATCAGTTTGCCTTCTCCAAGCTCAGGCCCTCAAGGAAAAACAATACAAGAGATAAATTCCTTGACTCTCTATTTTCTAACCAAAGAAGGCTAGGTAAACAAAATTCATTAAAACAAATAAATTAACAGATAAACCCTAATTTTCTATTTTTATGATAACCATCTGAGTAAGGGTGGTGGCAGCCACAAGTTCTGAGCTCTGGATTAGAGCATGAGCCACGACTGCGGGCCTGAGCTGGAGAGGAGAGCATGGAAAGCAATCCTATCCCCTTATGACCTTTTTGTTCTTGGCTGGAGAAGTGATTTTCTTGGGTCACTAACTGTATTTAACTAGCATCTTTGCCAAAACACAAACAGATCTTTACCTCGAAGGCCCCAACACGTTTGGCGTTTGTGTTTTTTTCCTTTAAACTGAAGACCAAAATAACATGACTTTAATAGAAGACCTCGACTCAAAAAACGAGGGTCTGCAAACACAAACACGACCACCATCATCGTCCATCAAAGCCTCAGCCGCGATCGCGGTGGAAAATCCCGGTCCGAGAGGCAGAGCCGTGCCCGCCGTGCCATCCCGGGAGCGCAGCGTCCCAAGGGCCGCCCGGGGCACACGGGACGCTTAACGCGGCCGGGGAGGAGGGGGCGAGGAGGGACCACCTCGGGAACTGAGACAAAGCGACCCCGAGCATGAGGCGCCGCGGCACCAGCGCTCCCGGCGCTGCACAAAGAAAAGCCCAACTTTTGGCTGGGCGGGCCCTCAGGAGAGACCCGGCGACCGGAGCCGGCCCCGAGCTCCCCCCCGGCTGCCCGCGGCCCCCGCAGCCCCGCGGGCTCCGCTCGCCGTCCCGCAGCCGTCCCGGGCCCGCGCGCCCACCTTGGCTACCGAAGAGGCTCCACAGCTTGGCGAAGATCAGGCCCATGCCTGGCCCCGGCTTCCCACCGAGCCCTCTGGACACCCCGGGCTCAGCCAGGCGGCGGCGGTGGCAGCAGCAGCAGCAGCTCCCCCGGCTCCCTCCAGCAGCGGCCCCGGGGCGGCGGGAGTGGGAGGGCGGTGGGAGGGGCGGGCACGCGGCACCGCCCCGCCCCGCCAACGGCCGCACGGCGGGGCCGCCCCAGCGCCGGCATGGCGGGCGCGTCACTGCGGCGGCAGCGCGGGGCGGGCCGAGGGCAGCGCCGCCGGGGGCCGGTTGCGAGCAGAGTCTGGGCGTCCTCACGGGGCTCATGAAGGGACCACGGGGCTGGGGCCGGGCACAGTCGGGAGGAGGGAGCCGCCTCATCCCGCAAGGGAGGGGAGCCGCGGTGCCCGGCGTTGCAGCGGGAGTAAAAGCGTGTGAAAACAGCTGGGCTCGCTTTCAGTGATGTACTGCAGGTTCCTGCATACTGAGCTCTTAAGCGGGTACCCGGGTTTTATCACTCAGGAGAGGTCAGTAGGAGAGCACGAACCCTGCTCCGCCCTAGACAGACAGGGAATCCACAGGCACTTAGATGCAGGAAGGGTGGAAGTACAAAACCTGTTATTATAATCCACTCATTTCAGCTTTTTCAGAGGAAAAACATTATAAAAAAAAAAACAAAGCGCTCTCAGCAACGTCTTGTCCAACAAGCTCGGGTACCCTCGGGGTTCTGGGCCTGCCCTGTTCCCGCCCTCGCTGTCCCGTAGTGGGGTACCCGGAGCGGGTACGGCGGCTGCACCAACTCCCCTCCCCGGCGTTCCCGGCTCCCATGGCGACTCCGCACAGGCGGGACTTCCTGCGGCCGCCCCGGAGGAGGCGGGACCGGCCCGGGCCCGGCGGTAGGTGGGGGCCGGCGGCGTGTCGGGGTCTGCGCGGGACGGTCGAACGCGGTTCGGCAGCGGCACCTGTGTGCTCTGTCCTTGTCGTGGTGTCCCGGCTCTCCCTTAGTGTCCGTCGAGGCTGACGGGGTGGTGGTGACGGTGGCACCTCCCCAGTACCCCTGGGCTGAGGTTCCCCGCAGGGCGGCGAAGAACTGCGTGTCCCTTCGCGTGTCCTCTCCCATCCCGAGGTGTTTTCAATAATGGACGGATGGGGAAATAAGGGAGGGCGCCTCAAATTCCCCTCCCCACAGCAGTGAGCTGACTGACTTTTTCGTCGTGTGTGAAAGGGTGGGGAAGGGAGGTTTGAAAGAGTCGGCATCTCTGGTGCTGACTGCGTTTGACAGCTCGCAGTGTCCATGTGCGTAGTTAGATCAAAGCGCTGGTCCGGCGTCGCGTTCTTCGCTGCAGTTTCCTCGCCACTGAGGCACAGGGAAATCTGCAAGGAGATTGTGAATAGAGAGAGGAAGCTCCCTCCTCAAAGGCTTTCTTCTGAAGTCCGTCAAGCCTTTACTGTGTACGGCACAGCAGGTCTGGGCAAAACAGTACTTCTTGTAGGTGTCGAACCTGCCACCTGCTGAACGCTTGAAGTCCGACTGTTGTACTTGGAGGGGCACTAGGCTGTGTCCCTCATCCGCCTGGCTTCCTGCCGTGTCTGAATTTATAAGCCTCTATCCCTTCTCGACTGTGTTTCGTAGCCTCGAAGATGGCAAACTATTCATTTTTTCTGTATTTGAAAGCAATTCCCTATGTATCGTAATCACCCTTTTTCTAAGCTACATTGCGTCTTTTCTGAGATAATGACCACGGAAAGGGCACACATACCCTGCTCAAGCTGAAGGTTATGTGGGTGTGCTCTGAACCTCCAGTTGTGTGGTTTTGACATTTCCAGGCAGCTTACAATGTTTTTATTCTTTTGAAGGCTCTTTTTAACTGAGGAATTGGTTTTCGGCTGTGTATTGTTCCTCTCCCTGAAATAAGCACATCTGGTATTTGTCATTCGAATGAATGTGTTGAGTCCACATACCTTGCAGTTCCTGTGACAGAGAAGTTGTTCTGCAGTCACGTGTCATAACAGGTTCTATAGACTAGTATGGTCAAGTCTTAACTTCTCCTTTAAGGCATTCTGTGACTTCCTGCAATGTTCATTAACTGTGGTTAAAAGCATAGATGTGGGTGGCATCATGCTTCTGTGTGAGTCTACCTGTCTATACTGGGGGAATTAAAATCCCCTTGGTACCATTTTTACCCATTGATGGATGCCAGACCCCCCTTCCTGAAACCCTTCTGGGTAATTCCCCCCAGATTATATACTGGGCATGACATTCTGCGGTGTGGAGTATCCCTTTGGTCAGCTCGGGTCACCTGACCTGGCTATGCTTCCTCCCAGTTTCTTTTGCATACTTCCTCGCTGGCAGAGCATGAGACAAGAAAAAAGTCCTTGACTTAGGATAACCACAACTTAGCAAAAAATCAAAACATCTGTCTGTTATCAACACCATTCTCATTCCAAATCCACAACACTGTAAGAGTATCTGAGAAGAAATTAACTCTACCCTAGCTGAAACCAGGACAACAGGACAGGATTTAGAGGTGGTAACACTTGCTTCATATTTCAAACACTGATACAGTGGCCTTGGAAGGTATGACTTGGAAGGAGGTGACAGCAAGGAAACCAGTAGCCTCATTTTAAGTTGGTTGCAGGTGCTAAACATGTTCATGAATGTATTTTGAACTGTAATTAAGAGTAGTGTTGAGTACAGTGAAATTGCATTATTGAAACAGAAGAATCAGCTTAGTTTGTGAGTACCTCTCACGTTACATTTATAAACTTAGAGAATATGATAAGAACCACTAAGAAAATATTTTGCTTATTTCCATTCCTTACCAGCAGATTTTATAAAGGAAGATGTCCTTTTTTCCTAAAATCTCTTTCCAGTGTGAAGTTGAAGAGTATCTCACCAAAGTGTTCAGAAATAAGGAGGTATGTGACATGGATACTACTAATCATCAACAAATAATACAATTTTTGGTGTTACTTTAATACCTTACAATAAAGTAATTGTCCTCACATTAGACACAGAGTTTTTATATAAAATATTTTTATATTTAAAATATTAATATTTATGGCCATTGGCTCAAAGTAACATAAATATTTAAATTAAATTTAACATAAATCAGAGAATTGATCCCACTGAAGAGAGATCATAGATAATTACCCACTTATTAACCACATAATATTGACAAGAAATACTCCCTTACCCTGGTATAGAACCAAAACTATGATAGACAATCTGTTATTTCCTAATGCCAAAGGATAAAATAATTACATTTTTTATATCAGTATGAAAGTTACTAATTCGTAGTTTTGAATCTACCCTTCCATTTTCTTAGGACCGCTTTTTGTACAGTGTCTCTATCACGGAGTAGTTACTTTTGATACTTGCTGCAGACTGTTTGCAGTGATTTTAAAAATACAACTGTTTTTCCAGTGAGTGCTTTTCAAGAAATTTATGAGGCTTCCAGTGGAATTAGATTCCAGATATTGACATTTCTCACTGTTGCACACCACATAACCATGTTCCTCCATTTCTTTGGAGTTTTTATTCGGTGGTGTCCTTTTACACTGTGAATCTCTTTAATATAAAATCTCTTCTTTCACTTTCAGCTCATCACAGCGTTAGGTGCACAGGAGGCAGAGAATAAATATCAATCTCTGTTAAGTCGTCTATCTCATCCACCAAGTTTTACAACTGTAAGAGTTAATACCCACTTGGCCTCAGTAAAACATGTGAAAAAATTGCTGTTTGAAGAGATCCAGAAGGTTTGTGCAATTTCTTTGTTACAGCAAAAAGAATAATTCATCTTTTGCCTGATGAGCTTTTCATTACTGGAAAGTATACCTTACCTTAATGCATGCCCAGTAGCATTACCATTATGCAATCATATCAATTTCCTGTCAGCATTAAATGTTAAATGAAAATTCACTGTCTAACAGTTTTCCTCATCTAATCCATCAAAAAAGGTAATAATAGAGGGAAAAGGCAATCAACTCTTTTTCTTGTGGCAGACCCAAACCTTAGATAGGATTGAGGTACTACTCTAGTAAATACTGTAAAGGTGTCGTAAGTCTATAGAAAAGATGGAAGATAAAGGCTGTAGTTCAGTATGCTGTCTTCAGCATGCTTAGAACATTTTTATTTAACATTAAAGAGAATGCCTGTGTATCTTATTGCAGAAACTGTTTAGGAAAGTGAGAAAATCTGTATGTTATAGAAACTGGAGACAAAGTGATGCTCTGCAGCTGCTTTATTTTCTTTTTTTTTTTTTACCTGTTTTTAATCTTTGTATAGTTTTGTGGATTTTTACTTACCTTACTTAAACATTTATTTATCTGATAATATATAAGCCATTATGTTTAAGAAATGTATTATTTTGAAACTGTGTCCTAGATCTTCATTCTGCCTAAAAAGACCCAGTTCTTCTTTAAGTAAATTATTAATGCTAGTGGGTGTACAGGGAGCTCTTGCATGACAGAAGCCAAGATGTTTCTGTGATGCAGTGGCAGTTGACAGTGTTCTGCTGGCTGGAATGGTAATGAGCTATGCTAATTTTAGGTTGATTGTAGAAATCTGGAATTGTGTATTGCAGTATGAGATTTTGCTTCAAGGGAAAAGGCTTTGCTGAAAACTGACTTAAGGCTGGCTTTTCACAAACTTTTTGTGTTTTGAAGTGTGATTAAAAAAGGAATCCACATAACACGGTTTTGAACAAAATTATGGTCATGGATTGTTTTCTTTTTTAAGGGAAAATACTTATTTATCAGAAGCAAACTGATTTATGGTTTTACATCCTTTAAGATTGTAATTTGGAAGGCTCAGGAGAGAAGACATCATCTTTTTTAGATCCAGGAACCTTTACAAAATGGAAAACTGTCTTTTTTTTTGACTATCTGCACAACTCAGCTCTCAGTATCAAAGTTAAGCTGACAAGAAAAATGATAACTATTGCCATCCTGGCATGTTAAGTAAGACAAACAATACACAAGTAGAGTTAAGCAGTGGTTTTAAACTAATAACATCAAAAAGGTAACACAGATTAGACCCAAACTTCTATGGTGGTGTTCTCATGACAACTTGACTCAACCTTCTTTGAGAAAAAAGAAGAAGCCAGTGGTAGGGATATGAGTGTCAAAACACTTTCCCGCTCCCTGAAGTCAGTTCTCAGTCAATCACTTTGTGGCCTTGTTACTTCTCAGTTTATTAAATGTTTAGACTTTTACACCAGTATTTTTACTATTGAGTGTCCCCTTACACACTATTTTCCACCCGTTTTTATCTGTTTTCACTAGCTTTGTTTTTTGTGCTCTACAGGTATAAATTATGAATGGAAAAATAGTTTTCAGTCTAATTAATATTTATTATTAGTAGTCCCTAATAATTATGTATTTTGTTAATGAAACAGCAGTTCAAAGGACTATGTGTTCCAGTTCTTGAGCACCCAAAACTCCAGGACATCCTATTAATTCCTGTCATTGGACCCAGGTTTGAAATTTTCAGTCTTTGGCCTTAAAATGTTGTAACACATTTTACTTACAAATTTCTTGTTAAGCAGTTATGATAACTAACTCACTATAACTGAAGCACAACTTCATTTATATTATGACCTTGTGGACAGTCCTAACCAGCTCAGAATTTTAGTCATTAAAAGATATAAGAAAACATAGAAAGAGTTTTGTGACTTATTTGTGAGACTAATGTTTTATAGGGAAAACTTAACATGAGTGCATCCTCCCTGGAAGGCCAGGTAGGTGGCAGACAGAAGAACTGAACTTTTGCAGTGGAATATAGAACTATAGCTAAATACATGAAGGGTTTTTTTACACTGGAAGAAATCAAGTGGAATCAAGAAGTACTCATAAGTTTTTAAACACAAAAAAATACTTTACAATCACCTGGCCTAGAAAGGATAGAGGATTATTTCTCCATCCCAGTGCAATTTTTTTGTATTCCTGTGTTAGATTCTGGCAGAGTGTGCCAGAATCTGCACTGTTTTGAGGACTGTTCTTCTTCTTGGCTCTTTCTTTTGATTTCTCTGGGACTAAAATAAATCTTTTACATATAATACATAATATTTAAGTACCTTTTCTATTATATTCTGACAAAATCAGTATTTATGAACTAGAGTTTACTTGGGGGGGGTAGTTGGCTTTTTTTTCAGTATACTTTTTTTGAACTGAACTACATTTTGTATTTCTAGGCAAGACTTAAATAAACATCCATCTGAAGTAATTGTTGGAGCCCAGTGTGGATATGCAGTACTTCGAGGAGCACACGTTTATGTCCCTGGAATCATTTCTACCTCAAGATGTAAGAGTTCTCTGAATACACCCAGTTAAGTTGTAAAGCTGACAGAAGAAGTGTCAGCCTTCGATGACAATTTCCAATAAATAGTGACATGAAATTTTTTTCTGTTCATAACTGAAATTTCACCTACACTTGTAATTTATGCTAATTACATTTTTAAGGTTTTTCTGGCTTTTTTTTCCTGAGATTTTTGGTATTTTTCATTGACTTGTAATGAATTAAATGTAATTATTTCTCACCTGGCCTGTTTTAAATTCCTTTTTCTATATGTAATTTGTACCTTAAGTATTACTTCTCAAGGATTTCACTTTCTTGGTCTCATTTAATAACCTTTTTAAAGAGTATTTTCAAAGTAAAACATGTTTTTTAAAGAATTTTTTTGAACTAAATACTGTAACTTTTAATATAGATGTTCAGTTGAACAAATTTACAGAAGTTAGCTGCTTTCCAGTCTTGTAAAGAAAACCCAAAAAACACAGGATGCCACGTCTAGATGGTGCCTGGATGTATCTTGATTATTCAACAGATACTGTTTCCAGATACGTTTTTTCTTCATTCAGTCACAAAGCCACTTACCTTCATCATCCTGACAGATTTTGTTACAGATCTATAAAAACCCTATTTTTTTTTAATCCATTGAAAATTTATTTGATACTATTTGTGTATGAGAGATCCAGTAAAAATCTTTTTTCATTGATGAGAAAAACCTTCAATTTTAATGTCAGATTCTTTAGAAATGGAAATTGTTTCAATGCCTGTGAGACAAGACAAAAAAAATCTACATATACATGCTTTGTGTTAAGCAGCCTATTTATTTTTTATTTAAAGGTCAAATTAACTTTATGTAAAACCAGTATAATTTTGGGTGATTCACCTTATTATTCTATTGTGATGAGATCTACTAATCATCATGGTTCTTATTATTAAACAAAGTGAGTCAGGAAGGCATTTAGCTAGTCACTTCAATTCCCTTTCAGGAAAAGAAAAAGCTTCAAGAAGTTTTAAGCATGTGCTTAAGTCCAATTCACTGAACAGGAATGTTTTTCAATCTAGGACTCAATAATGAAATAAGTATATTGCCCAAGCAGTTGTTGAAGCTGCTTATTTAGACAATGTAATAAATATTCAAATCCTGCTTTGAGTCAGCTAGTGATTTATCATAATTACTGCATTTAATTATGCATGCAACATCAATTGAAAGAAAAGAAAAAATACTATGAAACTTCAGGAACACTTCAGGGGAATTGCAGATAAGAAAATAAAATTAAAGGGCATGCTACCCACTTGATGCCAAATATAATAAGGCTGTATTAAGCACAGATGGTCTAACTAGGGAAAAAAACCAGTACAGCAAGAACACATTTAATCATCAAACTTCCAAGCCAAATGAGGGTAAACTAATGATCGGGGGACTTTGAGTTTAATTTAACTAATTAAACCCTAAGCTTTATGTTTATGGAATGCTGGTATAAGCTACAAAAAGCTTAAGAACTGTATACAGTACTAATGTATTCTGAAAGGACGATTGTCAGCAGAGAGTGAAATAAAATCATTTCTGTTTGAATACTGCAAAACATAATTGGCAGATATGCTTGATGGAAGAGTTAAATTGCTGCAGGTTTTTGTTCAGTGAAGTTTGATCAGACAGTAACAGTGAGCTAACACATAATATTCTGTGTCACATTGTGTAAAAAGAAGCTATGTAAAAAACAAAAATTTCAGTGGCTACCCAACACATACTACCATTTAAAATTTTCAGGTATTTGTGCATAATCAGAAGGCCACTTGAAAATGGAAAAAAAGGATTCCCAAGTGCAATTTAAAGAATTCCTGGGCAGCTGAACTGTCATTAATCTTACTTGTTATACCATCTGGTACCTCCAGACGGTCACTCATGTCAGAAATGTAATTTTGGAAAATTGTTTATTGCTTTCAGAAGAGGCCTTTACTTTTAACATTTTTCATTCAGTCAGTGCAGAGAGCTTGCTCACTCTTCTACAGAATCACCTAAACCGTCCCCCTTTTCCATCTATTTTTGTTCTAACTCATCAAGTTTTTTAAAGTCTGCATGATTACACTTGTAGTGTTTGGTGTATATTTACATACTTTACTGATCTGTTAGGTTTTAATTGGAGATAAAAAACTCTCTAAGAGGATTATTGAGAACAGTTGCCTTAGAGGGAAGAAAACCAGACCAGAACGAGAATATAAAATCACTTGTATCAAAGCAATAGTCAGAGAAAAAGCAGCTATAGCTATGTTCTACCTAGCTATTGAGAGGTCATTAGACAAATTTAGCATTACTGTCTTTATTTAGTACGTGTGAACCAGTGTTGCTTGATGTACTCGTGTGCTTGGAGCACACAGTGAGGACTGGATCCTGAAGAATGTGCTGAAAACTTATGGGTGACCGTGCTGTGATAAAATAAATAAAGTGCAGATTTTGAAACCTCTTAGAAAACAAGGCACACTATCTGACTTGCAGCTTGGTGGTTCTCAGTAGCTCCAGTCATTCGGTAGCCATCATTTACCACCTATCACTTTCAAGCTTTATATCAGTTAATCTTCGTCTTTGATTACATGAAGAAAGTTTAAAGTTTGATATGATACAGGAGTTGAAGGAAGTAGTACTGAAAATCCTAAATTATTTGGTCACTACTGTTTTGTTAAGTGTCATGTTGATCTCAGAGTTTCTGTTCTTCTTTCTGCAGTTGTGAAGGCTGGAGATCTGGTCTCAGTGTATTCAGATATTGAAGGGAAGTGTAAAAGAGGAGCCAAAGAATTTGAAGGAGTCAAAGTTTTCCTTGGAAATGGGATTTCAGAACTGAGTCGCAGTGAAATCTTCAGTTCAAGTGGCCCGTTGAAGTAAGTCCGCCGTAACCGCAATCTACACCTACAAATTTGCAAAGGGAAGGAAGAAGCTGAGAAAAGATTTGAAATGTTCTGGACCCTATGTGAAAGCATAAGATGGCCTTGACTGAGACCTCTGTTCTATGGTGGGATTTCCAGTATTTTTCGGGAGGCGTTTAGTTTCGCAGTGGTATCCAGTTACCAGTTTACATGAGTGGTAGGAGGACAGAAGTGGGAGCTTTTTCATAATTTATGTACAGCATATGACTTCAGCAATATAGAACTAACAGAACTGACAAATGGTCTCACTGCGGCAAAATTGCATTGGTGAATTATTCTGTGCCGCTTCCCTGTTTGGATGGAACAGAAGTGCAGCCTTATCAATTTCTCCATCTTTTAAAAATTTCCTTTAGGGGCCTCTGTTTCAGGGGGACAGAGTATAAGGTCAGATATCTTAAAAAAATTAATAGCATCTGCCTAAGTAGTTATCTATTTCAAGATTACTTGCTTTTCTATTTTGTTGCTGAAGCATATGGTTTATTCCTCTCCTGTCATCTAAAACACATATAAAAAGTAATTGTTGTCAATTTCCTGATATATTTCTTTTAACAATTAAATCTGTGTCAGGATTTCATCCATATTTAAAACCTCAGGTTACTTATATGTTCAGATCTTTGATTTGCAGGCAAATCAATGTGCCTGTAAGGCTTTTCATATAAGATTTCTGTAGTTATTTGGTTGAAATCTCAGACACTTTAGAAAATGGAGGAAAATTTAAGTAGGAAATCATATGCCAGTGCCCTGGTTCATACATGGCTAGACAAAAGCAGTTATGGATTGAAGCAAACATGTTTAGAACTGGTTTTATGCATTTATTTACAGTATCAAGGCTTGGATTAGATCTTGGTTTGTCCTGTGTAGAAAAACATAAATTTGCTTTCTGCAATTTTAGAGATGATTCCAGCTTATAATGTAGTGCATTTTCTGTCATGGTTTACTCGATGTCATTTTAAAGAATATCATATTACAGAAATATGAAAGTATTTTTCTTTGATTTATAAGGTCTTTCATTTTTGTAAGGTTGTTGTTTCAAGCTGCTATTTGTAAGCATAACGATTTTAATTGAATACTGTTAAAATTTGTAAAACTGAATAGTTTGATTTTTTTTTCATGTTTTTCAGGGGGCTGGGTGTAAGAATGATAGAGCCTGTCTACCTTAGTCCTTCATTTGACAATGTGCTCCCTAGTCATTTGTTTTTACAGGTATGTTTGTTACAAAAAAATGAGTTTGTACTATTTACAGAATAATGAATATTCTCTTAGCACACACTAATGCTTTATATATTCATTGTGTATTTTAGCATCTAATTCAGTCTTTGGATTTAAGGAAAATAAAGCATGTGAAATGAAGTCAGTATCTACCTGTAGGTGGTTTAATCATACTGTGTCTGAGATATGATAAGGGACTTCAAAGTGACTTAAGAGATATTTAAAAATGTAGAAATTCTTTTTGCACAGATACTCTGCATAGAACTATTAGTTTTTGGGATCTGCCTATGAACTCTAGTTCATATTAGTTTTTGGAATCTGCCTCTTTCAGGATACATAATTCTGTAAACTATCAGGAAAAACTCCGAATATTAGGTTGGCTTTAAGCTGTTATTTAAGTACTAAAGACAACTTTAAAAGGTTTTTATACCTTGGTGTTGAACTAAGAAGAGAATATTTCCATATGGTCTAAGATGCAATTCTGCACTCAATTATTTCATGTTTTTTCTCTTCAGAGCACCAATTCTGTTTATACAATTGATAGTGCAGTTCAGCTTCTTGGTACTTTAATTCAGCAAGTTTAAACTTTTGCCTATTGATCTTACTGTTCTTTAGTGTATTGCATCAGTATATTAATATACTAAATGTTCCATCAAACAGGTTAATATATTTGTAATAGACAGAGCTGCTCTGTGTCTGAGACAGTATCAGCTTATTTTATCTTGACGTTTAGCACTGTAGTCATGAATTCTTAAACTTCAGTCATAGACACTCACATATAGTTTTAAATAAAAACTAGCCACTGGAGACTTCTGACCTATTCTGTCCCTTTTATACTATGCAAATGGTTCATTTTCTGTTAAAGAACTGAGAGCAATGTCATAGGTATCTTCACTGCTGAATCAATTATTTTATTCAATGAGATTGTCATTCCTAAATAAAGGAATTGATGCAGGGTATAAGGTTTGAATTCTCCTGTATTTGTTTTTATGATAGAATTTACCTTCTGTGGTTGTGAGCCACATCTTAAACCCTCAACCAGGAGAGAGAATTTTGGATATGTGTGCTGCACCTGGAGGAAAAGCAACCCATCTTGCAACATTAATGCATGACCAGGTAAGGGAAGTCATTGGGAATTTTCTGTCCAAGGAAGAAAGTCTGACCATCGTTCATTTGTACAGCTCCCTTCACTTGGGTGTCAGAATGCACAGATAATTTACAACAGCAAACAATATTTTGACATTCTGCATCAATATGCTGAATTCGTGAAACTGAGATACGTGAAAATTGGATGTTACTACTGTTTGCAAAAGAAGTGCACAATCCTGTACAAAAAAACATATTAAAAAGTTCCTAATCCAATTAACTTTCTTCTCAGTAAAAATTATCAATTATGCATACAGATATGAATCTTAAACTGAATTTCTAGTCTGAATTTGTCATTCTGTGGTAGAATGTCAGAAATTCAAACTCTCATGAGAAAGTAAGAAAAATGAGAAGAAACAAAACAATATGTAGAGAAAGACAAAGGAAAATAGCACATAATCAAATAAGAATGCAGGAATACAATTTTGCATATATTAAGTTGCTATATGCACAATGAAATACAGAAATGCAGGTTACTCTTTTCTAGCAGAGAGGGGAGAAGCATGTAATGTTTCCTCTAAAAATTTTGTAAGGTGTTATTACTTTTGTTGGTATAGGGTTATTAGAATAGATCAGATCATTTAGAAGTCTTACAGTTACATTATGCAGTACTCTGACAGTTGCCTGTGCATTCATGGGAAGTACAGTGTAATGATATGAATGTATTTAGAAACAGCACGTATTCAGTTCTGTGATGGTTTGTCTGTCAAAGTGTTTTCCCTCAGTATGCAACATTTGCAAAAGGCATTAGACAGTCATTAGACATTTACTGGATAAATGTATAAAGCTTCCAGTAAAGAATTTCAGTGTGATAAATAAAGGAAGTCTGTAAATCACATATTTCTGTCATAGATTCATTTACATGTATAGTTTTTCCATCTGTGTATGTATCCTTAGTCATTTTACATATTTTGATTGTGCTTACTTCCAGCTGAAGTGGTAAAGAGTAAGAATACAGATGTTGAATATTAATCTGAATTGATTTTTTTTTTCCATAAGCCTTTAGAGAGTCATCATAAAGTGGAGAAAAGTTGTCATGTTTCCTCAGCAGATTCTGTTTTGCTATTGCAAGTCTAATAGAGGGTTTTGGTCATTGTTTTGTGGTTTTTTTAACAGTATTATGGTTCTGGATTTTACTGATTCTGCTGTTTATTTTTCTTTGCGTTCACAGATATGTAGCAGTTAATGGTTTGTGTCTGTTTTAATTTATCTTGGGAGAGGAAAAGAAAAATTTTGATTTCCCTCCCCCCACCTCTAAATTTATTATCGTATTTACACTATTTCCCAAAATAAATTGAGTGACAACTACTGCAAGTATGTTATGAGTCTGAGCAAGTCAGAGGCAGGGCTGTGGGCCTCATTTCCTCAGGACTGAGTTGTATGTTGTCGCATTTGTTACCATCTCCATGCAAATTTAAACCTGTTGACCTATTTTACCATGTATTTGAGGTTTCTGCCCTTTTCATATGATTACATTTTTACTTTAGTGCTCAGTAGAGCAGTTCAAAACAAACAAAAAGGAAATAAACAAAAACCCCACTTGCCAAAGTCTGACATTATAGGGTCCCTTAGACAGTACGGAGCAGCCAGTGCCAGTCAGAAGGCACACAGCTTTAGAGTAGTATCTGGATTGATACAGGTATCACTGAGACTATGGGCAAACAAGGACTGCAGGAGTGTGGATTTAAGAATAAAATGATTCTCTAGGGAAAACTATGCTTTATTTGTTTCACTGCTCATGGCTGGGGGAGGAAAGGAAATCAGAAAATGCACATCCATTTAATCCCTATGCTTTTGATGAAAACTTTGTGGTTTTTTTTTTTCAGGGTGAAGTAATAGCCATGGACAGGATAGCTAACAAGGTCAAAAAAATCAAGCTGAATGCTGAATTGCTACAATTGAATTGCATTAAGGCCTTTTGCTATGATGGAACAAAGGCTCTTTCAGTTGAGAAGCGAGAGGATGAACAAGGTAAAATAAACAATTTGGCTTTTAGAAGAAACTAGTAATGTTTTGCACTAACAGTATTAAACCTGCCACAGGTCTACAAGTCCTTAAAATTTTGGCAGATTCCTAAGTTGTTTCAGCGCTTTGAATGCACTTTTATTTTCTACTCTTCTGTGATTATCAGCTTCTCTATGAAGCAAATACAAAAATCAAATGATCTGTCCTTATCACAACCTAATATGCTCAAAGGAAATGCATTCCTTTCCCAGATAATATCAAAGAAAGAAGAAGCCTTAAAGCTTCTTTCATGATCACATTTAACCCCATACTCTGAATTGTCTGACTGAGTCTGAGAAAAAAAGTTCTTCTTGCAGACTTGCTTGGCTTTTCTGCCTCATAATCCTCATCAGTAAAATTGAGTTAATAATACCTAACTCCCAGGAGTGCTGCAAGATTTAGTTCATGGGTGTTTGTTCAGCTGTTCAGGGGAAAGTTATATAGAAGCACAGTGTATTATTTTAAGTTCATTTCATTTGCTTTTCTGAAGTGCTGCATTTATGATACTGGTTCTGTTCCCATGACGGAATGATTTAAACGGTATCTGCTGTCTTGATTATTTTTAGTTTGTTGTGCAAAGTATGCTGTTCTTTCTCACTCTATTTTATCTCAGTCACTGGTTAGCCTAAGTAGGAATCAGATTGCATAATTCACCTTCTTTGTCCCTATGGCTTGCAGTTATTCCTGCTTTGGAGGAACAAAGATACTTTCTTTATAGTCTCTTTACGAACATGAAATATTGTAGGTGGTATGTAGCAATTACACCGATGAACAAGAGCAAGATGTACTACTCAGAGATCATGAAGGCTTTTCTGTACATCCCTGCAAGCAAGACATGACATATTTTGAACATTTTAGTAATGGATCAGAAGTAGCTAAATCAGATAGACTCATTTTGTAGTGCAGGAACAAGCTAGTTAGCAGTAGTATGATAGTACAAGTATGGTAGCAGTAGTACCTGTAGATGCTGAACTGGACAGCCTCTCTAGAACTGAGGAGGCAGAAACTTTTGGGCTATTGAGCCAGTGGGGTTCAGATTAAAGCATAGGCTCTGCATATAGAAGATACATATTCCCTTATCATCCAAGTAGTAGTTAGAAATTGTTCTTGTCTTCACAACCCTTGTTTATTGAATTGTTCTGCTGTGGAGACAGCATGTCACACATTAGAACTTGTAACGAATTATGAAGTGCTTTATTTTCTACAGATATGAATGCATCACAAGAAATAGTTATTATATAGACAGTCCAATTATTATAATCTAAGGCAGTCATAACAATTAACTACAGGTTTCTCTCAGTAAAGGTTTGTTTCATTTACGAGCTAACTGTTGTTTATTACAGCCTATACGTACAACTCTGTACTCAGCATCTCCGACGAATCATATTTCCACTTTTTTGTTTGATTACTTTTACATTTTACTTTCAAACTACTAAATTAATTTTTAAAAATATTATTGCCTAAAGGGATAATTTTTGAGCTCACAGAACTTAAACTGTTTAGTTTTCTGGGAGATAAAAACTACAACCAGAAGTGCTGAGACTTGTCTCTAGCTGAGACTACTTTTGCAGACACTGTCTATAGCACATTAATGTTTTACATCAAGGAAGCAGTAACAGCTTGTCCTTTTCTACAGTGACGTCTCAAGGAAAGAAACACAAATTTTACATTACTATCTGCTTTTTACAGAAGGACCTCCATTCTTACCAGAGTCGTTTGACCGAATTCTTCTTGATGCTCCATGTAGTGGGATGGGACAGAGACCAAACATGGCTTATTCCTCAACTTTAAAGGAAGTGACCTCTTATCAGCCACTACAGCGCAAGCTTTTCACTGTGGTATGTATTAAACATTGAGAAGATAAGCTTAATAGAACATAAATTCTTTTGCAGCATAAAACTTCATACCAGAAAAAATAGTGCCTTATTTTCCCTACCTTTTCAGCACATAAGAAGTGTAAGGGTCCAGTTAACCTCTCAGTTCCACCATATCTATTGCTAGGTGAAGTCAATTTGTTGGAGCATGGGAAAGGTATATGTAATACATAGTAAATAAAAACCTTTGTGTTTTTTTTAATCCCTCAGTTTCATCACTTTTAGTTTATAATAATTGCAAGGGTCTAAGTCACAGAGAAGGTTTCTTAGGAGCATGCTAAGGAGTGTGCTTGGGCTAATGCTGAAAGATAAGATTTAATGCAACTTGTCTAAATCTGAATGACACATATTCAAAGTGAACGACAGCTTGAAAAGCACCATAGATCTAGCTTCCATGCCAAATATGTGGAAACAGTTGACATCTAATATAACTGATAAAAGTATTGTGTATCCATGGTTGGCAGCAGGTGGTGAAAACAGACCTAATCTGTCTGGGATATACAGAGCTATATAAATAACAGCTCTTACAAGGTGAATCATCTCAGTGTCATTAATAAACTGCATGAGCTATAATGCCTGTTTAGAAAGAAGAATCTTTCTAATCCGTGGGATCCTTTACTGTATTCCCTGAGAAGAATTAGTATCCTAATGCCTATCTTAGAAAGATTTGGGTTTAATTAAGTGCTAAGTTTTAATATTATAGCTTAACAGATTCTTGGTTAATGTTGCTTAATATGAAAGTTTTTACATTTAAAAATAAGCTGTACTATTGTTTATTTCCCCTTGCAGGCAGTGGAGTTGCTGAAGCCAGGAGGTGTTTTAGTATATAGTACATGTACGATTACACTTTCTGAAAATGAAGAGCAAGTTGCTTGGGCCCTGAAAAGATTTCCATGCCTCCAGCTTCATCCACAGGTTATAGTATTTTTTTAAGGCACTTCCCACAACCTAATGAGCTTGTTTTGGAACTGTAAAGTTACACAGTTTATTTACTATCAATAAATCACTTTTTCACTGTGGACAATTTTAACTGCTGTGGATAGAAATAACACGAGGATTTCAGCTTTTTTAAAATCTGATTTTGTGCTTAATTGAACTTCATTTAGGGGTCATTAAGTAGTTTCCCACTGTGTATTGTGGTTATTTTGATTTTTACAACAGTCTTTTAAAACACAACAGGGACAAAATATAGTTCAGACAGATTAAAATTTCTCTTGCAATTGTTCTTTAATGCATATATTTTATTCTCTTCTTTTGCACACTGACAGGAAAGGTGAAAATTATTTTATTAATGCCACTGAAGTCATGAAGACATATATATAAAGGATCGGACATAAGTGAAAATAAACTTGTGTTTTGAGGAAGGAGGATTTTATATGTATGGGTGCTATTTTGCTTTATTTAAAGGAATGAGGGAACGAATTTATTTCAGGCTAGAATTTTTTATCTATACCACATACAGTTCATACAGTTCAAAAATATCTTCTACCTTTATTAGTACTTTGAGGGAGTCTGTCATCAGACTGTATGCATCCCTCTTCCTCTGATGATGTGATGAGCTGGGTGGGGTAGTTGTTTATCATCATGGCTTTAAGGAAAAATCTAACTCAGATACCTGTTTAGTGTACTTATACATTCTGTGATGACTTGTACCTGTCTTAAGAAGTTTAGATGAACCTTTTAACTGAAATTAACAAAATATATACAACAGATATACAATAAGAAATTATATGAAGACTGGTAAAGATTAAGCAAAACTGAGGCTCTTCTTCAAGGATTTGTTTGTTCTTTTCCTCTGCCTACTTTCTCACCATCCATTTACTAGGAATTTTTCAGTTCATTCAGCCATTTTAACTAATATTATACATTTTACCTAACAATATAAAAAAATTCTCCTTGGTAGAATGACAAAGCAAAACACAAGCCCTATTAAATCAAATGCAGAGTTAATTCTGGTTTAATAGACTTCCTCTCACCAGTAATATCAGTCTTAAATAAAGCACACAAATGCCATAAGAATAAATCCTTTGTGAATAGTATGTTTTAAATAAAACAACATAATCATAGATAGTTTTTAGTACCTTATAACCAGTTCTCCAGTAGTGTAAAGTAAGGTGATCTTTTCCGATGAACAGGAAACTGGAGTCTGAGGTCTACTTACCTCATGTTCCTTTATGTATTTATTTCCCATGTTCATTAGTCACTTAGTAGACACCTCCTTTTATACCCAGTTCACTGTTTCCCACTTTCTCAGTTTGGCAACAGATCCTGGAATCATGTTGGGTAAGGTGAGTAAGGAAAGAACAGGAGATGGGAGCCATAGGTGTTGTTCTCATAGGTGGAAGTTACCGTATGGCAGCTGATCCATTGTGCAGACTTACTTCCTCTTAGGGGTTACACAGGAGATACTGTAGATCAGCTTAAATGCAATAACTTAACTGGAAGGAAAAATGAAAAGGTATACGAAAACACTGGTCTTTCTTTGAGCAAGTTGCTCCAACCTGTGCAATACTGTTTTCCATAGATTTCTACCTTTCCATCCTTCTACTACATTACTTCAAGTCGCTACCCTTGTCTCCCTTTGTGTGTTATTTTTCTCTCAATTTGCAATAGACACCTCTTTTTGTCTTTTACCTGGAAAGCACTGAAATCCTGTTGAGGGCAAGGAGGAGAAGAATCAGGCTGCAACCTCTTGGCTGCCCAGCTTTACTGCACACAGTATGTGGTTAAGCAACTAACTCACATCATGTACTGACTGGGTGAAATCATGTGTTTGCAAAGTGTGATGACTGACAAAATGCTCTGCTGCAGGCTGCATTATAGACTACATTAGACTAGATTTACAAAGGAGATCTACTTCTGACATTGCAGTGCCAGCTTTTTTCTATTCCTTAATAAATGCATTGAAAGCAAAGCCAGCTAAGAATTAGATTTCTTCCAGGAGCGTATTAAATAAAAAGCAGTCAAGGCTACTCACAAGAAACACTGAGAAAAGGGCTGTGCTTTTAAGCCCTTCTCTTCTCCAGGATTTTGATGCCAGATGTAATCTCCTGAATTCAGATACCTAAGCACTGCTTTCTTTTTTTTCTCTTCCTCATACACATGTAACAGTAGTCCCATTTATCTGTTAGTCTTATTACATGACATATAAAAAATCTGAAGTTCAGATTTTTCTGCTGCATCATTTGCCAGAATGATGCCTCCTCAGGCAATAAAGTATTCTGGACTGGTTGAAGTTTTTAATGTGAAGAATCCAGGTATTTCTACTACTGTTACTGAGTATATTAGTAATGGGCTAAGGAATGACTATTTTTGACTTACTAACAGCTATTAGTCAGTACACAGAAGTGCTGCATCATTTAAAAGTGGCAACCTAAAACCTTTGGACCAGCTGTCTGGTGATAACAGCTTTCTTGTGATGTTTCAGTCCTTTGAGTAATGAACTGATTTAGACCTGTGTACCCATCGTCAACAAGTACTCTAAGCGACAGGTTGAAGTGGATGAGGGGCACCACCACTGCCTCAAAGTACTTTGAACCTTGTATATATGTTTGTATAATATTGGCCAGATGAAGGCAAGAAAAGGCCACATTACTTCTGAATCCCCCGATGTGAATGATACAAACCTAACTTGTCCACATTACCAGTTAAGTATTCTGCATATACTCAGCAGAATGTATTTAAGGCATTTAAGAATTTTACAGGTGCCATAATTTGCTTTTCTTTGTTACTTGAACAGGAACCTCACATTGGAGGAGAAGGCATGAAGGGAGCTGGACTGTCACTCGATCAGTTGAAGCTGCTGCAGAGGTTTGATCCATCTGCTGTGACATTGCAAGGAATGGATATTAATTCTTTGCAAGATTCCAGAGAAGATGACCTGATCTCATTGGCAAATAAGGACTGTATAGGATTTTTCATTGCAAAATTTATTAAATCGAAGAGTAAATAAGGATCTGGGAATGGAACCTGAAAAAAATACCTCAGTGAGTCTAAGAACAGTTCAGACGTGAAGTGCGTTTCTTCCTGCTGCAATGTTACCAAGCCAACGGACTGACGGCAGGGTTGCTATGGCAGCAGTAAAATCTGCCAGCTGTTCTGATGGGAAAGAGCCACAGGTTGCAGCAAGAAAGTCATTGTTGGGGGAAGGGTGGTATAATTTCTAAGTCTTCCTTCGCTTTTGTGTTTACAGCAGGTCAGTGCCTGAATGACAAGTATGTTCACTCATACTGGTGTTGCTTATGTGGTGCAGCAAGCGTAGGAAGGGGATGTAAGCTACTTTATGAAATGCAAACATAAATAAAATAGATGGGAGCTATTATAATGAATTTTTGAAAAGGAAGTTTCTATGGAGGCTTACGGATAGTTAATGTTTCATTAAATAGTGCTTCACAAAACACTGTAACATGTTACAAAGAAGTGTTTTATAAATTGATACTTAGAACCTCATTTCTCTTTTATTTTAATACAAGCAAGATTCTCTGTACACATAGTATATACACAAAATACGATTAGGCTTTGTAGCATGTCTTTTATAGCAGCATGAATATATTAAACCATCTCACTCTGGGAATGTAAATAAATATTGTTTCAACATCAAACTTCCCATGCATAAACTGTACTGGTTCTGAAATAGCCTACTGGACTGGCTGACAAGTGACAATTTTAAAATCAAACATTTGCAACAGAAGGGGCTACAGTTGTGATTAATATATTAAAAGACAGAAAACAATGCATAATACCATCTGAAATGTTGCAAATCACCTTTCAAACAACTAAGAATATTAACTCTCTATTGGTTAGAAAGCATCACCAGCTAAAATCATGTGAAAATTGAAACTGGGGAAGCATGCTAATGAGAACTGCCTTAATATATTGCTCAAAGGTTTAATAACCTAAATTTCTTAAAGATGTTAGATGTATTTGAAAATTCTACTTCAGTTCCAGTTTGAACAGTATTCTCTTTTCTCAGTCCTGCTGGAACTGACAATAGCACTAAAATTAGAAGGAAAGGTAAGTACAATTCCGAAATGTAAACTGACATCTGTGTGTGTTTGGTTCTTTCCTCTCTCTCATCAATTTCCAGTTTCAAAAATATTATCTGAAAAATGTCTGTCTTTTCACACATAACAATTTGGTTGGATTAAAAAGAGCGATAGTTCTTTTATAATTTGTCTACTCTCAGAAGTGCATTTGTATTTGCTTGCAATCAAAACAATCCATAGATTTGTTTCTCAGTAGTCTGGTTATTTACTTATATTTTCTACAAATGTTTTGATACCGTATGTTTCCTACTTTTCTAAAAAAAACCCCAAATGTCTCTTCTTCTGTTCTGCCATGGTTGACTAGTACATCCTCTGTAAGTCCTATCCTAAAAGGATGGGAGGATGGAATTCTTGTCTACTACTTCTCTGCTTTTGTCGGTCACTTCTTGCCATTAAACACAACATATCTAAAGGAGATTTAAAGTAATTTTGTTTCATCAGTAGTAGGTGAGATAATCCTATTTAGAATCATGAAAGCTTGTACTATAAATTACAGTCTTTTTAGTCTAAATATGGCTAAAATAATTACCTGGTAACAAATTGTTAGTACGTGTTGAAATCTTTAACTCAATGCTAGTAAAAAAGCATTTTTTTTCAGAATATATAAATTTTGTAAACATTAATCAGCACACATAGACTATATACTGAAGTTTGTGTATTCATATAAAGTAAGGAACTTTACCTCCAGTTTCAGTAACAGGATTTGTGCAATGCAGAATTTGAAAGAATTAAGGTTGCTGAATTTTTAGTGGAAGATTTGTAGAGACTTTCCCAGATTTCTTTATTTTTGGATGATAAACAGGCTTTTCAAGAAGGTGACCTTACTTGATCTTATATGAGAAGTTTCTTGGGGGTGAGGAGTGGGAAGAAAAAGTAACTAACTTATATTTGATTCCAGTGTAAGTGCAGACCAGACTTCACCTGAAAAAAATTACTGATAGATGAACTTGAACTAATAGGTTTGTTTCTGCAAAAGTCAACTGCTAGACTTAAAAGAGCACTCAGCATATTAAAAGAATAAGCCTCAGCTCTTTCCCCGAGCCCGCTCTCTTTGCTGTAGTTGGGGAGAGACTTCTCTGTCATGCAGTTCAGAACAGAAATTCAATTGAGATGTTGCAAGTCATACCTTGAAGGAGCCAGCATCCTTTCTCTGACTGTGGGTTTGGCTAATTTAGATGACTAAAGTTGGACGGATGCCCTTTTTTTTTTTTCTCCTTTTCCAATCTTACTGTGACTTTAACTAGAAGTGTAGGAATGCTTTCTCATTGACACAATTCTGATGTATAGTTTATATATGTTTTAAATACATAGAAGGATTAGTTTCCTATAAGAATCTTTACACACTGAATAATTATACTTCAGTGATTGGTGCTGAAGCACAGTTCAATATATATATATGTATATATGCACTTATATATATACTATATATTTATATAATTTAAAAAGTTATTGTCATTGTAATGAAAGATTAATCCTATAAAATAGATTAGGCATGCAATCAGATCCTGTCTGTAAGAAATTCTGAAAAGTAGTTTTCTCTATTTGCAGAAATAGTGATTAGTAATAGTGCCAAATCTAAATATTCATCTTGGTCAATATAAAGATACTAAAATAGGCAGCCTCATATTATTATGAAATTATTATACAGCTTTTCCCTGTTTCAGTGTTATGGAATGCACCATTTTTTAGATCACAGGATTTCATATGTTTTTTAAGGAAAAGGAAGTATTTTAGTAAAAAATAGGCTGGTGATAGTGATCAACAATAAATTACTTTGGATGGGCAGTTTAAAATATAAAGAACCTTCTTTTCATGTTTGATTGTTCATGACTAAAAGTTTATGAACAAATCCAATTTTGTACTGCTAGAATTCATTGCAGAGAGGTTGGCATGATAGATAAAAGTGGCAAGAATAAAGTAAGAAATGAGAACATGGATGAGTTAGAAGAACCAGCTTAATCTCTATTATATCTGATATAAATCTTTTTTGGGTCTGCGTAGGAACACATTTCTAGGGTGGTAAGTTATAAAAAGAAACTGTCTATAAAACTACTGTAAGCTCATATGTAACAGTTTGTTATATAAAAGTGGGGAAATAAATTACAGACAAATTGCCAAGCAATAAATTTGATTGAATAACATTTGATTAAAAACATTCACAGTAAAAATGGCATCCGTATTTTACAGATGGTAGAAGAACTAAAATTTTGGTGAAAGATCTGCAATAAAGTAATAAATATAAGTAAATGTACACCATAAATGTTATATTACACTCTGAAAAATAATTTCTCTGTTTTTCCTTTAGACTGTATAATCAAGTTTCTTGCAATGTGCTTGATTTTCATGGATGGAGAAGAATTTAAGTCAAAAACATTTGGGAAATAGCTTTCAGCCTGATGTGTTAAAGCAATCAAGAGGTCAGATGTAACCACAAACCAAAATAAATCTGTAAGAGTCTTTAGTAACTAACAAACACAGGAGGTGGTTTACACCAGCTTTTTTACTTTGAACAGACATTCATTAAAAGCAGTCAGACCACTCCCTTCATTCCAGCTCAGGGAATCATAGTGGACCCCATTAAAACCTTTGCGGGTGTCACAGAACATGAGCATGACTTTACAAACCAACAGAGCTAAAAAATGATAATTACTAACAAATTCATAAAAGACAGAAAGTACTAAGGGGCAGGGTATTAGACCTGGGCAGGAACTGCATGTATAGGATGAGTAACCAGGTATACAGGGAGAAGTAAGAATGGGTCTTTACTTTTATTCAGGGTTTGATGAGTGGAATTTTATTTCCTTATCCTCCATTTATAATAAGGGCTGTAAGTTAAGAGTTTACAGATTTCTGTGAAGTACTCCACTGTAACTCTTCGTGGCTTTAAAACTGATTTTCATTAAATAGGTCCAAAGCCTTAATTTTATACATTGAGAAGCAAAAATTACAGAACTCTCTTCAAATTCTGAACTCCTGATGCTAGACACAGAATATGAATTTGTGAGCATTCTAGAAGAATTCTTTAAATTCTAGGCAATAATTCATGGATTGATTTAATAAAAATAGTTTCTTTTAGCTCTTAACTCCTACTTATGCTGCCTCTGTGCACAAAATTGTTTGCTTATTCTTCCCCACTGTCCTGTCCCATAGCTGGTCTGGAGACTGTTACTGTCACCTCCTTCCAGTCCCTCCTCGAGAATTCTTTCTTCCATGATGTGTGTGTGACACTAAACAACTGGTAAAAATAGACTCAGGCTACTCAGCACTGATGTATATTCATTTGAAAAAAAAACCCCACAAAAATAAGGTTAACATCTAACATATATACATGCAAATTTGGAAATGCATCCCATTCCTTCCATATACTGACATTCTTTAGAAAAATATAGAGCTGCCAAGACTTACATATCACTTAACTATTTTATCTGCCTCCCCTTTCCTTTTATTTCACTGATATTATATTTTAGCTCATTTGAATATAAATTTTACAGGTTGTTTCGTACCACACATACATAAGAAGACTCTGGAGCTCACTGGGACCTCTACCATTTCTCAGATTCAAAACCCCTGAAACCAGATACAGAAATACAAATTCGTTAGTATCCTAATGCAAACAATAATATTAAACTTTCTATTGGCAAAACTTTGCAAAGACATTTCATCACAATAACCTTTGATATGTTCTCCAGCTGGAGTATATTTAAAGCTTCTTCTTGACATAACTCTGTTAAAGTGCTTTTCAAAGTAGTGCTCAGCAGGCAGGTGGTATTGTGCAATATATGTAGTACAAGCTCACATTACAAATGATTTCTCACTCTTAAAACAGTAACTGAAGGAAAGTATCTTAGCAAGGCTAATAAAAACCTATTCAGTGAGTCTGCCTAAGAAATATGCGTTTTTGTTAGTACGTTGTCTGTACATAATCAGCAGCACTATACAAAACATGATTCTATGACTAGTTGTATTGGGACTTGTCCTTTTTTGTGATAAGATGTTTATACTCCATAAATCAATATATAGGCCATACTTTAATACTAGTGTTTGGACTATGCTCTTTATTTTCTTATTTCTATACACGGCTACCTACTCCATAGTTTTAATCTACTACTCAGTGCTTTGAAATTCTGCCAAATATTCCTTAAAAATACTTTAAGAAAGGTGAAAAATAAATACTCTCTGGAACAAAAGTAAAAAACAAAAAAAACCTCCAACACAAAAAAAAAAAAAAACCAAAACCAAACCAAAAAACCAACAAAAAAGAACAAAATATTCAAAGTATTATAGAGGACATAGCCATCATGAGTTGTGGGGAGCAACAGCATTAACTGCAGCTGGTAAATTAGCAAAGCCAGGCAATACAGAGCAAGACAATATAACTTCTCTTCCCACTTACATGTGATCTGATATGATTCAAACAACAAAGTCTTGCAACGTTATTTTTTACAGATACCCTGAAAATTCTCTTGTATCAAAAGCCACTGTTTATTTACCCTTATATATCCATTTAGTAATACAACAGATCTACTTACCTATTCTTCCTTTGTCTACAAAGTCATTTAGTGATGTTTAGAAAAATGATGAGAATTGTATTTCTAGAAAAATAACCTTTTTTTCTTGTGTTCCCCATAGTTCGTGCTTTGAGCCAAAACCTACCCTTGAATAACCACAAGAGTCAGCAGCACTGGGAGGAATGGCCAGATATCTGAGAGCAAAATTTCTTACTCTCAGGTTGTTGTAAAAAATGCTTATAAAGCATCAGGGAGAGGCGTGGGGGAGGGAGAGGAAGGACAGAGTATGTTTAAAGGAGTTAAACTGAATTACTTGGATGCTGAGATAGGAGATTGGAGAAAACATGCACCTGCCATATATCTTATCCATTTCACTAAAATGATATTCAAAATCAGGCAATGCTGATATTCCCAAAATTTAAATAATAAATAAAAAGAACTTCCAGCTAAATTAATTATTATCGCACTACAGTCTTTATATAACGTGCTATTTACAGGGAAATACAAAAAGTATTTCATTCATACAAGTACTACAAAGACTATATGTGATGCAGAACAGCTTTTACACTAGGCAAGGGTATGGAACCTGGAGTCAAAAATAATAGTGAATTTGCCCCCACTTACCAGTGCAACAGGTGTTCAATGCAAAACAAATGCAATGCAAACTCCCTTTGATTTCAATGCATTTTCTCTAGAAAGCTCCTAACAAAGCATTTTGTCACAGTCATTTTTCTATGCTCTCACCAGCAGCACAACAGCTTAGGTGAAGGAAAAGCAGTGAGCTGGCTGCAGAGTGGGAATGCAGAGGAATTGCCAAGTGTAGAAAAAGTGGAGAAGCTACAAAAATTTATTTTCCAACAAAATAACTCTCCACAAGCTGTGTAAACTTTTCTTGCTAAAACAAATACTCTAAAACAAAGATTTTACATTTCCAGTGAAACTCACAGTAACATTTGCCTGGTTTTGCTCTCCTGAAGTCTCAACAAAGAGCCAGCAGATTTCTGCTGTCCCAATTACCTGGGCCAGTAAACTCCCTCATATTCCCTGACTGCAATTTGGATTTTTAAATTAACAGACAGAATGATGAAACAGACTTTTTGGGCTATTGAGTAACCTTTGTTTTCTTCAGTAGATTCTCACACTTCACTGCCTAACGTGCACACGCACACGGACGCCCATCCACCACCCACCACTCACATTCACGCCTCCAACATGTGTGCTCTAGTATACTGACAACAACAAAAATTAAGCTGTGCCCATTGCAATATTGTGACCTGAACAGAAAAGAATAATTTATAGTGGTAAGTCATTGTCATTATCTTTACCATAATGTTGAAATGCAAAATTGGGTTTGCAAGGACAGCATAAAGTAAAAGAGTTACACCCTTTATCTCAAGCACTCATCCGTATTTACAATAAGTATAAGCTTTCTGCTACAGAAGAAGTAGTATTTAGATTGAACACTGTTACAGATTTCCTAAGTGAGGCTAGTTCCAGTTGCCAGTAATTCAAAAGCAAATCTGCTGACTTGGCATTAGGACTCTAAAACAGTGTGATCAAACTTATATAGTAAGAAGGTGTCTGCAGAAATAACATTTATAAACTGTATATACAGTACACAGTACCAGTACATAGAAAATAGATTTTGACTCCATGATCCCCTGTGTGTAAGGCAAGACAATTCTGTCTTCATATGGAGACCACCAGAGGTACAAGCAACAGAGTGGTGCTTAAATCAATATGCAAATCAAGTGCATACAAATTAAAAATCAGAGCAGACAAAAAGTTTTAGATTCTTTTATGTGCTGATCCTGGCTTGCTGAATACACGGGAAGTTATTAAACATCAAATGTACCTTTTTTTTAAAAAACACTAACAACACCTTGATGGCAACAGATATTGTTCAAGTGGCAGCTACCAAAAACAGCTTGAAAAATGTCATAGTACAACATCAGGAACTCTTCAGTTGTACCACACTAATTCATATAGCACTAACCAAAAAAATAAGTATATGAATATTCTATTTCATGCTATTGCTATGCAAGCAACAGCAATACAAATCAGCATACAGAAGGATACCATATGTTCTGCAATGAAGAACCCAAAGATATTTTCAAGGGGCATTGTTACAAGACTTCAAAGAAACACAAGACTGCCAGAGACAGAAGTTACTGACGGATGTAAACATCCCTGTTCCATTCTCCCGCATCATTACGTTTTTTCGATATCACTTCCCCATCCTTGTCACAATATTGGTCCCTTGATTTATGACGACTACGCTGTTTGTTGCATTCATTGTGGTCCTGCTCGCGGTCCCTCTCCTTTGAGCGATGCCTTGATTCTCTGTGTCTGTGATCACTGCTCCCGTGGGACTCGTCTCTGTGATTATGATCCCTGTGAGAATCATAGTGGTCACCGTGCTCATGTGAGTAGTCCTCCTTTGGCTCTACATAAGCTGAATCTCTGCTGTCTTGTGTTTCTGAGTCAAAAGTTTCTTGCCTGTGAAGGCCTCTACCACCACTGCGATGGTTGTGGTGTTGGCTTGAGGAAGAGCGATGCTGGGATTTCTTGATGGGTTCAACCCGTGCTTCCTCTTCAATTTGTGAACCACTGCGTTCAGGGACCGAATGGTCATTCCTCTGGTCTCCTTGAGATCCCTGCTATCAGAACCAGCAGTAAGTTCATGTACATGAGGTACACACTGAAAAACTTTCTCCAATATCAAATTCAACTAGAAAGTATCATGAAACCAATAAAAATCAAGTACACAACAATCCACTTGGAATCTAAACTAGAAAAAAACCCCATTAGAATTCAACTTTTACTGAAAATTCAGTATTATAATACAAACAATTCCTTTCAGTCTCATCAGAATGGAGGGTGGCACTTGGGTTATCCTGTGACACTTTCACGTCTCTTGTGATGTTTCTGACTATTCCAGTTAGCAATAAGTGCCACCACTCTCCAAACAAAAATAGAGCATGCAGAAACAAGACAAACTGCAGAAAAATTAGAGAGGACATATCATGCCAGGAGAGGGCAGATATCAGTTGAGAGTTTACAGATATCTGCTTGGAAACAGATACTATGGGAAAGTGATTTTAGAGGGCTGAGGAAGTTAATTCCACCTAAGAACCAAAGTACAAAACCTTGGCTATTTTAGAAAAACTTATTTTTTTAGGGAAAGAAAAAAGCAATTGAATCTGGTATGAATGAAGTTTGTATTATGATACTAATAATATCACTGACCTTTTGTTTTCTCAGAAATCATTTCATTTCTTCACGGTAATGAAAAATTAAACTTTGACCTTATAATTTTTAGAGCTTGACAATACAGACCATTGCCAAGAAAAGCAGGAGGAGAGTGATATTATCACATACAGAATTTCCTAACACACCACTGCTATTAAAAGACTGAAATAAGAATTACCAGGTAATAAACCTACTCTTCACCCGCATAATGCTTTGAAATCACTGCAAAACGAACAAGTGGCATTATTTAACTCATCTGGGGGTTTCATTACATTAACCTGCTTTTATTGCCAAACCACAGCCAAAGACTTTTCAAGCTTTATTGCAACAATTTTAAGAAATAGTTTGTTGAAATTGAAATATCATTCTCACAAGAGGTGAAGAATGTCAAAACAAAATCATCTCTGCTGGCACAAAATTAAAGTAGGCTTTAACAGAGGCATTTGTTTGTGAGACTGCTCTGAATTTACCAAAGTTAGGCTTAGGTTTTCTCTCCTATGTTCAGAGTTGTCTAAAAATAAAGATTGCTTCCAGGGAAGTTCATGTATCATCAAGTATCTTCTTTCTGTCTTGTGGAAAAGAGGTAGAAAATTTCATCCTTCACCACAGAAACTGGCAGGTGGGTTTTCTAGCAACCCAAAAAGTAAAATGACTGGAAATTGGCCAGGAAAAAAAAAAATCTGTATTTCATCAGAAACTTATGAAAAGCAACATATTTCAAATCAGCAATTTGATAAATTTGACAAACTTTAATTTTCTAAGAAAACATTTTGTTCTGTAAACTTCCCAGCAACTAGATGGCTTATTCCATGTGTTCCTAATTTGAAAAAAATGGTATAGATGAGAACAAGGTAACAGGAACAGCAGCCAAATTTATTGTTTGTTCTTGTTTTTATGATTTTCAAGACGATTCTGATTTGCCAGAAAGGAATGTAGTAATTGTAAACATGAATAGATGTGCTCAAGGTGAAATGAAATGACTCAACAGAGGTGAATTGTAAATGAAATCAATTGAAAAGTAAAAGTGCAGTGCCTGCTTCAGATGTGTAAACACAGTTTTTATCAGTTCATCACCATGACTGTTTTTAAGGCACATAAACTTGGTATACATACGAAACCCTTTCATTCTTATATGGTCAAATGCCACATATGTATGTACCCGTATATGATCAGGACTAACAAAATCCCTCATTGCTGTGGTTTGAGAACGAATGCAAAATGTGAACCTGCTTTGAACACAGTGCTACTTTTACAAGCTCAGATGCATCTTTTCTGCTATGACGAGTACGTGTGAAGGAGCACAAGGAATGAATTTAGACAGTACCTGCAATTTCAGAATAGTGCTAGGGCTGTTGGGTTTTATGGGCAAATTCATTTGCCCATAAATATTACAGGGACAATGAACAGGTAATGTTTGAATCTGGATTAGAGTCTGGCTTTGTGGTTCATAACCACATTAGGGCTCTGCTTTGGATTAGATTCTGCAGTGCTGGAATTTTACGGCTCAGTCTCATAAGGCTTTTTGTCTAAAATGGAGAAAGTTTGAGATAAGCCTATTTCATTATTTAGGCTGTTATTTCAAAGAAGTAGAGGTTCTTAGAAGGAAGTTTAAGCACTGTTGAAAGAGGAGAGAGAAGTCTGTGTCCACCAAGTAAATTTGCCTTGCTCCCTATTTCCATGCAGTGGTCCCTGATTGCCTGCACCATGTGTGTGTGAGATTGCTCCAGTCTTTTTGGAATTAGCCAACAATTTCCACACAAGTTTGCTCACAAGCTCTCCATCAGGTGGACAGGAGTTATATAGTCTTTGCTGATTTAATTCCAAACAGTCCCAGGAGGCCTCACACCTTCAAGCACGTCGTGCTGTGCAGCACAGTCAGGATCATTCTATAAAAGCAGGACTCTGGCAGCTGGCAACACAAATCCCTCCTTACAATGTACACCCGGGACTGAAAAATCATGAAAAACAAGTATGTTTCATGGCAAAGGGGCACTGCATTGGACCCGGGGGAGGAGGACTCCAATGCTTTGCAGTGCAGATGTGGCTCCTTCAGGCCAAACAGCTGGTGGCTTGGCTTTTCCTGGCAGAGCAGTCCACAAAAACAGCACCAGCAGAGACTTTAAATTCTCTAAATAGAGGGTCTTAACACTGTTGAGAGAATGGGTTATGCCACCATGATAAGGAAATAAACCCACTCTGTGCCAAGGCAGTGACAGGCTCAGGTTTGAGGTGTCAGCTGAAGGTGTATCATAGGAAAATGAAACCAAAAGAATGTAAAAGTTCTGTGTTCCATAAGGGGCCCCCGTTGATTCACACTTCTGTATTAGTAGACCTACAAACAAACTGTGACACTGCAAATACACTCTCATTTTTAGTCCTTAAAATAAAAATCTGTTAGTTTGTAAGGAGATAGCACAACATTCAGAGAAGTGTTATTAAAACTCTTGTAGTAGTTCCTCCAGAGAACGTAGTTAATAAAATGAGTAAGTGAACTATAAATCCACACCCAAAAGGCATAAAAAGACTTGAGCAAAATAATTAAAAAGTTTACAAAGCAAAAAAAAGTTTATCTAGCAAGTCTGCACACAATAAAACTGAATTTCATACTCAGAAATTGTTCCAGCTCACAATTTTTTCAGGGTGTTTCAGCTCTGAGGACAGAAAAAAAGTCAGAAATGAACTATAGCTTACAGTCTCTTTTCCTGCAACTGCTTTTGAAAGCAAGAGAAGGAGATAACCCTGCAAGGTGGCTAGAGAAATTTTTCTTGTTAAAGAGCAAAACTGTCAAGTCTGTGGCTTTCTAATGGGATATAAATTCTTTGACACAAAAAATGGTTTTGCAAGACCATAACAAAAAAACCCACATTTTTTTTGTATTTTAACTGGGGTGCAGATACATTTTTTTCTTTGATTTTCTGAAAGGAGGCATTTTTCTTAGCCAAAGTTATGAATTGCAACTTGCATATGTATGTAACTTACAGGCATATATGAAACTCAGGTAGAAATTTAGATGTAGTAAGCCATTATTTGATCTGGGACAGATGTATTATAACCCCCGCTGTGATCTTCTTGGCCTCAAGGCAACACTCACTATTTATAATTAAGTATCATCTTTAAAGACCTCATTTCATGCCATGCAACAAATATCCAAAGGACTGCATCTCCTTACACTGAGCACCTTAATATAATTATACAAACCAAAAGTTGAAGGAGACTAGAGGGGACATAATATGCCCATATCAACACGCATATCAGTGTGGAGATGGGAATAATGCCTGTTTTTCCCAGCTCACTAGACAGTGTCCTCACTGCTCAGAACATATTTCCTCTCAAGGTCTTTCTGCACAACATGTGCAGCAGGACTCAAGTTTTATGTCAGTTTGGCTTGAAGGAAATATGTACTTTTCACAGCAGTGGCCAATGAATAAAAAGAACAAAGCAAACACTGGAAGGACCACTTTGACCTTGAGACTTTACTAATAGAGTCACTCATTCTCAACCTCTACAACTCTATAGCCTATGGGAAGACTGGAACAGATTTCCCTCCAAAATTTGTGGATCTGCTTTGTACATAACCCAATTTGTCATGCAGGGCCTCTTGGGCTGGGATTTGCCTATTAGCAATAGTCTGCCAATCAGTCAGAGAGTTACCAGAGGGTGTAATGTGCATAGTATTAGCCCGTTTTTATTTCTCTGATTGGATTACATATGGCCAGCTATAAAAATGCTTGTGGCTGGTACACATATTACTGGCACAGCGGTGTCCTGGGCACAATAAAACCTGAAGTATTCCACTTTAGATCAACATATGTTTTCAGTCAGGCTGGCTAAGTCCATGGAATCAAAACCAGCCCCCTAGTCAGTACACAAACACATGCTACTATGAATACAATAGCAATAACAATAGCATGCCTGTGTTTGCCTTTTATATTGAAGATGGTTGAATGTCCACTGAAAAAGCTCTTACTCTACCAACAACAGTGAAACATATCCAGCATATTCTGGTATCAGCCAACCACTGTGCTTTGGAAGAGGAAGAAGTTGACAGGAAAAAAGAAGAGATAGCACAAAAACTGTACCTGTAAATTAATATTTGGACCTGGGCTAATAGGAAGAGTGGCTGTTGCAAGTGTGCGAGTGAGAAGCTGGTTAGGAGGATTGCTGCTAGGTGGATGTGTAGCCTTCCAGTAGGCTTCCAGATAGTCAGCAAGGTGCTCACAAGCATCTTCAAGCTGGTTCTCATCAAGAATTACATCGAACATTTCCTGATAAAAGAAAGGTTTTAGTGAGAATAATCACCAGCTAAAGGGAGATCAGCCAGAGACATTGACCACACTTTCCATTCATCAAAAATGAGCCACATTTCTAGTACCTGTATTAGGATATTTTACCCTTTTTGTTTCATTTTGTTGTTTTTTTATTTCTCTGAATGCAATCGATACAAAAGACAGCAATCATAACTAGCAATAATGTTGCTAAAACAAGTCCTCATGCCTTAGTAATGCACAGTCAATGAAGACATGAAGAAGCAGCTTAAACAAATCTTAAACCTCAAATATGCAGAAAGAAGTGTTAAATATTGAAGTATTTAGCTATAGGAAAAAAAATCGAATGGCAAGAAAAGGGATTCACTCCCCATATCTAGAATAACTAAGAGAACATGAAGACAAACTAAGACCAATAACTCACAACAGTAAGAAATACAAGTAATACAGATACTTCAGTTTCCAAGTGTCATACAAATACTAGGTAAGAGATTAGTCCCATGGTCTAATTTTAGGCTTCTAAAGCTAGGAGGTGAGTTTCCTCCGTTTCCTCCCTGTTCAGGGAGCCAGAAGGCATCTTTGAGGGCCTATGCAGGTCTCTATGAGGGTCACTGAACTGAACCATCATCTTCTGGTCTCTTACCCATACTCTTGACAGCTGAGTCTGCCAGTAGCAGTGCACGCCATGTTTAAAACACGGCTGGGGTCTCATCACCTCTGCTTTATGGTAGAAATTGAGAGAACTTACTTCAGTGCACATCACCAGAAGAACCACAGAGCTCTCAGGTACCCCTCAGCTCTTTGCCAAAACTGTGATCAAGAACATCAACAGTAGTGGCCATGGTGATATACGGCCCAGGGGAGCTACTGAAACCGTTGGCCTAGTCCTAAACTACCAGAAATAAAGCATAGCCACTAAGAGGGTTCATTTTTAGACCAAAAAACCCCTAAAATTATCAAGTAAAACAAATGTTCTGTTTATTGAAGCACCAAATGTATCAGCACACATCCTATTAAGTGCTTGTGACTTGGACTTTTTTCTCCCCTGCACCCTTGTGATGAGCCCAGAGACTTCAGGAGGCATTCTGCAAAAAAGCAATAGTGAAGTATGGCCAGAAGAGGGCAAACATACCTGAAAATTATGTAATTAACCTCGTGCTTGAAAAGAAAGGCACCTTTCAAAGACAAGAATAAATTAACAGTAACTCACGGGAGGACACTGTGCCAGTTTATCAGCTGCCACCATCTGAACATTAAGGTGTTTGGCCTGAGATTTCCCTCGAGATTTTATCAACCTCTGTAAAACCTGTGAAAAGTAAGACATTAATAAAAGTGACCATGTGCAGACTTCATGTATATATACAACCACTTAAAATGTTTACATTTTAAACTGCTCACTTGAGAAGAGCAAATTCTTAATTTGCTGGCTTCAGGAACATTTCCCATGCTCTTTAATCCAGAATGAGCTAATTTTCATTTGCTTCCTGACATCTTTTTGTTATAGTCACTAAAAATTCCCCTCCTACTTTGCTCTCCTTCTTCTATTTTTTTTTCTAAGTTGAATTTTTTTAATTGATCTCCTGACTTCTCTTCCCACAAATTCATTCTTCTCTTTCAAATGCCTCTTCCCAAGGCCTGTGCATGGTTTTTCCAAGGAATGAAAGAGTATACTATCAGAAGATGTTAAAGTTTAGCAATCATGTGAAAATGTTTTTTTCATTTCTTATTATTTTGATTCAACAAACCATTAGCATTACTTACTGTGATTGATACTAAAAGTGCAATCTCAATTAAAAAACCCATTGGAGCTACAGCATCTTTTCCAAAATGGGTCTTGGTAACACTAGAGCTGAGATACTTTTTTGATTAATAATACTTCACCATCCAAAGGGAAGTAACTATATATAGCCTCTGAATTTGAGTGAAGACACGTGATTATCTGAACTTAAGAGCAAAAAAATAAAATTAAAAAAAAAAAGACTGAAAGAGCATGAAAGCGACTACAATACTCACTTTAGGGGAAGAAATCTTTACATATACTATAATGGGAGCCAGAGAGGTTTTGCTTAGTTGAGCTGGGTGGTTAATGGTATCAGCATCAAGCACTACTAACTGCAGTGTCCTTGCTAATTCAAAAATCCGTTCAATTTCACTTTGAACTTCAGCTGCAGAGAAATAGAAAATCAGAGTTATGAAAATACTAAGAAGTGATTTGTTTTAAGAAATGTAAAAATATTGTAGACTGGTGTGTTGCTCCTCCTCTGGTTGCAGGAGTTGTTATCTGTGCATGTCCCTGGCACACTACAGTAATGAATGAAACATTAATGAGAGCATTTCACCCCCAATTTGCTGCCTTTGCAGGCAGCACTGCCAGCCTCTTTCACCTCCTGCCATTCCAGAATGGGGAGATACTGTTAACACCTTCTTATAAAACCCCAGACCACGTATGTAAGAAAAAAAGAGGGATGAATGCCTGCTGCATCAACCAGTACTCCTACTATGCCACAAATTTCCTACATGTAAATAATTTCAACTCAGACTTTAATCTTACGCAGTAACCAGTTTGCTCAAACTGGAATGCCTGACATAGGCATTAGGAAGTACTCTATTAGCAGAAACTCATGTTTTTCCATTTACTTCAACTTATCAAAACTCTGGAAAACTGAGTTTCCTTCATATACTGGCCTCAGTATGGTACCATGTAAAATTTTTGATTATTATGTGTAAAATACTTTTTAGGAGAAATAACTCAGTAATCCAAATAATGCTAAGGTATCTTCCTCGCAACCCCAGAAGATCTGGAAAGGTGATTTTCCCAGAGAAAAATCATCTCTTCTGGTACTCATGCTCCCAGCTCCTCAGCACCCTGCCTGATTGGCAGTACTTTCCAGGGCAAACCTCTCCAAGACAGATGGGCTGCATCCGCTTTCACAAGTGGTGTAGAAACTGTCTTCATTCCCCAACGAAACAAAACTGGATCTTGTAATAGCAAAATCACCCTTGAAATGGAATCACATTTTGCTGCTCAAATCTTGCTATAGGCTGAGAAATTACAGAAGCTGGGTGATTTGTGCAAGTCTGCAAAGAAATTCATCAAGCAGACAGGACAGTAATTCATATAGGTTTCCCTTTAAAGGTTGTGCACACTCCATGAACCAAAATCAGATTAGATATCTTGCCCATTCAAAGTAAATATTAGAAGACAACCAAGAGAAACTTAAATGTCATTAAAAGGTACCAAAAACTTAATACAGAGTTTCTTGAAATTACACTGTCGGCCTTTTATCCATTTTACCGGCAAAAGCTTTACTTTTGCTTGGAAACACAACTTATGTGATCTGGCTAGAGTCCCTTTCAAGAGGTGTGAAGAGATATTGATTTTTGATATCTTAGAATAGCAACAGAACAAATCAGGTACCATAACAAGGCTGCAAAATTTCCAAGAGAGAGCAAGGCATTCCAGCTAGTTTAGCTCAGTGTTTTGGTTCCAGATCAATAGACGATTGCTATGGTCATTTTATAAATGAAGTAACATCTAAATGGTCATCAGAAAATCTCTATATGATAGCCTTTATTGGAGTAGGTTGAAAATGTATTGGATCTATTAGAGGTCACTTCCAAATGTTTGTAGTTATCTCCAGTTTTGGGTGAGTACATGCCAATCAGTAGTTTACAACAGCAAACATTGTGAGATGTGCATGGCGTGGTATGGAAAGCATTGGTGCATGCTTTCCTGCTGGTCAATGAAAACACTGTGGCCCAGCTGCTGTCTGAATTAGGACCACATTTTTTTAAGGCAGAACTGATGGTTCTTGGCACATTCATGGTTACATTTTCTGCAACTTTTCTGTGTAGGGATACTGCTGAAATCACTGAACACCATTGCCTCAGAGTTTTAGTAGAAGATAGTCAATGATCTATCCCTCATTTAAGTCCAAATGACAACTAGAATAAACATATCAGAGATAACTTGTCATGCTGTTCTGATGATGAGTTTGGATTGCTTTCCTGCAATTTCAAACCAGGCTCAACACTTCAGTCAGTATAACAATATCAGTTAATCTATCATTTTAAGACCATTCCAGACTGCTAAAAAACTCTTGTTCAAGACAATTTATAACCAGCAAAATCTGCTTCTATGCCATTGTATCATAATTTTTTCTGGGGTAGCAGTATTTGCTACAGTGCTGGAAGCACTTTTCTGCCACTACAGAACACATCTCTATGGACTAGATTTCCTGCTATACTTTTTGAATCACCCTGTGCCGGAGTTTGCCTCAGGGTATGTTCTATTGTGAAACGTACCCAGGGCAATAACTGCAGGTAACTATGGCTCTATGAACCAATAGTTTCCACTTGAATCTGAAGGTGGAGAGATATCTTTTTCTGAAATAAGTACTGAAATAAGTATTTCAGTACTTATTTTTCTAAACTTGAGTGTAGGAGAGAAGGTCAAGAAACTGCACTGCATGATT
>JAWWLV010000088.1:19344894-19377467 GCA_035041135.1 Platyrinchus mystaceus
CTTCCAAATATTAATTCTCAATATCCCTACTGCACCTTGAAATGAACAGAAATTCAGTGCAATGAGAGCACTAGTAAAGGACTTATCCCATTATGGGGGCAGACAAATATTCTTTACACCAGGTGGACCTTGCACGTGAATTTCAAGAAAAAGTCTTTGACAGTTCATTACAATAATCTCACTAAAGTAAAGGCAAAGACACGACAACACTGCATTTTATCTGTGTCAATTCACTAACATGGTGAACTATGGTGGAATTTAGGGTCACTTATTTAATGCCATGGTACAAAAATATTTTCTATGCTACACAGTTGGAGGAACACAACCCTCCTTCAAACTTGGGCTTAAAGCATCCATAGCAGTCTGGAGTCACTGGGACACTCAGCTTGACAGAGCAGTGGCTATGTCAGAACTTTGTTTTAGGAAGACCCTGATGAGATGGCAGTTTCATGGCAGGGATGAGATGCAAAATGGACATGCTTCTGGCCTGCAAAGGCCAAGTTAGAACCACAAAATATTGCTTAAAAGCAGTAAAGAGATTTTGATCTTCACAAGGAGCAGTGAGGTTCACAAACTGTCAACTGCGCACAGTATGACTTTTATATCCCATTTAATTTGACCTTGGCTACTGTCTATGGTATCAGTGGCTCTGTTTTGTTCACAGAAACAGATATGTAAATTATTACTTGGGCTGCAACAGCCACAGAGACAAAGCGTTCCAGTTTTTTAAACAGGGCTCTTGATACTACAAGCATATGTCATGAACACACCTAAGTCAATGTATGCCACATAAAATGATTAGCAGCACCTTGCACAAAGGGCTTTCAAATAATTTTGTAAATTAAGGAGAACAGTATGAGTAGTCATGACTTTTCTTATACTTTGTTTTATACAAACACAGTTGCTTGAAAATAACTAATTACTAAATTCCATGAATATAATTAGAGTAATGAGAAGTTTAAGGCAACCTCTCGAATTCCACAACCAAGGCCAAAGAAACAAATGTGGTTTTTATTCCCAGAGCCTTAAAAGCATGTAGATAGTCTTGCACCAAAAAAACCCAAATGCTGAGAGATGAATAAAGGTCATATCTGAAATCCAAGAAAATGAAACTGAAAAAGTAAAAAAAAAAGGAAGCTCTGACTATTGAGCTGGGCCCACACAAGACTCAGTTAAGAAGAAAATCATGAGCTTGACTGACAGAATTAAAATTTTAAATTTTAATTTGTGATCATGTATGTGTATACACGTTTATATTGAGTGAAAAATCACAAGAGTGTCTACATTGAGTATTGCTGTAACCAGAATGTAGGTACCTGGCCACAGCAGGCTACCGTGGACTGCACTAGATGTTTGTGCTCACTGTACACAAAGCGAGAAGGCCAAGATGCTACTGAGGATAAGCCAGTAAGCTCCACGGTGTCTGAGTAGACCAGAGCAAGCTAATAAGAAACCCCACAGGTACATAATAAGTCTTTGGCCTCTCCCTTCTCATCTTCCTCTTTCCTTCCCTCAAGTACCCTGCTGCTCTGGGCAGGCAGGGAGCTAACAGAGGGGGCATGCTCAGTAGGGGACAGAGAGTTTCACTCCTTCCCCAGCCAGGGAGGTTCAGTCCCACAGTCTCCAGGCAGGACTGTGTGTTCCACTCCACACCATGGGGATGTCCCAGTGCTGGGGAGCAAAAGGCTGCAGCCTCCGCTGCAGAGTACGCAGCTAAGAAGAAAAAAGTCTTGGAAAACATAAGCAAGTAAGAGGGAATAAATGCTTTAGCTTAGTCCTCAGGCAATTGATCAAAAAATACCTGGATTACAGGTGTTTTAATCAAATTTCTAACACAAATGTAGTTTAGTGAATATACTTATATTTCCCTGATCTCCACCAAATACCTTAGCCACTAGCTTGTTACGTAAAAAGGGGAGGGTGGGAGTGGGAGGATGACAATATTTTCCAGGAAAAGTGGCTGCATGTGTTACTCATGCCTAACAGATGGGGCTCCTGCGAGGGATAAGGATGAAATGAGAGAAGCATGTCTGCTGCTCTGCTTGGCGCTCCTGTCTGGGCTCTGCTGAAGGGGAGATGTGGGGTGAGGTGCTGCAGGAAAACAGGGTTTTCCTCTTTCTGCCTGCTGAAACTCAGTTTAGGCAAAATTCAGATGGCTTTTAATGCACATACATGTCTAAGTGGTATTGACAGATACAATGCCATGTTTGGAATCTTCAGCATAACCAAGATCTATTTATAATGAACTTACATCTCCTGAAATGCAATACTGTAATTACGTGAAAATATAAAACAAATAGTGCAATTTAAAAATGCTAAATAGCACATAAAAATATCTACATCCTCCCCTGTTTCCCTGGGCTAGCAAAACAATAGCATTCATGGAATGATGCTTCTTATGCCAAGTTTAAGCTGGAATAAATTTTAATGGCCTATGAATGGAAAAGATTGAAATCAGCAGATTGCAGCTGAAATGACTAGATGAGCTGCACAGGGGAGAGCTGCACCGAAGATGACTGTGCCAGACAAAACCGGAGCAGCTCCAGAAGGTGCCATGCAGTACCATAGCGTGGCTCCCATCATTAAGCTCCCCTACACTCTTTTAAGGAGTAATTGCGATAGTAAAACTGGGCAAAGAAGCAGTCTAAAATTCATATTGCCCAGGGGACCAAGCAAGTCTCTCTGCCTAGTTCAGAAAGGATATCATCACATCAGGCTGGCACTAACTTTGGTATTTTTGTACTGTGCCTCATTACTCAGTGCAGTGCTACAGACTTTTACAGCTCTGGTCCATACATAGGCACTAAGTAAGTGTTCCCTAGATCTGTTGTTTTTCTCAGAACAAACATAAATAAAAATCTTCAATATTTTTCACAGACAGAAAATGGAACTACTCCATCGCTGGCTATTCAACCCCTCCTGCTGATGGTGTGCCACTCACAAAACATTTGCGTATTCACTGAGTGGGAGAGATACTGACTCTGCAGCCTGATGCCTAGAGTGGGAGGCAAAACACATGGATTCCAGTTCCTTCACCAGGGAAAGTTTAATTATTATGCAAAGTGCGTACGACTCAGCAGGACCAACCAACAACCATCCTAAAGGTGATCATAGCCCTGTCACGGGGATGGAAATTATGAGTTCATGCCAGAGAACAGGAGTGAACACAGACTTCTTTGCATTCTGGTTAAACAACTCAGGCCCGTAGTCTTGGATAAAATGAGGACACAGACACCAACTTTTAATCAGTTGGTAAGCCCAGGAGAAAGAAAAAAAAGCCTGCATCAATTCAGCTTACACTGTGAATAGTTTTAAGAGACACAAACGGTACTCTGCTTTTAAGCAAACAGCTAACTGGCTAAAAATATTGGGTTTTATACAGATATCCATAACCTTAAAAATTATTCTAATACATTGCTATATTCCTTTGTCTCTAGCATGTTTTGTTTCAATATAATTACCAATCACACATATTTCTGTGAAGTATTATGAGAAAATATAGGGACATGTTGCTGAGAGTTATCTCTAATTTACAGAAATTAAGATTTTTTTCCCCCCATATATCCATTGAAAACACTCAGGAAATCTCATTGAAATGCTTTGCCAATACTGTATCAAAAACTTATTTGCAAGTTATAATATTGGAAAGTTAGTACCAAACTTCTAATCCAGAACTATCTAAAGAATTCATTAAGGAAACTCTGACCTTAGATGTTAAGAAAATCAAGGCTGGCCTGGCAGCATAAAATAATATTTTGGGACATGTGAGACTGATAAATTATAACAGGTTCAGGAACTTCATGATACTCTTTCCCCATTTGTGTGCAAAAAGAAGTGTAGCTACATCCTCGTGAAAACCCAAAAGCTCTTAGCTGCTATATTAATTACAGCATTCTGGTTCAAGGCAGGTTCAGGTTTAGCAGATTGACATATCCGAATATTTAATGCCTGGAAATGAAAGTTATGGGCATTTGCTCCAACTACCTTGAAGATAAAATTAAAAAAGGGACAATCAGGATTTTCCACAACACAATGAACACCTTTTTTGTTTTCTTTAACTATATTAGTTCCTTGAGACTTTGAAAAGGCAACACACTCTTGGTTAAATCCCAGTTTTGCATTCCTGTTTCCTGGCCTCTGTAAGTAAGGAAGGATTTTTATGAGTCCTAGCTAGCGCTATTTTAAGTTTGTCTTTGATTTATAGTTGGAGAAGCATTTACTTCAACAACTGTCATTAAATTACCAAACATGGCGAATACATAATAACATTATCATATCTGGATATAATATATAATGTGTATTCATACTTACATATATAAAGAAAACAAATAAATTGTTATCATAGTTTCAAGCATTCAACTGGCTTTTCACACAAATATCAAGAAAATAAAAACATGAGGCTGAAATTTGCACAGGTGATCCACTTCTATTTCTTCAAGCATTTATGTATCATTTTCAAATGACAAAACTTCGGGATATCAACCTAAGGATGGGAATGGGAGCTCTATACATTTTCTACAGACAAGTTTCCAAAGGTTGGCACTCAATTGCACATGCAAACTGGGTGCATGTAATGCCTGACAGGTTACTGCATGTGCACAGAGAAAGCAAATAAACAGATTCCCATACATGTGACCGCAATTGATTTAACACATACAAGATGACATGTTTTACATCAACATTCACACATCTGTGTTCGAATATGCAGATTAGGTGCACACACCTCAGAAATATACAGTGGAATACCTAATCTTTAGCGTTTACTTGTCAATGTCAACTCTATTTTTAGAATTACTTGAAAATAAATAAGGAAAACCAGCAAGGTTTTTGAAAAGAAAGACTTAGCAACACAGTACAGGATCAGCTTTTGTCTATCAGTGAGCCAGATGCGAGAAACACACAGTGGTTCTGTGAGGTACAATAAAGCACTGAACACAAAACAGCAGGAAAAGTAATTTGCAAGCTTGTATACATACCTAAAACATCTGGAAAAGGAGAGCATTAATGAAGCAAAGAATGGAAAAAGCCAAGACAATCAGGTTTCGTACAAAGCATACAGCATGAGGTAAGGTTATAACAAGTGTAACATACACAGAAAAAGGTTTGGGTTCTTTTGACAAAGAAATGCAGCAAAAGCAAAAAGCTGGTCAGCAGTTTCTGCAAATGGCAGGTATCCATATAAAAATTTAACCAAGCCAACTGGGGCTGATTTTTGGGTGAATGCGGTTTAACCATGTACTGTACCTTCTTGGAGAAAAAATTCTGTTCAAAATGACAGATTTCTTCCAGGCTTTTAAAGAAATTAATAATTTGCCCTTTTCTTAAATTTAGTTCTAGCATCTCACATTTTAAACATGTAACAATATTGACAAGCAAACATTCCTCTTTTTATACAAAACAATCTTTCACATAGGAGAGGAATAAGACTGTACTGTCCTCCTAAATCTTTCCAAGTCAAACACTAATTTTTAAAAAATCTTGAGAACATTAATTTTGTACTAGATATGCAGTGGTAGCATTGGTTTCCAATGATTCAGATCCCAAGTCTATTTTTAACTGATTCCATTACAAAAGCAAACTGTCAGTCGATAGGTGTATGTAGCATTAAGCTGATTGAGACTACCCTATAATCCTGTATATCCAGTTCCTCATGGCTATTCCTACTCCTGGTTATCACATTGTTTGTCTCTGCCTCCTTGAAATTAATTCTGGGTTATCTATTAAATCAGTTTCAAATTATGGTGCTCACTTCACTGTTTCTTGTGCTATGCACTATTACGAACAATATACACAATACTGCAGATCTACACTGGGTGATAAGGTAAGAGTTCTCAGAAACAGGTTTATTTATCTCTCAGAAAAAAAGTATTTGTTATTAATATATCAAGCACATTACCTTTGTACTATATTAATTGACAGAATGCTTATTAAAATAATATTTAAATCCCAACAATATACTTTCCAAAGTCTAAGAAATAGCCTTCTCTGCTGCAGTTAAACTACTGCTCACAAATGTGAACATAACTGAGGGATGAATCAGTGGCCTGGCTGTCTAGCTGCATGAGGTACCACTTCACAAAGGTGGATGAGTAAAGGAATAGTTTCCCATTGAATCTGGAAGAAGGAAGGGATTTGGATTAACATAAAACAGTTCTGGGGAGCTATATTTGCTATAATAAAAAGCCATTTTTAAATGACACCAGATGTAGGAATAAACACATGGGTCTTCATCCATGTGCCACTGACTGTTCGAGGAGGAGCCAGGCAGAGAGCAACTCATCTCCCCACATCCCACAGCTATGCAGACAGGAGACCTGAGCAAACCAAAACAAACTCTGTTTTTCCTTAACAAGATAAAATTTTTATTGTGATAAATTCCAGTTTTAAATACCTACGATAGAACTATGTCATCATAGATAATCTGGACAAAAAAAGAAAACCAGCACAACTACAGTGTTTGCTGAAATACTCTTTTTGTTTTCTTTTTTCCAGTGATTTGGAGAAAAAGCCCTATTATTTTTGGTTTATAGGAGGGAAAATATAGTTAGAGAAAAAATTAATTTCCCAGGACCCCTAGCAGACCTGCAGCAGATACTAGAAAAGAACTAATGTCATCTGAGTCCCGACTCAATGATTTATCCATGAGTGAAACTCTACTTGAGTAGAGAATATTACTGGATGCAAAGCCAATACTAATAAAGGAGGAAATGCCAAAATAGCTCTCTTAAATCAAACCTTTTGTGATCAGTATTGTCAGACAGCACATCCAGGAACCTACAATAAAGTTGTTCCTGTAGGGCTGCTGTCACATTCAGTATGCAACTCCATACAGTGTCAACTGAAAAGAAGCCATTGAGTCATTTAATTTCTCTTCATTCTCACATATGTGCTTCAGGTCTCATTTAGAACACATGGTTCTAATCTTTCTCTGAAAATAGAATGAATAAATTATTTGTGGGCTACTTTGTGGAACTTACTGTGGAGGTACTTCACTGATGCAATAAAACGATTTTTCACTTTGAAACATCCCAGTTAGGTGAGAAGCTGGAATTATTTGTATTTTCCAGATAAAAAATTAAATTACAAAGAACAATCACAAGTTATGAATAATTTGTGGGGATTCAATTTCAGAAACGTAGTGTCTGATTCTTCAGAGTAATTACCACAGTAAAAATTACATTCAGACTAGAGAAATATGGAAGCCATCCAACAGGAAATCCTGATTTCTGGGGATTCTTTCTTCCAAAATGGAACATAACCTTGAAGCTTCTTTTACAAGTCAGTACTAAGACTCAGGACATTCCTGATGCTGGTCTGTACTGTCAGTACTGATCTGAGAGAAGGGAAAAATTCTTTGAACTAGGCTTGGAATGACAAGAATACCTCCCCAGTTAAATGTCTGCAAAGAGAAGAGCCTAAAATAAGAGGATTTCTGGGGAATGAGGAGTCACAAGGTAACAAGTTTCATTTGCCTCCCTGAAGTTTCTTGCCCCGAACACTTCATAAGTTAATAATGGGAAATAAGGGAAATAGCAATACACTGAAAAATTCCAGTTCCCCACACTAGTTTGCATATTTTTTTCAAGAATACTAAGGCAGAGGACTGGTGGAAAAGTAGTCTGCAAACACTTAACCAAAGACTGAATCACAGGATACATAAACCTAAAGCTACTAAGAAGCTACCCAGTTAGCCTTCTTACTATCACTTCCTAACTTTTATTTTTCACAACTTAGATTTGTAAACCTAATAATATCCTTTTAATAGGATTTTTTGTTGACTTACAGCAAATTCATCACACAAGATGGAAAAAAAAAATCCACTATATGGTGTGAAATTGCCACACCTCTTCTACTTCAGCCAACTAAACACTCACAGAAGAGGTATATTGTCATCTTCCTTGTGAACCACTGCTAGGAGAGGCCACCTACCAGCAGACTACAAAGCTATTTTCTGAGTCTGACTCTTATTTCTACCTTGAGGTACATTGTGGGTAAGCAACAAACAGGCTGTAACATTCCTTGTACCTTTTTCATTTTGCCTTGTGCAAGGGTTTTCCCACTGTCTTACAAAAGCAGTTACCTTTTCTGACTCCAGCTTATTTTATTTTATCTCAGTTTTTCTCCCAACACACTGCTGCCACATCATCTCTCTGCCTGACTTCCTTCCTGGCCGGTTTTTGTCCTCCCATGATTTACCCCACATCTTGAGCACAGACACTGAAGATACTGTTTCAATGGATTCAACTATCCCAACTCCTTCTCCATAACTCCAACTTTTTCCAGAATGGATTTTTACTACTCGCCTTCCCCCCTTAGCCTGGTCAGCCACCTGTTCCTCCAGGTAAACATCTTCAAAGAAAATAACTTTTTTATTCCATACCCCATGCTGCACAGCAAAGTAGGGATTGCATCTTGAAAGATGAGCATCTTTCTGCTTTTGGTCTGCTTGGCTGACCTGATTCAATCTGCTGGAGCAGGTTCTGCTCAGCGTCATTGCTGGACCTTCCCCAAGAAAGGCTGAGTCTTTAACCAGTTCAGATGCAAGGCTTGGCATGTGTTAATGGCAGCTTCTAACAGTTTGGTAAAGTTTTCTCATTATTTTCATAAAAAATGCCCTCAAACATGTAACTGAAATGTCATTCAATTCACTAGCAAATTTCAAAACCCTGGTAGTTTACTAGAACTACGGAGGTATTACAGCTTCTGAAATAAAAGGTTTTGAGAATATTTTAGCATACGTAAAATTAATTTTTGCCCTAACTTCATGGTTAAAATGACTCAGTTGCTCCATCTAATATTTCCAAAGATACTTCAGAATTATTTTATAAATCAGTTAATTTTTAGAACAATTTTAAGCAACTGAAGACCTGATACATAGCAGGAAATCTTAATTAATAATAACAGGACTGTTACAAAAACTAGAGAGACATATCTATCTATTCACATATTTACATATATACATAATCCCTTTCATCTTTTGAATCTTTCCAACTGAGGTTCTGTCAGAACTTCTATTTTAAATACCTCTATCCAAAAAAGTACTTTGATGCAAAGAAAAGATGTTGATGCTCTCAAGGGTAAGGTTCTACATGAGATAAAGGTGTACAAGATTGGGCAGTATTTAATTTTTATTGATTTTTTTCCTTTAATTTTTATTGATTTTGTGATAGCTGTTTTACATATGTGAGAATCTTCTAGCATGAGGACTGGATGATATGCTTTTTACTGCTGCATATATTTGTGCAGTATTGCAAAATTGCACACACTTTGATGATCAGGTTGAGAACTTAATCACCATGATTCTGTTTGTTCCATGACTGGGTGACCTCCATCCTTATAGCCGAATTTCAGTTCTATTCAAAACAAGTGACACTTTATCTTTTCAAGAGATCATTAAACAGACTTTGGTTACAAGACTGAAATTCACATAAAAGAATATTCTTGTGTGTAAATATATTAATTATGTTGTTACAGTACATTGCATTTTGATATTTGAAAACATTTAAAATAAGACACACTCGGAAGCTATCAGACTACTTGCAAGCAAAAATTCAAACTCTACATAGAGAGAGCAAAGGTTTTAAGAAGCGAATTTTCAAGACAGGGAAGTCAAACCTTTTAAGGCAGAGAAGCTTTTTCTAAGAAGGACAACTATATTAGGCAAGTGTTAAATATTCAGTCACAGCACAGGTGGAGTCAGAATTTTTTTTGTAACAAAACTGATAAAGAATCTACTTAATAAGATGAATGAAATTCCTTTCCCGTTCCACAAAATTTACAAGTTGTCAAGATACAATGCTGTGTTTGGGGGAAACCAAGCTCTCTCAAAGGGTACTAAGAGGAACCTGCAGCAATGTAAAGGCAGACACATGACTGGAGCATTCAGCTGTGATCTAGCAAGTTCCTCCTTTTTTTTTGTATTTGACTGGGGACTTGAACAGGACTTTCTAGGGGACTTGTGTCCCATATCTCAGCCCTAACACAGGTATGTAGACTCCTTGCAGATTCATAGAGCAGCTTGAGTTTGAAGGGACCTTAAAGATAGATCATCTAGCTCCAACCTCATTGCATGGGCAGTGAACCTTCCACTATACCTTGTAGTTGTCTACAGATGTCTCTACACAGGGAATGCACTAGTCATAGCAGCAGAGTCCTGGATATAAAATACCTCACACTATAGGAAAGGCTAAAGTCAGTCAGGAATTAGGACTCTGAAGTGTCCATCTTTTCCTCTTTGCTCTAAGGACACCTCGTGATGAAAAGCTCCAGCGTAGATACCTGCACTGCAGATGGTGACATTTAGTTACAACTTCCCAGCTAAGCTTGTTTTTCTCTCTGGCTAATAAATGTTTAATTATTTATACAACTGGACAAGTTTCAGTACAAAATGACTCACGTAAGATGACAGATGTGTATGCTATGAACCTAGCTATACAGTTTTTAAAAAATATTTTAAAAACATTATTAAAAACATTTTTGCATCCTTCTTTTTTTTTGCACCAACCTCAGGATTAGTTTAAACTGATACAAAATTCATAAAATGTATACTTCAATAACTTTTTTAAGGCCTCATATCAGTAGCTGTCATTACTAATAATCTTATCAAAGATAATGCACAATCTCAATAACATCCATATAATTCCAAGTATTCGAAAACTGTCATTCTATTCAACTGGAAAAACACGTCTTCAGGATTTATATGGATGGCTACTTCTCCCCACTGAGGCAAACAGCAAAACATGGAAACTGACCATAAGCAGGATAAACCAAAATCATCACTTTATGAAGTTTACATGGTAGTGATTTTAAAATGATTTCCGGTGCCAGGATTTCTGGATTATGGGAATTGTCATTTTCTCACAGCAGAGAGAAGGCTATTTTTAGCTCACACATATGAATTGAGAGTAGTATACTTTACAGGCAATTTGCAGATAGCATCATTATAGGCACTTACCTAAGCTTGATCTCGTGTTGGATCGCTCTATTATCGCATGCTTACTGGGGTTGTTTAATACCGAGCGTTTGGCAAGCGAGATGTCTGCTGTGACTCGTGTAATTGATATACTGCAACAATAAAGACAGTCAAATAGTACAGAATGTTACTTATCTTTCTGGGATGTGGGGAGAATTCTCATTTAACACTAGAAGACGGCTAAGACCATAGGAAAATTAGTTCTTCTCAGCAGCACAGTATGCTTCCCACAATGTGAACAGAGAAAAAACTTTATCTAACTAATACTGCTACAAGAACTATTGATAAGACATCATCCTTCTGTACAGTCCCAAAATGCAGTATGACCACTGTTGCAAAGCTACACATGCCTGGGGAGAGGGGAAGCAGGAGAAGGTCAGAGATGTGCTGCAGAAGGTGGGACTTCCCACTGGTCTCTGGGTTTGATGAGGGTCTGACTTTGCACCAGTATGCCCAGAATGAAAAGGCCTTTTCCCAATTTCTTTCTCCAATTTCTTGAATGGTACTGAATGACAACCCAGCTTATTTTAGCCATGTGTATAAGACATATAGGGATATGCAGAATTAAATGGTAAAGGTAAGACTTAGCAGGCAAACTAATATAGCAATATAACTTATTTACTTATTTATTTAAATTTTATTGTTCAGTTTACTAGCATGTGTTTTTTTAAAAGAATGCAAGAGTTACCTATGATTTTCCAGAAAGATCCAGCAATATGCTGGCCACCTATAAATGGGAAAACCTGCAGGCTCAGTTTTGTGTTTATGAGGAAAGATGGGCCAAGAAAGAAGTGGTTACTTTCAGTTGTTTGCTTCTTGTTTGCTACATAACCTTCTGTATATTCTTCATCCTAGGAAAACAGTTACTTTGGTTTGTTTTCCTTTACAGGGTTAAAATAAAACCCTTAAGTTCCCTTTCAAACTCTCTGGTCTAATGAGGTTCACAGGTCACATTTTTCCAATGCTGAGAGTTAAATCAGACTGATGATATTCCCTTGCTCTTCCTTGTAGGATTTTACTTGCAATTGAAAAGGAGGAAAAGGATTTGCTAAGAACAGCGAGGGCTCCTCTCTAGCAAACACTGTCAGATGCTGTTTGTTCATCTGAAATGTAATCCAACAGGTCATTTCCCAATGAGCTCAACATGTGTATACACTTATCTAAAAACCTAAAAAAATGTAACAAAGCCAGAAGTTATTATGGAAAAACAGAATTATTTGGAAAATATCAATTAGTAATATAATTTTGCAAATTTAGACATGATTTAACTAAAGCTAAAAGCATAACCAAAGACTGTGATTTCTGGCACATCTTCTCATAGATAATGCCATTTGGCTTAAAATTAAATCAAACTTATATTGGGGTAGTCATCAGTTATCTTTATTTGTCGATGGATGGATGCTAGAAACTTCTACAGCTTTTTGGGGTTTTTGTTTTGATTTGGATTTTTTTCCTGCCAGTCTTCCTTCCTACATGCAATAGAAAATTTTTGCCTTTTTTAAATGCAATTTGGTATATTGAATAGAGCCAGATTTATCAGTCTATTTGTCTATCTATGAAAAATGCTATTTTACATTTTAATGTCTTTCTAAGGTAATTTTAAAGTCTTTTGAGACACATCTCACCAGGATGACCAAGTCTGCTCTCAAAACAAAGGGTATGTATGCTCATATCATGAAACAATTGCAATGAGAGCAGGGACAGCAGTGTGGCAGCTGAAAGCAGTAGCATGAATCTAAGAAGCTCCTGTACAAATTTGTTCAGAACCTTGAGAACAAATTCAGATTGCTAATGAAGTTTGGGATGATTCAAATCTGCTATTGTATCCAGAGTATTTGTGGATTCACCCTGTCACAATTAGATCTACAACTGAAAATCAGACATTCTCTAAAATACTTAAAGACATAAAAACATAATAATTTTTTTCTGCTTGCAACAACCACTGTTTTGTTAACTTCCAGTCCTGAAGGTATGCATCTAAGGTTTGACAATCCTGAATAATATAGAGAGGGACTTATAAGTGGTTAGGTATCTACATCATTATTCTGACAGAGAAAACACAACAGCTTAAACCACAATGGCCTGCATTTCAAAGTCCTGAAGCTATTGACAAAAAACCTCAAGTTCCCTCTTCAGAGTTTTGACTGGACAGCCAGAGTAGTGTTACTGATCTGTCCACTTCCAAACTAAATAGAACAATCCTTGAAGTTACAGATATAACACTTTCCTGTTCTCTCGATTTCCCTCCCAACAATGTCAACCCATTAGACATATTAATCTGTAGCTTGATCCAGTCACAAAAACGTGGAGAATGCACTTGATGACTCTGGTCCATGTGTCCATAACTGCTTTTAGAGGCAGATTATCATTTGACATCTGTACTACAGTAATGTCTGAGGGCTCAAATACAAATCCGAGTGGACCTTGCCCAGTCTGCTGCCACAGCGCTCGGATCAGAACCCGGTGAGTGCAGCTCGTCTGCTACCAAGGGTGACCACATTTCAGCAAGGTGGGGGACTGCCTCACCCCTGCACCCCACCCCTTCTGAAACTTCCCACTACAGAGCCCAGAGAACAGTCAAATGAAGATCCTATTTTGAAGGATCAAATTTGGATTTGACAATCCCATATATTAGATAGCCAGAATCTCACAACACTCTTTCCAAGTTGGATGCCAAGTAAAGAATTAGAGCTGAGGTGGAATGGTGGCTCTTGTCATTTTGCTCAGAACCTGGGAAGCATTGATGAGATATCACTTGAAAAATACTTAAAATAACTTTTTAATTTGTAGATAAATATCTAGCAATTTGGAGTGTGAATGTCACAATCATCAAGAAAGAGACATCCATTTTTTCACTCAAATATACGCCCCTGAACACTTCCCACTGCAACACAACCTCTGCATGTTCTGCCAAGAAAACTTCCAATCCACGCTATAGTCCACTTATCAAGGAATTATCTGTCATTCCCGATTTTCTACAGTGCCATCATTTCTTAAAATCCTGGTAGTACCTAAACAGAACATGAACTGAAGTATATTTGCATTGCCAAGTACTTACCGCCCTTCGAATCTATGTTTTAAAAAATCAAATAATGCTTTTTGCATCATATCTGTTACCTACAAGCAAACAAACAAAAAATTAATGATCACATAGGAAATTCATAATACTTGATGCTAGTAATATTATATAACAAAGCTGACAGTAAATTTTATCTGAACAACAGGATCGGAATGCAATTTATTCTTCATCTCAATTCTGACATGAAGTAAAATACAAATAAGCAACTATTTATGAGGAGTAAAAACTGTCTAGATATTTGTCTATGATATAAATTATCAAATACAAATGCAGCACAGTATTTTGGCAAATAAAACATTCTCAACAATCAATTACCTCATATCCCTTCAGAGAAGGCCCCACTAAAACTACTGGTCGCATAGAAGGCACTACATCATAGGGAGGGATGTGCTCTGTCTGCAAAACAGATAAAGTTTTCAGTGTCACAGCACCTACAGAAAGTTTATACACTGTTTACAATATTAGGAACTATGAATTTCCAGCGATGTCACCAACACAGCAATCTCTTTTAATTAACTTTTCACAAAAACTTGTAGCACAATGTAAGGACATAGGAGGTTCAGGGATTTGTTTTGAAAAAGCTTTTTTTGGACTTTAGGTTTTCCTGCTGTTTTCACATTTGCTCTGGATAGTTAAAAAACTCTTATTTCTGGGACATGCATATGTTCCTTTGCATAATTCCTAACTGATAAATTGAAAAGGTTATTTCCAACAGCTGATGATTTGAAATGATTGACTCTAGAGATGTGACATCTGTTTCCCACAAAAATTTTATGTAGGAAAATGATGAAAGAGAAAAATAAAACAAAACGGGATGGGAAAACCATAACACATCTCTTTTTTCAAGGTTCAGATCTGCCCACTGCTTGACACAACATTGTGACATCACTGCAAATTCCCATGGCAGCACTCATAATCTGACATCCACATTTGCATCCACAATTCAATTGCAAATGAAACCAAAATAATGACTGATCAAGTGAATGCTTCTAGAAAATTATCATAAACAGAGCTTGGGATAGCAATTCTTCCACTTTGGGAAGTTCCTGTCACTACCCAAGAATGGATTCTGTTAGTACAATATTTATCAAAGTACTTACTGATGTATCATGCACAATTTCTAAGAAGTATTTTAAAATACAAAGATAACAAGATTGCTTCCTTCCAAAGATTGCAAAAGTGTTGTTATCACAATGCAATAGAAACAAATTAAACTGTTGGTTTGTGTGGGTTTTTTTTTGTTAACAAATGGCTATTTCAACATATATCACCAAGAATGGGTCTTATCAGAAAGAGTTTTTTGTTCATAAGGGAAGTTTTGGTTTATCTTTGGGAATACATGATTGAAATCCAAATCCAGAAATGTGTGGGTGATATGGAAAAAGGAATGCTGGATCTATTTTTCTAATGCTTACAGAGTACAAATACATCAGTCAAGATAACAGAATACAGACATTGTTCATTGTTCTAGTACTCGATGTATCCCAAGGTGTTTCACAATAACATCAAAATAAGTATATACATTCCAAAACACAAACCCACAAAGACAGACATTAATACAGTGACAGCACACAATGCTACACAAGCAGCAGTCTAAAGCAGTCTAAAACATAGAAAATATTTTTGTGAATATTCTTTAACGTAATTTATTTTATTTTTTGTTACCTGTAGTTTCACCAGATAATTAGTAACATAAGAATGAATACCAGTGCCCAAGGCATCATAAGCATATGAAATGAATTCGTTTTACATAGCACAGAAACTGACTCAACACATTTCAAAGCGAAACCCTGCAATTAAGGTGTGCCGCTATCAAAATGCAATCCCCTACTGTTCTTGCTAACATTATTAATAATCTGGTAAGTGTATCAGAGACAGAGTCAAAGAAAAATTCTTTACAGATGGGCAAGTGCTTATAGCATGAGTGTCCTGATGCAACAGATCTTTGTATTAATGTGGCTAACTCAACTGAAGGCATTCAAGCTAGTAGATAACCAGCTATTTGACAATTAGGACAAGCACAGAGATTACCTTATTTGATGGAATATGAATTATTCTTAACTGTTCTGTCAAAATGGGCTTTTTCTCTAATCTTTAATTTTTTCTCTAATATTTAAATAATGAAGCTCTCAGCAGAAAATTGAGTAAGAGTTATCTAATGGAAGCATTAAAGTTCTTTAACTTTAGAGAATCTAATATGGCACTGAGCTATAAAGCTTTCATTGCAGATTGAAGTTCAAATATGAACTCATACTGAAAACTAGAAGTTTTGACAATATGGCTTTTGCTCAGTGGTTTGACTATGTAGATTAATATGGAATGCCCATCCAGTACTTACTGTAAGTGTCAGTATCACAAACCTCACTATATCGAGTAATGATTCTGATATGGAAGAAAAGAGGCACCGCAGAGTGGAAGAAAGAGATGTGACTAACCACCATCCAGGTCTACCATGGTTCATCTAGAAAATGTACCTTTGAAAGATGCTTATGCAGACAGCATCTTGTCAATAATACATGTCAACATGTATTATTCTTCCTTATCATTTTTATGTGGTTATAAATATGATTAAGTAAGAAATTACTCAGAAGCAAGAAACTGTTGTTGATTTCCACACTGGGCATAACAGACCCTACTGAAGCCAATACTGATGACTTTAGAAATGAGAAGGATTCAATATTATTTAAAAGAGTTCAAGAAATAAGAGCAACAGAAACAAAGTTCTATTTACTAAACATGAAAGCATCCACTACAGGGACAACAATGTCACTTGTCACTATTTATAAGCACTATAACAGTCTGTTATTACCTGTAGATTTAAGTGAACGGTTAAAAACAAATGAGTAAGAGCTATTAAGTTTAAAGATTCTAAAAAAAAGTAGAAATGTGGTATTGCACTGCATAGTTTGGCTGCTACCTAACGTCTTGCCAACTTATTCCAGCAAAGATCCTAGAAATGTATTGCAGCTTGTTGTAACACAACACCAACTGCATAATTCTTTAGTTATCTGGGTTATCTACAAAGAGACATTGGCTCTTCTGGAAACGACCAGTGCCATTTCCAATAGCTGAGATACTAAAATGGTCTGACTGATGAGTGACAAGAACATTTGGCTGACAATTTATACATGACAACAGGAAAAACTTGAAGTAAACTGTCAAAACAAGTCTGAGGTTTTCCACTGGTCTTGTGCGCCTGCAGATTTTGCACTTAGTGAACTGGAAGCTTAAATACAGACTAAACTAAAAATACAACAATTTTGACTATTCTTTTTCTAAGTACAAACTGAGTATCTGACAGACTCCAATAACGATTTCAATAGACTGAGAAATAAAAAAAATATAATTGAGAAAAATATTGAAAGAATAAGCAGGCAATAGAGAGGTGAATTATATGGGTTTTCTAGAAATAATTTTCTCAAACTTTCAGAAGGCCTTTTAAATGTGTCATATTATTCCATCAAAAAGGATAAGTACTGTAGCAGAGTTTCACAGACACACTGAACTTTTGCCTCTTTTCTTGTATTGAATCTGCTAACAGCTCAGTACACCTCTTCCTCCTTAATTCTAGAATAGCTGCATTGTTAATCTGGAGTAACAATGCTCATGATGCCAGTGGCAGGATAAACACAGGCAATGTCAATATAAACTTACCGATTTCTGCTTCTGCTTAGCTACAGCAGCATGGAAAAGAAACAAAGAACAACAAAGCATGCATGTTATTGGCTTGTCAAAGGACGCAGACAGTTAACAGGACTAGAAATGTGACGCAGTGCAGGTGAGCAGGTGGACAGATGGGAGCTTGGAAGTTGGTGTTACCTTCTTAAAGAAGGGCATTCTTTTCTCTTTGGAGTGGGGTGATGTTACACTGTTTGCACTGGGTTTGGGGGAGCGATGGTTTGCTGGAATATCATTTTCTTCTGCATCTAAGCCAGTGGCATCTATGTCTATAGCTATATACAGACAAACAATTCAGAATTATCAGACGACAGGGAAAGTAAAGATAGGTTAAAAAAGGAAATTACGGGTAAAGAGAAATAAAACTGTCCGGAGTAATAAATAAATAAAAACTAAAAATCAATCATGAGAACAAAACACAGTAGAACAAAGGGAAAAATTTAAAGGTGCAGTACATTAGGATTAGAAGACAGAAGGTGATCTGTAACAGCTATTGTAATGTTTACAAAATAGACCAATGGCCAAGTTTGTTCCTCTTACACCAGTGTAAATCCAAAGTAGTTCACTGGAATAGATAAGACTTTCACCAATGTAAACTACAGAACTTGGTCAAAACACTTGGATTGCTTTACAGCAATGAACACTAATTCAAAATAGGCATCATAATTGAAATTTGAAATGTCACTAGCCTGTTTGTAGGAAATGAAGAAACAGAAGAAAAATCACTTTTGAAGACAAAATCAGCCTGATATTGGTACAATAATATCTACATTCATCACAGGCTGGACTACAATTGGCATTTTCAACCCCTTTAACTAAAAGTGAATTGTATTCATAAGACACATTAATTAGGAATAATAAACTCTGATCTACTAAACTAAAAAGAATGGGTAGCAGAAGAGCAGAAATTTATCCCAGCTTGACTCAGAGACATGGATTCTGTTGTAAAGAGTGAGGATGTAGACATGGCAAAATGTGAGTACAACAAACCACTGCTGTTCAACCTCTACCCCAAAAAAATATATGGCAAACAATACTTATAATGTAACTATAAATTATTTACCCTATTTAGCAAATAAGTAGTAACAATTTCAATAAAAATAATCACAGACTCAGTAATAGATATTTTCAAGATGCAAAGCAATGTTATCCTGAATGCTGAGTCCAACAGATACCTGCAAACTACATGTAAAACAAAACAAAACAAAATAAAAAACCACGTTTCTTGTTTACTATGATCAATCCTGATCTTAAGTAGTGATTTAAATTTGTCTTCAGAAAGCAGGTAGATGCACTAAAGTGAACTGGAGGTATGTTGTACAACATCACCCTTGTGTGTGAAGATTTTACCCACCTTTTAACACACTCTGGTAACACAGGCTTATCTTGCCATGCCATTATGTCGAAGTGAATCTAACACTAAATAGATCTGTAAGCAGAATCGTTTTCATTGACTCTATCCAAACCCTTAATTAATCATTGCAAACTATTATGAAACCATCTTAGTGACCTGCTTTCATCTGCTTGATGAGTAGGACATCAACTGATACAGTGGCATGTGGCATTAAATTATGTAACAAATAAATATTTCTGTCATGCAGCTACTGATTTAAGAGAAAATTGAAGCAGTGATTTCTTTTGTTTGCATAAAGTATATTTTCCCATTTTAATTATCCACAGATCCCTGAGTCACTGTGCCTTTGAGCCCACCCTTCCCAGGAAAGCCAGTGTGTAGATCCACATCATGTTTCTATAATCCTGCTCCTAAAAACAGCCACAGAAGCCATGTAACATTTTCTTCTAGCAACACTGTTCCTTCATCCTCTTCATAAGTATAAAAAGAACATATTATCTTTTCTTGAATACAGGCCAGCACAGATGCTGTAAATCACTCATAATAAGGCATATTAAAACTCCTTCAGTTCTATGTTCAACTAAAATTGTCAGTAAAGAAAAATCAGGGTTGTTAAGCTTTTCCTGTAAAAAAGACATGCAGAACTTGGTGAGCTAGATATCAGTATCTCCTTTTTTCATTCTCAGTCTTCACACCATGTAGCATCTTCTGTGACAATTCTTTTACTGTTTATTATCTTTATTTCATTGTGTTTTTTCCGAAGTCATTTTCACCATTAGGATCACCCAGTTTGGTTGCCCACAAGGACTGTATGAATTGATTACTATATCAATATAATATTGATTATTTAAATGGATATGAGCCTCCCTTTCATTTGTTTTTCACTCAGTCTTGTTTGTGGGTTTGATTTGATTTCATTTTTTCTGTGGCGCTATTTTATACTGAAAAAATCCATCCCTGACTCAAGGTTAAATAATGAAATTAACTTATTCAGTTAATATTCTTCAACTCTTTAAATAAATTATGTGTTTGTAATTGATTATACTTTCAAAAAGAGGAGGTCTCAGAATGATAATTTAATTGTTCTTCAAAATCACTTAAGTTCTTGTGTTAGTTGCAAACTATGTCTCTCTCACCTTTCTTAGGATGTCTTAAGCAAAAAAAATATTGTAGACTCAAAACCTTACAATCAGAATAGGCTGATGTGCACTATTCATATGTATTTTCTAAATCTTCAATGTAACTGAATAAATTTTTACCAGATTTCCTTCTTTCTCCAGAAAACCAAGCTTTTGAAAACTACCGCCTGAAGAAACGGTTCAATACAATGAAAATTACAGGCTGGCTAGCAGTCAGCTGGTAACACAGGTATGGTATCTGTTCTCTTACCTATAAATTCTGTGCAACGTTCTGGAAATATATGTACTGATCTTCAAGTGGGTTTTGGATAAAAATAATATTACAGCATTTCAGAGGTTCTAACTATAAAATTACAACATACATCCAAAATAGATAATTTTACCAAAAAAATACAGTTGTTGAAAAAGTTGGCCTTAACAGTAAACAAGACAATTTAAAGCCCTTGTAAAATGGAAGATTAAGGTGTGGTCTACCCACTTGTGATGGACAAACATTAATAAACTAAAAAATATTTTCAAAAAAAGGGAACTTAAGTGAAACTGGAGTTTTGATAAACAAACTGCAATTGTAATAAAATTGGTTGTTACAAACAAATTCATGGTTTCACAAGAAAGACAGAAATATTTTTCAATTCATTTAATCAGATGAAGCCACTAACATAAGATAATTTAATTCCTCTGTCTCTGTTTTAATGTCAGTGTATATACTCTAAAATCTTCAGCCTAATTTTAAGACACCTGCTTGGTAGACCAGGCTACATATAAACGAATACAATTGGAAAATACATCTTTGCCGCAGAAGACAAGTCACTAGTAACATTCACTAATATCTTCTGCTTGCAGGTATTCAAAATGTACATGCAAAGATAAAACAATCAGCAATGCAGCAGCTGAATTCAACAGATTTTTTTTTTCTTTTGTGATCTTCTGCTATGCTTTTTTCAAGGAGCTAATACCAGCTTTTTCCACCAACTCGCCATGTATTTGCTTCATACCTCTTGAAGTCAACCCAACTGAAGTTAAATCTATCTGTTGATGCTCTAAATGCAAAACAGTATTTGTGAAAAATTTGTCGAAGACAAAAAATATCCAGTATCCTAGAATTATGCGAAGAACATTCTCAGAATTGTGAAATTGAAAGTTCCTGATGTTTGAAAAGACTGCTTTTCTTGATGCTACTGGAGAAACCTTTCAGGAACTTTTATTTTTATTGCTGCTTTTTCTCCTGTACCAGAAGGTATTTGTTGTTCAGCAGGAATGCTCAGACCAGACTAAACCTTTAATTATCCTACTGTAAGGTAGTCTCCCCAATTTATTATGGCTTTGCTATAAAACTCCATGGTAAAAGCTAAGAGGGAATTTTGTACCTATCACTGCCTGAACTTGCTGGCATTGACTCCATTGCTTCAAGCCTACCCAAACCAGCCTCACATGGTAATGCAACACTAAGGTTTTACCTATGAAGTATAGAGAATAAGAAAAATAGAACTAAATGTATATCAATTATAACAGATTAGGTTGATTGGTCTGTAAACCAAAGGGTTCACAACCTACTCACCAGACGATGGAGGCGTCGATTTTCTGGAACTAGGAACGATGTCACCCAAACTGGATGAAGAGTTTCCTCCTGATTTACTGGAGTAAAGTAATAAATTAGTTTGAAGTTCTGTAGCTGTCTCAGTATTTATTCTAGTTTATTTATTGCCTGCCTTCTAAGTGAGGTGTTAGCTGTGAGACAAACAGCAGTTCTGGCAGTGGTATAAAATATACACCTCACACAAAATGCATGCACTGAGGACTGAGGAACTGCAAACATCAATCTTGCTCCTTGTGCTGCTGTGCAATTTATTTTGCTGCTCTCACTACTTCATGATCTTAATGTAATCCAGTTATTAATATGGCTATTGGTACATAATTATTAATATTATTAGCCATTACTAATTCTTAAGCCAGTAAGCATATGTGTTTCCTTTGACTGAAGAGTTATTGATAAATCCCTAATGAAGATGAGACTGTGTCTACTTTTTTCAATTTAATTGAAGTACAAATTCTTTTTACTTTCTCAATACAAGATAGCACTTAGGAAAAGAAGTCTCCCAAACAAAGTTAAAGCATTCTAGGGTTTTGTCAAGTTCTGCTTTGTGAAAACGTATCCAAGTTGTGAAAATCAAACAATAATTTTAGTCATTTTATTTCAGTTACCGTAATGAGAAAAGCCCGGAAAACAATGTAAGAAAGCCTACTTCACTCTTCAAATAATTCATGTGATTGTACTAGTTTCCACTTTCTGTACCTTAAAATATTAATAAGCACTAAGTTAGTGCCTTTGTGGTGTAGGACAATGTTATCTTCAGTGAGAAGTTCTGGAGAATTTGGAAAGGGACCAAATAACTTGGACAGATCTGGATGTATCAGAAGTGTCCCAAGAGGAATAAGGAACCCAGCAACCTTCTGCTGAGGACAGCATATGCATGGGAAAGTCATTTCACAGCTGGTGAATGCAGCTGAGTGCTGCAGAATCATGGTCTCCTCCTAACACAGACATGCTCTTCAAATACTCCTGCCCTTCCTGTTGAGGAAGGGCATTTTTAGAAAGCATTTTTGGCTTCCCAAATGGTTCCTAGTCCAATTCCAGGTCTGTTCAGCTCAGATACACTGGAAGTATTTGTTTCCTGTACACCTAAAGGTTAACAAGTGGTATTTGCTTCCACATGTGTTTTTGGAAAACTACTTTATTAAGAATTCTACAGTAAAGATGGCATTATTACTATCTTGCAGTTTTGTTCAATACATAGATCCTGACTCTTTTTTCTTATGCAATAATGGTTACAGTCAGACATAACAAATGACTTGACATGAAACTTCCATCATAAAATGGAGTATTTTTAAAAGCCGTATTTGTAGGCAATGAATTTGAGAAGACCATTTTTTCCCTTAAGAACTAACTAACAGGCACTGCCTTTGGCTTGTGAATAAATTCATCTTAAAATTTTCTCTAATTTCTAAAATGAGATTTAAAAATGCTTAGAAATAGCAAGATCATGAAAACAAGTAACAAACACTACAGAATTTAGATAAATTATTTTTAAGTCAAAAATCGTGCATGTACATTGTAAATGTACTAACTGCAAAGTATATTAGCAAATACTTCATGAAAAAATGGACCACAGATCACCAATCTAAATATCTACTTTTTGTCTCAAATAGCAATTACATTATCTTATTAATTAATAATTTAACATATAAAATATGTTATATATTCTGTAATAATATATAACTAATTATATATTAATTCCTTCATTGATTCAAAGTGTTTGTAGCTGCCATTTACAATAATTAAGCATACATATGAGCAATACAGACCATTAATGTCTAAGTTTTTTCACAGACAATGCTACTATTTTTAATGATTTCTTCTTATTACCTGGAGTAGAATTTTCCTTGTTTTGCCTTTTGTTCATGCTGCAGCCTCATGTTTTCTAGTTTGACTGGGCTTGGTATGAATCCTATTTCACAGCCTTCTTTTACCAATCGTCCTATCCACCAGTCATTATTAAATTTCTACAAATTAAAAGAAAAAAAAAGAAAAAAAGTAACATACTGGGAAATTACTAGATCTGGAATAATTTTGTTATTAGTTTTAATTTGCAGCTATGCCATTTTATTTTTAATTCTTACCTGCAGTTAATCACTCTGCTATGCTATTATGACAATGAAGAATTGTGGTAACATTCAGAAATACATTAAAATAGTTAATCCTTTTAAATTATTAAAATCCACAGTGCTTAAGCAGAAACCTTCCTTCATAGACTTCATGTTTCTTTCTGGCTTTTATTTCCACCCATTTCACCATCTTTATTTTTTCTTGCTTCCCAGTATTTTTCCCTAATACAGGAGAGCTGCTTTTTTTCTCCCTTGATGGTTCTCCTTGGAGACACCAGAGATTTCTTCTGATCTACTCTTACCTACTGCTACAATTTTTATGGGTCTGTAATAATCTATTGGTTTTATTCCATTATATTCAGTTCCCTATTCAAATTAAAAAATACCACTTCTCAAACTCCTCTACTCCTCCAAAGTCACTAAAATTTTCTGAAATATGACCAAATTCTGCTGCTTCTATATGCTCTACTGCAGATAGCTCATGTGATCTGCATCTTAAACTGTGATAGATCCAGAAGGAACTGATGTCTTCAGATAACTAAAAACCCCTTACAATTATACAAATCCACAAGATAGTCCAATTAACTGAATTTCAGCTCTATGTAATATGAGATAATGACTAATTCAATACATTTATTCATACACGCACACGGGCATTGGGGAGGAGGTTTTTTATTTTGCAGAGGTCTGTAGAGCAGACCTATTTGCTTTTTCCATTATTATTTATTCACCATTTTTGGATGAGAATAGGTCACCCTTATGTATCGCTCCACTTGCAATACTTTCAGCATTCCATGGAAATAACTACCACCAAATATGAATTTTGGATAATTTGGATTATTTATGAAACTGTAGGAGAACACCTGAATGTGAAAAAAGTTTTCTTCTTGAATATGAAGCTATTAATGTAAATATTATAGTGCTTATTTAATTATTCAATAAGTAGCCTTAACAAGTGTACAGTTAGGAATAAAACATGTAAAATGTGTGGGCTCCCACAGGAAGGAATTAATTTCACCATGAATACACAACCTGAACTGCAGTATTATCTTTCACTTTGGCACCTATAGAAATTTTGTGAGGCTTGAAACCAACTGTAAGATATTTAGCTAACAAAAAAATAGAGATTAAAATAAGAACACTTTTAAGCTCATAGTATATAAGGAGATCTATAATATTCATCCAATGGGATGCCTTTATGAGTAAGAATACCATCATTCAATAGGGAGCTAATCTGGAATAGCAGTTTCTCAAAGATATATTAGACTGAAGCATATTATTAAAATAGTTAGCATATTTCATTGAAAAATGCTAACTAAATCATCTTGGTAAAAGGAGGAAACAGATAATTAAAAACCACCATTAAATTACAGTTTGAACAGCTGCTTTTTTTTATGCTGTCCTACAGTACAACAGATTACTACACAACAACGTTAATTTTATTTGTGTTATAGAAATGCTAAACACGTAGGAATTTTTTCTTCATATAAAAATAAGAACATGTGGAATTCACTTCCATGAAGTCTCAAAGATAAATGCTGTGTCAGTATATGAAAAGGAGTATAAGATACTTTTATGAGAAGATAATACCACACATAATACTTTCTAATTTTAAAAAGCAATAGTGGAAATATTGGTAGCAAGGTGTCCAGCTCCCAAAGTGCTGGCCAGGGTGAGTGATTCTCTGTAATTCACCTGTGCTTGGAGTGCCAAGGGAAACAAAAAATATGAATTAAATGCAAAGCAAAATTATGACCATGTATTAAAGCCTCGAAATGTTCAGAACTATGCATGATGTAGCACACATTTCTTCATGCAGGAAGGAATGCTTCATCTTTATGCCCACTGAGTTTTAATGAACATAACCTAATAATGAAAATAAAATTCTCCCATATTTAATCACTGCAATACTTTTCACCACTGTCCATGTAAAGTTTGAACTGAGGTTTTACTTGCTTGAGCTCTCTCAGCAGCACAAATTGGTGAGCAGTCCTCAGAGACAAGAAGAGGACAGCATTGGTCCAGTGTGGCATCATTAGACGGGCAAAACTTATTGGACATCAACTTAGGTTTCTTTATTTCTCATGACAAGTTAGGTATAAAATATAAAAGCAACACTTCGTTTTATTGTCAAATATGAGTTTTTACTTTTAATCTGCATAAATTATTGAAGTTTGGACATTTCAGTTCTCCCAGCATTAACCACACGGAACACCAACACTACTGAAGGAGCAATATCTGGTGGGATACGGAGCCCTGAAGAGCAAGCAGGACATGGCTATGGAAGATGGAGGGGGAGGACAGAGCTATGTAGGGAAGGGGCTGCTTCTTGGAGCACCCTTCTGGGGAGGTTCAACCCATCCAGACACAACAGCTGCTGCCAAACACGAAACCAGAGAGTCCAAGTCCCAATCAGACTCCTTGCAGATCCTTTCTTGCTTTTCCATTCCAGTGGTGCACCTGGACCCAGGCACATGGTCCCTTCCCCAACCCACCTCTGGCCTAGCACTGCTAGGCAGCCGACATTCCTTAAAAGCTTAGAGAGAAAATCAGGTGGTTTTAAAGGCTATTAGCACAGAGTGCCTCTTCTATTATACCTGAGGCTGCAAGAACATTTTAATCTATTTTTCCATCTATCTGTGCTACATGTGGCCACAGGTACTACAACAACTCAGCTGAGCTAAGCTTCCTTTCAAGGTATTTTTTTGAGATTCAGAAAAGTTCAGAGAAATTTTTCATCCTGATGCTCTCCCATGTATCTGTACATCTGAGACTAAGTTGTGCCGTGAGGAAAAAAACATAAATTTTAACAGAAAACTGCTAACATTGTGTTTCTGGTTCATATGGAAACAGGGAAAACACTTGATGTAAAGTCTGAGATTACCACCTCATCTGAAGTGCAAATGGAATAGAAGACTATAGAAAATCATTTGATCTAACCAACCTGAGCCATATTTTCCAGTGCTTCAAGACTCACTGGAGAATGCTGATGGTTTTCTTTTGCCAGGACTCTATGCCTTCTCATCTCTACTTCTGTCATAGGACAGAACAGAGCAATTCTTTCACACTACCATCAGACAGAAAACATATTTCCTTCACTATATATAGCCTGAACAAAAAGTATCCCCTTTTTGCATGTTTACTATACATGGAAAATTATGACCATTAGTCATCAGTATGAAGGCATTAAAAGTCCATTTTTTGTGTTTCTGTAGTCTCTGTCCATCTGTATTTCTGTCTCTGTACTAGGAATGTTTCTTGCTTCTGCAAAGCACCTGCATTACCAGAATCATTGTGCATCATCTACCATAACTACTGAGGGATTTTTTTATAGTCTAAAATGGGGCAAAGACATAATTTCACATGCATGGTTAAGTTGCTTTCAACCTGAAGTTTACTTTCTAGTTCTTTTGCTATAAATTTCCATTTCCAGATTGACCATTTTGAAACAAACCCCAATGGAATATGAACAGAAGCTGGGAACCTTAAAAAATGAGGGAATTATTCAGAAGGGAGCAGCATGCTGCACAGGAGGGCCTGCACGGCACAGTCACCAAGTTATTTCTTTGGGATTGTCTTGAAAAGAGCAAAGAAATAAAATTACTCTAGGTGTTGAAAATGTTAAAATTCAAAATTTTCAAAGCCAAACTACAGGAAAAGAAAGTCAATGTAACAAACACAAAGCACCTTTTATGAAAGTTGCTATCATCTTGAAACATCCTAGCAATTCTTCAGAATGTAACTGTTGACAAAATATTGCCTGTGCCAGGGCAGTAACTTCAATGAAAAAAAAAAGAGACCTCAGGATTTTGGGGTTAATTGAGATGCAATCTCACAAACAAAAGAGAAGCAACCCTGGGCTGCTGAATCACAATGAACCCTCATAGTACTAGATTAGAAAAAAATCCACAAATATTTTATCTTTGAATAGTCAGACACAGACTTTTAAAGCTATAAATAAAGGATTTTTACTAGACAAGAAAAGTGCTTGCTTTCTGAACTTCATTTATTTGATTTTAAGGAATTTGTGTCATTGCTTCTACAAGAACATTCAATTCCTTATACACTGTTACCTTATTTAAATAACATTTGAAAAGTGCTTTAACAATGTGAAGTGTTATCAACATTGTGAAATAGTAGCACTGTTACTCAAATGTACCCTTAAAGAGAGATTCACTTACTCCTCTGGTTTTACTTACTTCTTTAACATGAAGAAAATCTTTAGCCTCAAATGAGATAGCCATGCCTGGGACTGGAACATCGTCATCATGAGCTGCGCTGTACCCAACATTTGTTCGAACTGCAAATGCAACAGGTTTTGACTGCAAAAGAAAAGATAAACAGCCTGAAAACTTCTCTTGTGAACACATACATATGTACAAACATATACACAGAAGATGATTTCTGTAAGTTATCCTTTTAAAATCATAACAATTACAGAGAACTCTCATCGCATCCATGCAAAACATAATGAAGAATCACATTTACTAACACCAGTTATTTAATAACAACACATTTCATAGAATACAGAGTTTTAGCAAGTGATAAAGCTCTGAATTAATTTGAGATAAGTCAAATCAGTAATTAGAAATTACAATCCAGTCAGTGATCCATATAATATGCTTAGTTTGCAGTTCTGCTTCAAGTTCTGTGCTTGGGGCTGCCATAAGAGGTAGGGTTCCAAGAGCTACAAAGCCTACAGCCCCAGGGACACTGGGGCTGCAAAAAGCATGCCAAAGGGAGCACAGCATTGCACCACATTGTCCCTCCAAACCTTTCTTATCTAGGCCCCCGTATGCTGTTCACCTCAGCCCCATGCTAAAGCTGTCACCAGTGAAGCCCTCTCAGCCTCAGCCCCCAGGTAGTGTTCAGGGAAAATACAGATTTGGAGAAGAGGTGCCAGCAGCTGTTAGTGACCCCAGTGCAAGTCATCTCACTGCAAGCCATTCTTAGAGCACAGCAATGTGCCCCACAATCGTCATGTCATAACCAAATACCAGCCACAGAGAGATTTGCTCATTCCCATAATTTTTTCTGTAACTTATACTGCTAGCTGACACCAGTTAGTTTAGAGGATTTTCCCAAGTTTTGTTTTCAAGAAGCAGTTGCTGGAAGAGTCAGCACCCCCATTGGCCACAGCCCTGCCTGCCTTCCACCTTCTCCTTCCAAACACCACTGGTGCTGAGCACTTTTCTGCACAGGTATGGAATAAAAGCTATCATCCAGATCAGCCCAGACTGTAGCTACCAAGGGCTTCCTCTTCTCAAAGGTACAACCAGAATACAGGAGAACTTATTCTGCTTTATGCTATGCTAAACACCACCTTGAGCTTGGTCTCCCAATAAAGGATATCACACAGTAACCCTAGGACCCACCATTGTCCTGCCCCTGGATAAACTTTTACCCCATCCCAGAATTCTCCGCATTGCACTTATTATCTAGTCTGAAGTGCCTATACATTAAAGCTGGTAAAATATATTTTAAAATGTTGAACTAAGTCTCAGAGGTGCTCACAAGTGATTGAGGTAGGCATGACATAACTTTTCATCCTAAAATTCTAGACAACAATTCTAGCTTTTTTAGTTGGTATCCATCATCACTTCAACTTGGCTAGAAATATGGTATTTTGCTGAGCTGACAAGCAAAAAAATAAATCTCATTTCCTATGGAAGGAATTTCTTCCCTTTCTTCTCCACATAGAGATTATGAAAATGCACCCCCTACTTCATGACAGCAAACATGAATACCTGAAAACAAAAATAATTCTATATTTTTCTGATTACCAAAAGTCCCTCCCTGCTCTACCCATGATTACTTTGGCAACTTGCATGGTGACAGAAGACAGAGACCTGTCACATTAAAATACATTACAAAATAATGAGGGAGATATATAAATAATTCTAAAGGCAGGATGATGCCACCTAAGCATGGAAAGGACAGCTGGAAATAAATAGAGAAGGGTCCCTCTATTGCTTAATTTAGGTCTAATGTGCTGTAAAAGCCACAGAGTCCCAATAAAGCAGACTTTAAAACCCCTTAAATAGGCCTGTAATTGAATGAACTACCACAAACAGACAATTACATCTAAGTGCACATTCTAGGAAGGCTTTTTAAGTTAAAAGGAGAAACAATAACCTCTTTCATAATAGCGGGGTCAAGAGAGTCTCTGTGTCCTGCAGAAGTGAAACCAGCAGTTTCAACAGAATTAAATTTTGCAATGGGACTGCAGAATTTGCTTCATGTTTATGTCGTATCCTGGATCTAAATACACATTTGTACAAAGGAATGATCAGGAAATTATTGGAGAAGGACTTTATCCCATCTGTTCCTTCTTCTGGAATTAGTGAAAAAATCTTAAGAATCTTAGGAAAGGTTTGGGTAGAAGGGCTCTAAAGACTGAAAGTGTCATCATTGCATTAATGGTTGGACTCAATGATCATAGAGGATTTTTCTATCCTTAATGATTCTATGATTCAAACAGACACTTATTTAAGCCAGAAAGCCAATGGCAGACTAAAAAATTAAATACAGCTGAGTATATTTACAGGTTGGAATAAGCGCTAAATATCTCTCTTGCTGCTTAGGCAAAATTAGAACATTGCAAATAGTCAATTGCTTTTCTAACCAGATAACCTGTTCTAGGGAAAAAAAATTAGAGTATTATGTGAACTGCAATAATAAAATAAACAGACAGTAATTTTTAAAGTGTCTGTTTTCTTCCAACAAGGATAATCACATTGCTGTTGAAACATGCTCTGTATGTTACTCAATGTATATAGGTTATGTAAACAACATGATTATATTTGTACCATGCAAGAGAATAAAAGTTCAAATCACAAAAAATAGTTTTAAAAAATATGTTTACACAACTGATAGGCCAATCAGATTTACCCATTAACAACAAAAATATGTAGAAAAACATTTAAAAAAGGGAACGGGTTTAGATGAGTTTAGTAGATGTATTTATTAGCTATCATACTATGTAAGAAGATGATAGCCACAGTTTATATATATATATATATATAACACAATAAAAAACTAAGAGCTGGCTTAGCTCATTGTGTTGGGCATCTTTCTCATACCCTGACCTTTTCCAGTGTGTTGCAAAAGGAGTTTAGGCACTTAACACAAATTTCTGGACTCAGGTATAAGAGAAAGACATGTAAACACTAAGTCCTTAGTGCGTTAACCTTGTTGTAACCAGATAAACTGTTAGAAGTACATCATGATATGATTATGCATTCATTATTACATTTCTGAAAATGGGCATTTATGAGAGTGATCATCCAAAAATAAATTTTGGTGATTTCTCCATATCAATTAAAAACCTTGCAGTGTTGATGCAACAGGTATGTCCACTTCCTAGCAGCTCAAATTTGTCTTATTAATCTCCTTTACAATTCTCTCAGTATTACTACTGCTCATTTACCTTACATAAAAGGTTTCAAACTATTATAGAACTAGACATGCCACAAAGAAGTAGTCACACAGGCACTGAATTCAGCAATATCATGTATCTTCCTTAAAAATAAAAGACAGCATAAATTACTGGTTTTTAATATTCACTCAAAACCCAAAAACCTTCCTGAATGTAAAAATTACAGACTAACAGATGTGATGCTTTCTATGCTATTACTAATTTCAACACTGAAAATACAGACATGAATAAGCATTAAATTGTCAAATGTCCTAAACAATACTTAGTATCAAATAGTACTTCATCAAATAAACAATTTGGTGTTATTAAGAATGATCATTTTGTAAAGCATAGTAAACTGTCATTGTAAAAATATATCTCAGAAAAAGAATGGAAATATTGAGGAATAATCTATGCCAAACACTGATAGGAGGGACAGTATGTTTGCTTATCCATTCTCACAATTTCTATATTCTCTAGCAAACATAAAAAATTGCTCAACTATTGTTACTTACTCCTAATAGTATCAGTGGATTAAAGACTTTAGGCTGACTACAGACTTTAAAATCTTTGCAGCATTGCAACAAACAGACATCTTCAGCAAGTTAATGTCCTTGACATACTTCTTAGAAGTGATCTAAAATTTCCTGTTAGAAGACAACACTTGGTTATCAAAAAAAAAAAAAGAATAAAATGGAAACTAGTCCGGAACTATCTTAACGTGAAAGAAAAGTAACAGGTAAAACTCTTCTGTCATTTTCTGCCATCAAAAAGTTAATGTAAAACTATGAGCAGAAAACCAAACCAGAACACTGAGCTACAGAAATTCCCAGAAATTGAATGTCCCATTTTAGATACTTGTCATACTGGTAGAAAGGGAGACTAAATTATCATGGGATTAGACTACAGTACTTCATCTAATTGAATATTTAAAACTAATTAATTTATAGAAGTTAAATGCTAGTCTTCTTAAGTAAATAAATAATTCTGAAGCTTTCCCAGAACTGTCAAATTAACTAGTTTTCCTGAACTACATTGTCTTGAACTAAAAAAGTTCAGTTGTTATATAATTAGGAGCTGATGAAAAAAAAAAAAATTACATATGCATATGTATACTTTCAAATATATCTAGAATTTGGTTACATATCCTACAGTTCTAAAATTAGACTGGGTCAAAACAGTTAAGCACTTTCCGTTCATTCTCTAAATTTCTATGAAAATGGGATGGCAGTTTAGCACTCAGTTAAGCCACAGGCTGGACTACAGGAACA
>JAWWLV010000088.1:19377567-19389162 GCA_035041135.1 Platyrinchus mystaceus
ACCATGAACATTACCATCATCTGCACCAGTAGGGTAGCAGGGAACACACTCTGGAATGAGGTTCTTCATTAACCAATTTCAGCTTCCAATTTAAACTCAGAATATAAATCAACAAAATCTTATTCACCAACTGTTAAACCAACTTTGGCTGTACATTTTGACAACAGACATAAAATAAAGTGAGTCTAGAGTGACCTTAGTCAATTTTCTCTTTTTCTATTTGGATCTCACTTCTTCCTTTACAAGTTATATTTACTTTATTAATCTTCATACCAACCTCATTACTAAGTCCATACTATTTGCAGTATTATTATACTACTTATATTCTCTCAGTTTTTGTTATGACTAACTCATACTGAATGCATACACAAGCATTTGCACATTGTATCTGTCTCAGTCAATTTGTCAGTTTAAACAACTTTGCAACTGCTTGGTTGAATTTGTATAACATAGCAAAATAATACAGTCTGTTTTCTAGTAATGTACTCAAAACATAAAAGGACACTTTTTCCCTTTAACTAATTTTGGATATTTTATTCTGTGCCATAAACCCAGTGGAGGCAATGGATCCCAGCCAAGATGATGAATTTTTTGACACAGAATTTGCTCACAGAACAGGTCATCTCCCTCATGACCACTAGTTTTGGGAATGTTGCTTCATAACTGAGGTATCTCTATTCCCCATATACTACTGAGATGTAGGAAAACTGATGACAGCATTCTCCAAACCATTTTCATACACCTGGGCTTGATCTAGGATCTCTGATCGATCTCATTTCTTACTCTATTACATCCTTCCCACAGTAAAAGCTCTTCTGTATTTACACCGGTTTATATGAAATCAGAATATATCTTTACAAAGGCAATACCAGCAAAGACAAGAACTAACTCAAAAAACTACTAGTTACCATTTTGACAAAATGCTTCTCAAATTTGGCATCTGTGTTAAAGTTCAGAAAATATGTCTCAAAGCAAGTCCACTCCTTCCCTACTTCTACATAAAGCTACTCATCCTTCACCCTATCAACTTTTCACATATGCATGTAACATTATTCTGAAAGAAAGGAATCATTTTTCTCTTGGGTAATGAATATAATGGGTCTCTATCAAATCACTAGCAGGTTTGAACTCATGAAAATTTAAAATGCCATGCCATTTCTTTCAGCTGAGGAAAAGTGATTACTGATACTGAACTTTTCATTAGCAGTCTTGGTAGGGAGCAAATATGACAGATGATGACCTATGTTTGGCACTATTTCCACAGAGTAGCCCTGTACATAGTATTTGGGCCATAAACAATATTAATACTCCACACAGGACAAAGATCAATAGCACTCTGATGACCTAACGACTGCTGTGTTAAAAACATGTCACTGTATTTTGCCCTGCTAATGACAGAGAGTCAGATATATAAAGCAGAAATAGTTCAAAACCTATATGTTTTAGAGAATTACATGGTTTTCTTTACTAAAGAAATTTACAATGTTATGAAATATATACTGTCACAAAAGTAGCTTTAGAATGCAAAATAAAAAATAATAACTTTCCTATTTTACCTTTTTTATTTTGTACATTAATTCATACATCTGTTACACATGAAACAATAATAAATCCCACCTGAATAACATAAACAATTCATAGGAAATTTTTGTCCTAAATGCTGCTTATTGCTGGAGCCTCATTACAGATAAGTAATTTTCCAGTCTCTAACAATAGCATCTGCTCAGCAATCTCATTGCTAAGGAAGCAATGACAATTCATGGATGTCCCAACTGAAAATTAGAGCATACACAGCTGCTGTCACTAAAAGCAGGGATCGATAATTTGACTTCCCAGGAAAGATCAGGCTTTCTTTTATTGGTGTGGGTGCGTGTACCAAACAAGTCTGATAGCAAGCCAGAACCACAGAATAATTGAAGCAGGAAGGTGCCTCTGGTGTCTCCTAGTCCAACCCCTGCCCAAAACAGGTCTGGATACATCAGGCTGCTCAGGGCTGTGGCCAAATGAGTCTTCAGCATCTCCAAGAACAGACAGCACAAGCTCTCTTTGCATCCTGCTCCAGTATTTGACCACTGTGATGGTGAAAAAACATACAGAAACTATGGTTCTCTCATGTATCAATGAGTGAGGGACATAAAAATCTATAATGGACAACAAATACTTGATTTTATACTCCAGTACATGCAAAATGAAGTGTTATTACTAGTAGAGACCATCAATTTCCAGTTCTAAATGTAAATGATCTAAAAAGAAGGTTTGTGCTCTATTCAGCACTTCTAACAAAGTGAAGGAGCTGAAAGGTACAGTGGGAGAGCAAAACACAGCACAATTGTAGTTACTAAGTAGCAGCCTAAGCACAACCATGGTAGAATGACATTCAAACTCTTCTGAATTATTAAGGCTTTTGATAACATGGATACCTCATGAAGGATTTGGGAGAGAAGTGGTCAGACAAAATTATTTGATCTGAGTACATTTTCTCACCTATTTCCAAAATTAGGGCAAGGCGAACTGTTCCCAGCCATTACATTACAAAGGGTTGGCTCACCAAATTCTTGCCTAGGAAGTGTCAAAACCAGTGCTCTCTGGTGCCTGACACCAATGGGCACCATCCTGCAAGAGCAGCCAGCAAGGAGACGTGACCATTACAGCAGCCACCTCTTGGACTCTCGGCAGGCTGTAAGTGTCGCTGCATGGATACACCCATTAAAGCTTAAGTGTGATTTTCCTTAGGATCAAGGCCCACTGGTGAAGTTTTCCGAGGAAATCTCTTGAATCCTTCTAGTTCCTTGGAATCCCTTCTACAGCAAAGCCTGGTCTCAGTGCTAAAGAGAAGGAAAATTTAACACATCCAGCTGGTACAAAAGAGAGTCTGCCAGATCCATTTTTTCGTAACAATAGGTAGACTTCAGAGGAAATTTTTTTTTGTCCTCTAGTACTCTCTAGAGATACTTTTGTTACTATTTTAGCTCATCTTCACACACAGCTTGAAAGTCAAGTTTCCTACTTCCTTTTGCGAAATCGTATTTTAATAGAGTCACCGATGTCGGTTTACATTCAGCTCAGGAGGCAGCAAAGACTGAAATAGCTTTACTGACGCACACCGAGCTCTCTCATATGAGCAGGGTCTTTTTTTTTTTTTATTGGAACATAATGCCAAAACTCGATGGTGGCCATGTGTTGTCTGCATGCAAGTGTGCCAGAAAGGTGGCTCTTCAGTACCACCCACTTGAGGAGTTAACAGGAACCGCTGGAAACAGGCACAGCTGAAAAAGTCTGTTTGTGCTTGCTGAAAACATGCTTATTCTGGCAGCAAAAGCCAGCAGATGAAAACTGTCATTTGCAATAAAAATACTGTGCTGTGATTTCAAGTTCTTTTTTCAATGTCACAATGAGGATATTTTATGCTTATGAGACATTTTAAGCATATGAGACAGCATTTTAGTAGATCTTAGTTTTTTGGCTAAACTGAGGTTCACACAGAGAAAAGATCTGCAGTAACATTTTCAGGCTATTCACAAATAAAAATTCTCCAGGAAAAGCATAAATCTGTGACACAGCAAGCTAAAGTAAACACTAAATTAATCAGCAATGCAGTGGTTGGTTAAAAACGTAGGTACTGTTACCAAAAGCTCTTGAGAAAATGATGCATTGCTGAAAATGTTTCTTAATTCAGTATTATGCATGCAAGTTTTATTTCTGGTTCCAATATTTAAATAATTTTGCACTTTGTTTTTTCAGTTGGATCAGAAAGTCTCTATGACTGCTACAGCCAAAGGTTAATATTTATTACAATGTTTCACTTTTACAGAATATGTTAAGTGTGTTTTTTTAAGAAACTATGCTGAAAAATTCTTCCTTTGTTCAAAAAATACATTTTGTAGCTAGACTGCTCTATTTCCAGGAGTTATATGAATACAGGTTCCAAGGATGATATTTTAGAGTTGCAAAAGTCAATGTTCCATTAGCTCTTAACTCATATTGCAGAACTAAAATTGAGAAGTTATGTGAGGACATGATAAACACCATAGCTGACTCAATGCTCCTGCCCGTTTCACATGATTACATTTTATGGCCATAGCTTACGTTATTCTATCCCTCACCTGAGTTATCTATTGTTTGTGTAGGTCTTGCACTATCTGAGTTACTTCTCATTTATAAATTCTAATGGAATCTATACTCCAAACCTCCCTAACAGCCCAGATACAGATTACAGAAACACATAGCACAGAAACACATGTATTTAAAGCTGTGGTAAATGAATATTTGTTAAAACCTGCAAATTTGAACATCCCAGACTTAGGAAAACTGAAAATGGGGCTACCTTTAACTCAAGGGAATGGTGGTGATATCTTTACCTTAGACCTCACTATGTATAGTATTATAGATCAACCATTAACTTCACAATCCTATATTTTTCCCCACCTCAGTACTACAGAATCATAGAATCATAAAATCATTAAGGTTGGAAAAGATGCCCAAGATCACCAAGTCCAACCTTTGACTGAACACCACTTTGTCAACTAAACCACAGCACTAAGTGTCACATCCAGTCATTTCTTGAACACTTCCTGTGACAGTGACTCCACCACCTCCCTGGACAGCCCATTCCAATCCCTGACCACTGTTTCAGTTAAAAAATTCTTCCTGATGCCAAACCTGGATCTCCCCTGGCACACCTTGAGGCCATTTTTCCTCTTGTCCTGTCACTAGCTGCCTGGGAGAAGAGACCAGCATTCTTTCAGGTAGTTGTAGAGAGCAATACATACTATATACTTGCATGCAGCAGGGATCTCTCCTTGCAACAAACCAAGAATGTGCAAAAGTCAAGGAGCTCTCTATAGCATCCTACACCCCTCCAGTGGATTCATTTTTGCCATTAAAGAATGAGGCTCCCTCAGCTCAAAAGAGAAAAGCAAGTGGTCACTAAGGGATGATTTATCTCTTTTTAAAATGGCATGAATAACCTTTTGCCTCTCTGTTTCCCCCAAGCAGGGAACCAATTAATGCACCAATCCCTAGACAAGAAAGGAGAGACAAAACAATCAACAACTACTTATTAAATATAATCAGACTATACAGTAATGTCTATAGCATTAAAAACATTATATATCACACAGGAAAACTAAGGCAGCATAAACCACTTTACATCAGTCATTTTCTAGCTTTAGACCACCTGACATCGCATACATCTTTTGTAGGTTTTTCTATTTAATTATGTGTGTGTGTGCAATTTTCCATATTTAATTAAAACAAACTACAAAAAGATCACTCAGGCAATACATTTCTATTGTCACACAGACATTTTAAAATACCATCAGTATGATTGAAGTTTTTATACCCACTGCCAAAAAGTCATTGCAACTTCCATCACAATTAACAGACTGCAAATGGTTTAATATTCTGTAAGAGGCAGAGCACTGGAGTTGAGGCACACTGGCTCTGCTAAAAGCAGAACGACCATGAGACCTGGGAACTAGAGCTATCTAAAACAAAAAGAAACACAGTTTTATCTACAGGTTTTTGTTTGTTTGTTTGTTTAAATAAAGTTTACATAAAGCTTATAAGAAACATACAAAATATTAGGCCAAATATCATCATTTTGGCAGAATGACAAACATAAGAAGAATAAATTCTACATCACCAACTTTATCTATTATAATTCTCCTGTGTCTGTTGTAATCCTTTTGTGCTTTAAGCAAAGGGCAATTTTTGAGTCTTCACCCTGACCATCACTGTGCCTGTGCACATCTGGGAGACCACTGAGCACATACCCCTTCCTCTTCTCTTTGAAGAGAAGAGTTCCCAGAACATTTAGCACTAACAGAGCTGCTGTTGCACTGCAGTTCTCCTGCCCTGGCACGGGGAGAGTCATGGCCTTGGTCATATGTTCTGGAGACCCTTTTTGCCAGAAAAAAATCCTCCAAAGATTTAGAATAAGGCTAGAGCAGTACTAGCTTAATAAGCCAGAAACCAGGCAGAACCACACAGGAGAGAAGCCAACAAAAGGACAGCTAAAAGCCAGGCTTTGGGCCACTCTGCATCTGAGCTGTGCCAAGAGCAGCCCATCATCAGCACCTACAGACTTATGAGAGCTCTCATCTCATTCCTTTCCAAAAACATTATCTCACAGTAATGAGATAAAACCAGAATTACTTCTCTTTAATATTTCCTAATATTCTTATTTACTTTTCCTTAAGACATCTAATTTGGATTCCTTGCTCGGAGCACAAGATAAAACATGTTTCCTGGTGGGTGTATGAGATGCAAGAGTGAAGTGCTGTGATGATGATATCCTTACAGAATATATTATACAGCTGGTGCACAGCTAGTCATCTAGCCAGCAGATGAAACATTAGCTGGCAATAAACCTTACTCTTATTATAGCGTAGAACTGTTGAGGTTTCATTCCAGGCTGGATGCAGCAAGAATTATTATAAAAGCATAAAATAAAATTACACAGAATTGTAACAATTTTCTCTTTGTAAGAAAAAGAGACGTGGCATTAAAATGCAAAGTGGCAATAAGAATTCTAATTTGGGTTTCTAGACATTTTTAATTTACTCTACTTTCTTTAGCTTAGCAGACTGAATTTTCTGTGTGTATGCAGGGACACAGTTCCTCAGGCTGAACCAAAGCAAGTGGAGCTGCCTGTGATCAGTCTTAGCAGGGAATCCACCCTGTATGATACAGCTACCTATCTGCACACAGCCGTTTTATCCACAGGTACTACACATGCCGGTGTCTTATTCATAAGCAGCTGTCATTTACACACTCAACATTACACAGGGCTTTACATGTTGCTGCAGCAGGTTCTCCTGGGAAGTGACTGTCACTGGCCTGAGAATCAGCCCTTCTCCCCTCCAACCCCAGAACTGTCTTGCCCTTTATTTTGCAGGGTCTAGTTAATATTAGAGAAATCCAAAATCTAGTTTCTCTCTCATTGCCTCATACGGTAGAGGGGAGAACACCCAGAGGAGGACGAGGAATAGCGTGAAAAACTTTTAAAATTGATTGGTATCAAAGTAAAAAATGTGTAATGTGTTTTCATGGCTGTGGCAGTTTTTGAGTCAGACATTGGGAGACAAAAGCATCTTTTAGTTGTTTTTATCTAAAATGAATCCTTTTCTGCATAATGGGAATAAAGACACATAATAATTAATATAATATTAATTATTATATTAATTATTAATAAAAACACAATATTAACTTTACACAGCTTTGTAATTTTCATATCACTCTAATGCAACGTGCTTAAGTTTTCAAATATTCACTGTAAAATAACTTATTTAATAGTGTATACTATCATGATGGATTTGTAAAGATTGGTTTCACATGAAACAATACAGATGTTACAGCTAATTAACCATCATCCAGTTAAAAAAAGATAATTAATTCCTCTGTTTATGTATCACCAAACAATTTACACAAAATTTTTGTTGTCATTTTTTATTCTCACCAATATGGTGGTGGAAGGAAATGAAAGTCCACTGCACAACAGCAATCATGTCTAATTAGCAAAAAAGAGTTATGTGATAGTTGCATAATCAGAGTTTTCATGAAGAAGGTAACATTTTCTGAAGACAATGGAGAAGAAATATGCTTCCTTAAACAACAAATACATAGGCCTCCTCTGAAGCACAGAATGCATTGTGAGACAGACCATCAAAACTCTTTGATTTAAGGATAAAATTAGGAAAAAAACAAGCAAGCCAAGGAAGATACATGAAAGAGACACATAAGTAATCAAGCCTAAAGAAGATAATAAGGGTTTTATTTGAATAATTAACAATTATATAAAGATAGTTCATTGTCTTAATTCTATATTTAAACTATGTAGACCTTTATGGAGAATGGAACCAAGAAGGGCAAGAGTAACACTGAAAGCCACAAGGAGGTAAAACTAAATAAAGGGGGCTCTTCTAGGTATGTTTCTAATCAATTGGTAGAAACTGTTTAAAACATAAAAGTGGAAAGAAAGAAATAATCAGGAATTGAAAAAAATCACCAACAGTGAGGAAAGAGTGATAACAGGAGAACGAATACAACAGTCTCCAGGAAAGCAGATTTTATTATACTTTCAGTGTATTCACAAGTACTTTCCATGGGAAGCAATACTCAAGGAAAAAAACAGTTCAGGAAAGTGACAGGTCCTCAGTGAAATAATATTAAGGGCACAAGCATAAATTAAGCTATATGAAAAAAGATGGAAAGTTCATAACCTGAAACTTAGGAAAGCATACTAAAGGGGAAATTATATTAATACAACAGAACCAACAAATGGGAAAAATCAGCATAAAATGTTATAGAAATAATAATGATACAAATATTTTCCTCCTGCTTTTAATTTTTACTAATAGTAAAAATAGATCAAGAAAAGAGTTCTCTCACCCAAAGGAAAAGTCTAAAACTTCACCCTGATTATGAAGGAATAAAAATTAAGGTTAGACAAAGAAAAACAGAAGTGAGACAGAGGTTTAATAAACCTCCAGGTATAGCATTTTTTGCTCTGGCAATTTTTGAAGAATAGTAATTAAGAAAAAAGGACTAAGAAAAATGGAAAAACAGTTGAACTAGCTTCAGTTTCTAGAAAAAGCACATTAACCAAAAAAAAAAAAAAGCTTAAGCAGAGAAAGCAAAGATAACAAGGAAATCTCTGTAACAATATATGTCACACAGCCCTAATTCATTCTATAGGAAAATACACAGATGGCAGAGAACCCTCTCTCTGCTGGACTAACTGATGCTCTGAACTTTGCTCCTCTGTCTCACAAGCAATTTTTAAAACTATTGCTGAAGTAAGAGGAGTGCACAATGGATTGGAAAAGTTAACAGTTGCTATGAAGCTTGTATTCCTTGTCCATTACTACGCAGAATTTCCTTTCCATCTGGATGATGTGAGACAGAATGTCCTTCTTAAATTTACAAATGATACTGAACTGGGGGAAACTAAAAGACCCTGAGATTAGCTCAGTTGGTTAGAGCATTCAATCTCTGTATGGGCCATTCACTTAAGAGTTGGACTCAATCTTTGGTCCCTTCCACTCAGAATATTTTGTGATTCAGCTGTGGAAGAAAGCAGCAAGTCTGCAACACTGTCTTACTAAACTGGAAGAATAATCTAAATGACAAATAGAGCACAATTTTATCAGGAAAGCTGCAGATGGCCAGACACTCATCAACTTTGTAAGAAAAATGTTTAACTGACTCAATGACTGTCTTAATGACAGGATTGAAAAACTGGATCACAATTGGGACTGTCATAAATGTGAGAAAGACAGTACCCCATGGAAGACGACCAGGCAAGAATACAGCCCACATGGCCCAAAACAATCTTTCCACACAATTTGAGAGCGGCTGGGGCCTCACCCAGCACATGCTGCACCATCTTAGGCACAGCATTTCAAGAAGAGGGTGTAGGGAGAAGAGTAATAGTTTGGACAGGAGAAGCAATGGTGTTAAGAGATGTAGAAAACAGCAGGGAGAATACAGAAAATTACTTATTTTTAACTATCAGAGGTTTCAGGGAAAAGTTACACAATATCTATGTGGTGCATAGAAGAACAGACTTCTTGGGAATGCCTTGAAATCCATTTAAGTCTTAATTTTATTTTACTACTCTGTGCAGTTTTTCACATTTACGTAAGTTTATTTTAAAAACTAAAACATGTCAAGTTTACTAAATTATTTTGCTTTCAGCTATTATGTCAAGAGTTTGATCACTTATTCCTACTTAAATATTAAAGAGAGAGAAAGAGAGAAAGAAGGGAAGGAGCGAAGGAGGGAGGAAATAAGCCTTAAAAATCAGAACAACCTTACTCAGAGCAGAAGTCACCTAGAGCAGGTCAGGTCAGGTAGCAATTTACTGAGATACAGAAAGTGCAGAAGAGTGGCCCATAAAGCACCCCGTGATCCCTCACAATAAGGAGGCTCTCTGTGTTTGTATGGAAGAAAGACAGATCAAGCCAACTACAATGGTGGCAGGCCTATCTGTGAGCACAAAGATTACAAAAACATAGAAACAAAGTCGAAAGTATGTCAGGAGATGGAAGCTCAGAGGAGCCAGAGAAACAGTCAGACATCCTGGACTGCTGAGCCCAAAGGACATTACCAAGAAGTTACCACGGATATTCAGACATTCCCATAGAGTCAACCCTCAAAACCTAAGGCACAGAGAGAAAAGCATCAGGTATCTGCTTCTCCCAGGCTGGTCCCAATCCTAAAGTCACGTGGCAGTGCAGTGATTTCAACACCCACTCTCCCAAGAAACAGGCAGGGAAAAGGACAAGAGATGTGAACAAGGTGGTACTCCAGAGAGCATTGTGTTCATTTATCTGCTGCACCGAAGCCAACACAGGCCAAACACAGAGAAGTGTTAGAGCCTCCATAGGCCAGACAGGCTTGGCCTCCATAGGCCAGACAGGGAAGTGTTAGAATTCACTCATCCAAATCTTTTTACACCCGCCACAAATGTGACATTTAAAACACCCTGAAGTCTGACAAAACTGTCACAGAGGAAAAATAAATAAAGAAAAAGGCAAAGAAGAGAGAAGGAGTGAGACAGCTTAAGCTGTGAAAGAGCATGTTAGAAGAGAAATTGATGGGATGGTGTTCTGCCACTTGTCTTTGAGCAGCAGCTGATTGAGCTTGCTGGGCCACTGGAAGCAGCCTCAGCATATGAGTGAGTACCACCCTGCATCTCAGCACTGCTCACAGAGAAAATCAGAAGTAGTGCTAGATCTGGCCTTTGGCTTTACCTCTGATGTGATTACAAGAGAGCTCTCCCCAGCCAACAAAAGCAGAGCAGCCAGCAAAGCAAGGACATTTGAGCAAGCCTGTTGCTCAGAATATATTTTAAAATTCATTCCCCCTCCTTCTTTTTCATCTATACCCCACGTCACCTTCAACTGTTGTGCCAAGCACTAAAGGAAAGTCACAAGGATATCCAACTGCAAAACTGTTCACTATCTGCCTGCTCTATGTGGCTTGGCAGACCTTCTTGCCAAAATGTTTATGTGATAGACCTAGGGGCCACAGAGAGGAAGGTAAATCTGGGAAGTGACCAGAATCTTAAAAAATTCAGTGTCACAATGAAGTGCAGCTCCTGAAGTAGCTGAGGCATTTTGATGGATAGTTGCCTGGCCTCAGTCACACAGTTTTATCATGCTTCCATCCTCCTTGACTCCAGCACTGCAGCAAGGTGGCAGGAAACAAGGAACCCTGGCAAACACAGCCCTGGGTAGCAGGGTAGCTATGCTGCCAGGCCAGAAGCAGATATCTGCTGCTTAGGCAGCAAGTCTGTCATCCTATGTATTGGATTGGGGTTTTCTGTTGTATTAAAAAAAAAAAAAACCTGTATAAAATCTATCTTTTCCAGATGTTTGCACTTTTGTGATTGGAGCTACAAAACAAACACCAAGTAACTCTTCTCATCAGTTAAAACTGTAAATTGATTACTTGTATTTATCCTCATTTTATGTAACAAGTCAAAAACAAAAGCTATAAACAGAGTTTAAGCTGGAAGTATTCCCCCTTTTTTACAGTCCAGCTCAGTATAATGTGTTCTGGCCATGTATCTCAATGTTCTCATAAATC
>JAWWLV010000088.1:19389262-19406165 GCA_035041135.1 Platyrinchus mystaceus
AGATATCTGCTGCTTAGGCAGCAAGTCTGTCATCCTATGTATTGGATTGGGGTTTTCTGTTGTATTAAAAAAAAAAACAAAATTGTATAAAATCTATCTTTTCCAGATGTTTGCACTTTTGTGATTGGAGTTACAAAACAAACATCAAGTAACTCTTCTCATCAGTTAAAACTGTAAATTGATTACTTGTTTTTATCCTCATTTTATGTAACAAGTCAAAAACAAAAGCTATAAACAGAGTTTAAGATGGAAGTATTCCCCCTTTTTTACAGTCCAGCTCAGTATAATGTGTTCTGGCCATGTATCTCAATGTTCTCATAAATCTCCCAAAGCCCAACCCCTTCTGGTTTAATCATGCCAGTATTATTTGCTCACACTTTTTCTTTTTCTTTTTTTTTTTTTTTTATCTGCACAGGATCAAGTTGGCCAGTTCTGATTTCTGAAGGCATAAGAGGATGTTCAGTTTATGCTGGGCTTTGTATTGAGATTTTATTTTTCTTTACTCTGAGCTTCAGTACCACTGGAATTATGGGAAAGCAGTAAACCAAAGTAAAAGTGTTTCTGAGACTTTTACACTGCATGCCCAAGGGAATGAGGCTCGTGGCATCATACTCTAAGGTGAGTGAGACTGTGCTCTGCCCAGGCAGCCATCCCACGCACCATGTAAGTTTTCAGTTTTTCACACAAATTTGATAGAGGAAATAAAAGTCTTACACACAGCAGGTACACTTAAGTTTTGTGGTGATAGGTGAGCAGGTAAAAGCAAAATACGTGTAACCAGTGTTACCAAAACACAGATGTCAACCACACTCTGTGATTAACCAAAAGCCAAAGTCACAGAAAAAGAACGTCGAATGGTAGCACTGGGGAACTGCTTTCTCTTGGTGGTAGTCCAGTAACAAGACAGCCTCAACAAAGAGAAATTCAGTATGAAAAAGGATATGGGGTCTACAAACTACATTTATTATCCTAAATATCAAATTCAGTTAAACATTAAACTCTACAAAAGCTAGTATTAAGACATTATATCAAAAAGTTGTGTTTTTTCAAGCCACCTTTGAGAGTGTTTTTCTGCCCTTCCAAGAAGGGAAGAACATGCTGCCTTTCACCAGCTTAGTACATTATACCAGATTTGAACCATTAACATCAAAACCAACCAATGAATTCCTCAGGAAGCAGAAGCTGTAGCTGACCCAGTAACCCTTGAGAGGCTTAGGAAAAGCTTAGAGCCTTTAAAAGCATAGCATAGACAAGCTTCTGACAGATTCTTCTTTATAAATACTGTTTCTTTTCTGGAAAGAGAAAATCCTACCACCCCAGTGAAAAGACCTTGGGAGACACATCCTTCTTCTCTGAGGGGGCTACTTAGTCAGACTGCTGAGAGAAGCACCATCCCATGGGATGCAGAAGGGCAAGGAACAGAGGGAGGGGACTTTAGTTCTTGGGAAAATGCCTCATGAGGTCAGGACATTACTGCTGATCCAGCCAAGAAAAGGGATGCAACTGTTCCCAGAAGGAAGAGGGAAGAAGCAAACAACATGAAACCTTTAACCTTTTTGTTCACCATATCAAAGTGGTCAACCAAAGGGTAATGGTAGCTGACTAGCTTTCACTTCCCATAACCTCACAAACCACTAGATTCCCTGGCCTTGTCATTTCTCTCCCATCAGCATTTCATGAACTGCTTCAAGTATTGTGAAGATTTTACTTTTTTTTTTTTCTCAAATTGTAAATTATCTCTTTTATCACACTGGTATAGGTCTGTTGACTTGTTTGCTTCTTCGTCTTACACATATAAGACTGGTTGAATGAAGTCCAAGCTATCAATGTCTGACTTTAAAGAAAAAAACAATTAAGCTTATGATACAAATGCTTGTACCCAGTACCAAGAATAGACAAAGGGCAAAAGGCCAGGAAAGTAAACTTGCATGTTAAGCCAGACATAGCATTTCTGTAAATGGGAAATGCATATGAAGGAAAGGACTAAAATCTTCTGAGGCTTACAAGCTCTTTCCTTTGCACACAGAGGAAAATGAGAACTTTCACAAGTAACTTGAGTCTCTGAAGCAGAGGATAAAGGGTATCCTCTGAACAGACAATATGACAATATCTAAAGATTATAGCAAAAAACCTGTGACTTATCCAATTTTTTGTTAACATATGCTACAGAAGACATGATTTTTCTGTCATCTTTACAGGCAATCTACGTACAGGGTAACTGTGCTACCAGACAGAAGACATAAATGAAGACAGCAATGAAAACACAGCAGTTCAGATCTGCCACTCCTATGCATTTCCCTAGCTCTTGTCCTTGAAAAAACCACTGCAGCCCTTCACAAAGAATATCTTCCCTCGTCCCACCAGGACACCCAGGATGTCTCCAGCTTTAACTACAGGCATCCTCTTGGCCCTCATATACCTTTCTGCAGCTTAGAGAAGTTTCCAAGTGCCTCCTGGATTTCACTGTCCTGACCCAATTCCTTCAGCCTAGGGCAAAGCAGCAGCCAAAACCTCTGTTGCTTCCCTTGCTGACAGGTTGTGTGGGGAAAAGACAGAATTCCCCTCCAGTGCCCAATCCAGCTTCAGCCTTTCCAAACTGGCTGCTCTCTGTGACTCTGGCAATCCCGTTGCTCAGAAATCTCACTGACCACTGCAGTGCTCTCACTGACTGTTGCTTTCCATTCAGTATCATATCCTTCCTTCCTCCTGGCTCTCTGGTTTCAGAGAGGATGGAAAATAATTGCAGTTTTTGAGCTAAATATTGTAGTTGCAGTGTTAGGACATCCTGCCAACACTGAGCAACCTTACTGAACTCAGTTTGCTACCTTGGCAGGGAAACAGAAGTTAATGTGATTCCCTGGAAAATTAAAATGAGAAGGATAAGTCTTTCTTTTACACCACCCTTTCAGCAAGATAATACCTGTCAAAATCTTTCTATTACAGTATACTGAAGCATGACCATCTTTCACATGCATGTCCAAGGAAAATGCCATAGCACAGCAAACCATTATAACAAATTACTTAAGTGAAAAATGCAAGTACAAACTGCATAAAAAACTTGAGAAAACATTTCATTTCTCTTGACCAGAACTCAGGAGATAAAATGCTGATTGAACTTAATGGAGAACATCAATTGTGGAAGGGCAAGGTGACAAAGGAGGGAGCCCAGAGCACAGGCAGCTGCTGCCCAAGGGGACGAGGTGGAATGGCTGCTGGCTGGTGCTGCTCTCTAAACGTGCCCCCTGGGCAGTGGCTCCTGGTGGCTGCAGCTATGTCTCCTAGGAGGCTCATCCCTCCACATGGGGCACAAAATGCCTCTTCTTACCCTCCTGTTTAATTCAGCTAAAATACAAAATTGAACAGATTGTACGCCCACTAATTAATTATTTAAGAAAATACTATACAGGATCTTAATCAACATGACAGTTCAGGGGCTGAAGCAGATAATTCCACTAAAACTGTTAGGAGAGATGCTTCTTCCCAGCCTTGGTTATGGCATGGGAAAGGCTGCTGCTGAAAACAAGCTAAGGGAAAGCAATTCACTATCTACTGTATAAGCAGCCCATGAATGACAGATCTCCAGTCTCTCTGCTTTTGAGCAATTTTCTCTTCCTAAAATAAAAAGTGAAATTGTGCTACAGGCTGTGAATTTTTATTTCATTTACTTGTTCCAAATTGTAACTAAGCTACACTGATCAAAAGTTACAGACTTCTTGCCCCAAATTATGCTTAAAAATTGATTTGGATTAGGGAGTATGGGTTTTAATCAAATTATGAGCAAATGATTTTTAGAAAAGTAAAAGAATAGTTTTACTTAAGTTACATAAGAATAAATAATAACAATCACCTTCCAGAAGTTCTTCTATTTCAGAGAAAGTTAATCTTCTCAGTATTTGGTAAGAGAAGGAAAAAAAATTATTTCTTTAAGTAATTTTATCCAAACTCATAAGGAATCAGATGCTTAATTCTGCCTCTGAGATATCTTGGCAAGACAACTTCTATATCCATCAGAAAGTTCCCCAACAACTGGAAATACAACTCATTAAGCTAAAACAATCTATATGGTAAAAATCAATAGTGAAGTATCCTCTAAGGTGCTATCATGACAGGATATTAGAAATAACTGACTGTTTTCAAAGTGTCATAAACCAGATGCTTTGAAATAATGTCTATTGCTAATTTAAAATAAAAATGTGTTTTATAAAGATGTGATAATTGAATGAGAGTGCTCAAAAAGAAAAGGTTTTGTGTTTTGTTATTGCATTAATTCACCAGTAACAATTTTGCATTTATTACAAGATTCTTGAATTTCAATTAGCTATCCAAGTATATGACTATATAATCAATTCCAATTTAGCAGGATTACTGCCCTCCATTCAGTATTATTATTTCCATTAGTAACCTTTGCAACTAATATGATAAAACCTATGAATTGTGAAGGCCATTACTTTAATGCAATAATCATAAATTGCCTTTCATTTGACATTAGTCCTGGACAAAAAAAAAATGACCAAGCATCACAAAGGGTAATTAAGAAATCACATATATAACTTCAAGTGTAAAGAATATCACACTGAAGAACCAGTCTCAAAGGGGAAGTTGGCGAGACAGAAATCCTGAATAACTTTCATCTGAATAACTTTTCATCTTTCAAGGAGGAAAAGGTAAGCCTCTTCTTTAAAAATACAACATTACTAACACAGCAAATTCTTACCAGAATAATACAAAGCAAGGATAACTAGTGAGCATGCATGGACTAAGACCATGGCAAACAGTTTTTCCTTTGTTCTTACTCTGATGTGTAACCAGCTCAAAGAATGGGAGCATTTTACCATGGAAAAATGTTGCACAGGTCTAAAAGGCTACAATAAAGAAGCTTATATTGCTAGTTGCATGCATTCATGATTGACTAAAACTTGAAGTTCACAGTAGAAACTGTGAAGTCACAGGTATTCAGATCTGTGATGTGCTCTAAATATAGATAATTTAGGTCATAACCATAAGAGATACAAACAGTCCTCTGAGATAATCTTCATGTGACATTGTTATTACTTTAAAAGGAGTATTTCTATAATAAAACTCTTGATTAAATATAGAAATATGACAGCAGTGACTAAATCTAGATGGTATATGGCTTTTCTGTAAGGCTCTTCACACAAATCTGGCTGTGCAGTCACCGGACAGAGAGCACTAAGGCTGCTCACAACAAAACTGGTTTTCTTCTCGGTAAATGGAAGTCTCCTTACCTGGCATTTGCATTTTTTGAAGATATATTCTAGAATGTTTTTAGAGATACAAACTCACATCAGAAAGTAAAACCAACCAACCAACCAACCAACCAAAACCCCCAAGGCTGTGTATAGCCTTTGTCACAAAAAAAAAAAAAATTGAAATAGATACTAATCACTTCATATTTCACCTACTGTAGTCACTGTCTCCGTTAATTCCCAGAATCCTTGAACTCATGAAGGGAGTAAAGTGCTGGAGTATCTATGTTACTTGCTGAAGTTATTCAGATAAGAAGTTATTCAGATAAGGAACATCTGCATTTCTCCCCTCCCTGTCAGTTAACAGTATTGTGAAGGCAAGAAAGTAATGTTGCCAATATGGTTAATTTTAAAGTCTTGGATTATTTGGTTCTTACTCTAAAAGTCCATGGTCTTAGAATTTTATAATTTAGTTAAAATCCAAATTCTCATTAAAATAAAATTTAAAAAGCTAATATTCTAGTCCTCATAATTGTGAAAGAAGTTTGAAAATATTTCCCAAACCTTCCCTAAGGGGTCAGAAACTTAGGAGCATATTTAATAAATTACATTGCTTTTAGTGACTTTGAGGTCTGCAACTGGAGAAATTGCATTTACTTCTCTGATCTTTTGCCCCCATTTATTCACATCCCTTCAATACAACTTCATCACAAGCCTGCACTTCTCAGATCTCCTAGATTTTGCTTTTTTGAAGTTCTTTGGGGTTTTCTCCTTCCTCTCTCTCAAAGTGCTCTCACTACGTCCTCTCTCCCTTCTCCCACTATCTCTGTCAGGATTAACTAAATGAAACTCGCCCAGCCCATCAGACCTTGGTGCCACCATGATGCCTGTCTGGTACCTGTGCAAATCTTCTCCTTTCAAAGGCTTAATGGGGAAAATGGGAGAAATGTCACCTGGCAAGTGAAGGAGCAGATAAAAAGCAACATTCTACAGGCCTTGGAGACAAAGAAATAAAGAGCTGCTGTCTCTTATGACCGGCTACAAGCTTATTGTTAAATTAACACCACAGGTTTGAGGGTCTTCCCCTGCCTGGATAGGACTACTCCTAACTGATTTTTTCTGCTCCTAACAGAAATTATCCAAGTCCAGATAATTGCTGTGCACTTAGCTTTACCTTTTGCTTAGCTCTGCACAGCTGTGTTGTGTAATACCTATAAGATATGTTTTTGCAACTAATAAAGATTAACAACAAACAATAAAACTATGTGGAGTGCACGGTTTGTATCTCTACAATAAAATGCACCAGAGAGGAATCCAAGTGTGGGATGAAGGCAGAGGTTCTGAACAACCCTGGGGGCTCAAGGGCTAGAAGCAACTTGCCTGGTGATCTATGACTGGCCATTAAACAAGTGCAATTTTGGGCATTGTGTGTAACCCACTCTTAGAGGTAAAAGAAGAACCTTTTACCTGAGCTGAGCGCATGTGAAGCATGCACCACACACAGCAGCTATGGCTGTAATGCAGAATTAAAGCCCAATGAAGCCCCAAAGCCTAATGACAAACAGGCAAGAACAACACAAGATGGATCCTGTATGGAAGATGAAGAAACCACCAGTCTCAGAACTGGGCTCCTCCCAGTAAAGGACACTGTGATGACTCACTGTATCCCCACCCTAAACACAACAGCTGCCACTGACCTTGGGACCCAGTGGTACAGAGGGTAAAAAAGGGAAGATATTAGAAAGTTTTTGTGTATATCTTTTTAACTGTTCATAATTGTGAACTGTTGAAACTGGACTGACAATAGTTCTTTGATGAAACTAACAATAAATTCCTGACTTTCCATATAAAGTGCTTCCTTTTGTCCATTCCTTTTATGAGTCAAAACCTGATAATAATTCAGCCAACCTTTTCCCAAAACATCAATTCTCCCAAATCAAACATTGTTGTTTAAAAGTGAAAAGTAAGATTCAGCTCATTTTTTCTACCGATTACAATAGAGAAAGCTCAAAGATTTTTTGCCTCCTCAAAAAATGCATGTTGTTACCTAAACTTAGCTAGATGAATGGACAGCATTAAGTCATGGTTCTTTATCCAATGACTCAAATTTTTGCTTTGAAACTGTCCAATGAGCATCCAGCCAAATCTGTTCAGTATCATTTCTTGTGTCTTTCTTCTACTCTTTTTAAAATTCAAGATTTACAAATACATTCATTTTTTATTACTACAATTCATTAAAAAACCGAAACCAAAGTTCATTGCAGTTATATTTAGATTTTTCTGTTTTATAGAGAAAACTGTTATTTGTAGAAATTTGAGCTAATTATGGAAATTATTATACTTTTTAAAGCAAACTATAAATGACACATCTCATGTACCAGAAGCAGACTCAACCATTCCCATGTCTCTTAAGCTATACCTGTACCCTGTTTTCTTTTATAAAACGTTAAGTTAGAAATGCTGATTTTCTCAAACATGTATGACATTACAATTAACCTCCTTCTCAATCTCCTGAAATTTCAAATCGAGCAACATCATAAACGTAAGATAAAACTTGTAACAAATTCTGCCTATGCAGGACTATAAACCAGATTTTCACTGATGTTTTTCTCGTGTGCATGTTCATACATTTGGTAAGTAAAAGAATAACTGAAATCTTTTGAGTGAAATGTTGTTCAGTTTTAAATTGCCAAGAGCTATTTTTAGCCTTTGAAAGTACCAAATGGTCCTAAATAGGACAATAAAGATAGAGCCACACCCAGAATTCAAGAGGCAAATATTGTCTCTGTCTTTATCCTTTCCATGTATAATGCTGAGGGCTATAAAATCAGTCTCTCAAAAATTCATGTTTGAAAATTCTCTACTTCAGCATAGCAAAGAGTCCTTTCAGAGCTCCTGATCTGGAAGCTAGTGCCAACCACTATATGAATTTACAGAAAATGTTTGATGGTTGGAAGGAAGGAAGGCAGTACCTTTACAAACTCAGAGATACAAACAACAAATAAGGCATGAAAACATGAAACATTTTTCTCACTGCTATTTAGTAATCTTGAAAGGAGATCTATAAAAATATGCTTGATGTACGAGCAGTTTAATAGCTCACATTCCACTAGATTTGCAATAATAGCATCTTCTTTTATATGAAAAGACAACATTCCTCTGTCATAGAAAAAACCCCATAAGCAAAGGAAGCACAGCAAGGGAAACTCACTATGAGGAAAGCAAATGTAACAAAGGTGAATGTGGTGGCATTATTTGCAATGGTAAACCACACTTTAAATACCAGAAATGCAAACTTGCCTGTGCTTTTTCAATAGACCAAAAGAACATAGTATTTAAAAAGCTATCAACTACAGAGATGTCCTATTCTATTTCATAGACACGTAGACTACTGCTTTTACCAATATTGCACATACCTCTCAGTCTGTGTTATCACAACACATAAACTGGACAGGAAGAAATGTTTCAACCTTAAGGAGGCAAGCAGTCAAAGAAACAAAGAACCAAGCAGCAATAGCAACACTACTCTCATACTGTGGACCAGTGATAATTTTCAACGAAAGGAAGAACACCGAACACATTGGAAAATCAGGCGTAGTAGAAAAGAAATCCACCACAACTCATAATGTTTACATAATAGATTAAGATAAGACATGCAGGATAACTAGAAAATGGTATCTGAGGTGCCACAGAAGTTAATGGTGTTCAGATTGTATTTGTGAAAGATGAAAGAGTACTGGATATAAAACAAACAAACAAACAAACAAACAACCCCCCAAAAAACCCTACAGCATTTTTTAAATCGGCGAGGAATGAGACAACTATGAAAAGTTTGCAAAAGGAACCCAAGAAAAACAAGTCTGTACGGAGTAGTGGGCAGGGTACTTGTGCATCAAGTGGGCAGGAATTAAGAATGCTGGTCACTACGACTCTACCAAAGTTATGACAAGTTCACTTAAAAGTCTCCACTGAATCCATCACATATGTTGCAGTAGATCATTCATGCAAACTAGCTAAGATATCTTATCTGGAAAAATAGAAACAAACCACAACACATAAACCTCCCAAAAATCAACCAAAACAGAAAAACTCCAAATATGCACAAAAAATAGAGTATGAAATGAGAGTTTATAATATATACTTGTGATAACTGCTCAGCAGTAGCAAGCAATGCATGCTAAGGAAGGAGTATATATCTGGCATATAGCCAGAGAGTTCTAGGTGGCAAAGAAAGATGTAAAAAAGAAACTATTTTTAAATAATGTGAACAGGGGAAAGAACAAGAGGAAGAAGAAGCAGCAACCATTACAAAGTCTGAGCCCAAAAGGCCGTGTCACTGACTTCATGTTTGGTTAGTGTTCGGAGCCCACGGCCTTACACAAGTCTTGACTAAAACAAATTAGGCACTTTTTTCCCCCTTTATTTCTACAGATTATTCATCAAGAAAATATGTCCTAAAATAAATGTGAGGTGCTTTATAAACATATGGAAATAGCTTGTAATTGTGATTTATAAAGCATCATGAAACACCAGGGAAAATCCTAACTATGTCTAGAGAAATCAGCACTGAATCAAGTTAGAACTATCTTAGAGGAAGGGGAAAAAAGGTTCATGCCTTGAGAAGGAATCCAGACACGTGAAAAAAGTTTTGCTATATCTGAGATATTTAGTGACTGCGTTTACAGTCTCTTTTACATTTTAAAATGGAACTGGTCATTTATTTCACATGAATTCAGCTACTTTTTCACAGAGGACACCACACAGGTGTGATTTGACAATCTGTTATTTGAAATATGAGTGGCCATTTTAAAAGGTTTAATACTTGAAAATAATATAAGTTTCTGTATATACAGACACACAATTTTAACTCTGGAGATATGTTTCCATCTTTTTGAAATACAAGCCTTATATTAAGCACAACTACTTTTCACAGGTCAAAAATAGCCTTTGGAAGAAAGACATTCTGAATTTAGAGAAAATGTGGACTACTGTTATAGAAAAGCAAATGGAATGGATTAATGCTCTATTCATGATAAAATTATATAAAAAAGAACACTAAAGAAATGTAAGGAAATCATACAAGTGTGCATTTGGAGGGAATTCACACATTCAATGATCCCTTTTGTCACTGCTGCTAAAAATAAGAAAGTTCCTGTTCTGTCTCAAGGCAGCTTAATTTGTGTGTTGTGAATTTTACCCAACTTACTAATTGATTAGCAAACACATGAATAAAGGCAGTTGAGAAAGACCCTGGAAACTAGACTAGACATTGAAGGATAGATGATGTGCACTGTCTACACAGTTTGGGTTTATTTCCACAGCTGAGGAGCCAACTACTGGAGATGAAGAAATTCTGCAAAGGGGGTTGTAGCCTTCCCCTCATAATTTCCTCTTTCCTCTTTAAACAAGAGCCAATTTTCAAGATTTGCAAAAATGGCATTTCCTTACTGTTACTGGTTCCTCTTCCAGGTGACAGCAGCTCTCAGCCCTTCCTCACCCCCTGCATCACCACCTGCCTGCAGAGATGCTCCAGCCAGGCAGGGAGGAAGGGAGCAGGTTGCCTGGGACTTGACACCTCATTACCATGACTAACAAGGACAAATTGAGCAAAAGGGGAAAGGAAAGAATTGAAAATCTGACGAGAGTAACAGGTCAGGTAAAATATATAGAGAGATAGAGAAAACTAGGATAAAAACACCACCAAACAGAGCTGTTGTAGTTGTCCTACAAGATTGTCCATTACAAGATGTTGATCTGGACTCAATCCTCTGTTCTAATGAAATCTAAAAAAAACTTGCACTTCAGAAAATTTGGACTAGTCAATTTATGTCTAAATATAAAGTAGCTATCCACTCTGTAAAGTATCTTTTCGAGAAATGCAGAGGTGAGATGAATGGCCCTAGGTCAGATGTCATGTTCTCATTTTTTATGAAGTGAAGCAGAAGTGTTTTAAAATGTACTTTCAAGGGTATTTTAATAATGAAACTGAACTCTAATTCAGAATGACCTTCAGGTATGGCTTTATGCATATTTTCAATTACTTTCAGCCAACATTCTCACCATAATTAAATGCTATCTTCCTATGACCCCCAACTTATGTTCTCCTACTGCTGTGCAGCCTCTCTCCTGATCCCAAACCACAATTTGGATGGCAATGGGGTGAACAGGATCACAAAACTGACACTGCTCATAGCTATTTTTACTCATTAGGTAAGTTACATTTAACTAATACTTCTCAGTTTTATCTTACCATGCAGTCCATAAAAGCTGTTCCAGCATGAAAGCTGGATCATAGCATTCAACTGTAGAAAATACTGTGTTAATTTTTACAGCATTAACTGATTAGTGTAGTCTAATCGAAAACAAAAATAACTGCAAATGAATTCTGATTAGGAATGTGTTTAAATACAGTATATTTGGAATATGTTCCTTTTTCAAACAAAAACTTCATTTGGCTGAGGACTTCATGTCTTTAAGTAACTGTGGGATAAAAGCACTTGGCTTCATGGACTACATTTTGACTTAAAGTTGAAAGAATTTCTTTCACTATTTAATGTGCAGAAATTTGCTGCAGCCTACTAACAAACACACAGACTTCTTTCACAGTAAGTGTAGGCTCATTTCTTTACCTGTATCTACTATTTGCATATATGCATTATACATGTAATAAGTGCCTGCCTTGATAGACATTCTAAACTGATCACTGTAATTTTAAAAAAAATTGCAAAAGCCTATCTGCTAACTTCTACTTTAACTAGGCTAAATATAATGACTAAGCCAAGGCTTGAATACAAAATCCATTTTGCGATTTAATCATTCTACAGTAAATAAAATATGTTACTCAAAAATGGCTTTCTGCATATGCAGCCTACCTCCTCTCAGCTTAAGGGAAGTAGGAGTGATTTAGGGTCCATTTAATATATAACAGGGTTTTTTTTCTTTTAAGTTCTAGAATTACATTAAAATATACTTTTCCTATTCCTCTGAATTTGACTCTTGAGCGGAATGGTTTAAATATGGTACATATGTTACTAAATAGATCTATTAGATTTGTTTTGTAATTAAGCTGATCTAAGAAATTCACCTTTTAATGGGGTCGAAACCAGGTCTCAAGAGCAAGACAGTGTCAATATGGGTTTCAGCATCATCCACTGGCCATGGCTGGCTTTACACATGCCAGTCTGAGTTGGCTTTTATCAAAGATGTTAAATCTTTGAGCTACTGGGTAGGTAGTGAAAGCAATTTAAATGTTTTCTACCTCTAAAAGGTGACTGGAGGAGATTCTGGTGTTAAAGCTTCTCTTGGCCATCCCCACGGTGGGAGACACTGAGGAAGTGTCTGTAGGGACTCAGACATGAATAAAAGATGAGAAAAAGATCAGAAACATCTGCAGAACGTTCAAAGATTTGAAAGATTTTATCCCCTGTCCCCTTTCAAAATGAAGCAACTTTTTGCAAACAAACAGTGACTCAGATGATGTGCAGTGAACCCCAAGCAGTGGTTTATTATTATTATTTTAACTGTTTTCTGAAAAACCACCATACCCAGCAGTCTTACATATGATAGAGTGATGGATGAGAGCTTACTGCTATAATACAGTGTTTAGTACCCATCATTTGGGCTCTTACAAGTAATTAGAGAAGCCTTACTCTCCACGCACAAAATTTCCTTGGGTGTTATTCAACTCAGTGCTAAATTTGACAGTGTTATGCAAGAACGTGTGCATCCCCCACCTCTGCAAAAGGTTTCTCTCCTATGAATACTCGATACTGATTTCACACACGGCCCAACATTTGCTAAAGCTGTTTTTGGCCTCAGTAGTTAAAGCAACACATAGCAGCTGCTCAACGGTTGCTAGAAGGAATCATATACTTAATTTGCTGAGTCTTCAACAATTTATCTTCTTTTTACTGTACTAAAGACCTCATACTTCACTAAAGATCTCAAACTTTATATAAAATGTGAAGAATCAAAGTAACAAGAAATACTGAATGTACTGAAATAGCTACTAGAAAATAAGGCTTTTTTATTTGAGAAAAAATCTACTACAATAGTGACAAGTAAAAAGTATGTTTTTAAGATTTAGAATTCTGGCAAAAATTGACAGAACTCTACAAAAACACATATTTTGTCTCCCTGGAAATGAATCTGTGTGAACAGATTCCTTGAATAAGATGAATTTGTGCTCTTAGACCTTGATTAGCTGGTTAATTTACAACTTAAATTCAAACAGTATGTTCTCAACTGCCCCAAAGTATTATAAGACATTATCTTCTATTACTAATCAAAATTCTTCCACTGACAAAATAAAGCATCAACAAATGTCAATGATTTGATAAGACCTCCTTCCACCTTTATTTCCACCTGAGCTTTCAGAACGCTCCATAAAAAGATGGAAAAAAAACCTGGACCAAAAGAAACTAACTTAACTAGCTGAAATAAATCAAGAAAAATGTTATCCAACTAAGGTCTCCCATATTTCTCCGAAATGCTTAGATATTTCTTAGCCCTGCATTGGAGAAGGGATCAGGACATGAACTTTTCTCCAGATGTATTAACACCACATAAATCCTCATGTGTACTTTGTCACTTGATACCTTTTACTTCAAAACAAACCAAATTATTTTAACAGGGAAGAAAATTGTTTGTGGGTTTTGACATGGAGGTTCTTCAGTTAGCTGTGGTTTACAGAAATTTCAGAAAAGAAATGAGTTTATTGATGACAATCAACACTTCTTTTTCAAATCTTTTTAAAAGAACCAGCATAGTATTCTTTTATAATGTCTAGAGTTTGATGCTATGATTATATGGATAAACAGAATCTAAACAGACAGTATCATAGCAATACTGACATTGAATACTCTATATGAGCACCTAAATTAACTATCTGACAAAAAACCCCATATGCTTTATGCATAATTTCAAATAAATGAATTTAGGACTTGAAGTTATTTTATTTTGTATAGATGCATAAAAAACTTGACAGTATGAGTAAGACTTTTTTTTTACATTTTTTCAAAAGGAGAAGTGTTTCTGTTTTGACAGCTAGTAAAATCTATACTATTGATGCACATATGATGAGGTTTAGTTTTGTACAAACATTTGAGAACAAGATAAAAGTTATAGCGTATTTAGAGGCCTTTCTTCTCTGCAGTTCCAGGCTCTCATGAAGGAGTTTCCTTTGGTGGGCATGGTTTGTTACAGGTGTGTTTTTTTCCTGTCAAAAGATCACTGTGGTGAGAACTTCAAATCAGGATTAAAATACACAGGGAGTCTCTGTGGGAAGTCATGTACAAGAACAGACATTCATGGTGTCTAGAATTAATGATCATAGCTTCAAGAACCCAATGGTGCAAAACCCTCAGAAAAGGTATCAAAAACTGTCTTTGAGATGACATGAAAGATGTATACAGGATGGTATCTATATTATATGTTCCAGCTGCCAAATTAGGCTTGTCTTCATTCCTGTGTGAGTGTGCAACAGTTCTGCATAATGGCAGAGAGCCTATAGCTCATGAATACAGGGAAATTGCTGTGCACACACTGAAGTTTAAGAAGAAAATACAGTTTTACTTCTGACTGTTAGAACACAACTATCAACTAGATTGCATTAGGCAAAATGTCTAGCCTGGATGTGCCAGGGCCATCCAGGAAGAAACATTGAAACATGTCATTTTTGAGACCAAAGTAAGATTTTCTCCATTCATGACAGAGTGAAGAAGATACATTACTTTATGCCTTTTTATGTCTTGCTCATATTCCTGGAATTAAGTAACAAGTGTGTAGCCGTGACCCTGTTCACATCAGACAGCTTCTGAAGGAAAGTCCTGAAGAGCAATCAAATTCATCAGCAACTGGTGGACACCCAACAGCACGTGCATGTGTTGTTGTATCAGAAACTAGGATTAGAGGTAGGTTAAGTGCAAGATCCCACCCCACAATGGAGAAGATGGATTTCTCCACTGAAAATGTACACTCACTTTTCTAGCCTTGTGGTTTGGAGCACTGACTGCACCCGTGTCCCCATGCCACAGCACACCACTGCCTAACTAATCTGGGCTTTGATTAACCTTCCCAAAACCAAAGAACTGAGCAGCTGGGGATGTAAACTGCTTAAACTAATGCTTTGGAGCCATTAACAGCCACTGCCACGAAACTGTGCTGCCAAAGAGACACAGCAGTCAAAAGGTGCAAGAGGGACACTGTCAAGGGTGAGAAACACAAGGTAAAAGTTGAGTCTTTCAAACCTGCTCAAGAATGCCAACATTCAGCTCCCCATTTCTCCTTCCCACTGGATTTTCTGCAAGCTGAATCACGGAACAAGGCTGTGTCAATCAAGTTCCAAAACTCTTTTGGCCCCTAACTTCCCCTCATCCTCAGGCCTGTGCTGTAAGGCTTCCAAGAAGCTCCTGGTTTGAGAGCCTCCATTGGAAATTTTACCCAGCACTGAGCCTAATGCCAAAACAAGCTCTTGCTCTGGAAGGCAAACAGCAAGAATGCAGATTAAGTTGGGTGATTTAATCTGGCTGTTTTATGCTGAGTTGAGTTTAAATTAGGAGTAAGAAACCTTTTCCTTTCTGAGGAACAAGTAAATGTTTCAACTGCATTAGAGTTCACACGTATATAGGCACGTACACCAGCACAGTTCTGCATGTTTACCTCTTGAGAGGCAAGCACCTTCTCCTTTGCCACAAGATGCTGGAGTTATCGGGGTCCCCAGGTCACTGCCAGCTGAACAGCGACAGAAACTAAAAACTCTCCTCTTCCCCATCTACCTGTCAGGAAACATCATATCCCTGTGCCCACAGAAGGCAGCTTGAGAGCTGGAAGACAGCTGGAGAAGGCAGGCCACGCTCAGCCCCAGCAGACCAGGTCCAGTGAACACACCAGGTTTGCTTTGAAGGCAGCACAGTTGAGCACTTCCATAGTGTCATGTGTTTGCCAACCAGTCTCCTCTCTGGGGCTGAAAATAGTTTTGCCAGGTAAATTTCCAGAGCAAAACCAATCAAAAGTTTTAGTAATGCCTCTGCCAATTATATCAATTATATATTTAAGAAAATGGAAGAGAAGGTGGTAATGCAGAAAAGAGCCACGAGGTGCAGAGAAATTAGGGAGCCATGTAGGGAGAGGCAGCAGGCTTCCCTCCTCCCCTGGCCATGGGCTGGGGGCAGGTTGTGACATTGAAGCCCCCCTGGCAGACACATGTAACAGAGTGGGGGAAAAGCTCTAATGAAAGACTGCCTGGACAAGACGGCTGCAGAAAGAATTCCAGGCAGAGAGAGAACGGAGCCTCCAAGGTCAGAGCTAGCAGCTGGAGAAGAGAGAAGCCCAAAGGGGGGAGTTCTTACTCTTCTCCCCCACCCTCTCCCTTCAGCAGGGAAAAGACTGAAAACTAAAAACCCTGCCTTCTGTGGAAGATTACTAAGTGAGGAGACTCTCCGCAGCTCATGAAAAGCCCATGCCAGAGCAGAGGAATGCAAGTGAGTGCACGAGAAAGATGTGACTCCATAAGAGGACTAAGGTGAAACAGAGTCTTACCAGAGACCTGTGGCCCATGGAAAGAAGACCTACGCTGGAGCAAATTGGCTCAGGTAGGATTTTGTGATCCCAGTGAGGGACCCATGCTGATGCAGCTGAATTTGGGACCCCACAGGAAAACAGGGATGGACTCAAAAGCCATTATCCCCTGTGACACT
>JAWWLV010000088.1:19406265-19478500 GCA_035041135.1 Platyrinchus mystaceus
TTTGTATATATATAGTTCCTTAGTTTTTTATTTTGCTAGTAATAAATCGTAATATTATTTCCCCCAAATCAGATCTCTTTTGTCTGCATAAATCTTCTCTCAATTTATAGCAATTGCGTGGGGGAGTAAGAAAATTGACCCATGGCCAACCCATGACACATAGTGGGTCTGTGTTACATTTCAATTGGATTAAACAACCAGGAAACACCAGGGCAGAAGGCAAAGAAATGTGTATTTTGTGGGTGAGTCACGTGCCTCCCTACAAAAAGGGAATAAAGGGTCAAAGTAATGAGAGAGCTGGGATAAGCGCAGTACATTCCTTTAAAGCTCCTCTGGGAAGGATACTTTCAGCTGTAATTCGACTGCTACTGAAAGTCAGAAATGGATTTGCCTTTCCAATTCCTGCCATTTATTACTGCTGATTATTAAAAGAAATGTGCACAGCTGATTTGCAAGATGACAGATACCCACGGCTGCTTCTCATTTTCACTTCAGTGAGTGTTTCTCTTTTGACAGACAGAGGTGATGGTGAGATAGAGTAACCCCAGGTGCTTTGTGTTCATCTATCTTACCCCAGGTGAAATATTAGAATCCAACAACTTTTAAAAACTCAATTTTCAAATAATTGGCAGAATGGATGGAGCCAAAAAGCAGCAGGCACACCTCTTCTCTGATTTCAACAACCTGACATCTCCAGTCAAAAATAATCAAAGCATCTGCAGTTTGATCCTTCATCTTCCCTTTCAAGATGTTTTTTCCCTTTCTTTTCCTCCAGTCACTGAAAAATGATGACTTGCAGATCAATAACACAAGTATATTTGCACAACAAAACTCAAACCATGGGGCACATCCTTTCTGTTCATACCTGTCAAATGCAGATTTGTTCAAAATACTGAAAATAAGGCATCAGTTTTCAGACTGGATTTTGGATTCTAGATGTAATAAACAACAAATCACCCTGAAAATAGGTATCTTATCTGGTAAGAGTCCCAAAAAGAGAATAAACAACAGTCTCGCTGACATGTATTTACATTCCAAGAAGCCAGCCAGAGTCTCACTTCTAAGAATAATCAAATGAGAAGTTTGTATTTTAATGTCAGTAATGGGAAGCAATCAAAAGAATAAACAAAAAAGTAATATAACAATTACAGTATGCTAAAATCACCCAGATATGGATAAGGAGAAAGTACTAAGTAAATTACTAAGTAAATTAAAGCTGGAGATAGTAAAGAAAAATAAAATGGGAGAAACCCTTGAATTCTCTGCAATAATATTAATCTGAATTTTCTGCACAGTTATATTGCTTTACACTGAATCACTTTTTAAAATGTACCATTTTCAAGTCTTGCTAACAATAAAATTGGATTTAAATACAGCCCTCTTTAGCAATTTATTAAGGAGATGAAGGGATTTTAAGAAAAATAACTCCAAGAAGTAATATTTCAGTGGGTACTATCTCATCTAAAGCTAGTGAATACCATCTGAAACATACATGGTAAGATGTCATGTCAGATTCAATAAAAATATTTAATTGCTTGCTTACTTGTCATTAGAAATGAATTTGTTCAATCAAGTAAGTAAAAATAATACTAGGTAGTTGTAAAAGTTGTAGGAGTAAAGCCCATTGGCGACACATCACAAAAATTAAAGGAAAAGAGTAAATGGTTATCCATACTTTCACAATGGATAAATGTCTGTTTAATCTTTGATGGTTTGTGGCAGCATAAAATGTATCTCAGTATATACATTTTACCTCAGGATTGATTATTTTAAAAGTATAAAATAGAGGGTTTATCATATTTAAATTGGGAATACAACCCAGGTGGCTAAGAAATGGTGAAGGAAAATGTTGATGCAAGAATGGAGGTTAATGTAAAGAGGAAGTGTTCAGATTTTTCTGTAGGTTCCACAGGTGAATGTTAGGAGAAGTTCATGCTATGTTTTTTGCTCTAGGATTTGCACTGGCTTTACACAGAATATAGAGGAAAAGATGGCAGGAACACATCCAGAAAATACCCAGAACACAACCAGAAAAGCATCAGTGTGGCCTTTCTGAATCTTCATTTTTAATTAATTTCTCTTACACTATGAATTATGCAGAATCAAGACACTCTTCATAGTTCAAGATGAGTTTTGCACTTAAAATGTTCCTACCCTGGGAACGCACAGTATCTTCCTTCCAGGTATCACAGGATTACTTTGGGCTCCTACTGATTTTTCTTAAGTTTTATACAATCTGTGACTAGTTTATGTAACTAATATTAAATTTTCCAAAGGAAATGCTTTTCAACTGGCATCTAGTGTCAGTCTAATTTTGTACCAAAGCACTCTAATGCTACCTATAGTTAGAATTTATTGGCATCTTGTATGTAACATCACAAAAAAGTTGCAATTATGAAGGAAAAAAAGAGATTATTTTTGAAGCTTCTTTCCATTTTTTCCCCTGATTACACATAAAGCCAAAACTACAGATACCTGGTGGTTTTTTTTTCTTTTTTTCTTCCTTCCTGTTCTTTTGGGAGGGTGGGATAGTGAAAAGGGAAGGGATTCAGATTTTTGCCAAGGACTCAAGAACTGTGACTGGAGGTTTGCTTTCACTGCAGATGAAGTACTTTTCTGCATAATAACACACATCAGCTGGGTGTCTGCTTGAACCGAAATTAGGTTAGTTCCTTCAGCATAACAAGCAGAAAACACAATGCTCTGCTGTCCAAACCAGTCTTTCTCCAAGGCACTGCACCACAGTGTGCGGGTCAGTGTTAGCTGGGGCACCTCTGCAGGGCGAAACACTTGTTGCCTGCTCTCAAGTCCTTACTCTGACTCATTCTTGCTTCCAAAAAGCCCATGACAGTCCACTACTAGCTCTGATCACAGGATAACTTTATTCTCTGACAAAACCTTCGTATTTTCTCACAAGTTAATACTTTGGTACAACAGTTCTCCCTGTGTACAAAACAACCGTTTTACAAGCACCTCTAGAATATTAGTGGCCAGTTCAAGTCACCAGTGATAGTTATCTAAGGCATGCAAACATATATAAATATACATATATAAATGTATAGCTATTTGTGCACAGGGATGTGTATATGGATATATGCAATATGTACATGTATGTATAAGCACACACAGGTGAAGAACTACAAACATTTAAAATCAAACATTACAATCATTATAGCTACCTTTAAAAATGGCCTGTGCCCTGAAATCCTATTTTTGCCTCTATATTTGACTCAGTATTCTCTTTTAAGTAAAAAGACATATGTTAACCTTTAAAAAACCCATGGTATCCAGGTAGCTGGAACAGCTGCTGATAAAAGCGAAGCTCTGGATTACAGTGTACTGTCTCAGACATTGTAAATCAGACCCTATAAACCTCAGGAAAGTTAATGAACCAGGTCATATGTGTCTTAAATGGAAATTACTTTGCTTAGAGCAACCAGCAGCATCTACCTCTATCTACATCAGCGAAGTGCTCACCTTTGTGCCAGCCTGAGCAGCTGCAAAGGCATAACGTAATTCCTCCTTTCCCATGCCACACCCACTCCCCACCAGTCACGAAAAACATCCCCAAGGCCACTTCTCATACTCTAGTATGATTCCCACAACCCTCAGCAGCTTCTGTTGACCCTCACATCAGCATCTGGCCCAACATTCAGTGATCACCACCACTGAGCCACAGGGGGGGCTGGCCTGAGCACACTTTATCTGCAGCTTGGCTCAGCAGCCACAGGTAGGATGCAGGCACATCAGGGCTTGGGAGCCTCTGCTGTAACCTCTGCAGTGCCAGCCTGCAGCAGAGGCTCACAGCTACCTGGCTGGGTCTGCCAGAGAACTGCAGGAGGAGGAGCACAAAAACGTACAGGCAAGGATTTAAGATGTGCAGATGTTTGCACCTGGCTTACAACACCTACTTTGGTTAAAATATTTCTTTGAGAATTCTTTTAATAAAGAAGTTATTTAGTTTTACACAAAGTACCACTGGTATTTTTGTCCTTTATATGGTAATTTAACCATACAAAACAAGTCAGAGCAGACATTTCATCAAGGGAGAAAGCAGGCTCATGTGAAAGCAGTAGGTGAGAGCAGACAGAAGAGCTGTGCTTGTCCTCAGAACTCCTTCTCAGTATGGCCTCTGTTCCCTGGAGACAACTTATCTCTTTTAGCTATTATTTGAAGAATGTCAGAATACTAAAGTATCTATCTACAGTTAGGTATCTAAATGTAGGCTGTGTTAATATCACTCCACTCCTTTTTTCTACTCACACCCAAGAAGCAGAATCGGAAATATTATGATACTTAGTAAATAGATCTGATCACTGTGTAATCCCAGAACAAATGGGAGATGACAGATGGTTTTTAATTAGAGACGGTCCTGTCTCTGGGGCATTTGGTTACAGGTTACATGAGACCTCACTGGAAGAAAGAATTCCAGCCCCCAAACAATGCAGCCCAATGGTGAGAACAGATAAACTGTTCAGGGAAATAACCAATATAAAGAAAGGCACTGGTGTAAAATAGGTGAATACAGTAAAACTGAAGACAAAATAGACCATGAATAGAAACAAGAAAAAAATATAGGTCACAGACAATATAAAGGAAGTTGCTTTACATCCCAATGCTGCAGTCCTAAGAAAAAGCAGCAGCAATTAATGAAGAAAATTAAGAAAAAGAGTATCTGTAACATGATTCGAGCAGATCCATCAACGCAGAACTCACCTGCAGCTAAGCAACAACCAGATTTGCAACTATACTTCGGAATCAACAACTAGTTTTTTTTCTAGCTACACCACTCTACCAGCTCCCATGTAATCTCAGCAACTCTGACACACAACATTAGTGACCTAAATGATAACATGCAATGAAAGTATTCTAAAACAGAAGGGCAAATGAGAAGAAATGAATGAAAAAAATATTACCATACGCAACAGCTACCACAAAGTACCATCCTATTTTGTTATAGCTTTGTGTGCTGTTCAGCACCATGATGTTCTCATAACTGAGAGAAAATAGAAAGAGTCTCCATGATGGAACAAGCTGACATAATATAAGGACACACATCAAGGTGATGGGCAGTTCTGGCCTGTCAAAAATGCTACTGCAGCTTCAGCAGACATACCTCAACTAGTTTTGCAGCTGCCTGCTAACAGCATGGGGTCACTCCAAGGCTGTGAAACCTGCCTGAGAGTGAATAAATACTAAAATAACTAGTCTTGGCACATTGCACTGGATAATTACATCTGACAATCTTTTTTTCGTGCCTTTATCCTGCTACACTTTTCAAGCTGTGGTCCCCAACCCATGTATGGAGACACATAGGACATTGCATTACTACTCACAGTCACAAGCCATCACCACTACTACAGCATGCACCGAAAAAGCAAAACACCACAGCTTATATTATTGCCTAAGAGGCAGCAAAGGGATGTCTGGTACCAAAAGTTCAGTGGTTCACCATCTTAACATAAAAAGTATTTAAATGGCATTTTGAGCTACGGTTTCGGACATTCCAAATTCAAAAGGATGCTTGGCAGTGGAGCATTAGGTGAAGCACAAACAAAGAAGAGCTGAGAGGAATTGAGATTTCCTATTATGAATAAAATTACTGACTTTGAAAGGCCACAATCTGATTTTGACAGTCATTTAAGAAGTTTCAGGAGCAAAGGATGTTGAGAACAACCTGTAACAGAGACCAAAAAGCTGTCCCTTAGTCCCAGAGAAACAGAACCTGGATTATTAACTGGCACTTTCAGTACCCAATGTACTAGACATAACTGAAAAAAATAATTTTCTAAAATGGTGAAAATATTCCATAGATCTCAGCTGAAAACTGCCTCTGAATAAGGAGCTCTGAAGCCATGTGAGGAAAAAAGAGGCATTATTTAAAAATCTGAAGAGACTCAAGGGAAGAAAGAAGCTACTTTTTTTCAGAAGAGAAAAAAGGCTTACAGACCACCTGACTAATTGTATTTCAGTCAAAAACTAGGTTCACAACATATGAAGTGCTTGAGGCAAAAGAAATCAATGGCATATTTGAGTTGATTTTATCAGCATTGGAGGGGACCAAAAATCATTCTTGAAGTCCCCTTTCTCATGTACAAACTTTAACTCAATTAGTACTGAATTTAAAGGTCTCATTAAAACTTGTACTTCAGTTTCCCTTTGATATTATCCCTCTCAATTGGTGCAATATTTTAAGGGATAACTAATTGAATACTTGCAAGGAATGGACAAAAAAAAAAAAACCTCTACTTACTATAATTTATCTTAAATCTTCATCCTTCAAAACAAAAAGCTTATTTGTCTATAGAAATGACAAATTTTTTTTAACCTATTAACACTAAACACAATATCATTATTTTCTCGCTTGTGAATGCTTAAGATTCATATTTTTGTGGAAATAGGAAATTCAGTAGAATATCAGTACAAGCCTTCAGATCTGGGTAATGTTACCATGCCCTATTCAGCCACAACACAGGTCCTGTCTCTGTATCTTAGATGCAGCCACATCCTGTGTTTTATGAGGAGGTTAATGAGGAAATCCCTGATACTTTAAAATGTTTTTTTAATATAAAATAAACAAGCAAACAACAGCAAAAACCAACCAACCAACCAACCAAACGAACAAAAAAACCCAAAAAAAAAAAAAAAAAAAAAAAAAAAAAGGAAAAAAAAGAAAAAAACAAGCCGAGTGTTCTGCATTTTTATTCCTACACTGTTTTAATAATAAAACATTTAATCTCAGTTTGGGCTTTACAGCTTCATTTGAAAATCTGTTTCCCTCAGGAGTAAATACTGGCCTGCAGGTAGCCTCATCAACTGCCTCTTAATTTTCTGTCCCTGGACGACTCTGAATATTCGCCTGTGGCCCCACCTTCCTTACAGTAAGTCACATGCCAAAGTGAGTCAGCAAAATATACTTAACTGTATTCCAGAGAATCAATGCTTGTATTACATAAATGAATAAAAGTGGCCAGAATGTGTATTTCCTTACAAGCTTTTTTGTTTTTATTCTCCCTGTTTGGGAAAATGAAGAAATGCATATTACATTCTGGCTTCATGGCACACAAGCACTTAGACTCTATAAAAATCCAAATTTAAAAATCTTAAAATCATCCTAATAGTTTGCCACTGTGTGCTTTATCATTATATTTTTCTCTTCAGTTTAAGGTGTTTTCCCTGAGCTGTAAGGATGGAAAATGGATGTCATTAAACTGTTTTCATTAAGTGCATGACAGAGTTCAATAGTTTTTTTGGTTTTTTTCTCCCCCCTTAATTCATCATCATCATCTTTCCTCCACCACTGCATTATTCATGTGTGTCATCCTCTTCTAATTCCTGTGACAAATATAATTGTAATGATTTTATTTAGGATCAACACTTCCACTCAAAATGTGAAAAAGCAAAAAGTTAAAGCAGCTGTGTCACTTGGCTCTGCCTGCAAGTCGGTCAGGGCAAAGGCGAGGCAGCTGTGGGAAACAGGCAGCAAGACCTGCTGCCTGCAGGAAACAGGTCTGGGGACTGACAGGAGCCAGGAGGCACCACCAGCAGCTACTGCTTCATTAGTTTTACTGTGTTTCAGGGAGATGAAGGACTGAAACATCAATACAGGCAGAAAAACACACCCTGTCATATTTTAGATCTATAGCGTTAGGTTTAATTTAAACACATTTTTAAACATTTATTTCAAACAGAAGCACCAATTGTACATAATATTTTATTTAATAGTATTAATTTAAATATTATGCTAGACTAAATACTACACTGCTATAACCTCTATATAACATGCTTTCCATACATTACAACCTGGAATGACTTTCAACAGTTGACTAGAGAAGCAAAAATGCTAATGTAATTACAACCTTATTCCATTTTAAAGCACAAATTATTTAAACAACTAATTTTGTGTTTTGTGTTTTCTGTTTTCTGTGACTGGAATAACCCATTGTTATAGCAGGTTGATTTTGGCAGTGCCTTTACTACTTTGACTGTTCACAAGTTGTCTTACAGTTTCAGATGGTGTCAGACCTAGAGACTACATCTTATGCCAGCTGGAGTGGGAACATTGGTTTGATGTATAGAAATACAGTTTTTAAAAGTCAGGTCTGCTAGCAGTTTCTCTACAAACTACAATGGCAGCTGTGCTAGAGGTCATGAATATTACATAAGGGCTGTCCATGCATTCAAGCCAGCATCAGTAAGCCAAATTCCCATAGCAACACTCACATAGATTTACTCATCGCTAAGAGATGCATCAGTTCAGCAGTAAGCGCTGCACTGCTACCCCTATTAATCTGCAAGATACTATTACTTCAACTCTTCTTTTAAAGACTGTGCATTTACTGATAACATTCTAAACTTCACCTGAATTTCAGGGCAGCTTTTATCACCTTTCTCGGAGCAAAGAAATCTCAAACCAGCAAAAATTAGCCCTGATAAAACTGAAACTCCTGATACAATCAGCAACATTTCTGAGATAAAAGGCTGAAGGGATAAAGCAGACTGCTTCTGTTGAGTTTCTGCTATACTGATCCCAGGACAGCAAGACCCAACTTCAAAGAGATGTTCAGCATCTCTTACAGTTGGCACATTCCATCAGCTCATTAAAAAGCTGCTTTAGGAGCTCTTAAAAAATATCACTTAACAACTACATTTTCGAAAAAACATTTCTGGCTTCCCTATTCAGGTTTTCTGGCCCAGTGAAGATGTCTGCTTGTACATTATAGTCCTGAATTATTTACGGAGCTGGTCCTTGCCATACAATCAGCTGCATAGCTCAGTGATCTGGACTCACAGATTTCTGAAGAACCCTTGTAAAACAGGTGGTCTAAATGGGCAGAGAGAAAGCTGGCAGTGGAAAATTAAATGGAATGGGAGATGGAAGGGAGATAGACAAATAAAAAACAAGGCAAAATGGAGGAGGGGAGTTAGAAAGAGAGAATGCAGATCAGGTAGATTTGGGGAGGGATTTCAACAGTGTGTTTAAATGTAAGATACTAAAAAAACCCCAGATTTTGGAAAACAGTAATACACTGAAATCTGGCAGATAGCTTACAAAAATACTAAAACTGGAATGAAGTGATAAATGAATAATAACAATTAAGATGAGTACAATTTTCAGAGGTGCAGTAGTATTTAAAGATACAGCATGGATGAAAGAAAAAAAAGCCTGTTCACTTCCAGTGCTAAAACCTTCACAGTCCTAAATGCATCTCATGGAAAATACATAAACACACATCAAAAACCTAAAGCTTATTTAGTGTTTTCTTACTGAATTGTCACTATTTGCCAGGAGTACGAAAGTAGGAGAAATCTTAAGACCTACAGTACATTACTCGTGGGGTCATTTAACGCACAAAATGTAAAGAAAGTCAGTGAAGTCTTCAGGAAAAAAACACCCATGTAATAGATTCTCCCAATTTATATATGATTTGTAGGGACTGATCCTTCATTGAAGGGAGATGAATACAATGTTTGAGGGCTGATTTTTGGAACTGCAAGCTTTGAGTACCATAGCAATCCATAGGCAAACTTCCACAAACATCTTCAGTAAAACCTCATAGCTTTGACCCTATACACCGCGATAAATGCATATAATTAATGAAAGAATAAATGCACATGTTTAAATAAGAATGATCAAAGAAATCAATGAAATGCCTTTTATGGAAAACTGATTTTAAGTGATTTTTCATGGAATATATATTTTCACCTGCTGTGTGGATTATGTTTATAAGAGGTCTAATCTACATGTTAACATATTAGAAACATTGATCAGTAATGGATGAGATGACAGTCAAACAATCATAGCATGGTCTGAGTTGGAAGGGACCTTAAAGATCCTCTAATTTCAACCCCCACTCTAAAGCCGAGCATTTTATGAGTTTGTGACTGGAAGTAACACCTTACCTTTGCTTTTTCAAGCTGTGCCTGGGCCTGTCGCTCTGCCTCTCTCCGCACTGCTTCCCTATCTTCTTCCAGAGATACATCTGAATCAGATGGACGGCTGGTGTAGGAGTCCGCCGAACCCTGCACGAGAAAGAGAAAAAAAAAAATGTCAAAAGTTCCTTTGACGTTTAAAAAACAACAACAACAACAAAAAAGTAGAAGTGGCTATACCCTTTGCCTTTTTTCGTGTTTCTGTATCTCTGAAAACAGTCCAAAAGGAAAGTCACTTAGAAGAAATTACGCCTAGGTTAATATTTTTTTTCTGGAAACTTTCCAAAAGTGCAGGTGTCTTCCCCAGTGCTTTGTTTCCTGCACTATCCTTGCACTCTTATTTGTGTGCTTTTCAGTAAGCAGAGCCGGTTGCTCTGTAGTTACAGCACTGGTGCAGTGCAGGGCTGAAGGACACACAGCAGCTTCAAGGATGGCTCCATAAAAATGAAAACTCTAAATAGAGATAGAAATAGCAAGCTAACAGATTTTTTATAATCAAAGTGCAAATTCACTATCAATAATTATCATTACACAATATCACTGCTAAGAGATTTAACCTTTGCATTTTTATTTTAGGGCAGCCTCTTTACCTGACACACTTTCCCCATCAGAACTGCAAATGGCTCATATCCATCTCTGCCCCTCAGCAAAACATGCAAATGACCACAAATCAACTTCCAACTAATAAAATCCGTCTGGACTCAACACATGTCCCCGTATCGCCACAATGAAAGCAGCCACAATGCCAGAACAGCTCTATAAATAATGACAGCTCTACTTTCCCTCTTCATCTCCCTGCATACAAAATAGAGTTCTGCTAATTCAATCAGAATGAAAACAACTGTCCTCTCCTCACCGCCTTTTTTCTCTCCGTCTCTGCAATACATACAGTATAGGCTGATAAGGAAAATGCAGGGCTTACACAGATATCAGAATTCTTCAGACGTCCTCCTTTGGCTCTTTTCAGAAGCCTGATCCAGGTGGCCTTCATTAGCCAGACAGCTCAGTTACTGTCCGCAGCTGCAGCGCCCGGCACTGATCTCATAAAACATGTGCACACTGAGCACTGCAGAATCACAGCTCCTTTCCTATCCATGCTCTGCTGTGAGAGCCTTCTTTCTCTTCCCTCTGCCTTTCAAGCTTCCAGCCTCACTGTTTCCAAGTATTCTACTGCAATTAAATTCTCAATTTTTTTCATGCCAGGAAAAAAAAAATTCATTCCCAAAAAATCCACACCACCTCCAAAAATCTCAACTTGAACGATAAAAACATAAAATAAAACCGGCTTCAGGTAAATGTTGTGAGAGATGCTTCAGCTGATCAGAAACTGAGATCGATGACAGAAAAATACCTAGGGCTTTTGCCTTTCTGTTTTGGGGGGCGGATTTGGCTGTTAAAAATAGTGCTTGTAAGAGAACCTTTTAAAATCCTGTGCAAAATGTATTCAGTGACATTTGCAAGTGCAAAGTTCATTTCATCTCTTCCTAGATTGGCTGGGGGTGGGGTAACAGGCTGTTCATAGCACTGGGCATGCTCCATATGTGCAGCCTTTTACGCAGATGCTCACATCACACCGGGCTGTTAGCCTATGCCAAATTGCCATTTTACATCTCAAGGGTAAACAGCTGGAAAACGCGAGGTCCCTGTGAAACTGGAAGAGCTGGTACAGCGTCTCGTTCCTCCCATGTATGTCTGCTGCCAGCCGCGTTTCCCTCGGACTCTTGGTTCTGCCACGCAACGCTGCCCTCCGCTGAGCAAAGCGCTGAGCTCCACTCACAGCTCCCTTACAGAAGCCAAAATTGTGCCTGTTGAGTGGGAATTTAACCCCCTGGGTACTGCTTATATTTTTTCTGACACTAGCAGAGGAAAGAAGCAAAGAATAACTGCAACACACAACACATAAATATTAGATCCTAATATGGCAAAAGCCAAACAAAACATTGTTTCCTTATTTTGCTGTTCAAAGTTACCCTCTACTCTTTAATAAACTGACATGGGAGTAACATGGTAAGGTTTTGGGGTGTACTGATGGACATGATGCATTCTAGTAGAAAAAGAGCACTGTAGCTGACTGCAGTGCCTGCCTTCAATATAAATCCACAGTCTCAAGATAAATAGCAAATAGATACTACAGCTGAGAAGAGTGGTCATTCATATGTCGTAGCATGTCTCAGGAAGGATTGAATCTTGTCATGGTTTGCATCTGTATAACAATGAAATAGCTCATCACAACTGATGCAGCAGCCTACATTTCACCATTATTAAAGCAAACAAGAGTTGTCACTAAACCTGTGGTTTATAATAAAGCTAATTTTTAACTTTCCAAATTTTTTTTCCTTCTTTCCTGAAGCCTGTAATTGTTACAGCATAGAGTTTAATAAGCTGTCTTTGAACTGACATAAAAAAACCTGGTTTGCTTTTCAGGAGTTCAGATAACATGTCTATGTTACAGTGACTGTTCAAAACTAAAATGCCTCCTGAGCTAAAGCAAAAGGAGCAGAACATAAAAGAAAATACACTCAAACTTTCTTGAATTTTTTAAAATATCTTGTCCATTAAGAAAATGCAGAGGCCCTGTAACATCCGTGTAACATCCCCAAATCCAAATCCTGTCAAATTTTGCTATTCTTTAAAATTTCTCCTTGCCACAACTTCTGACACACCTGCCAGAGGAAATAGTGGAGCAGCAGCAGAAGTTTAGTGTACAGTTTAAATCCTATTATGGTTGACACAACAGTGGCCTATGGACAAAACCATTTATGTTAGCACAACAGTAATGAAAGCTGAGATTGTAATGAGCTTCCTCATAGAGTCCCACCCCTCAGAATACTCTGCTGTCCCTCACCAGTCCCTCTTTGGAAAGGGCACATCCAAGTCCTTCCCCAGCAGCGCTGCAGTTCTTTGGTGCCACTCTGATGCCTGAGGCATGGTGTCATAAACCAACCCCGAAGCAACACTACCTTTAAGTAAGAGGAAAACAAACATAGCAGCCATTAAGCCTGACATGACAATCACATGATGGCCAGTGTGAGTGGTACCTTTCTACAGCACTTCCATGGTGAACACATCGTATTTGACACCGACCAAGTGGCATAGCATCAGTTTTACTATCCTTCATTCTGCTGTCCACAAGGGATGCTAAATGGTTCTCACCCTATTAAAAAATTCATGAAGCACAGTAACATAATTCTTATCTCCCCTAAGGGGGCAAAATGCCTTTTGGGTCAGGCCAGAATTGCTAAAATTGGAATTTCAGCTTCCAGCCCACAGAGATCATTTACTGTGCTGGTCATATCTTGTGTTGGCCGCAGTCCCAACACACATCCAAATAATCATAATGACTCCATTTATTTTAATTATATTGACAAATCACATGAATCAAACTCAACATTACATTAATTTTCCCAGTGGGATGGATATGGTCATGCAAATTTTCTGTGGAAAGGAGAAGTTGGAAGCTTCTTTGCTTCTTAAATATGGAAAAAAATCAGTCTTACAGCAGAGTAATCCAGGAAAATGGGTAGCATACAATTAAATTTAATTCATTGTATAAACTTCTATTTTTATTTAAGCTAAGAATGCATTCAAATTACTTTAGGATGAAAAAAATAAACTGAGATAAGAACGATGATGAAACTGTAATGGAAATAGATGACTATTTAAGAAAAATAATGACAATTGGATGTGCATTGTCTATTCATGACAACCAAGGAAACTACATTTCCTCTCTGAGTTACTTAAGTTTTTGGGGTTGCTCTGGAAAACAGTATGAATCTTTTCCCAAGAGCTTCAGAAATTCAGCCTTTGTGAAATTCTGCAGGTCTCCATCTTCTTCCACTGCAATATGGAAGAGCTGCAGTAATAAATGTATGTAATATATTCTACTGTAGCCCCCAGGTCATCATCTTTCATGGGAAACTAAGAAAAGTGAGATAAGTCATGTTAATAATTACTCCATCTATTTATTATTATTATTCTTTTCTTCCTTACTTGGCAGGTTTACAAACCCATTTTGTTGAAAAAATAATTTCCTGTTTTAATAACATGCTTGACAAATATTTACCAACTATCTTACCACTTATTATATCAGAGTAGTTTCTATGAGCTATTCTCATAATGTGAACCCATGTTTTTCCCATTGCTAGTGGTCATATGGGATCATATTTAATTAATTTAATTTCATTTCCTTCAAGACCATAAACGTCTTGTTTTTAGTATTGTAAAAATCTATATATTTATATCTTAATTTGATTTATACTTTGAATATGGAAAGCTCAGGCCTCACTGGACCAATAAGGGGAACAATTCATTTCAATATTCAGAATACATAAAGAGATATTGTCAACTGCTTATCTTCTTATCCTGTTGCAATAGTAAGAATGACATCACATGTCCTGCTAGGACATGATTTGAGATGGTGTATTATGTCCTTGTGATATGCAACTACTTCTGGGGTGCTTTGAACTATGGTAAAAAAAATATTTTCATAAAATGTTTACTTCACTTAAAATCTTTTAAAATTGATTCAGAACAAAGGCAAAATGTGAAATGTCACAGTTTAGCATTAAGTGAAACTGCTGACACTGGCAAATTATAAAATGCCAACAGGGAATACAAATTGTCCTGTTTCATCATAAACTGATCAACCTGAAAAGTGTGAACCACACAGTTAGATGTCAGAAGCACTCCCAAAAATGCACCATGAGTAAGGACCTCAGTTTGGCAGAGTGGCACAGGTGGTGAATATGAAAATTTCTTATCTATGAAGTTTTCTCCAGATGTCTAAACAATGTCATTGTTTCGAATTATGTTGAAGAAAACACAAACGCTGCTCCAAGACTGCTGTTCAATGTTACATTATTTAAATATAGGTAATTATTTAAGGGTAGAAGTTAATTATTTGAGAGTAGAATTTTTATAGAAAGACCAAATTTAATCCAATTAATTGTTTGCAATGAATATTTGAAGTGTATGACAAACTGAAGAAATACCATTTAGCAAAGGAAAAAAGGAAAGAGACCATGTTTTCATTCAGGGGATATCAAGCAGGAATTATTAACTCCTTGTGGAAGGGCCATGGACACTTCACAACCTGGCAACTACAAAGTCTATACCCGATGTCTGGTCCCCACTCCCACCCCCCTCCCTCCTTGGCATGGGCCCTGCAGTGCTTGGCCATTTGCCCACACACATTTACATGTAAATAAACAATTACTATGCAAGGAGGGCTACCAGCTCCTGCAGTAGGCATTGAAATATTCTGCTAATTTGGCATTTAAAAAATAAACCCAATGTTGATTAGAAATTTTTTGTTGTTGTTGTTTAGAGCTAATGGGGCACTGCTATGGCATCTACAGCCATGGGGGGTGTTCAAATAGCAGGACTGAAATTTTAGAACAGCTGGCAGATTTAGGGTGGCAATGTGATTAAAAAAGGAGATTATATAGGAAACCAGTCTTCTCTTTATCCTTAACATGACTTAACATGACTTTGTGAAGCTCGATAGCAGCACCCAGTTGACAGTAACTCCAAGGTGCTAATCCAACTGACAGCTGGATGAAAGCACAGGTTTTTTTAAATAGCCCTTAGGTTTGCAGAAGACTAGATTTTGGCATTCATGAACCAGGTAAACAGTTGTACCAGTTACTTTATCAGGAACAAACTAAACAACAAAAACCCAAATAACCCCCCACACCAAGCAAACCCACATATTTGCACTCACATTTCATTATATTGGCCTAAATGTTTGCTCTTCTGTTGTTTCTCTATGAAAAAGTAGCATGAGTAGGTTTTTTTAGAGGAATGATGGTCTTTTCATGGCCATTTTCTGAAGAACTTTTTCTTCTTCAGAAAAGTTTGGGCAATATGCAAAAAGGCAGCTGCAGAGCTTAGTTAGCAAACAAACAGAGAAAGCCCTCATACTCGGAGCTAAACTTTTCCCAAATCTGTGAGATGCTCTGGTGTGTTATCTTTAAAAAAAAAAATAATCTCAGTTGGAAAACTCCTTGAATCTCTATTGTACTTTGAACTTTGCAGTCACAAAGTGAATGACAAACCCTGCTTAAATGAGCTTGCAATCTAAAGGCTGAGAGAATATGAGCAAAAAAAAAAAAAAGGGATCAAGGTAGCAATGCAATAGAAGATAAAGCACTTTAAAATATTCGATACCAGCATTATGACTCATCCCTTGCATAACCATAGTGGGTTGTTCTTGAAGTAAGTTTCCTATATGTATTATGGCAGAGATTAGTTCTGTGAAAGCCTCTGAAGGAGGATAATCTGGTAGCTCTGCATTTTCTGACAGAAATTCTCACATTTATGAAATAAGAGAAAGTGCTTTTGAGGAAGAGGTCAATGACAGGAATAGAAGGAGGACTCCAAGTTCATTAAAAAATGCTTTATCAACAATATAATCACATAATTGAGAACTTTAAAAATAAAACGAAAAAGTCCCCAAAACTAAAGAAAAAAGAAAAAGGGATTTGATGTTTTGAGACAATTAATTGGATCTAGAGGATGGCATTAAATTATTATTATTTTGAGCTATACAAACAAGTCAGAGCAATGACAGAGCTAAGATGTTGCCAGTGGAACAACTAAGAGACAGGTGTCAAAGGAAGAAAAATTCACTAAGGAAGTGATTGCAAGCAATGTGAACCTGAATCATCTCACTTTTGTCTCAAACTGTCAGCACACACATGGATATTAACACTACTTGGTTGACTTATGGTAACTTTTGAAAGCTCTGGTAACTTGATTATATGTTTAAGTCCTTAGGTAAAGGTAAACCAGGCATATTAGTAACAATAAGCTGACCTGTGGTGCTGTTTACTGGGGCAGAAGGGGGTTAAAAATTAAAGGTTTTCAGGAAAATGAAAATGTAATTTTTGAGTGTATTAATTAATAAGCACCAAATATCACAAAGGAAGGATTTAATTTGCAGAAAGACAACTCAGAAAAAAAGAATTTAGAATTGTAATGCTATGTGTTGATACAAGAGCACAAAGTGAAAGACAAAGATTGGGTCAGCCACAAAATTAAAAGGAAACAGTTAAAATGAGGAAAAATGGAAAACACATCTGGGATGTCAACAATGAAACAGAAAGACAACTAGAAAAAGAAAAAATTTGCAGGAAAGCATGGCAACCATCATCTTAATTTGTCTCAGCTCAGTTAAAAGTGCCAATTTAGATTCTGTGTTCCAGATCGTCAGTATATTTTTATCTGGGATTTTGGTTCAAGTCATTAAGATTTTCTGCATACTTAAAAATAGCTTCCTTGAAAATTCAAATGAAATTCTGTTAGCAATGGAGAATTCTGAAGGGAAAAAAATATTTTCTTTGGATTTTATCAGATTATCTCAGTACATGCAATCTCTACCTGGTTTTTAAAAGTCAAATTTTTAATCTACTCCAGATTACAAAGGGAAGATTTGGGTGCTGGCTTGCTTCTTTGTTTTTTACTTTGGTAAAAATGTTGATGTTAAGCATATACAATGAAGTTTTCCTTATTTTACTATTTCAGAGAATCATAAAATATCATAGGTTGGAAGGCACCCAAAAGGATCCTTGAGTCCAATTCCTGACTCTGCAAAGGACCACCCCAAGAATCACACCATGTGCCTGAGATCATTTACCAATGCTTCTTGAACTCTGGCAGGCTTTGTGCTGTGATCGCTTCTCTGCAGAGCCTGTTCCAGCACCCAGCCACTCTCTGGGTGAAGAACCTTTTCCTAATATCCAAACTAAACCTCTCCTGACACAACTTCAGGCCATTCCCTCAGGTCCTGTCACTGGTCACCACAGACAGCAGTGCCTGCTCTTCCTATTCCTCTCACGAGGAAGTTGTAACTGCAGTGAGGTCTCTCCTCAGTCTCCTCCAGGCTGAACAGACCAAGTGCCCTCAGATGCTCCGCACACAGTTTCCCCTTAAGGCCGTTCACCATCTTTGTTGCCCTCCTTTGGACACTCTCTAGCAGTTCAATACCTTTCTTATATTGCAGTGTCCAAAACTTCACACAATATTCAAGGTGAGGCCACTCCAGTGCAGAGCAGAGCGGGACAATGCCCTCCCTCAACCCGCTGGCGATGCTTTGCCTGATGCCCCCAAGGACACAGTTGGCTCTCCTGGCTGCCAGGGCACTGCTGACTCATATTCAACTTGCCATCAGCCAGGACCCCCAAGTCCCTTTCCATTGTGCTGCTCTCCATCATCTAGTTCCCCAGTCTGTATATACATCCAGGATTGCCCCATCCTAGGTGCAGAATCTGGCAGTTTCCCTTGTTAAACTTGGTATTCTAACTTGTCGAGGTCTCTCTTCAGCATGTTTCTGCCTTCAAGGGAGTCAACAGCTCATCCTAATTTAGTGTCATTGGCATACCTTTATATCCTTAGTCCAAGTCATTTACAAAAATGTTGAAGAGAACTGGTCCTAAGACTGAGCCCTGCGGAACCCCAGAACCCCACTAGTGACATGTCACCAGCCTGATGTAACCCCATTTACTATGACTCTCTGTGCCCAATCCATGAACCAGTTGCTCACCTATTGCAAGATGTGTTTATCCAGCTGTGTGCTGGGTATCTTGTCCACAAGGATCCTATGAGAGACAGTATCAAAAGCATTACTGATATCCAAAAAGATTACATGAACTGACTTCCCTTGATCAACTAGGTGGGTTGCCTTGTCATAAAAGGAAATTAAGTTCATCAAGTACGACTTTCCTCTCACAAAGCCGTGCTGACTGTGACCGATGACTGTGTTGTCCTTGAGGTGTTTGGAGTAACTCCCACAACAATCTTCACCACCAACATTTTTACCAGTCTCTGAAGTGAGACTGACAGATCTGTAGTTTCCAGGGTCATCCTTCTTACCATTCTTGAAAACTGGGACATTTGCCAGCTTCCAGTCAACTGGGACCTCTCCAGATTACCAAGGCCATTCAAAAATCATTGAGAGAGGTCTCGCAATGACATGAGCCAGCTCTTCTGAGTACTCTTGGTGATTCCCATCAAGCCCCATAAGCAGCAAATCCCACACAATTTTGGAGTTGACAGAGCTTATCATTCTCACAGTCATGGTTCTGCAGCTCAGGGGTCTGGGACCCCCACAGTCCATCATCAGTGTTGAAGCAAAGAAAGCATTAAACATCTCTGCTTCTTCTATATCCGTTTGTGTGGTGATCCTCACCAAGTAACAGGTCAATGTTATTTCTGGATTGCCTTTTGCTAATAAAATATTTTAAAAAACACTTTTTATTGCCCCCCACATTTCTGGCCAGCTTCAACTCTAATAGAACTTTGGCTGCACAAATTTTCTCTCTACAATAGTGAGTACCATCCCTGTAGTTGTCCCATGTCACCTGACGTTTCTTCCACTGGCTTTTTTGGCCTTAGCTTCAGAAGAAGATCCCTGCTCAGCCAAGTTGGCCTTCTGCTTTGCCTGCTGGACCTCTGACATTTTGAAATTGCCTGCTCCTGTGCCCTTAGGAGGTGCTGCCTGAAAAGCAACCAGCACTGATGGACTCCAGTACCTTCAAAGGCGTTTTCCCAGGGAACCCTACTCATTAGTTGCCTGAACAGCTTGAAGTCTGCTCTCCTCATATTCTGCGTTGAAGCTTTGCTGGCAGTTTTCCTCCTATCACCAGAGATTTTAAACTTGACTGCTTCATGATCTCTTTCACCAAGGCAGCCACCAATCACCACTTCACTCACAAGACCCTCCCTGTTAACAAGCAACAAATCAAGGAGGGCATCTTTCCTAATCACTTCCCTTAGGACCTGTACCATAAAGTTACCATCCAGATGTTTTAGGAATCCTCTGGACCTGTTTTTTCCAGATGTGTGGTGATTCCAGTTAACATTTGGCAAGTTGAAGTCCCCCATAAGGGCAAGAATCAATGATTTAGCAGTATCCCTTAATTCCTTAAGAATAATTCATCAGTGTTGTCCTAGTTGAGTGGCCTGGAGAAGACTCCCACAATGATATCCACTTTATTTGTTTGTCCCTTAATCCTTACCCAGAGGCTCTCAACTGTGCCAATGACAACTGCAAGCTCCAGCACTCAGATATTGTCAGCTTTCAAAGGTAACTACTGCTTTTACATATATCTTTCCTTGTTACCCTTCATTTCTATACCATAAATATAATGTTCATCTGTTTAAATAACTATCTTTTTTCCTGTATCTCTTAATGGGTTAGTCTGACAATCACGCACTCTGAAAAAAAATGCCATTACACGCTACTGATAAGTTTATTTTCCAGCCCATCATCTACTACTGAAATTTTGATTTTCTAGTCATGATCTTTTGTTAACAGGAGTCAATGCCTGTCATGACATAAAACACTGCAATTTGCTCACTGCTTACATTAGGAGAGGTTTTCTTATCAACACTTTCATTAAACTGTGCACAGTGAAGATTAAAGAATTAATTAATTGGATACCCCTAACCCAGACTCACTGAAAGCTCAAGCCCATAAAACAGAGAGTTGTTTGTGACTCAGCCAAGGTATATCTTGCAGATGTGATGACCCTTTAAGCATCTGCAGCCTTCCTCTCTTCAATATTGCCAGAAACACCAAGTGAGTAGCTTTCACACTGCATGGCATCATTTACTTCAGGATATACACACTGCAAAAAATACACATATCCTCATCAATGGGCTAAATGTAAGACCAGTTTCCAAGAGTGTCAGAAGTCACATGAGTCCTGGTAGTTTCGGGTGTTAGTCCTTTGCTTCAGCTTTCATCCTTGTGCACTGCTAGAAAAATATCAGGACTGTTTCTTTATACCCATTAGTTATCCACCAGGGCTAACATAAACCAAAGCAAATTACTTATGATTTTACCAAGAGGATGAGGCTCCTTTCACTATTTACATATTACAATTATTCTCATCTGATTGCAAGAATACAACAGTCCACAATACTTTCACATCAATGAAAAAATCTCTGGAAAGGCCTTTTGTCCCTCTTGTCTATCACATACCAAAATAAACTTGGAAAATTCTCTCTCTCCAGCATATATCTGCATAGTTTTTGTTCTGAAATGAAAATATATCAGTTAATGTATAGATTGATTGATGCCAACTGTTCCCATCCATTGGCTCCACTATCTGTTTTTTGAAAGAAAGAGGGCGAGACAGAGTTTGTGATTCTAACTCTGCTCACTTTTAAAGCACTCTCCCCATCTCTGTATGTTGCCTCTGAAGCCTCTGTATGTTATTGTCCCTGTTTTCTATCTGCAAGGGAACAAAGGAATGTGAAGAGTATATACAACACTCACTTACAAAAAAGAATTAGTAAAAGGTTGTGTATTATAGTATATAATATACTATATAAAGTATTTTCTTATAGCTAAAACAGATATTGTACTATGAATTTTTATTGGCACTACTGAGATATGATTGCTTAAATAAAGATGGGAGGGTTAAAAGAGAAGCGTATGTTGTAGGTAACAGGGAAACAGAAGTGTGTCTACTGCAGAAGATGGTGATAATGATTACATGCTAACCTGAAAGGAAGTAAAATATAAATGAATTGCAATAGAAAAAAATAAATGAAATCATAAAAGCAGCACATGGTGTGGTGAACTTTTCTAATTCAATGTTGGAATATTTTGTGTTTTCTGGAACATTTAAAGGTTAGGACAGTACAACAGCCACTTTCCAGGATAACAACTGAACCCAGGTTTCTAAAATGATCGCAACCCAGAAGACCAAACATTTTCTGTTTTTCAGACATAAAGAAACATCAGAAACAGACTTCTTTCTGATTCAGAATAGACTTTGCCTGGGTCAAGAGAGCACATTATATCATATCCCTCACTAAACCATTTCCTCCTCTAGAAGATGCACCAAATTTTTGACCACTCTTTCAATTGTTATTGCTGCACTGAGTACTGAAAGAGAATATATGCTTGATTGCCCTCCCACCACATACCTCTGAGGAGACTGGCTCTGTGCTTTTGGTAACCTCCTTCCATACACTGAAGAATCTTGTCTCCAGGCTGTGCAAGCCCCAGTCCCTCAGCCTACATCTGAAGGCCAAGTGATCCAGCCCCTACCATCCTTGGGGCCCTTCACTGAACCCTCTCTGATCTGTCCACGTATTTCATCTGTTGGAGCACCAAAACTGGATATAGTGCCTGTGCTCCTGGCACATACCAGGACTCAGGAGTTCAGGATTTCAAAAGAATCTGTGACCTTGGAAATACAATAGAATTCTTTTTAAAAAAGAGCAAACGTACACTCTGGGCAAACCTCCATTTATAGATTTCACGTGAGCTATACAACAGTCAACTTATTCAAAAATTTTAAGACAAGCAGTATCTCACATTGCTATAAAACATTATTAATATGCTACCAGGATTAATTAACTTTGTAAAATCTCTCAGATGAAGAGATTCCTTCCAAAACATCCCTAGACAGTTCCTGCTTACCAGAGAGTCTTCAGCACCTGCATTGATGAGAGACACAAGAATGAAACTCCAATTCTGCAAGCCTTAAGGCTTCAAAACATGTGCTAACTCTCACCAAAGAAATACAAACAAGCCCATGTCATCCCTGACCATTCATTTTTTTCAGGAATTGCACTGGCTAAAGCCTGCTTTTTCCTCTCTGCTCCATTGTTTGGTAAGAAAATCAAATCTCTCTTTAAACTCATATGTTTACGTTCAATTAAAAGTCATATTTCCTCCAGTTTACAGAATCACAGAATCTGCTGAGTTGGAAGGGAGCACCAGGATCATCGAGTCCAGCTCCCAGCCCTGCCGAGGACCATCCACAAGAGTCACACCATGTGCCTGAGAGTATCATCCAATTGCTTCTTGAACTCTTTTCCTAATATCTAACCTAAACCTCTCCTGACACAACTTCAGGCCATTCCATGAAGTCCTGTCACTGGTCACCACAGAGGAGTGATCAGTGCCTGCCCCTCCTCCTCCTCTCAAGAGTAAGTTGTAACTGCAATGAGGTCTCTCCTCAGTCTCCTCCAGGCTGAACAGACCAAGTGACCTCAGCTGCTCCTCATACGGCTTCCCCTGAAGGCCCTTCACCATCTTTGTTGCCCTCCTTTGGACACACTCTAACAGCTTAACATCTTTCTTACATTGCAGAGTCCAAAACTGCACACCATATTCAAGGTGAGGCTGCACCAGAGCAGAGCAGAGCGGGACAATCCCCTCCCTCAACCGGCTGGTCATGCTTTCCCTGATGCCCCCCAGGACACAGGGTCATAGTAGCAGTGGTACTGATGATAAGTTTTGCTTATCAACCCTCCAGGCTGCCAGGGCACTGCTGACTCATATTCAACTTGCCGTCCACCAGGACTCCCAGGTCCCTTTCCGAGCACTGTTTTCCAGCATCTCATTCCCCAGTCTGTACAAACATCCAGGGTTGCCCCATCCCAGCTGCAGACTCTGGCATTTTCCATTGTTGAACTTCACATGGTTGGTGACTGCTCAGTCCTCTAATTTGTCAGGGTCTCTCTGCAGGGCCTCCCTGCCTTCAAGGGAGTCTACAGCTCCTCCCAGTTTTGTGTCATCTGCAAACTTTCTTAGTATCCCTTTCAGTCCTGCATCCAAGTCATTTATGAAAATATTGAAGAGCACAGGGTCTAAGATGGAGCCCTGAGGAACCCCATTAGTGACAGGTCGCCAGTCTGATATCACCCCATTCCCTGTTACCCTCTGTGCTCGACCCATGAGCCAATTCCTCACCCAGACCATGATGTGTTTATCCAGCTGTGTGCTGGACAGTTTGTGCAGAAGGATCCTGTGAGAGACAGTTTTGAAAGCTTTAATGAAATTCAAAAAGATTACATCAACTGGCTTCCCTTGATCAACTAGGCGGGTTACCTTGTCATAAAGGGATATCAGGTCTCATAAAAAGGACTTTCCCTTACAAGGGAATCCGTTCCTGCTTGAGGTATTACCACCCAAACTTATTATCAGTACTACTGCTGCTATCACCGCTGGATTCCTGCTGAGGGGCAGGAATATTAGAAAGATGTCACTGAGATTGCTGCTCTGTTGTCCTAATTAGTAAGGCAACTCTTATTTGGATGAGAGTCCTAAAGATTAAGAGAGTGAACAAGGAGCCAGCAGAAAATAGGTAGGTGAATGATGGGCATCATCCATAACACCCAGAAGAGGAGCACTGTGACAAAGTAGCAAAGAAAGGTTCGAAAGGAGAAATCTTAGAGTAATAGAAGAGAAATATATGAGAATATTTCAAGAATATAAGAGATGGATGGTAGCCCAGTGAGCATTTCTGAGCTTTTACTAGTTCTTGCCACTCTCCAGTTTAGCAGCAGAGAAGATCACAAAAGCAGAAGGGTATCTTTTCTAGGACGAAAAATATTGTACAAAAATACTGACAAACAAAATTACCTCAATGTTATTTGTGCTTATGTGCCTGGCACTACAAGAAGGGTTAGTAAGCTATATTCCTTTTTTTAAAAAAAAAAAAACCATACATTTTTATAGTATCTAATCACTTCCATCTCTGTACTGTATGTATTTTTCCATTAGAGCCAGTCAATAAATACCAAGTGGTTCTAGGCTTCTGAATTGAAGCATATAAGCAGAAAGCTAATTCCACAACTGTTTTTTCTGCTTACAAGCATTCAACAGGCTCTCTGTGTTCATCCTGCTTTACATGAAGTCAGTTCCCAAAGTACGCATAGGCAGACAAATATTACAAAATTCTAAAGAAACCCAAGATGTATCATCTTTTCTAGGTCACATCTATTGCCAGCTCAGTAGTCATGTAGATTGTATATGTGCTGCTATACCACAATTCAAATACATTTGTACTCAAACCCCTTCAAGGATTCTTCAGACACAATGTGGGCTTCCCTGACCAGGTTAAAATCAGAAGTCAACACTGAATGCAACACTAGATTTGCACTGCTCTCCTTCCATCACCCCTGCTGTAGTAGTACTCTATCTATAATCAGCAGTAATTAACACAGTTAGCATTTTCCTTCCTGTTCAAAGTTTTTGAGTTTACAACACATAAACCAAAAATTACGCCGTATTGTTTCTTTCATCATGCAGAAGAAAAGGAAATGTTTGTTGATGTAGTTGGCACAGTAACACAAATATGGTCTTTTATAACCTCTCGTGTTTTGTCAGTTGTCTGCAGGCACGGATCTTTTTATGGTTTGAAAAGGCATTGACATTTTTTAGTCCTGGTAATTTTCAAAATCATCATAGCCTATGATCTTCATAGCAGTTCCTTCTTGTTTCCTCTTTGATTAGGCTAAAATAGACCTTATTTAAATCAAATAGCATTTCACTCACGTCATAAAATCTACCAGAGAAGTCCAGAAACAACACTTGCAATTGTCACAAGGCAAGCTGATCCACAAAACATGTTGTGTAACTGGCAGGACTAATCTCTCCCACCACTCTTACAGACACAGATGTCCAGGTTTATTTAAAATAGCCCTAAGCAAAACAGCACAAATTGCCATGCTTTTTTTTTTTTTTTTAAGTATATGCATTTTACTGGCAGGCATTTGATTACAGAAATATCTGAAATTTTATTCCTGTGCTGAAAAGGCAACAACAGTTAGAGGAAATATTATCAGTTGGATTGTATTTTATCTCTCAGAGCACCAAGAACAGTCCCATCTAGACCATTTTCCAGATGTTCTGGCCTGAAAATTCCACCAAACCTCTGGATCCAAACTGATCAGAACATTATTTTGTACTAACACCATATGGCTGAACATTTTTCCTTACAAATCTATGTTACTGGGAGAGGTGGAGGATAACATTCACACATGCATAGGAAAACTCTCAGAAGGCAAACCAGCTTAAGTTATCAGGAAATGAGTACATGTGGTGATTATTTAAAAGAAAAAAAAGCATTTTCTCACTGTTAAGTTCAAGGGAAATTTCAACCAACAAAATCGAAATTTCAGATATGGTACTAGAGCTTTGTACAATGAGCCTTATGATTTTACTTAAGCATGTCTGAAGGCCACCCATGTTCTTGCCAGGATGTCCGTATAATGAATAACAGAACTACAGCACACAATCCGAATAATTCCATTTAGAAGGAATTAAGGGAAACAGAACACAGCTTTCTTAAATGTATGGGGTAAACCACAATATGATGCATATGATAAATTGACTATATTTGAGCAACAATCTGAACCTCTATCCTTAAGATCTTATTTTATAGATATATCCCTATATTTATATGGAATGCAGATGAAGGCAAAAGAATCACAATGAATTACAGATTAGAGGCCTAAAATTTCAGAATTATATTGGGCATCCTTCAGTAATGGGAACTAAATTGTGGGCAACTGCTGGACAAGATGAAAACTTCTAAGAGTGAGTTTTGACTGATAAAAAACCTGGGAATTCCTACTTTGGTGCCCTTAAGACTTCTACATAGCTTGCATGCTCTGAATGGAATCACAGGAAAAAAGTAGACTGGTGAGAGGACATCTGGAGAAAAGGACATCTAGTCCAACCTCCTGCTCAATAGTGCCAAAGTCCAGTTAGCTCACTCAGGGCCTTGTCTAGTTGAGTTTTGACAGTCTCCATGGATTAAAATTTTTCAAGTTTACAAAGAATTTTAGTTGTTAATCTCCTACACCAGAAAAATAAAGAAATTCTAAGAGTAATTAACATCTAAATATAATAAACTCTGAAGTTATATGACATTTAGCCTCAAAAGTTAGCCCACTGAGCTGCCTCCACAAGCAGATAAATACAAGCCTATGAATTTAAGCACAAAGTCAACTTCATTAAAGCCCATTTCTGCACATAAAATAAACCTTAATTACCCCGAATGAAGAAAAAATTAAGTTTATAATTTCGTTTCAGGCAAATAAACTTTATAAAAAGACATGTAGAGAACTTTTTCCTATCATACTTAGTAGTTACTTAAAGGAATAGCTTTGAAATACAATTATGTTCTTATGATGCTCCAATAATAGTATGAATGCATCAGCCTTGCTCCTATAAACTGGCCTAGAATTCCTGTAATGATCTACCTGCCCTCAGACTTCAGCACTCAACTGAGCAGGTAGCACTCTCATTTTGGATTTCTGAATCAACATTGCTTTGCTTATACCAATAAACAATTTTAAAGAATTTATTTTTATATAAAGAATTTATTTCTAATAAGAACATGTGTATAGATATTTAGGAAAAAAAAACCCACAAAAAAGTCTTAAAAAAAAAGTAAAACAAAAAAAGTATCAAAACCAATTAACTCCATTTGACTGGTTTGTAAGATCTAACATAACTCTAAAACTCTATTGTAAATCATAAAATTTGTTAAGTAATTCAAGTATTTTTTTATGCCAAAATGTCCTATGCATCGCTAAATTAAAATTTATAGAAATTTTCTCCCAGCAGAATCTTATACATTAATCTGATCAGAGATGTATAAAATAATAAACAATAACAAACTAGCTTGGCTGTCATTACCTGCTTCTGTGTAAATAAAAGGCTTGCTGAAAAAAGAATTGATGATTCCTATCAAAGATTAGTTATCTATCTCAACATTTTGTAATTCTTATTCATCAGATGAAGTCATTATCTGGAAAGTAACGTGTATTATAAGCAAACAAACTGCACTTCATTTAGTCAATCCAGTTGCCCAGAGCTTGTTTATAATTTAGAGATGTCTTCATGAAGACAGATGTCCATGGCTTTGGTAAGGAAGTAGATGGATTCTTTTCCTGTGATAGACTTCCTGTGAGCCAATATTAAATAAAAATAAATGTTAGGTTTACTGTGATCAACTGTTTCTGAATTTGTTCACCAGACCTACTTATCAACTGGAAAACAAAAACATATTTCCAAACAGACATAAACACAAAACCTCAATTGCAAAAGAAGAGGAAAACAAAGGAGGAAAAAAAGAAAGAAAAAAGGAATTGTGCATGAAAAGGCAATCTGAAACAGGATTTTTGGCCCTTGATTTCCCTGTGTGGAAAGTTCCTATCAAAATGCTACTGGACTACATGCAGCCTGCATGCTAGGAGTGCTTAACTGAGCTGTCGTGACTGCTATAGTTTTGAAAGGTCAAGAGGGCAACAAGCTATCTAGACTGCCAGGCACCACCTCACACACCGTTGATGGGAGGGAAGTAGTTGTGCTACCAGGGGTAGAGCATCCAAAACAGGCAGTCTGCCACACCAGGCAGGCAGGCACGTATGGCAGACAGCATGAACATGCCTTCTTGACTTTAGTTTTCCATATGTGCTGCAGGGAAGTCATGATTTCAATTTTGCACATAAAACATCTTCTGCTAACCCTTCTGCCACCCCTTCTGCTACCTGACATCCATCCACAGGCTAAACAACATAGACATCAAAATGCATGTCATAAATACTTAACTGGAAAACAAACTTGAACATAACTCTATTGTTAGAGGCACCACACCGGGGCCCCTGCAAGATCTGGATTTTTTTTGTACCATATTCATGTGCAGCATAAGCAAGTCCCATTTCTTTAACTAAAGACATTCAAGGTACCTTCTTCTTAATAGCTCCAACTTTGAGCTCCACCCCAAGCATTATAAATGGATCACTTAAACCAGACATGCCATTAGTATCTTTTACCGAGAAGACTTCTCTAGCTACATAGGTCTACTGATATCTAATTAAATTAGAAGTATGAATATATGTGGCATAACAGGGAAGAAGTTGTAAATAATTCCCAAAAGCCTGGAAACATACACAGACACAACATATGTACAGAGGAATCCAAGGATTAAGTATGTTGTAGCTATGTAAATCAGAGAAGCCCAGACAACTAGCTTATTGTTAACTCTGTGCTGCCCTACCTAGATCACTGCCCCTACCACTAACACTTGTTATGGCTACAAATTCCTCACTGAAAAACAGCCATATTTTTATCAAGACCTGTAGAGTACATTATAAATATGGAATAGAAAAAATCAAGTATTCCTGATCATGAAGTCATTACGTTTTTTTTCCTAAGTCTGTGCTGGTTCACTTCAGTGAGGCAAACTGTCTCACCTAACACAACAGGCCAATCAGTGCTTTGCCAGGAAGCAGGTCATCATCATGGTCATTTCCTTCAGACGCAAAAAAAACCTGAAACCAAGACCAATGAACGAATTTACAGATTTCAGCAGGACTTGGCGCTATCAACACACTCAGAAGCCATATCTTGTGATCTTGGGATCTTCCTTCCCTCCTTCCTGCTGCTGTCTCAAATAGAAAAGTAGCTGAAAGGTTCAGAGCTACCTCAAGCAGTTTGATAGAGGACATGCAGAGACAGGTAAGTCTCTCCACTCCTCTTCACCCTTTTGGTTTTTTCCATCAGTACTTACTACAAGCTGAAAGATGGAGGTGGAAGCAAAGAAAGGCGCTACAATAAAAACACACAAACAAAACACTCAGCACCGGTGAGGCCACACCTGGAATGATGTGTCCAGCTCCTCGGAACAGGGAAGACAAAGGCATTCTGGATAGAGTCCAATGAAAGGCCACAAAGATGATGAAGGGACTGGAGCATGTCTTATATAAGGAAAGGCTGAGAGAGCTGCAACTGTTCAGCCTGTAGAAGGAAAGGCTCAGGGGACATCTTTTTATTGTATATAAATACCTGAAAGGAGGGTACAAAGAGGGTGGAGCCAGGCTCTTCTCAGTGGTGCCCAGTCACAAGGCAGTGGGCACAAACTGAAATACAGGAGGTTCTCTCAGAACATCAGGAACTTTTTCACCATGAGGGTGACTGAGCACTGCCATATGCTATCCAGAGAGGTTGTGGAGTCTCTATCCTTGAAGATTCTCAAAAACTGCCTGGACATGGTCCTGTGCCACTGGCTGTAGGTAGCCCTGCCTGAGCAGGAGGGTTGGATCAGGTGACCTCCATAAGTGTCTTGCACTCTCAACCATTCTGTGATTTTGTGAAAAGTGTTCACCAGGCTGCTCACCCACACCATCTCTGTATGCAATTTGTAAGTACTCTAATTTTGTTTTGTCTCCATGTTTGTGAGGTGAACGACACTGGTCCTCCCAATCCAGGCCAATTTTCACGCTTCACATCTCTAAGCCTCTCCTCTGTAAACAGCAGTAAACTTCTCCCTTGCTATTTCATCACCTGGAGCTGGTCCGTGTGGTTGGTTTCTAAATGCCAGAAACCGTTTGGCCTTTGTTCATTTCACAGGGCTCCCTCCCATGCATGTCTTAGGTACAAACCTGCTTCCCAAACATTGTGTACTAACTGCAATCCTCTTCCACAATGATAGATATCTTCATTCCCTTCCTCCTTTGTCTTCAGACAGCTCTCAGCACTAACCCAGTACGAAAGGATCCATGTTAATTGCAGTTGTTGATTTGCCTTGTACTTTCTGTTGGAAATATCTATTTCTAAAAGTTAATTCCTGATGGGGGAACCCTGTCTTTAATCTCCAAGAGCACCACATACCCCAAGACACTAAGTTATAAAACAGGTATGCTGTGCTTATGAGGGGCAGCTGATCTACCGCTCATAGACTCATGTACATAACTTACACCTCAATGTCTCCATCTACAACCTTTACAGAGCCCCCCACCTTTTTCTTGACTGTTTATGTGTTGGATTCTGGGAACAGAGGTAGAGGAAGGTCAAGACCCAGTAAAAATACCTTCAATATATTATCAATAATATAAAAGGCTCCATCTTCAGTCAGTGAAATTCAAATTAAAGATAGCAGACAAGGAAAAGAAAGCCATATGAAGGTAAAACAGTAACATCATTATTAAAGAATCTACTCCATATACACTACAGGAAGTTAGATTAAAAGTGGTTTTTCACTGGGGAAAAAGGTGTGGTCACTACAGTTGTGCAAGTCTCTAACTGGAAAGTACACTGGGTGTCTTGGGACTAACACAGAAATGACCAATACCTTTCTCTGCACAGGTTTATTGCAGTTTTCCTCTCTAATGTTTCCCTATTCTAAACTGAAAGTGCTTCAGGAGCTGTTCTGCTACACAATCGAAACCAGCAGCTCTCCCATGGGGGAATCCCAAAACTCATATGCAGTGCTTAAAACACAGCTGCAACATCTCTGAGCTTGTCATACGGAGTGATGCCATATAGAATGACCCTCATTTTTCCAATTTAGGAAAGAAAAACTGTATTGCTTCCACACTTCAGCTGCTGCAGAGAATCCACAGGGAAAAGGCTTGCTAAGGGTGACTGTTTCATGACTACATCCAGCTCTGGATGTGAGCACATCTATCTTTCATGTATAAGCACTTCCTTCTTCCACATAAGTGTTCTTCTTGACAAACACACAGTTTCAGGCATGAAACTCCATTCCTAGTGCTCCTGTGCAATACTTATGATTGAAAATTAATCAAATGCTAGCATTTATTTTGTTTAAAGCTGGTATGTTTAAAGATATTTACAAGGTTTAAAAAATAGGCATCTATTATTACCAGAAACAAACCAAGTATCTCCTAATATCTAAAGACAAAGAATCGAAATGTCAAGGGATTTGTCCAAGGATGGACTCATGGCTCTGATGTTAACCTCAGAGGCTGAATTTAATCTGACTACCTTTCAAGTCTGTACTTCAAGTTGCACTCACATATTGTAGTACTTTTCTATCTGAACATAGCATTAGATGTTGTTGCCTTGGGTTGAACTAAGGTGAACATGGAAAAGTCATTCCAAAATCTTGCAGTTACCTTTTTATAGCATTCTGCCACAGGTAAAATTCAGAGGAGAGATTCACAAAGAAGCAATTCTGATTTATATTTTTTAGACATGTTCCTGTGTCAGTCCACAATATGATAAAAACTACTGTTGCTAAACAGTTACACATGACTCTCTCCAGTTTTAAACAACACCCTTATTATCTTTTCTCCCTTCACTCAGCTTCTGAAATAAGGTAAGTAGCAATGACTCAGAATAAACACTGAAAACACATCAGTGTGTTCTCCCTACTGATTTCTAGGATTACAAAGCATATTTCTAAAATAGGTGGGGTTTTCCCTTCACACAGCAAAATCAGCCCTATCAGCAGAATGTCTGTGCACACAAAATTAGGATTTGTCTGATTCACAAATAGCAGTCAAAAAGTAACTCTTCTCAACCTGAATGACATTTGACTGCTTCAAGATCTTTCCCTCCTTTAGAATTTAGCAGACAGATTTTCATACTTTTTAGAAGATAATGTTGCCCTGCAGGAGCCATGAGTATAACTGGCATCTATCAACATCATACTTAATATTCCATAAGAAGTGCTCTGTCCTGCAAGAGGACGTAGGCAAACTCCAGGGAAGTGAAGATTTAATTTAAATAGACAAGTCCAAAACTTTTGCCTGGAGAACATAAGTGACAAGTGCTGGATTTTCAAGGCAACTAAAGCATTTGCTCTGGACATCACAACCACTGGATTTTTAAAGAGGTTTCCCATTCTTTGTAAGAATATCTTCCAAGAAAAATATCTATGGAGACCAAAAAAAAAATGAGTTTTTAGTTTCTTGAGAAAGTTAAAAGCAGCTTCTTGATTGCAAAAGTTTGAAAGTCGCATGCAATAGAGTGAATGAAATTCAATGATTTTTCTTAAATGGCAAATCACCATGAAAACTCCTCCCTGGCCTTGAATTATTCTTCTAAAAAATAGCTTTCCAATGATTAGGTTGTTCTCAGAAGAAATGCTAATTAACCCTACACTTATCATCACAGTATTTGATCATGCTGCCACAACAGATAAAAAAGTTTCTGCCAGGCAAGACTGCGGTCAGGAAGGAGAGATGAAATGCTAAAGGTGTCCCATGCCCCGTCACAGACAAGTCTGCATCAGTCCTGGCCCACATACCTCCACCCAGGGGCCCCTGGAAAGGCAGTGGGGGATGCAGCTGGAGATGCCCAGCACCCACAGCCCTGGCAAGGCCACCTGAGGGAGGAAGAGCAGAGGCTCTGCAGCCATGGGGAAAGTGTAGCCTGGGGACACAGCAGAGGCAGCCAGGCCTCCCAAACATGCAAACACTAGCTAGCACTAACATCATCCCTTAGGCATCAATTCAAAGGACTCTGGGGAGTAAGTTTTAGATGCTTTTGCTTTTGGAGATTTGTGCAGACTACGATCTACCAGGTATCTGTGAAAAGGAGCTCCCATTTCCTGCTTCATTTTTGATGAACTATTCCAATTCTGTTTGGTTATCAGAGGTTTATTTTGCAAACAAACAGGAAACACAAACAACTTAGAGACAAAAATGGGACTGTTTGTCCTGTAGCATTTTATAGTTTCCTGTATTTATGAAATTAAATCACTTATATATAACCAAACACCTCTACAATGTCAGGTACATGGCCTAAAAAAATGCCTCAAAAGATACTACATGTTTATTCCACCAGTTATAAAGAGCTTAATAAGCATCTGCCTAAAGTGTTAAAATGCAATGCGAAAGACACTCTGCTCCCTAAGTCAGAACATTTATGAAAATACTAATGGAAACAGGAAAAAACCAGAGCTACGTGGTTTTCTTATTAATTTAAAAAATATAGCTTTTGTCACTGTGTCATAAAATGACACTTTGTTTTTATTTTTAAGATGAAGTGGTCATAAACCCCAGCTTTGTCTTTTGATAACTGGTTTTTAAGTGGTATTATCTCTGTTTAGGTGGGGTTGGTGGGAGATGCTATAAAAGTTGATTTTCAGTTCTGTCAGATATCAAGATTTATGCACTCAGGATAAGAAAATAATCCAAGCTTGTTTATACACAGGAACAAAAAGAAAGCAAAGTGGACACCACATACAAAAGCTGGGAGCACCAGTCTGCACTGTTTTGCTATTAAATTTAACTGAGTTACAACATTGCTTCAGATGATGATGTTTCTGCAAGTGTGTGTGCAGGCTCATCTGGACATACATGTGTGCATGTGAAATGCCCACAATGATCACATATAGTTCCATTTCTCTATTACTCTATTTAAAGGTTGAGTTTTTAAAGATGGATTTCCACTAAGGGATGCTTTAGTGATGTTATGTTTCATTCCATCAGGAGTCTCCTTCCTGGGATAAAAATCAAATTTTATATCCATAGCTAGAATGCCTAAAACTAAATTAAAATTGCTTTAAATTAATAGCAAACTTAAAATTAAACTCTGAGATTCCTCACTGTCACTCTTTTTACTCACTTCATCCTTCAGTGACTCAAGGAATTGTTTCTGTGGGAAGATAAAACAAATGCCTTTTCCACAGTGCAGAGCATATGGTTTCATGAACGACAAATCTACACAGAAGTTTCACATTGATCATAGCTTTTACTGAATAATAAAGGTGTTTTTGAAGCTTTATGTATGCCATCAATTCTACTGTACTTACCACCGAGTAAAGCAAACATCTTCGTAAGTATGGCTGCCAAAATAACACCAAAAAGTGCACCTCTATTTTGCCCTGAACTATTTTGCTTTAAAGAAAAATTAAGAAGAAACGACTAAAATGATATTTCAGTTTGCACTTAATGAAACATTTTGTTTGAGCAGGTCGTTACACTTCAGTTTCAGGGACCTCTAGAGATATCAAAAAGAATAAAAGAAAAAAAAGGAAATTAAAAAAAAAACCTAACCCCACACAATTCGTGGTGGACTTCTTACTTTTTCTATTGATGCTATTTCGCTTTGCACAACTGTGTAGTAGAAAAGGAACTGGAATGACATGGCCCACCTGTCTGGGAAAAGCATCTTAAACATTAAACTATGTTCTATGACACAGAGTACTTCAATACTTTTAAAAGTTGAAAGAGCATCAGGAGAAGAGATTGAGACCTAACACCATTCTCCAGTCATCTAGGTTATTTTCAAGATACTTTAAAATTTCACACTCCTGTATAAACCAGGAAGGTTTATAACTCTACAGGCTACAATGCAATGAAGAGACTGTGCAAAAATCTAAAAATCTGTTGAGAGAGATCTGCAACCCTTTACTAATATCTACAGAATGTAACAAAACAAAAAAAGCTTTCAAGCAAACAAAGTCTCTCCAGTTTTACAGTTTTTATACACAAATAAACATTCTACAGCATAATCACTGCAATGCCATGTGGTGTACTGCTTTGAAGAAGCTAAGTTCTTTCCAGCTTCCTTTCTTAGTTTGTGAAAGTTTGTGCAAGTCACACACACAGATGAGTTCAATGTGCGAACAGCTGCACTAAAATTCTTTTCCTGAATGTCTTCTACATTTCTTGCATCTCAAAAACATAGCTGGTTGGTACTAAGAAAAAAAAAAAAAAAGGAAAAGAAGGAAAAAATCCAAAATAACTGAATTAATACCTTGAAATTAACCCAGACAGCCATAAAAGGTCCTTTCATACTTTTAAGAACAACTAATCATCAAAACATTTGCAATTGCCAGTTATATGCAAAGAATGTGTCACTTTTTAACATGTGAAATTTATTTTGATGTCCTATAGTGGAGTTCATATGTATTTTTCAGTCTCATTATTTTTCCCCAAAGCTCCTCAGGCTTGGACTCGGTCACGAGTGGGTGGAAGAATACATCCGTTTTGCTTACAACGTAGCACTTGAAGCACAGGCTACAAGATTTTATGTCAAACTTTTATGTCACTTAACAATGTCATGCAACAGTGTGGAGCTATTAGTGATTTTCTTCTGACATCATCAGCTAATTTCAAATGCTGTTTTACAAATGTACTTAAGATTTGTCAGCTCTTAATGTGGGTGTGTTTGGGGTTTTTTTTAAGCCAGCTTTTTTGATAGACATTGCATTACATTACAATGACATGCTTTGAACTGCACAAAAGAAACAGTTTGGCAACATCCCCACAAACATACTATTAGGGGCAGTTCTGTAAGCTCCTTGTAGTATGTATCTACATTACGAAGTATGCGACAAATTCTGAATTGTTTGTAGGCATGGGTTTGCTTAACTCAAGAAGTCCAAATTGCCTCATAATATTCAGTAGTTAAATATTTTCAATATCACCACAATGCAATAAACAAGACAGGGGAAGTAAATTGCATTTTATGTAGCAAATAGTATCTCACTACTCCAAGAACTTGCAGAAAAATGTCGTTTTGAAAAAACAATCGAATGAGTGAGTACTAAAGTTCAACCACCGTATTGACAGAAATTCAAAGCTGCCCAATAAACTCTGAAGACAGGAACATTAAAAGTAAATAACAACTGAGGGGGGGGAAAAATCCTTAGTTTGCATCTTACCGGTTCGTATTCCTCACTGCCAAAAAGGTACATGGTTGCACCTTCGCAGCCTGACACTAGTTGCCCAGAGCGCCCAAACGCCTGAAGTCAGATCTTCCACTGCATCTTCAACTCCAGTGTCCCAGCCGGGCAGACTTCCCAGCGGCGGCACAGCCCCGCGCTCCTTTCCCACGCTTGGGCTGCTCCTGGAGCGCTGCTGCTCTCGGGCATGAACTCCGAGTCTCTGCTGCGGGGCCGCGGGGCCGGCGGGATGGAAAAGTGCTCCGGGAGCCAAACTCTCCGGCCGGCGGCAGCGGCAGCCCCCGAGCCCGTCCGGAGCCGTGCGGGGCGGGCAGCCCCAGCCGGGGCGGTGCGGGCAGCGGGAGGCGGCAGCGCCGCGTTCCGGCCCTGCCCCGCCTCGCACGACACCACCCAAATTGTCTTCGGGGAAATGCGTGGTTGGGAAAACGCGAGTGGGGCCCGCGGAGCCGCGGCTGGGGATGGCAGAGCCCGGGAGCACGGCGGGAGCAGCGCCTCGGGAGCGGCCGCTCGGTGTGCTCGTCACTGAGCAGCGGAGGGGGCGGATGCTGCGGCCGGAGTGCTGGGGGTGAGCCAGCAGCACTGGCTGAACCGGGGGGACACACTCTGGATCACCTAAACCTACCCCTCGTTCCTCTGAGAGTGTTGCAGAAACCCATGGAGCTATTTCACTATCTATCTCTTAAAAAAAAATAAAAAATTCTCTGTTAAAAACAAACAAACAAACAAAAAACCCAACAACAGAAAACCCAAAACAGCCCAGGATTCTTTCCCGTTTCCTCATTTTTCCTCCTGCTGATTAGTCCCATACTGCTCTGTAAGTGAAACACGATGTAACTTTATCTCTGTAGCACAATGGCACTCAGGTAACAGAAAAGTTATACCCACTACATGCAGTGCTCAGGAAGTGCATCCAGAATGCAATACCACACCGTGACAGAAGAATCCAAGGCCCTGTCTTGCTCCTGGACAACTTCTAGTCCAGGCAGAGCAGGCAAGAAAGAGTAAAAGCAGCCAAAGTGTAAGTAAAACATTTAACACTAAAAGACTTCAGAGACTAATTCACCAACAGCACTCACAAACTAATGTTAAAATGGGGCTTAAAAATAAATCCCATTAAAGATGTTTTAGGACAGCATAAAGTAATCCAGGATGCAGAAATATTGCCCTCTGGGAAAGGCTGTTCTTTACAACTGAGGAAAAGGCCACCAGTTGGCATCCAGTAACATGACCCCACTCAAAACTGCTTTAAAACTGCTCTAGGAAACCCATCCCCTCTCATCTCAGTCCTCTCAATTCCTTATAGTTCATACTGCTGCTAGCACTATATCCCATAATCAGAACTATACATAAAATCTAGGAAAAAAATACAGAATATGTAATGTAAGGAGGAAATGTGTGGGTGTATGCTTGCCCATTTATATCTATAATCAAGTTAATATAATATACACATCTCATGACAAGATACCATGAACACACTGAAAACCAGTTTGTGCTACTCAAATTCCTTCTCTTCCACAGAAGGAAGAGAAAAAGACGTCTTTCCTAACAAAAGCACCAAATGAAGCAGTTCAAATGCATTGTAAACATCCTTCCTGTTCCTTCCCCTGCCTCATCCACTGCTTATTTTAAATAGATCTTGTCTTGACTACCTCAATTTCTTTGCGTGAGTTAGTAGGATATTCTTCTCTCAATCTGCCTTCGCTGTCAAAACAGACCTTTAGTCCTCTGTTGACTATTTGTGATGTGACTCATGAGTCTGGATTTTTCAAGTTCTTGTATGTATTCGCAAGCTGAGGTAAAACTAAGAAAATGGTTGGAAAGGGCAAATTAGAAATCAGAAGACACTAATTTTATTTCCAACCATATGTTTACAAAATAGCATTAGTTTATCTGTCAGCCAAACTAGTCACTTCACATTATATCAACTGCAAATTACGCTTCAAACAAATAATATCATAACATTGTGTTCCCAGAAATTAAATAAAACATGCACCATTCCTCAATGGCAGTAAATAACAAACATCAGACACCACTAGTGGAATGTAATAATCACTTGCCCAAGTTGGTTGCCCCTATTGATGCTGAACGAGTGTGGTCACATACACTTATTAGCTTTAAAATAATTGCCTCAGCTTTACTGCACAGTGTTTTTAAGCATGAAACCACACCTGTCAATACTAGGCATAGCCAGTGTCATCACCCATTATTTTGCTTGTCAGATACAGCTCTTATAAACAACTGAATTTTGGGTGCCATGGCTTGATTGCTCTCTTTTGGATATGGCTCTCATAATCAAATTTGGAGAAAAAAAATCAGCAGGAATGTTACAAGTGCTCCTACCATCAAAAATAAGGAAAGCATATTCCTTTCTATATATGAGAATTATTATGATTTTAATTTTTTTTTAAAATACTTTCATCAGCTCCTCTACTTTGGGCACGAATAAGAAATCAAGAGAGGATTGCAGTTCACATACGCTCAACAGAGACTTAGGGCATTATTCAGGCTGTCACCATAAGTGACTTTCATGTCACAAGTAATTCTCACTACAGACAGTACAAGCAGCCAGAGTCTGGCAGCTTGGACAGTAAATAAGCTGAATTGCTCATTGCTCTGTTGAATTGAAACATCATGACAGGTACCAAAGTCTGTCTCAGGGCTCCACAAAGCAAATCTGTATATAGCTTTTATGGTTCAAGAGTTAAAAGTCTGCAAAAATGCCACTCCTGTTGAGGGTGTTTAAACTTAGCACAGCACTGCTGGATGACCTCTGCTCCACTCCCAGCTAAGAGAGAGCAGTGGGTTTTTGCTGTGCAGCCTTCCCCTGGTATCTTAGTGTGACATGGGACTGGCCAGCATAGGGCAGACAGTGTCTTGCCAGTGCTGACCCTTGCAGACCAGAGTCCCATGATCTACATAGAAAGAGTGAGCACAAAAGTGGAAATTAGAGAGAGAGAGAGGTTGGAAAAAGGAATTTGGCAATGATGGGGCTGGAGAGGTGGTGGAATGAGAAAGGTATTAAGCCAGGGCGCAAAACAAGGAAGAAAGCAGTGTGACTCTGTGACCCACAGGGAGGAGAGTCTAAATGTCAGGCCAGAAGATAGGAATTAGGATTAGGCAAGAAAAACATTCATGGTAGGCAGGGAGCACAATAGGATTTGAAAAGACCTTCAGAGGGACAGCTGGCTACCTGACTAGCCTAAAGATAGGTGGTAACCAGGGAAGAGTGAAATGGTGAGGACCAGGGCAGAGATGCTGAGATGGGATGTCTGGGCAGAACTGGTTGATCTAGCAAATATGGGCTATTGGAAAACCTGTAAATTGGAGACTTCAGCAAGAGGCAAAGTTGCTATCCTATTTTTACTATAGCAAAAGAACTGGGATAAAGGCAGAAAGTGTCAAAACCACAGCAATGGGTCTAAAAAATGGAAGGTGGAAACAATGTTAAGGGTGAAATTGCTCCTCTGCCCCATTGGCACTTTTCAGCAGGACATATTCTTGAAGATGTATGACAAAGAGCTATAGAGGTACACAAACCCAACTTGATGAAGAATGGGCTTTAAGAAGCAGCATTCAGAGTAAAGAAAAATAAACTATTGTGACTGTGACAGTCAAGACTACAGCCTCAAATGATGAAGTAAATCACAACAATAAAATAAGTCACTTATTCAGCTTTCTACTGTATGCAAGCACTTTTAGAGTAGCTCTTGCTCATCTGTAGAAGCAAGGACAGCAATAGCAATCCTAATCATCTGTCAACAGAGCCAAGCAGGTACAAATGCATGAGTCAATATGTGTGGACTTTGTTTTCTGTGATTGCTTCCCTAAATTTTGTTCCTTTTATAGAAATCTATTAGGGTGTATAGCATCTGGTAGGAGGGGAGTAAAGAAGACAGAGCCAGACTTTTCTCAGTGATTCCTAATGAAAAGGCAAAAAGTAATGAGTATTAACTGAAATCCATCTGAACATAGGGATTTTTTTGGTGGTGGTGGTGTTTGTTTTGTTGGATCTTTTTATTTTACTGTGTGGTGACTGACCACTGACACAGATTGCCCATGGAGGTTGAGGAGTCTCCATCCCCTGGTCATATTCAAAAACCATCTGAACACAGTCCTAGGTAACCAGCTCTAGGTGGCCTTGCTCTGAGCAGGTGACTGGACTAGCTCCAGAGGTTTCTATTTACTTTAACCAGTCTGTGAACCTGTAAAAAATTCATATAAAAATATCTGATTCAGACTGATATTGTAGCGATTCTATCCCTCCATTGCAATATTCAAAGATTCAGCATAATGTCTTTTCAAATTGTCAAAGAGAATAGCATTTAACTCTGGTATTTAAACTCTGACCTATGTCTTTTTAGCATGGTTATGGACTGTCTACACTATAAATAACTTTGTATATCATAGTACTTTAAGATAGTGCCTTTGGGAAAACAAACAGAAAAAACTGCTGACATGGTTGTCAAGGTTAATAGACTAAACAGACCTTTCTCGATAAACAAGAATCTTCCAACTTGCATCCAACAGTAACAACATTTTTTTTTCTTCAGGAACTCTAATTGAAAGCAATTGACTCTCTCTTACCTAATTCAGATTCAAATTCAAATCCCACTGAAGAATATCAACAGCTTGTAACTCTCTTACACAGCTAGCAGAAAGAATTGTCTCTTGTAAACATGACAGTTTCATTTTAAAGGAACTTCAGCAATGTTGCTATTTTCATTTTTCATTTACTTCTGGCAAAAAAGGTCTAACTTGTCCCTTCTCACATATAGCATCAAAGAGCAAAAGCTATTTCGGTTTAATTACCCTCCATCCAAACTATCCCATCCCACACCAGCACTGAATAATTTCTTAACAAGGTTACTTATATGGGAAAATGATGATTAGCAAACAGTTTTTCAGTTTTTATATGAATTTTAGATCTTCCATTGATCTTCTCCCACAGTGGTCATTCTAACTGTGGGCAACATGCAGCAGCATGAACTTTGGCTTGCTTACACCTCCAGGAGTGTTGCTGCCGTGAAAGAGCTACAGGATGGATCTGAATCCCAAGCCACCTTGTTCCTCTGGACATCAGCACATTCAGAAGAATGGATCTTTTCCAGTTCTTCTCACTGTCATTGTAACTCCCTGAATGTAGGGTGGTGGTAACCACAGTGTCTCAGCAGTTAAGAGCAACTAGGAAATAATACTCCACGTTCTAAGTATTTTATGAAAATGACAGGGCTGTCTCAGCAATAGAGACTGAAAACATGTTAACCCAAAAGAGTTAACAGCTTGATCATAACACCATGCTGCTCATATACTTTCATAATAGGTTAAGTAATTAAGAGTTTCTGAGACTCTTCTAAACACCCTATTTGTATGCTGAGGGTAGGAAAGGAGAAGGATGGCAGGGCCAGGACACATTTAGACCTCGTCCTTCTTTTGAATGACACCTTCCCTTCTTTTTAAAGCATCCTTCAAAAAATAACATGGTTTGGGTCAAGCTAAAGAGGGGTTTTTTTGTTTGTTTTTATTTTTGTATCAGCAGAAGTGTTGGGCAGCATTCCAGAACATGGTGCAGATTCCAAATGATCAAGATGCTTCACATTCATTTGCAGCAGACTTTATATTTCTTATCTGAATATATGCATTTTACATCCAACCATAAAATGAAAGTCCATCTCCTTCCATAAAAGTCCATACATCCTGTAGAATGCTTATAATTTTCCCTTATTGATGGTGTACATCTGAAAGAGGGTTGTTAAGTAAGATTTATTTTGTGAGATTTATTTAGGTATGTAAAAAACCAGTGTGAACTAATTCAAGATGCACTAATGAAACACTTCCTTCAGATTAATGCCACATCTTAAATCTCAAAGCCAAGCTTAAAATGAATGAATAACAAAATAAAATCTGAAAGTATGCCCATGGAACTATTGGAATGTTATGTAAATTTTATTTTTAAACACTAACGCTGCTTATCATTTGCAGATTGTTATTGGTTATTATGGTTACCATTCTCTAACACAATCCAATCTGCCTGCAGTTTTCTATTTCAGGATACAGCAGTGATAACATTAACAGCAGACTTAACTTCTCAACTTGCAAACATACATACATTAGGGGCACATGCTATCTCCTGCTGCACTGAAAGATAATGTAAGTATGTTCTCACAATGTCACAGAAATAACAAACTGCTGTTCTCCTTGCAGTCAGATGTTAAAAGATTTAACCCCACTCATAATGAGTGTCATAAACTTAGCAAATGTCTGTATTACAGATACATAATACAAATACCTGTTGTATTATGAATCCTCTGCATCACTTGGATATTGGAGAGGCGCTATAAATGCTATGAAGTTAGAAGGTCTGCTCACAGGTGATTGTTCCCCTGAGTGGGCAAGGTTTTTTATTTGTATTTTTTACATGTGATGTAGAGTCATGTGGAACATTGCTGCAGTAAAACACAGAGAACAGGGATATAAGAAGAAAGAACAATTCAAGTGCTCAACATGCTTTTGCTGATGTGGGATGGTCACAGAAGTCACCTGCAGCCAAATGTTCTGCCAAACACTTCTGAAACAGCTTCTGAAACAGTAAATTTTGTCAGAACTTTAAGTGATTGGAAAAAAAAAAGTCTTCAAAAACCATATTTAAGAGAAATAATATTTGGAGTATTAAAACAGAGAGAATGTTAATTTTGCTATACTTATTAGTTGCAAGAAGGGAAATGAATATGCTTTTGAGCACAGAATATCAATAACAGAAACAATCTTCACAGAGAACACTAAGATCTTGAAATAAAATATATAGCCTGTCCTGGCTATTTTTCCTTAAAACATACAGCTTTCCACTGAAAAGTTACTAATCTGTAGTGTCACCACTACATGCTGCTACACTGAATGCAACATGAAACAAACAGTGGGTTTTAATCTCAGTGAAAGTCTCTTAACTCTCACAGTCAGCTCATGTCTGCTTCTGGGGGCACTGAAATGTTTCAAGTGCCATGAGCAGCTCCATGATCACCAGATGCTGATCGCCCAGAGCTGGAGAGTGAGGAGTAACGTTGGCTTGTAGGTGTGTACAGGAGCTACCACAAACTACCAGGGATGTTAACCACCCCTGGCCACATCCATGTCCTGAAAACTGCGCTCCAGTTACAAGTTGTCCTCTGGGTATTATTGTTGTGCAATTCCCATACTCAGGACGTTAACTTAGTAACTAATAGTTTACAGAGGAGATATCTGAGCCCCTGGTCCTTTAAAATGTTTTTGGTTTTTAAAATGTCCAACCATATCCCAGAATTGCATTTATAGAAGTGCTTGTAAAACTTGAGCTATTGAAACCTCAAAATTCTGTTCTCATTTCAGAAACTAAAATGCACCTAACCAGGAGAGCCACAACAGCAGGTCACAGGAGGCATTTTGGCTTACTTTGCTTTTGTTTATTCATTTTTGGCACAAGCCATCATTCCACAATTCCATCAATTTAAATTATTGATTATCACCAAATGTTGTGGTTTCTTTGGCCTCATCACTTCTTCAAATCTCAGTTCCCATTCCCAATTTTTACTGTGTTTGAAACCACTAATATTTCTGATGGTCACAGTTCTGCAATCCTATTAATTAAATATGTTTAATTTTTGGTGTATTGGCTTGTACAATTTAACAAGCTCCAGTGAAATGAGTTCTGGTGAAATGTGAAAGCTGGAAAACTTATCTCTGCAGAAAGGAGTATCTATCACTTGAGACCCACTTCAGAGTTCAAAATAGGAATTAAGTGGAATTTAGGCAGCATATGTGCTGTTGTAATGGCTCTCTCATCTATGAGACTGGGTGTCACCCTGGCACAGCAGAAACATACTTCAGTTTGATGAGGAAGCCAGATGTGTAACCCTGGTAGTAACTCTCAGGGCGTTGCAATGAAAACACGATTGTAAGAACCAGCATGTCAGCTAAGCAGGGACAGGAGTTTGCAATGTAATGGATGAAATAAGTACAGTAAGTTGTTCCTTCCACAGAACTAATGCAGCATGTTACAACAACATCTTCAGAACTGCCCTGATGAGACGCAGCATGAAGGTAAGGTACTTTTAGTCAATCTTCCTTGTCCACTCAAATTAACAGAATCTTGTTAGCAGAGAGTAAGAAGGTGAACGCTTAGGGCAAGGTGGAAAGGTCTTCCCTCTTCTACATTGAAAGGACGCATTTTTTCCCAGTTATAATCTAGACTGGTGTAAAAATGTGATTTTCCAATTACATTTTTCTCTTTTTTTCCCCACCTCTTGCTACAATTCACAATCAGTGCTCACAAAAAAAAATGTTCCAAACAGCCTGGCTCTCCTGTGCTGACAGTACCGACAGCTCATGCATCAAAGCAAAGAGCATACCTCCAACTGCATTTCTGTGTGGGGCTTGCCTTCTCTGTCCAACACTGCAGGACTCCGATACTCCAAGAAAGGCATTTAGGTATTTTCTACATCCTAGTTACAGTTTTAAAGGTGAACCTGTTCCTGTGACACAGCAGTCATCCCCCACTAACTTTTTAGGTACAAATCTGTGATACTAAAGTGACTTGGATGAGGATTTCTGAAGTCACAAAGGAACTTCTCCTAAGTACAAGAAACTTACTAGATGATTGATTTAACATGATGAAAAAAGGCAATAATATAAGAATTCTAATGAAATCCATAATTGTTGATCTTAATATGGTAGTGACCTATAAGAAGACAGCATTTTTAATTCCAAGCTGCAAAAATTTCTCCTCTCCTGAATTTATACAACTGAACCCAAGTTGTACATCGTGCTGTGCATGACATGAACGGAATAATGGATTTACACTAAACCAGCATCAATGTATAAAGTTCTTTTTAAAATTTAATAAGGAAATTATTCTCTCAAGCAGTTTAGTTACAACACCTTAAACTTTTCCATTACAATGCTAGTTGCTTTTTTTATGTCTATACAAGTTCTAATGAAGCTGGGAGATCCATGTGAAATCACAGCAATAGAACCAGATCACATTTTCTTGACAGAAAACATTCAGCCAGAAAATATCCTGATATTCTGGGAGCTCACTGATTTACTTTGAATTTTGCAGAAAGTTACCAAAGTGCTTAGTTTGAAAGAGACTTTTCTAACAACCCACCATAGCATCAGCTATTGAAACTATTATATAATCAAGCATTAAACTATTTCTTACATACCAAAGTGACCCCATTTCCAAGACAAACTGGAAATTTTGATGAAAAATTGCTGAAATAAAATATTTTATTTTAAAAATTCAAAAATTACTTTTTCCAATGCCTCATATATATATTCATTTATAAGTTTCTAGAGAGCAGATACTGAAGAGATTACTCTTTCAAATAATACTATGGTTAGAAAATCCTTCTTGCATTGTTAGCTTATAAAAAGAACATTATCATTTTATAAAAATGATAAAGTATATGTGAATGAAAAGAAATAACCAGAATCTTTCAAATAAATACCAGTCACTGAATATTGCTCGTAGAATCACAGAATATTTTGTACTGGAAGGGACCTTCAAAGGCGTTTTGGTCCAACCCCCATCTGTAAGGTTTTTAATAAGAGGGAAAACTGTAATGCCCAAGCATATCTTGGTCACAGAGATTTTTAGGGAAACTCTATCTTATGAACTGAGATGCTGAATTGTTTACTAACAAGATAATTCTGTGCAGGAATTGCACAGAAATGATAATACATACTTGACTGAGGACTTGGTCAAACTGAGAAGACACCAAGTTACAATTATTGCAATGGTAAGCCAGTCTTTCTACAGGCATCCTTTGATCAGCAGGAGCCTACTCAAAGTGAAATTTAGCTTTTAAATCTAGAATTGCTACTGGAGCTTTAAAATGGTATTTCTTTCTGGTAATGATATTCCATTAATACCATTAACTAACAAGCTAAAAATATTTAAGGGATGAATATTATAAATCGTCAATCTGACGGCATCCTTTCAGCAGCCTCAAAATATTCAGGAAAAAATAGATGCTTATATCCACTAAAATACTGCAAAATGCAATGTATCATTAATGAGCTGCAGAAAAACAAGTTGTTTTGTGACAGCAGAAGAAATGAAGCTTGGGTTCCCACACACACCTCCACGGTACCTTCAGCTCTCTCTCATTTTCCCTACACACCACATGTTCTGTACCCTCAGCTCCCCTCCCCTCCCCAAACTTCTCTTCCCTTTCTATGAGTTGCTGGTTGAACAAGAGGCAACATTCGTTTCAGCTATTCCAGAGTAAAAGTCGTGCTCCCTGGCTGGCTGGCTGGATGCTATCATTTGGATGCCAGAGGAGCCCAGAGTGCCTTATGTTTTCCACACTGGCATGTTGAGAAAATGGCTTTAACAGCTCCGTCCAGCCCCCAGGAAGGTCTGTTACAGTCACTCAGTACTTCTGAGACCTCTGCAAGGCTGATTTAAATTGGCCATTGGATTGAAGTTCCTGAGAAGCACAACTAACAGATGGAAAGTGGGATTGCATAAATCTTGTCATAGGAAATAGACCTAAAAAATCATAGCTGTTATACAAAGACTGTCCATACACTTTAATACTCAGCAGCTTGTTTAAATATAAGACGATGGCATGAGCGGCAATGTAAACATTTAATCTGTCAGAAGATTTCCAAACTATCATTGCCACAGAACACTGGTTGCTGTTATTAAGCAGTTACAAGTACAGTATAAACCACAGGCTCTTGTGCAGTGTACATGCAGTACCAGTGGCGCATAAAAATTTATAAACAAATACTGAACTTATAACAAAGGACTTTAGGGATCAGTAATTAAAAGACTGCAAAAGATTATGTATTCGTATATAACTAGACAACCTGTTTTCAAAATTCTGATCTCTCCTGTATTTTGGCCCATAGCGAAAATAATTTAAAAATATTGAAATAAAGCATCCCAGTTTAATACCCTATAAAATGGATATCTGAATGCAATTGAAGTTTCGAGGCACTTTACTTCCACTCCTTTTACACCCTTTTCTTGCTGCACTTCCACACCATGGATTCTGGGAAGTAAATAGCAGAATTAGCCCTTTCAATTTCATGAATTCCTAGGCTTCTTCACTGCAACTTGAAAACTGAATGAAAAATAGCAGTAGCAAATATATATTTCACTAATGGTAAAACATAAATTCAGGTAAATTTGGGTAAATTGGAAAAAGGCAGGGTGCTACTTCTCTGCATAGAGGGTGAGGTAAAAACAAAATACCAGCCTCAGGAGACTGTAGAGAATTACTGTGCCTGAGGGCTCACACTCTCTGGCAGTTACCGAAGTTTCCATATTGAAGAATTTTTATGTTACAAGGACGGTGTTGGCAGTGAAAACTTATCAGTGGCTATGCAATAAGTATTATTTCATTCTACTATAACATTCTATATTAACTTGAATACATCAGGGGTTAACTTGTTACAAGGGACATGCTGAAATTTGGCAATTCAGAAAAACGTACCAGTGGCCAATTATGCAATTTATATCCAGCTTTGATGCAATTCTTATTAAAAGACTATCATCAATAATCAATTTACTTAATTATTCGTGCCAAGAAATATGAAAGTTCTCAAGCTATATCTCTTTTTTAATCTTCACAATTACTTTCCTCAAAGGCATTTAAACAATTCATTTTTTCAATTAGATAATGTCTGAGGACTAGTACTGCCCAAAAAAAAGCTAATTTGCAAGCACAGTTTTTCAAAAAATGCTTCTGAATAAGAAGTGACTACAGCCAAAATTCACATTAGCAAAGCTAAATGGTCCTCATGACACAGCAAGAGACTAGGATAAAAACCGAGGAAACATGAAAAGAATGGTTATCAACTATCACTTTGAAAAAAAGGTTTGACCAAATGTTGAGATATCCATGTAACATACATGGTTGAATCCCTTTTATTCCTTGCCACCTGCATTTCACTTCACCTATCCCTCTTTATTGCTGCCTCTCAGTTCACAAGAGCTGTACATCCACAGCACCACCCGCTGTCATCCCCTTACCCTGCCAAACAGTAACTTCTTCCTCCATCTAACAGGACCTCTGTGACCATGCTAAATAGAACTTTGACTTCTTCATGATGTGATAGGAGGGAAAAGCTTCATTTTACTGTATAGCCCAGATAAATCAAACTTACCTTTTCCTTGATGACATTATTTGACAACCAGTAGACAGAAAGATGAAAATGTTGCATGGACACGTGGACATTATTTGTGCTAAGTTCTAACATCAGGTTATTTCTCTTTAGGAAAACGGTATTTTCCAATTTGACTTTTTTTTTTTTTAATTTTAAAAACTTTTCCAAGGAAAAAAAAATTATGCTCCAATTTTTCCCCATTTAAGTTGTATTGGGATTGTCAGAGAACCCTAAACATATTAATTCATCAGAACTTTTAATAATTGTTTGTATATAAATTAAAACATAAAGACTTAAGCTTTTAACAATGGTAATTAGATAAGAAAAGACTAAAGGTTATAGCTATGGTCGGACTCAATGATCTCAAAGGTCTTTTCCAACCTAAATGGTTCTATGATTCTATTAGTAGCTGATTTCTACTGTTCTGAACATCCATGCTGAAAACATGTTCAGTGGAGTTGTATATAGTACTTGTACACTTTCCTACTTCATGGCATACCTCCTGTGAGACTCACCACTGCATTATTGCCCCCCCAAACATACGAGCACATTATAATTGGAGGAAAAAGAAGTTGTCCAAAAAGAAAAGTTGTCCATAAGACGAGAACAGAATGGATGTTAGCAATAACTACTTAGCTTCCTATGCAGAGATCCCTAAATAATCCAGGAATAAGAATGATCCAAATCTGATTTCCTGCTAGAAAAAAAGCTGTGGAGCAGCTGTTACACAAGACAATGTCCCTGAGTTTTCTCAGAATAACTCTGGAAAGGTACTGTCATGTCTATGTTACAGTTGTTTTACTGCAACTTCATTCAAATCTCTCATAAATGTTATAGAAAGCAGCAAGCTTAAGCCAAACATTTGGCTTAAAATGATGCTTATGTTAATTTTATTTTAATCTCCTTCTTTTGTTTTACACAGTGCAAAAAAGAAAACAAAGTACTTCCATTAGAACTTTAAAAATAGTATTTGTCATCTATTTATATTTTATTTCACAAGCACAGCTGTTGTGTGATATCTGCTGCTGTAAGTCCCTGGCCCCAGGCTACACGTACCTGGTCAAATGCTGCCAAACAAAAACTCATGAGTGTGTTCCAACATCACCCAAACAAAAATAATAGAGTACAACGTTTGTGTCTGTAAAAAGAATGTACTTCAAGCTACTGCCAGCAGAGAGTCCCATTGCTCTCATATTGAGGAGAAAACAATTTAGCACAATCCCCAAAATCACGGAACAAACAGCAAGCTACTTCATTTCAACTACTTTGATAGGGTTATAGACAGAAGCTCTCAGCAACAGCCACTTGCAAGTGCTTTCCCTCCCCCTCAACTAATTTTTTCCCCAGTTTTTCAACATTATAAGTCAAGTTAGTATGTTTTAAAAAAGTATAGTTTGGACTTCCATAAAAAGGCTGGCACACTTCTCAACAACATTTCAGCTTGGCTAGATGAGAGCAAAGTGAAACAGTTTAACTGTAATTAAGTTAATTTGCAAGCCAGCCTCTACATCACATCATTGTAAAATTAAAGGGCTCCCGAGCATCTGGCCTGCTCTCCTTCCGCATATGCTTACCCCAGGAGTAATGTGCTTAGTCTGAGGAGACATCAGGCGTCTGTCAAGCATGTCAGCCTCACTCCAAGCAGGCCAGCCCTTCCAGCAACAGCAACACTTCTTGCAGGAGCAAAACCTCTGAAGTAAAGCAGTGCACCAGCGAAAACTTCGGCAACTCAGCCTGCATTGACCATTATTTAAAATACTTGTCCAGCTAAGGCCCGTTTTACAGGGCTCAGCTTTTGTCTATATGGAGCAAGACTGTTTGCTGGTGATTTCTCTCAGCTGTTGATCTGATTCAGTCCCTATGTTGGGTTACAGCTCAGCAGAGAGCCCGTCACCATCAATTACCAAGGAGGAGTGGGAGGGCTCCGTGCTCACGGTGACGTCAGGCGCTGTAGGAACGAAGCCTGCACACTTGCTGGAGTAACATAACATCTTATTAATCTCAGACGCATGCCTTGCAGCACGCATGGCCCCCTGTTAACATACAACTGGCTCTGCAGCCAGAAACAAGTCCTGGGGAAGCATCTGAACATAAATACTCCATAATCGATTGATTGATGCTTGTGGATACAGATCTTTTTTTTCTTCTCCCCCACTCCCAGAGATACTTTTCACTTGAATTTCAAGATGTAAATCTCAATTTAAGTTGGAAATTTTTCCCTGTAAAAGGAAGGTTCTGGTTGACTATAATTAAGATAGAAGATCTATTATGGTAGAAGATACATATAAATGAATCTTAATCATGATTCTTTATATAAAACACCATCCTAAAAAGCCTCATTAGACATATCAGCATGGCAATATTTCAGTGCATTCACCGGTCCATTGAAATCATCAGGAAAACTCACATGCATAATATTATTGGCCCTAATGAGTTTAAGAATTTCCAAGATTAAGGTCAAGGCTAAAAATAAGAGCACAGGTTAGATGTGAATAAGAAGAAGGAAAGATATATGTTTCTATTGGTCTGAGGGTTCTGCAGGTGTAGTAAAGAGGAGGAAGCAGCAGGCACCAAAACAGGCAAGGAATGGTACAGAGTTCCAGAGGAGATGCTTTCTGCCTCTGTTACCACTGAGATAATAAATGCTGAGACAGTGACTCCTCAGAGTAGCAACAAGCACAGACATTCTTTTGGCTCCAGCTGCTCAGTGAGCTAGGCAATCTTCTCCTCTGCCTACACCTTGAGACTGGTCTTTAATAGGCATGCAAGACAAGCAAAGCCCCATAAAGTCCAACCAGCCCAAACTGCAGTCCATGAGAGCTGAAAACATTGCCTATTTTCAAAGGCCAAACTCTTAACACTGACTTTGTGAGTAGACTGCAAAGTTGACAGTACTTGGAGAGGGAAGGGCAGACCTGCATATCTCACAATGAGAATAAAAACAGATCTTTGGTTTTTTTCTTTTTAAACAGAGACTTCAGACTGGCTTCCATTTATATTAACTGGCTTCTAGACATATTTTCACACAACCACTTTTAGGGTGTACCAAGATTGGTTAATATAAAGTTATCATCTTAAAATGTAATTTCTTATTTATATCATCAGCATACCACATTGTTAACAATTCTAATTTACTGAAACAAGAAGTGATCTTTGCTTAATACCTGATCAGGTGATTGTTTGTTTGCTGTGTTTTTCTTGATTTTTTTTTCCTTTCTAGGGATATATGGGAATGAAGGTTTGTTGAAATTTTATCACCATTTCAGAATTCAGTATTCATATTAGGTCCAGTTTGGATGCTAAACAAGTAGAAACCTTGCCTTTCTTTCTCATTAAATAGACATTCCTATTTACCTGAAATAGATTCAGAAAAGAAAAATACACAGATCATTGACAACCTCTTGCATAACTTATTTTGACTTCCATAAGGCACTTCTAAGGATGGATTATTAAACTCAAAATGTTGAAACAACTACCAGTTTCTGAGGAAGCAAACAGTAAACTTCAGCAAATACAATTTTAGAAGGCTGTGAGAAATATAGCAATTTCTGATGCAACACTGTATTAATAATGTCAGTGGTTTTACAGTTAAGTTACCGAGCTAGCTTTTTGGCAAAGTTATTATCCTTAAAAAGTTTAACACATGCTGTGGGACACAAATACCTTGGGGCAAATTAGAACTACTCTGAAGAATACACAATCACAGTCCCAGCTGGAATATTGCAATTAGGACAGGGCAGCTCTCATTCCAGAGGCTTATTTTCTACCCTTCAGCAGATTTTAGAGAATACTGAAACTAAGCTTGCAAGACCATGCTGTCATCATGGCAAATTTTGGTATCACAATATTGAAACAAAAGAACTTTGTAGTAGAAAACACAGTAATAAGATGATTTAAACTGTAGAAACAGCAATAGAAAAATTCACCGGTACCAGTCATAAAGTTTCCAAATTTCCCTAAATCTTCTAGCCATAGAATAACAGAAATCACTTATTTTTCTTCCCTTTTTTTTTTTTTTAATTTTTAACTTCTGAGCAGACAGTCATGGAACTAGTATACAGTAAGTGCTAGATGACTTCTGCCCATTTTTGCCCAACAGGGTGAATCATCACCTAAGAAGTACTAGACCTGTTAAAAGCTTCCTGCCCTGTATCCTGACAAATTAAGGTACCTTAGAACAAAATGAGTGACCTTCATCCCCTTACAGAAAAATATAACATCTTTATTAAGGGAACAGAACACAGTTAATCCAATTATTACTATTTTAATTCATTCTTTAATTCTCATATTCTGTATTTACATAGAGATTTCATCAGAAGCCTCAACTGATTTTAAACACAACTTTATGAAATTTTACTGTGTTTGGACTATAAATGCCATTAAGCACATCAGAAAACAGAAGTACTGATTAACTAAATGCTTAGTAACGTGCTAACAGAAGCTTGCTTGTTAATGTTTAAGTTTTTTTGGTTTTGCCTCTTTGTCTAACAAAGCAAGATATCTGCACTCTGCCTCTTTCCATCCCCAGTTAAACATGGATGTCAGTCTATAAAAGTTCTTGTTGACAAATCAGATCAAAAATGAGTACTTAGAGATCACACAGTCAATAACTGAGAATCTGATAAAACCTTAAGACATATGAGTAATTTTTCTCATCACCAAGTTATTGTGCATCAGCTGATCCATATGTGGACATGTGGGCATGCTTAGCATATGGCAAACAAATTAAAGCAATTTATTATAATTCTGCCTGATTATGAATTATGTTATCTGACATTTTCTGATGGATTTATGCATAAACAGCTAATGCATGGCAACTTGTAAATCTCTATGTCTAAATCTAATACATATATATATATATACACACACAGGAAAATTATTCTGTTTCTCATTTCTTTCCCATTTTAAAGGCAGATAATGCATTTGTTTTTCTTCAGTTACCTCAGATATCACATTTGCTTTTATTCAGTCACCAAGTGTCTCATCAATCTTACCAAATTTTTCAAAACGTAACTTCATGTTTCTGAGATGCCTCAGTCAAACCTTTAGGCACCCAAGTATCCCATACAAAGACCTCAGGTTGTGGATTAACTACAATCCAAGCTGTTCCCCTTTCCTATTTGAAGGTCAATATTTATCCCCTTGACATTCCTATAAGCATCATATGTTACCAGCTATTCTCCTCTGGTAAGATTCAGCTTCAGAAGAGTTTGTTTTCCCTTTTTAGAAGACCCAAAGTCTTTGCAAAAGATATCAAGGTACTAAAATCCCTTGTTTATTTATCATGACAAGAAAGCAGAACACTGCATATGCCTACGCAAAGTTGATATATATGAATTTTGACATCCAAAAAATTTTTGTTGAGAAGACAGATGCTAAATTAGTCAAAGATAACAGAGAATCAACAATTCAGTAGCAAACAAACCAAATTCAGATTTTCTAAATTTTTGCAACACCTTTTCCACAGAAAACACGCAAAACCACCCAAGTCCTGTCAGCAGGAGACCGCTCAGTTCCCTGGTGCATGTCAAAGTTCATGAAGGTTTCTCAAGTTCATCCTTCCCGCTCAGATCTCTACCAAAGGGTCTTTCCACTTGTTGTTGTGCCCACTGACACAGCAGAGCTCCAGGAGAGATGCTGAGAGAGCAGCTGGCTGATACTTCTAGCAAAAGACAACAGCCCAGTTGCTCACCCAGCACATTGGGAGCTGAGCTGTAGGATCGCTGATCGCTTTCCAAGTACGCTCTACCCAGTTTGAGCAAAGGACATGAACAAGGTCTCCAGCCTCCTCTGGTTCCTTCAGTACCAGATATAAAGTCAATCTCTTGTTTTTCTCTCCATGGCCAATGAAAAGTCAACTTTTTTCTGTAAGCGGGAGAGGACTCCAGATGAAAAATTTGTCACAGAATAAAGGAGAAAATTCTGTAATCCCTAAATATTGCAAAATAGTTTTGAAGATTTGAAACAGGTGAGTATTCAAACCAGCAGTGTTATTGGTTATAACAGACAGGGAAGAGTTTGACGGGTGTTTTTTAACAAGGGCAAGCTGACTTGATTAGATACCTGCTGCGAGAAAAAAATGTTCACAGCTGTATTTTACAGTTGAAATGCACAATAAGACTGCCTGGCTTACTAAGAACTGCACCTTGGTATTTCTCATTTTTGAACCACCTAACTCGAAGAAAGTGTCTTGCAAACTGTTGCTCCTGAGACCATCAGTTGCATTTGAGAGTGAACTGCTGCATCTTCATGGATGCTGATCTTCCTGACTTCAAGTACACACTGCTTTGTCAAAAATCAATTTAATGGAAAATGTGGAATTCCACCAATCTAAGTAACTCCCACTTTTACAGGACAATACCTTACTGCAAGATCCACAAAGTAGGATCAGTGTGCAACGGTACTTCAAGGTTAGGTGTTAGTTAGGCAAGCAGGATTCATAGAGCACCTGAAGTTTGATTTAAATTTCTGCAGAGAAGGAACTTCATAACGAGATGAAATTTTCAGTTACCTGATGGCACTGAAAGATGTGTTAGGAAATTTACAGGAATCTGATTGCAACACCTAAAACAGCTAAACTTAAATTTAAAAAAATAATAACACTACTGATGGGAGCAGAGCTCTTGGTCCACTCCACTCCTGCCCCCAGCTACGGTACCTCCAGCAGGCCCTTCCCTCCCCTCTGCTGGCCCCAACAGACCCCTCTAGTTGTTAGACCCCTCTAGGAGGACAGTGACATACCTGGCTTAGTAGGAAACTACTTGTTTGTTTTGTGGAGTTTTTTTCAGGATCTTTAAGATGAAATAGCTAAAGGAAACAAAAGCAGGGGAAAGGATACTAGTAGCGGTGGAGCAACAAGCCTAGATCACTGCAAAACCTTTTGAGATAACCTACCAAGAGCCTAACCCCCTTTGTGAGCTTTATTTCTATTTTGTAATGCATAGCAATAGCTCTGCAATGTAGTACTGTATCAGTTTAAAAGTAGAAAAGACATCTACTTCACAATAGGTGAAGTATTGACATTCAAAGTACTAATAATTCACCACCCCCACACAAATGCTGAAGTAAACAGGAAAAATGGTAGCTTTTAAAATACATACAATTGGGCTAATGTTTAAATGAAGGCTTTTTTTTTTTTTAATTAAAGACAGTTCGTGCCACATTTTTCCTGTTCAAAGTACAAATTTAACTCCATCCACAGTGAGTAAGGCACACCGCTCCATCCATATATTTTGATTTTATGGTTATAATAGCTACAGACAATGTTAGCTTACTGCAATCTCCTTCAATGTTAATTCTTCTGAAAATGTTCTTATTGGCGTGATCTGAAGCCCACAAGGCTCTCTTCGTTTGGCTTTAGATTAGGCCCTTACATAACTGCAACATCTGGGGCCCATTTCAACTATGCAAGTTCCAGCAGACACAATTTCTGTGTGTATAAATTAATTTCTGTTTAACAGGCACCTGTAATTTCAAAAAATTAATACATATTCCCCAAGAAAATAATGAAATAAATAATGTAATTCTGTATGACATACACCCCCAGTGTATTCCAATGTAGGGGGGTTTTATCTTCTGTGCTTTGCAAATTAATAACCATCTCTGAACAGGGGATAAAAATAACAGCAGACCATTATTACCACATCAGGAAATACTGGAAGGGAGAAGGTCCAGGGTCAGTATTCTTTTCCTGTGTTATTTTTATGCAAAGTATACAAAGTATTACATTTCCTTTGTAAATTCTAGATTAATCTGCGATCTTAGTCAGGAGCCAGCAAAGCAATCTAATATTGAAATACAAAAGATACACCTCACCATAGCAAAGCCCACATGGACAAACTGTTAATATGTAAGTGAATGCATATTTATGTGCAACTTCACAGCGAAGTTTGGATAGTTTCACTATCAAATAGTGAAAACTCCACACACAGTAGCCCTTAAGATATATGTAATGTAGAAGTATGATGAGCTCTTATAATCTACTTTCTTCTTAAGCACACTTCTTCACTTTTGCTCCAGTGAAGAACAATTACAAATTCTTGTTAAGTTGGGTTTTTTTTGACCGATAATAAAAAAATCACACAAGGGTATCTATATCCATCCTTGTAATTGCACAAACAGCAAAATGTTAACAGGATTATCACTAAATCCTCGTGAAGGATTCATTATTACTACTATAGAAAAAAGCCTTGCTGAAATAAACAGATAAGCCACAACTACTAGCCAGTAAGGTCCACTGATTTACAGGGAATCAGAGAACAGTCTTCAGATTAAAGCCTCTAAGATTATATCAAAAATAGGTCAGTACAACAGTTTATTATAAGGACTAAAAATATGCTTTTTTAAATTATTCTCTCAACTTTTATCAATGCAGTAAGAGTGGATTAGTCACACTCATCTATTTATTTCATGTTCTCAATTGGAGAACCTTTTATCACAGAATACTACAGCCCACAAATATCTGAGATTATCTTTCTATATTGATAGAAATTACAGTTTAGTAGGCTGATAATGCAGTATTTTCAGTGATCCTTCGCAAACAATAGCAGGGTCTCCACCCATGAATCTAAAAGGCACTGGGTTTTGCAATTCACAGTTTAAGACTACTTATCTGGATTAGGAAAGCAATTACTTGCCAATTAAGACACATAATTATGCTCAAGAAAACAATGTAACACAGCAAAAAGAATGCTAACTTACTCTTTTTAATAATAATAAACACTGTAGGCTGGTTTTTTTTTTCTTGTAAGCAGGGAAAGAATGCTAAAAAACACAGTCATACCAAGTTTAAACTACAATATATTACCCAAAGAACCTACTTTGACAGAAGACTAGACTGCAGAATAAAGCAATTAAGCATTTGGTCAATGTTAATTGAATTCCCTTGTCCTCATATAATCATATTCTCATTTTCAGGGAGCTCCTACATTTTTTAGCACTCAGACAGATGAATGTTTACTGATCTGCTACCTTATATATTTTTAGTCCTCTTTGCTCCCCTGAGTACTTGGGCCCCAGGCCTCCTGTATTGTTCTGAAACCTTTGTTATTTACTTATGTTTTTTCTATTTTCTGAGAAGCTCGTCACTGGCATTCTCTATAGTTTCATAAAGTTATCTTCACAATGAGAGGTAAGATGGTGGGAACTTTTTTCCCACTTTACAGATGTGACTTTAGGCAGGCAGAATATGGGCAAAAGGGGACATAATATCTCCTCAATATTTGAAATTGGAGCATGCAATCTTTTTGTTGCCTGCAGCACCATAGTTTGGTGTGTAAGAGAAAGCCTGCTCTTCCCATATCAGTGCCTCACCTCCGAATAGCTGACAACATGAACAGATCCTCTTGAAAGGAAATCTTTGGAAGAAAGAACTTAAGCCATTACAACCATCTGCAGTGTAAATTCAGAAACCATATTGCTACTGAGTAAGTGGCATACACAGCAAATGACAGAATTGGACTCAAAAAGCGACTGCACACCACACAGTCATGGAAAACAAATCCAGTGAGAGCCAGTAAACACAGAATAAATAAACCTTAGAAGTAGTACCACAGCTGCAGTTCTTGTGCCTGTACTCATGGAGTATAAACTGTTATGTGGAAGGGTATGACTATACACTTGCTTTAGGCTTATGTTTCTCTCTATTTCTGCTACTGTCTACTATTGCAAACAGCTAGATAAACCTTTGATCTAACCTGGTACAGCACGTTTTATATCAAGTGCTAAATTAATAGATGAGGGGAGGAAAGAGAAGAAAAGGAGATACACATCAAATTCTTCAATGTTCAAAATTAGCTTAAAAGCCGATATAAAACATAACTCCCAGGAAGTGTTGTGGTGCTAAGCTGCTCCTAAGGCTTCAGGGCTTAGAAATGCCTCTGCAAAATCTTCCAGGGAAAGAGGTTGGTGTTAAATATACTTAAAGTTTCCTTTTGATTCCTTTTATGTTTTTCTCTTTTAACTCTGGGTCTTTTTTTGTGATCAAGGACTAAGTTTTCCCTCTGGTAAAATACAAAGCAACCTCTTGTTGGGTTAGAGAACAAATTCCCCAGACACATCACACCCAAATGTGGGGTACTACGTGCAAGCAGTCCCTTTATATGACTGTACACAGAAAAAAAATGCACAAAAGAACTGCTGTGCGTTTTCACTAAACTAGATCAGTAGGATGTTAGTACTGTAAAGTACCAGATTATGGGAAGGAGTTTTCCCTACAGTATTAAACAGCGCTTCTGACCATGAACTAGGCAGCAGAGGGACAGCCCATGACAGCAGGAACTGCCTAGAAAGTTATATTATCTCTGCAAATAGAGACTTGAGCTGATAGTGTTATTTTATTTTCCTGCCTAATATAATTTAGTCCATTTTTTTCCCATGACTATTTCCTTAATATTCTCCATGAGTAAAGGATATGATATACCCTGCTTTTAAACCTGATTTTGCCCATAACCAGAAGTTGCAGTAGACACTTCCTGTTTAATTTTTCTGTATAGCTAATGTCAGTATTTTGTTTGAAAAGTTTCATTTTCAACACAGAACATAATTGTGAAAGTAATATTTTCAAAAGTAGAAGAATGTGGAGAATATGGAAACCAAAGAGTCATATGATTTTTTGACAGTGCAATACCATTGATTGCATTTCAGATCAGCTGTTCAGTCAAAAAAGAAAATTATTTTGCAAAACATCTACTACTATGTGAATTATCAAGCACAACATGACGTACAAATGATTGCTAAAATGTAGTCTTGGACATGCAAATGCTATGTTTCATACAAGGGCAGAAACAGAAATACTTCTTAATAAACATGGAGGTACCTCCTAGGTTGGAGAAAGATCGGGACTTTTCTTCTTGGATCATTGGACTCCTGGTTCAGTTATAGCAGTGAGCAGAGCAATCACTGCAGGGCCCCAGAAGATAAATTGGTGGCTACTGTCATGGGACAGTACTTCTGGCTCCTCTTACTGGGGTCTATCTAATGCATCGAACATGCCAGGACCATTCTCCTGATCCAAAGCCAATTGGCTTGAAGTTGCCAAGTCCATAGTATTTAACTAACTCTCTTTCGCTTCAAAAGAGGATGGTTGAGTCCAAATTGTCCCACAGAAATACTACCTGGCCTGTGCTGTCTCACAAGTGATGCCAAAGAGCTGCCTGGAAGACTGTGAGTTAGTCTTGGCCAAACGCACACCAGGGACTGCTCTGACAACTCTACAGATTGCTCCTTTGCCAGGAAACCTCTGATGCTCCTCAGCCTCTATAAAGAGAAACAGCCTTAGTGCTAGACAGCTTCAATTACTCCTACAGGCAAAGCCATGCCCCATTTCTGGCCACAAATGTACTTTAAAATGCCTTCAGGTGATTGTTTCACCATCGTTTCTAAGCCAACTCAAGTGTTCCAATTTTATATTCTCACCTGCTCGTCTGGAGTTTTCTTTCAAAAGACAGACTCCAGTCCCCTCAGCAGGCAGGGCCAGGCTATCAGCTGACAGAACATCCCATGTCTCTCTCTTAAAGACTTCAAGACTTTCCAACACATTTGAGCACTGCTAATATCAGCTTATTTCTGTTCTGAATCTTCTTATTTTTACTTGTACTCAGTTAATTATTTCCATAAAGCTTTGGTAAAGTATTTAAAAGGAAGTTTACAAAACAAAACTGTGTTGGATGCAGCATTGTCATTTAAATGCCTGGCTAGATTAATGCAGTTGATGTTTGTTTAAGACCTGGTTACATACACATCCGTAACACTTCCAGGCATTTTACACACAGATTTAGAATTGCTGAAAACATACATTCAGAAAAATACATCTTTATCTTCCTGTAACTGGGTTTATTTCTACAAACCTCTTTAAGACAAATTTTCCTTCATACAGACCCAGCCTAACCACTGCTTCCATTCCCATCACCTTTCCACACAAAATTTCCTTACTTTTTAAACACGGGACATATTCAGATCAGTATAATATAATACCAAATAAAGCACATGTTCACTTTGTATCCCCTGGGAAGAATTTCAAACTGTATGGCTCCCCTCGATTGCGCCCCCTCTTGTACAGCTGCAGAGAGAAGAGCTCTGGGTGTGGAGTTCTTTTGTTTGTTTTTATTCTTGGCTGATAAAAGATTTCAGTGGCACAGCAAATCAAACATATGAAATCTGTTTCAGCCCCGGAGACTGGTTGGAATCAGAAAGTAATCAGAGACAGGAATTAAGGGAATGATTTTGTGTCCCAGATCCGGGGAATACCACAGGATTGCTGGAGAGTATTTAGACAAAAGGCTGCTGGAAAGAAGCTTCTAGAAAAGAAAAAACAAAACATAACATAAAATCAAACAAACAAAAAAAAACCAACCTCTCATTTGCTATTTTTGGTACATAAGAGGTATTTTGGGATTAGCTCATGATGCAGAGAGGTGGATACATTGTAGAAAAGAAGTACTGTGAATTATAAAAACAATTAGGCTTCTTATGTAACAGAAATAAAGAAGGGAAGGGGATTAAAGAAGAAAAGGGAATGAATCAAATGTATTTTCTAAAAGAGCATATTTTACTACAGAAATGATTCTGAATCCAATGCACAGCTGCAGCATGCTCAGTGCTGCTCTGCCCACCCAAAACCCTCTGCCCACTCTGCAGCTGAGGCTGAGAGAGGGAGGAGGGACATTCCTTTTCCAGCTCCTGGATGGTGAAGAAACATGGAATTAATCTTTTACACATCTTTCTTAAAGTATTAGAAACTAAAATAATTTTGTAGACTAAATTTTTAATGTTACATATTTGTTTCATTAATAGTATGCAGATGTGAGAAATTAAGCACTCTTTATCAGACTGTGTTGTCTTCCATGTTCTGTGCAAATGTTGTTGACAACACAGAAAAACTGAAAAGTTTTGTGGTGCCTGACAACAATAAGCCCCAAGTTACAGATGCAAAACCAGTATTCTCAATTTATCAACTCGGTACATCTCAAAACATTAACATGCCAACCATAGCACCTTAACAGCATATCTATAAATCAGACGAATTTTTAAGAATTTGGTTGTTCTGGTTACTTCTGTTTCAAATTACAACTTCTGCATCAATCAAACATGGCTGTTACTCAAGCTGATTTAAAAGCTCACCTTCAATTCTGGATTAATTCTTTTGTGTGTCATCATTCCCTTCTATCTCTTTATCATTTGCTGCTCTCACCATATTTTGACCTTTTTTTCTAATCAATATGATTTTCCTTTCTTCTTTTAAGTTAGTCTCGCTCACCTTGCTGTTATTCTCCTACATTGGTGCTCCTTAAGAAAACAACAAAAAACCTGCAAGAAAACCCTTTCTCCAAATCCTACTTTCTTAAAACACCCCGTAAATTGTAATTTAATCAAACACTAATATATAATTCTTATTTTAGAGACCTGAAACCTCACCTGAGAGCTGTCAGGAAATACAGTTTCCTTGAATGAAATAAAAAATTCTTTATCCTTTTTTCCTTAGGAAATCCAGTAGACCTAAATAAAGATCCATTACTTGCAAACTTATTTTTGTAGTAAATCTATTATATCAGCCCTGACAAAAATGAATTTGTAATGAAGAATATATATCATTTCGGTATATGGAAAAGTCAAGTCATTTGGAAGATGCTACATCTCTAGTATTTTTGGTTTAAATCTGCTTTACAGGACGTTTTGTAACAGATACCCTCTGATGGAGAGTTCAGATCCCCCTCTTTCATCGCCTGATACACTTTCACATCAGCCTGTGTGAGAAATAGTACACAAAAGAATGGAAATACTCAAGTATCAGTTTGCCACTACCAAGCCCAGGTATGTTCATGAAACAGGTCATGTCATGGCTGCAAAACCATCACTTTTATTTTTTTTTTCAGCTGAGACAGAAAGGGATTCTTGCTAGTAAGCAGCATTATTTCAATTTGTCCCCTTCTTTGCAGTGTTGGATTACTTTAAAGAAGCAGAATGCTGCAATTCTCTTAAAACAAAAACAAAACCAAAAACTTTGGGTTTATTGATCCGTCGAGAATTCCCATAGAGAACAAAAAAATTAACTTTTCCTTACATTTGTTATTTTTACAATTTACTCCTAATCTTGCCGTGAGAGGAAATTCAAGCGGAGTTGCATTTCAAGTAATCGTTTTGACCCAGAGCTTACTCCCTTGCACACCCCATCCAGCCCTCGGGCAAAGGCCACGCAGAGGGAGAGCAAAGGAAGGGTTTGGCTGCCGCTCCTCACCCTTCTCATTCAGCAAAGCGCCTCCGAAAGGCGCCGGTAACACAAGGCAGGCGCTTGTCCTGACACTGCTCTGCCCACGAGAGGCGTCTCCTGCCCACCCGACCCATCCCGCCTCTCAGTGATTGTTTCTTCCTAAGGAGATTTAGGCAGTTTGCGTCAATCAAGGATTTAACACAAGACATAAATGCCATCCCCTCTTAACATAAACAAACAGCTGCCAGCACCTTTCCCGATGAGCCAAGGGTGCATAGGCGGCTGGCAAAAATTATAAGTTAGTCATTTCTAGTGTACTTTCCTCTTCTACTACCTAATCTTATCATTTAATCATAGGACTGATTTTAAAGGTTTGCATTTCTCTGCAGTAGCAAAAAAAAAAAAATTCTTAAAAAACTATGAAGGAAGGTATAAATAAAAGGGAAATTTTTATGAAAAACAACATTAAAAGCCCTGATTTACATACATAGTATGAAAACCATTAACAGAATAAACACATGCAATCATTAAACCTTTTTTTCATGCCAACTATCAAAAGGAAACCGATAGAACTCAAGTAATGAGTTATTGTATAAGGCTTGATCCTTGGTCCATGAAGTAGAGTATATCTGTATCAAAACTACAGAGGAAATTAGCATTCACAAGTTACAAGGCTTCAAGCCAAGTAGGATTTTTCCCCCAGTAAACTTAATAATATTAAATATTGGTCAATTAATATTATTAATAGTATTAATATAGTTTATATATAATAATACTAAATTACACAAATATTGCTTGTATCATTATTAACTAATATTTAATATATGTAATATTTAATTTTTTAAAATCTTGAATTTAGTTGTTAAAAAATTGCAAAATCAACACAAAACCTGCTTGATTTTAGAAGCAACAGCTTCTGCTTTTTAAACCTGTCCATATTAAATGCATATTAACAAACTGAAAAATTAATAACAGAATTATGAAGTGTTTAAAAACTGGCACAATTATTTACACAATGAAATTATCAGGAAATTATCAAGAACTTAGCAGTTTGCCGGATGTCCAGTAGAAGGCAGGCAAGGAAACACCCCTGCCTCCCAAATGATGTCACCTAATGGCCAGATGCATTTTTCCTCCTCACTCCTCACCACTAGCACACATCTGCGTTTTTTATCCCAGGTAAAAATGAAGTGGTCTAAATACAGTTCACAAATTGTCTTATTTCCTCATACAATAATTTAAATACAAGTACCTTTTCTTTGCCCTGGATTCTCCTTTTAATAAGGGGTTTGTTATCTCCCACTGAACACCGTTAAATCAGTAACAGTGATCCTTTTAGCCACAGTTCTAAAAGTTCCCTTCACTATGTTAGAAGCTTATTACAATTATAGCACCTCTTATCACTTGAACTTTTGATCTGACTTTCTTAAAAATAGCAAAGTCTTCCAGTTCAGAAGAACATTATTGAAAATAACAGTATTAATGCTATTTAATCAGCTCAATTTTCTTCTAGTCTCTTGAAGCAGAAGACAGCAGGCTGCATATTCTATTCTACACTCAGACTGACTTGAAATTTAAAGCTGTGTCTTTTAATATTTCATTCTGACACTGTTAAATAGCAATTTGGGAAGCATGCAAAGCATCATGCTAACATTTTCAGGTAAAGTTTGTCCATACTAAATTCCCATGTTCTTCTGCTGACAGGTTTTGGGAGTCAAATCCAAAAGTTTTCACCCTCAATTTCTTTCTTTTTATGCCGCTGCAGGAGCTGGGATGGTTGTAGGACCAGAACTGCCTTGGAGGCTCAGCACCTACTCTTCACTCTGTGGCTTCCTTAGGACCCTTCTTGCCTTTCTGGAAAACCTCTGTAAACAGCATTCAATTCTGTTCTAAGGATGTTTTGGAAACCTTCAAACCTCTAGGTTCTGTTCACAGGGTAATATTGCAGAGTTTCTTAGATAAAATTAAAATCAGATGTATTTCTATTGCAAAGAGGGTCCTAAACATATCCTAAATTTCAGAAAACAAAACAAATGCTGTGACTTTGTAGAACAGTTTTATCAATACATCATCTAATTATCTTTTTTTTTTTAAGTAAAAGGGATATAGGCCAATCCTACCTGAAATAAATAATGTCAAAATATGCCACAGAGATTTAAAAAAATAAAATGGCAATCACTGGGACAGTTTGTGTCTCACTTATGCTCACACAATCCTAATTAACACCGGCAGAATTTGGCCCGCTGCACAAGCCCCATATAATCCCCCCACTGTAGTCTGCCACACCAGAAGGTTATTCCTTGAAACACTCCCCAGTAAGCCGGATAATTCTAGAAATGACATTTCAATGCCACTGAATCAGTTTGCCTAGTGCTACAATTTAATTTCCAAGCCTTTTCCACTTGACTTGTATTACAACATAGAAATGGTGACAATAAAATCTTTTTTGAGAAAGAAATCAAAACCAACTACGACTATTGCTATCTGTAGATTGGGACATTCATTTGGAAATTATTGAGACTTTGCAAGGATAGCATCATCCCTCATTTATTGTATATATACAAGATACATCATGAATTACAAAATACAAGCAAGATCATTTAGAAAGAGAGTTTCAGAGAGCCAGAGAACCATCTAATGAATAAGATAAAAATAAAAATCCCATTTGTTTAGTGTCTTAGGACTGCATTTAAAATGAGACACTGGAGCAGCAAGAGCGAAGCAGCGGGAACAGAGCAGCTGTTTTTACAGTGTTTAGCTCCTGGCTCCCAGAAAAAGGGCCTGTGAGGGGAGGGGAACACAGGGAGAAGTGATGGACTGAGTATCCTAGAGGCTTCTGGAGCAGAGCTGGGCAGGGTTTAGATTCGGTCATGTCACTGTCCCAAGGCTGACAGCTCAAGAGGCCATTTTGTACCTCCTCGCCTGAGCTGCACTTACAGCTCACTACCTATAACCCTGGATTTAAGAGCGAGGGTTAAGCACAGGAAACTATGATATAAATAAAACCAGATCCTGCAAACCAATTGGTCTTCTCTACTAAATGGAAACAATTTTTATAAATGTCTCCAGGTTCAGCTCCTTGCTCTGCTGACACTATAATCTATGTGGAATAAAGGGCAATGTGCATTGGTGTCGTCTCTGGGGAGAGGTACTCTGCTTTCCCGTTCATGCCATGTAGGGATTAAATAGGGCCAGCCTCTACCCCAAGTCCAGGCTTTCCTGTTCTCTTGCAGCCTGGCTTTGTCAGCTTCACGTCCAGCTGCCTCCAAAGACAAGGAAGAGCTCACCTGGCTGCACTTGCTGTTTATGCACAGCTCTGCAAAATGGGCAGGTTGCAGAAGGGATGAAAGAAGATGCTCCTGCTCTGTCTGATGTCAAAGCCAGGAACTCCACATTATGCAGACAAATACACTTATACTTTTCAGGATGTTCCTGTCCTCATGATATAAGGTACGAGTGACATATCTCTTCATTTTCACTGATGACTCTGCTCAGAGCATATATAGATATTTAGGTACCATATATATTTAGATAGCATCTAAAGACCACAGATTTTTTTTACAGCTTCAATTTCACTCAATTTCTTTAACTGTTGTCTCTTACCTTGTTTAAAGCACTCAAATTTAATAAATATCTGTGGTAAAACTAATTTTTAACTCTGCAAGTCATGAGACTACTGATTTTTTTTTTATTTTTTTTTCCTAGCAAAGCAGAAACATAAAAACCTTGAAAAAAACACATTGTAGCAGCATAAGGAAATTTGTGTCTGCTCTGCTAGCACTGTACACTCCATCACACTTCCTTGAAGACAATTTTAGTAAGAAAACTTAGACTATCAAATCAACTAAATATTTAAATATAGAGTTTTCTTAAAGTTAGACAGATATCTGAACAGGCATATGTGCAACAAAACAGATTCTGATGAGTATTTATTTCATATTCATCATAGACCATTTTTAAAGTTATCTCAGTAAATAAATTACATTCAATAGCAACAAAATTTTCTAAGTTCTGCTATAATAACACCAATACAGTTTTATAAACCAAAAGCCACAAAAGAACACTAAAGCTGTAACACTAAAATGTAACATAGAAACATTGAAAGCATTGGTGTGCCCCTCTCATCATGTATCAGAACAACTGTCTGTAAAAGACATGTGGACTTGGGGAGGGTTTCCTGTACCATCAACTGGACCTGATAATGTTCTGTGATAAAACACTGCAGCCAGCTATGAATATCTCTGAAGCTCACCAAAATTTTTAGAAAGGGGTCAGGATAGTGAAAGTTGTTTGCAAAAGAATTCATAGCAGAGAAGAAAGTGGGCTTCAAGAAGGTTATTTTGCTGGCACTGGCAAGGCTACTTTTCAGAGGAACTCAGGATGATGCTTCATCCTTGGGATTTATTACTACTACTTTAATATTTTTTTCTTATATGTTTGATTCAGACTAATCTATTCGGATTTACTAAAGAAAGTTTAAAAGATATATTCTTATTATAATCTCTCTAGAATTCATCTTGAAACTGGGACAATAGAAAATATGGAAGCATAAAAACATGAAGTTCTGACAGCAGCATAAACTTACAGTATGGCAGAATTTTGTAAAAGGTAAAAGTGCAGATTGTGGATCTGATTCTGCACCTCCCAGCACAAACCAGTGAGAGGCCCCAGAGACTCCCTGCCACAGCCACAGCCAGACTGGGCTGCCTTGATGCAAGCCAGAAAGCTTGTTTAGATTTCTCAAGCATACAGGAAAACGCAACTAAAACATGTCTCTCTCTGAAAATTTAAGACCTGAATAACATGACCTTAGACTTTCCAAAAGAGTTTTCAGCTCAGTGCTCTGCAGCCCATTGCCATATCAACATGGATATTACATTTCACCCTCCCTTTTTGCGTTGAAATATATTTGATGATTTCATCTTTTCTCGTGTCAAACTACATGTAAAAGAGAGAATTAGAAGCTCAATACAAAATAGGTATTAAATGACATCCCAAACATAGTTTTTATAAGGGTTGAAAATTTCCTGGCACAATATAAAGACACTGTGGAATGTTCTAATCTTAGCATAATCCTAATATTTATTATGCAGCATTTTTAGATTGCATTATCCCAACCTCGAAAACAGCGCAACTCATGGTCAGTGCTAGAGAACTGAGCTGTACAATCTCCCATCATGACAGGTGGTCCCAGCTGGGTTTGGGCACGCTTACACAGAGCTGGGCATTCCTATGCATACCCATGCATAAAGAGCAAGGAACAAGGGGAGTATCACAGCGTTGCACGTGGCCAAATTTCAAGTTGCCCCCCTCCTTGACTGCATTTGGGAGTTCCTGGCACTTTAGGCCATTCTGACCAGATCCACATCCAGCTGTGCCAAACAGATCAGCCCCATGGCAAGGTACCATATGCTCATGAAGGATGGGAAGCACCAGATCCAGAAAAGGATGTTGCAAATGTAGAGGCCAAACCTAGCATTTCAACCATGGAAGCTCTTTCCTACTACACTCCAAAATTTCTTAGGGTTAAGAAGCATCTTACTCTTCAGACAAACAAGACATCAGCTGCTAACACTGAGATCACAGAGTGTCTCTGCATCATTCCCCTGCCAGACTTGATCTGGCAGATCCAGCGTATGCAAAAATAGGACCAAGTTACTGCAACATAACATGGAAAAGAGTGAGACCAAATACATAAAAAGTTCAACATAATAAAAATCATTAATTGTAGCTGTACGAAAAGTAGGGAAAATCCACTGATTTTAAGCACCTGGTCTGGTGAAGGAAAGCAATGCTGGAGGTCATGTTTCCCCACTCCTAGTTTGTGCTGCTTGAATCATTGTTTTGTGGGAGCAGGGGCCAAGTCAGTGTCTTGGAACATTGTGTAATGTCTTGTAACATACTAGGAATACACCATTTTTTTTTTCTATTTACTTTTACTGAAATGCAAATGCAAAATTAATCATTTGGGTTTAAAAAAAAAAGATTTAAAAATCAATGTCTGATTCAGGACTCGATTTGAAGAAATGTCTGAATTCAGATTAGATGCTACAAGTATGAACTCTCCCTTCAGAACCTTAGAGGTATTTGAGCTTAGATAATCAACAGTGTCATGAATTCATTGATGATTTCCCTTTGCATATCAGTAACAGTTAAACAGATCTCCCTTCTGCCAGACCACGGAATTCTCAGTTCCCAGTTCCACACTATACACTCATTATCTCAGTTAATATTAATTGGTAATCAAACAGAAAAGCACCTGAACCAAAGAAACAAGACAGACTAATGTTTTCCTTCCCACCAGGCAAGAACTGAGACACAGCAATAGGGCAATATGTTTACCCTGCTACATAATAAAAGACTTTCTCAACCAGGGTAAATAGGCATTTTTGATCAGCACTTTTTTTTTTTCAAATGGAAGGCTTTTCTTACATGCAAAATTGCATTAAGCATGTATAATGACCTATTCAGTGATTTGCATAAATATCTTCCATGGCGTGCACAGAGCCTGACAGCTGTGGTTTGCTTTAGCCATGCATAAAGAACAACAAAATCTGCCCAAAGACTTTTACTTCACATTTTAAATGTGAAGTCTAACAGGGTAAAGAAAAAAGGTTATCACTTCCAGAAACACTGGAAAACACTTAGCCTAGACCTAGCAAGAAAATAGTAGAAAACAGGACAAAAAACATGATATGAAAAAATTATAAAATTCCTAAATCACAGGAGATTTCTACTCTGTTGACCTCAATGTTGAATAGAGTTATAAGGGTTAAATCAATAGATGTTTCTTTTAAATGGTAAATAATATTTTAAGTGTTCTGAGAACTTAATATTTCAAATATCCACCATTTGTATACTTGGAGAAGATAAATATATTTCAAATATTCAACTTCTTAAAAAAAATAAAAATATTTTCAAAATACTTTTACGACCTTACAGGAATTTAAAGTATTTTAAAATACCATGGTTAATCTATTCTATGATTAAACTTTAAGATATTTTATAAGTCTAAAAGGAGTAGTCACTGGTTGGAATTTACTGAAGGTTTATTTGCTTCTTTCTATGACTATTTCTAGCTATTTAAAATGTATCTAAAAGTAATTTTTGCTTTAGCCTAGGTGACCACACTATGCCCATGGAAAGGCAGGTTCTCTGTCAGGGAAGATGATTTTCTTCAGGTTTAACTACCATCAAAAAGGCGGGAGGGTATGGAAGAAAATGACTTGCATGACCTTTGCCTTCTTGCACTATCAGGTCTAGACCATTTAAATACTTTAGCCAAAGTATCCTCTTTAAACAATACAGGCTTTATTTAGACAATAAGCTGATCAAGCCAGACAGGTTAATTATTTGCCTTCAGCAGGATATGCACACTGGTCACAGCTGAAAATCAAAATTACTTTCGAAGTAAGTTCTAAAAAACAATATTATAATGTGAATAAAAAAGTCAAAATTGAATCATAAAGTGAGAATGGTTGAGTAGTAAGTCTTAAAGATTTAGAAATAAAAGGAAATTAGTCAAGATAATTAAAAAAAACCCAAATAATAACAGAAATCTAATCACTAAATTATATTCCTCCCTATCCAATGGAAATAACAAAAAATTCTGCAAATTTATCAGTTTTAAAGGTTAACCACCCCCAATTCCTTTTTTTCCCTTAATTTTTATTTACAGTTTTTACAAAATTACATAGCTTCTTTAAAAAAAAAAAAAACCCAAACTTTTTAAAGTATAGATCAGGACAGCTTTTAGATAGCAATCTCTTGAGTTTCTAATTATTTACTTAGTTGCTTAGAAGGAAGTTAGCAGAAATTATGTTACCCATCTATGTGCTAAAAAAAGTTTTACAGCATTTGGGGTTAAGAACAATATGGCCTTGACAGTAGTTTGCTGTACCGGAAGGCATATAACATAACACAGGAAAAGAGCCTAGAGGCATTAGTGTAATCCATCGAGGTTAAAGTAGGAAAGCTAAAATTATTTAATACTTTTTAAGCCCATAGTACAGTAAATGGTCCGTTGCTAGGAAGCAATCCTGGCTAAAAATACAGCTCTTTTTAATATGCTGACTTATGCCTAAAGAATGACGGAAATGGGTCTCACTGAAGGCATTTCTTACACTCCTCCTCTCATTCCACAGAATCCCCAATTCACATTCACAAATGTGTGGACCTGACGCACTTCTGAGCCTGGAGGTTATGTTTGACCAGGAAAAGGCAAGATGAAAAGATGGATGATCTTTACTAACATCGTCTTGGAGTGCCCACATCAGCAGAATCATGGTAATAAGCAAAAACTCTTAAAAATGTTAAGATTTAAATTTCTGATCTCCTATTCTTACCATGGATTGTCCACCATGAAGGAAGACTTTCCCCCCAGAAACCTGAGTGCCTAGGAAGAGGTTGATTGCCTGGAGAAATCCCCTTGGGGGAACTGAGGGATGCAGTAAGTGGTCCCAAACCCCTTCCTGTATGCTATGAAAAATTCCTATAAATAACTAGCATTTGCCATGTTCTTCTATGAAAAAGAAGAAAAAAAAAAGCATTCAATTGTCCTAATTTACACCTGTAAACAGGTGAAGCAATTCTTAATCATGCAAATTAAAAACATCAGAAACAGAAAGCAGTATTTGGCAGTAACAGTGCAAAGGAGTTGCACCCTTTCACCCAGAGAACTCACTAGTTCTCCAGTAATATTGTACCAGGAAGTTCAGTACCATTAAGGAACATAACACACCAAAAGACAACTTGGATTAAAGTGCCATGGATAACTTGAAAAATGTGAACCCAGACAGGAAAGCCTGGATGAAGTTACAGTTGTTACATTTTGTGCAACAGAACCATAGTCACATTTCAGAGGATAAACAATATATTTATGAAAAAAAAATATATAAGCCTAAGCACAGAATTTCAAGGGTATCATGAATTACTGTAAACAACTTGAAGACTTTGAACACAAAATATTACATTGGTCTATTCTACAGTGTTTAGTGAATGCGTTCTTTAAGTAAATGGTGACACAAACCTGGGTTTCTAGTACCTACATAGTGTCCCTGAAAATGAATAGAAATTGATGATGGCCTTAAAAGAGATAGTAAATATGGTATATTATTTTTAATTACTAGATAAATCTCCTGTCAATAATTAATGCTATTGTTGAATTATTTTGCAATCGAACTTCATTATGTTTTAACTCTGCAATCCTTTCTCCTATCTAGAAGGTTTTCATACATGGATGAAATCCTTGCCTGAGAAGTGGCCCACCACAGATGCTTAAACTTAGTTCAATCCAGTTACAGATAAAAATGCAAAGATTTCAACATTACTGAACATCCTCTGCCCTCTGGATTGACTTTCTCAGCTACTCTCTCCTTTCAGATTATCCAGAACTTTACTATTTTTTTGTTAAAATCTTTTTCTCCTGTCTTAAGTAGAGAACAGCCTGGTGACTCTCTTACATGAGAATCAAGTTTGTCCCCATCCAACAAAAAGATGAATGTCTCTGTTACATTCATAAACATTAATTTGGAGTCCTGCATTTATCAGTTAGTAAAAAAGTCCTTTCCATTGGTGAGTTTTAAAACTCTCTCTCTTCTCGTTGTTTAACACAATGACTACTTGGCATCTTTAGGGAGGATTTTTTTCTCTTTGGATTCTATTATATATACGTGGCCAGTCTTCGTGAACGAAGATCTGGGAAAGGTGTTTTTACCTTTCAAGCCTGCGCAATGGATTTTTTAGGTGA
>JAWWLV010000088.1:19478600-19534954 GCA_035041135.1 Platyrinchus mystaceus
GACCTTCTCTTAGATGGATGGCCTTAGGGGCTGACGAGCACCATCTGCCCGGGGGACCCTGAAGCAGGACCGGGAATCGAACCTGCAACCTTGGCGTTGAGAGCGCAGCGTCTTAACCGCTAGACCACCAGGGGTCCCCTTTGGATTCTATATTGGATTCTATATTGTCTGTCAATTGGCACATTATGGCCACACAAGACATGAACATCTAACTAGGCTACTTTTTGTGTAGCTTGACACAAGTCATGGCCAATACCAGAAAAAACAGAAAACATTTACTTTGGAAGCACAATGGTTTTGAATGGCTTTCTTCAACCTCCTCCTTTTAGTCAGGCACACTCATAAAAGAAAAATCCTACCAGAATGCATGCATTAAGTAGTTAGTTACAGACTTGAGGAATTACCTACATATTTTTACAAGTTACACAGTCTGTCAAGTCTTGAAACTTCAACCTAACTACAGTTTTTACAGTACCATTAAGTCTCTTGTTAATAACAGATGCAACTGGGTCAGGGCAATTGCAAGCACGAATACAGGCTGGGCAGAAAATGGACTGAGAGCGACCCTGATGAGAAGGATTTGGCTGGTGGATGAGAAGCTCAACATGAGCTGTCAACGTGCACTCACATTACAGAAAGCCAACCACATCCTGGGCTGCATCAAAAGCGGTGTGACCAGCAGGTCATGGGTTGTGATTCTCCCCCTCTACTGTGCCCTTGTGAGACCCCACCAGGAGTACTGCATCCAGCTCTGGAGACCCCAACATAAGGATATAGACTGTTGGAACAAGTCCAGAGGAGAACACAAAGATGATCAGAGAGCTGGAGCACCTCTCCTATGAAGACAGACTTGGGGCTGTTGACCTTGCCGAAGAGAAGGCTCCAGGAAGACCTAAGAGCAGCCTTCTACGATGTAAAGGGGGCCAACAAGAAAGCTGAAGAGGGACTTTTTACAAGAACGTGTTGTGATAGGACAAGGGGGAATAGTTTTAAAAACTGAAAGAGCGGAGATTTAGAACAGATATTAGGAAGAAATTCTTCACTGTGAGGCTGATGAGGCACTGGAACAGGTTTCTCAGAGAAGCTGTGGATGCTTCAACCCTGGAATTGTTCAAGGCTGAGTTGGATGGGCCTTTGAGCAACCTGGTCGACTGGAAGGTGTCCCTGCCCATGGCAGGGGATTGGAACTAGATGGTCTTTAGGGTCCCTCCAAAGATTCTGTGCCACAAGATATAACATACTTCAGAGAAAGTTTGTCCTTTGTTTCTAAATCTACTCCAATATTATTACCATTGCAAATATTTACCTTCCTATTATTTGCCTTAACCTACATGTGTTACACCTGAAATAACTGTAGAAAGTTAACTCCCTTCTTTCTCACACCACCGTGAGATATGGCCTTAAATCTTCACTACTTCAACTTTCTGTGCAGATTTAGAACTGTAGTACCATTCATTGTAGCAACAATACAAAGGTTAATACAACCATCCAACAGCTATAAAAATCATACTGCTAAAACCCATCAGTAGGACATTAGCACACTACAATATATCAACAATAAATCAGCTAGTAGTACTTGAAGTAGAGCCTGAGTTCAAAGACCATCACACAACACTTTAATTAATTAATCTTAAATGTTTGAGTCATTGCTAACGAGCTTTTTCATTCCTTTTCCTTAAAAATGCCATATTTACAACAGAGTTTACATCGTCACTAGGAGAACATCATTTCCCAGAGCCAATGCGTTCATTACTCATGATGTAACTTGCAGCATGAAGAGTTCCTTTAAAACTGCATAGTACAAGAATACAGTAGTTTCCATTAGTGTGGGAACATACCTTATTTCTCACAGGACTCAAAGTATTTCCCTTAGCAACAATAAATATAGGGAGAAAAAAGATAAAAGGGAGCAGCTAAAAGCATTGGCTTCAAGTGAAAAGTCTTTAATTCTCAATCATGAGCTAGTCTAGCACTGTTCCAGTTATAAATATGCAGAAATCACTCCAATATTTTAGAGCAACAGGGTTTTGGATTTTTTTTATTGTTTTTTTTTTTCCTAAAGGAGATTTATTTTAGTTACATACATTTCAAAGAAGTACTTTGAAAAACACACCAGACACTTGGTCCCTTGGAAGAAGTCACCTATAAAATATCTCAAAATAATCTCTTTCCAATTTACCAAGGTCTTAAGGGAAATTTGCAGGAAAGACTGCAATTCTAAAGCCATTTCTTCATGAGTGCTTGAATCGCCCACAAAAATAGTTCAAACTAAAACCTGCATGTTTACTTGGACCTGATCACTTAGCATGTTGTTTTCCCAGTAGCAGTTCAGCTTAGAGAGGTACCAGTGCCTCATTTACCCATCAGTACACGAACCTTTCTCCTCCCTCTCCCAACAAACTGGTCACACAGTGTGCAGGTAACCCTATCAGTAAGGTGCTGTAAGGTCATATTATCTGGGCAACACTGTCAGACATATCAAAATTGGAACAAATTGGAAAAAAAGTAATTAGGGGAGGGCCTTTTATCTGAATGAGAATGAGTGTGGAAAAGGTGAAGAACTTGGGAGAAGGGAAGAGAAAATAAGGGTTGGCAGATCAATGCAGTGACTGATGGTGTTTGGGGAAGCTTATGAAGCAGCCCCAAACCTGGATCCTCCCACAAACAGATTAGAAATCATGGTGCTGGTTACAGAGCCATGCTGCTGGGCTATCAACAGGGACTTAACTTCTGTCTGAAGCAAAACCACCTCACTCCAGTCATGTACAGTAGCTGAACATTCCACTCAGATTTCCTTCAAAGCCCTGCAGACCAGCAGTGCCCAGTCACACCACTTGGTTCGCAGGCCCAGGAACTGCAGCTTTGGGGGCTGCACCTGGATCAGTGGACTTGCTGAAATAAAAATAAACTTCTCATTTGTTTTGAAAAGGTGAGCCAACAGTTTTACTCATTTAAATAGACTACTGGTCCAACACTATAGAGAGGTGATTGATTGATAACATGAGACTATCTGATAGAGAAAAACAGACCAATAATATAAGTCTTACAGTGCAGCCCACAATTCCTGTCAACCCTAACACAGGTGAAAAGACTGAAATGTCTGATCTGGTGACAGTGGAGAAAGATTGTGTGACTAATGTTATTTTACTCATCAGAAATATAGTATAACCACACCTAGCTTTGCCCTTGCACTTACAGAACACACAGAGGTTACACCAGAACAGATTTACTGACTTCAAACAATCATTTAGAGATAATTACTTAACCTTATAGGACTACATTAAGCATGTGACAAAGCTGATGACATTTGAAATTACACTTGAGAGTACAGTTTGTTCAAAAGAAAGTTGGAAAGTCACTTAATAGATTTTGCTTTAATCTTTGTGTCATTTTGCCAGGAACTCAAGAGCACATCGCTGTTCTGCCCTGTCCCTTCTCCTGCTGCTTTCTTGGCCATGGCACTGGGAACACTGAAATTTCTGGCAATCCAACACTTTTCTACTTACTCATCATATCAAAACTTGAGGAGAACTCAATTAAGTTTATGAGCTTTTTTAAGTGACCTTGCAAGGGACCTGCAGTGCTGAAATAACTGGCACACAGCTTGTTTAATTTCTGTTTACAATGGGAAAACTCTCCTAACACAAGTTTCTGTGATACTGAGAAGTATTTTACAATTAAAAAAACCCCAAGAATTTGTCAAAACTCTTAAAATGAAAGCTACCTAAATGAAACTTAATATAGACTATAATACTACATTAATAATATATCAATATTGCATTAAAACTTTTTAAAAGTTCAAAATATATTTGAAACTAAATGTTTTGTTTATTTTCCATGAAAGAATACAATTTTTCCGTTGCCAAATTGCAGATCTGCTTTAGCTGGCAATGTGTGATTATGTTTTTTCTTCCTCTGCAAAACTCTGCTCCTAAAAATACGTTATTTTAAGAGGAAATTAATGTCCATTCTATAGTTATATTTTGCCTCATTAGCTTAATTCTCTATTAGTTGTTAATGACTCCAAAGAACATCCCCATGTATTAATGTCTTCCAAGCACAGCATTCCATACACGTATGCACACCAAGTACTTACAAATCTGTGTTTTGTCAGTGTTCAGAAACAGACTAAGTCATTAAATAAAATCTGAATTTCTGTACATAGAAAGTATGATAACATTAGAAGGAAGTGCACTTTATTCTAAGTGATCAATCAAACAGAACCAAAAAATTAGTTGTCTGTTTTCTGAGAAATAAGGTATGGTATATGAGCAACTTCCGAGTTTGCAAATCAAGGTTTTTGTGAGAAGAAAGGAGTTCTTGAATTTGGGTGTTGTACCTTGGTGCTTCTACTTCATACTCACCTGTCTGAATCAAAGCAGACCATATTAACTGCTGTTCTAATTTCTGACAACTAATAAAGACATTCCAGTAACACCCCATTTTCACCAACAGAAGAACAGCTCTAGGACTAGATTGAGATGATGGTTTATAAAGAGTAAGCAGTTTCTCAAAATATATCGTATCTGAATCCATGCCTTTTAATATGAAACAAATAAAGAAGTAAATATCAACAGCTGGGATAACATTACTTTGTTTTCCCTGTTCCCCCTGTGCTTTTTGGATTTCATTCTGGTTTTCCTGATGTCTTTAGATATTCCTGCATATTAAGGAAGGAACTTTAACTTCAAGGACATCTGAATGGCCCTCATTAGCCCAAGAAAAAGTAAGCCAGAACTTTTGGTACTTGGAGTTTAACAACAGGAAACCACATTCAGAAGTGTAGCAATGAAAAAATCTGTAAAATAATATCTTGCATATTAATGCACTCAAAGGACCAAACAGAGTTACACATCATTTTTTTAACAGCTTCCTCTCAGTCTTAAGGAGATTATTTTTTTTAAATGCATCTCTCTCAAATTGTTTACTATCTTAATTTTGGAAGAAACATGCAGTATTATTTAACAAAAATATTATCCTTATTCACAATAAGAGTACCTAGTACAAAAGACAGTGCTATTTATAGACTAGACATAGTTGTATGTATTTCACAGAATTATGGAATGGGTCAGGCTGGAAGGGACCACAGTGGGTCATCTGGCCCAACCTCCCTGCTCAAGCAGGGTCATCTTAGAGCAAATTGAAAAGGATTGTGTCCAGACGGTTCCTCAGTATCTGCAGTGAGGGAGACTCCACAACCTCTCTGGACAATCTGTTCCAGTGCTCAGTCACTGCACAGTAAAGAAGCTCTTCCTCACGTTCCAGGGGAACTTCCTGCGCATCAGTTTCTGCCCATTGCCTCTTGTACTATTGCCTGGTACCACTGAGAAGAGTCTGGATCCATCCTCTGGGCACCCTCCCTTCAAGTAATTATAGACACTGATGAGGCCCCCTCTCAGCCATCTCTTCTTGAGGCTGAACAGGCCCAGCTCTCTCACCCATTCCTCATAAGAGAGATGCTCCAGAGCCCTAATCATCTTCAGTGCACTCTGCTGGACCTGCTCCAAGAGCTCCATGTCTCTCTTGTACTCAGGAGCCCAGAAATGGACACACCACTCCAGATGGGGCCTTGCTAGGGCTGAGCAGAGGGGCAGGATCATTTCCCTCGACCTGCTGGCAGTGCTCTTCCTAATGCAGCCCAGGATACCCTTGACCTTCCTGGTCACAAGCGCACACTGCTGGCTCATGAACATCCATGTCCTTCTCCACAGAGCTGCTTTCCAGCAGGTCAGCCCCCAGCCCATACTGGTTCATGGGGTTATTCTTCCCCAGGTACATTTGTCTTTGTTGAATTTCATGGTCTTCTCTTTTGATTACTGTCTCCTATGATACATATCAACTTTGCATTTAACACAGGGTGGATATAGAGGGAAATCAGACAATAAAACCTCAACATGACTGGAAGACTCAAGGGAAGTCACATCAAAAAGTACAAATAACTCTTTGGCACAGTAATTCTTCCAGTGGAAGAAAAAGCCCACAAGATAGTAAAACCTGCAAGTAATAGACATAGATGAGCCTGCAATAAAATAATTTGCACATAAAGAATATGGTAGTGCTCTGGAATGCTGAAAACTAAAAAACTGAGGTGTTGTTTGCAAAGAAACTCCTATTATTTTCTAAAAATTCTGAAAACAAGATATTACTACAGAAACTATCAAAGTGTCTGTTAAAGTTTAAATTTTATTAATAAATTCTTGCAGATTTGATTAAAAATACTTTATATTCAAGAACCAGGTTCTATAACATGGCAGAAATCTCATGGAGTAGGATTTTCCTGGAAGAGAAGCCAGACATGTTGAAATGAGGAAAAAGCATTTGGTCTGGAAATACAGCAAGAATTCGATATGCTATATCTGATAGAACTGAATCTATTATAGTACCCAAATACTTATTTACCCAAGGCAACATGAATTAAAAGAAATTAGGAAGCAGAGATAGTGGGAAGTCAGATATAAAGGCCATCCTTTAAGCCGCTGCAGAGCAGGAGTCACCAACAGGCTCTAGGTGCAGGTCTGGACTTTTGAATTCTTGAAACCTAGAGCTTTTACAGCTGTATTTACTTCTTTACTGCTTTTTCAGAGCAAATTATTGTCACTCTCTATCGTTTTTTGAATCTCTTATTTTATTTCCAAAATGTTTCACTTGTGACTGAAAGCATTTAGAAATCATGTATACTGGGAAAGAGATCTTCATTGCCAATGCATATCCACATACATAACCTTTTTGCAAGGTATTTGTACTTTTTTTTCCCTGTTTGACATACCTCTGCATATCTTTCTTGAGATTTATCTAGTCTAGTAATCAACTGTTATATTCTGTGTTAACAAGTGATGATGCTGTTCTCATTATACAGAAGACATCTTACTGACACACCTTACTGACACCTTAAGAGGAAACAAATACACACTTTATAGTAATTAGGTATTTCCTGATAACCGTTCAGAGAAACTATGTTAAATGTGCTGCTGGGGGTTTTTGTTTGGGTTTTTTGTTTGTTTGTTTTTTAATTGTGGTAATTTTTATCATAGTTGTTTCTACCACAAAAAATAATAAAAATGAATGGTGTACTTGGCTTAGTTTTCTGAACAGTATTACATTCAGATTGGACCTAAATACTCAAAAGCAATTTCCACATGGGAAATACTGAAAAAGCTACTGAAAAAAAATGAAACTTCAGGAGGCATTCAATGTAATCAGTAGCCCTTAGGAATTAAGTATAAAATAGTTAATGGTTAGATAAAAATATCCTCTTATGAATGAGTAAACATAGCAATAAAGAAACAGATGCAGAACAGTTTGAACATATAATTACTAAATTTCCATGAAATTCTGGTCAGCTGTATCCAAAATTTTATGACTAAAATATGGACACATTTCTTGAACATTTCTCATGAGCCCTTTTTATGGTATGCATAATTTTTGTTCCGCATCACATATTACTTAAAGGACAGCATAACTTGATGGTATAAAATAACTGCAGGACATTACCAAATCTATACAGGAGCAGAATCCCAGTTGAAATTTAGAAACTGTGACAAGGACAAGTATTTTTAAAAGGGAGCAAGGTGAATCCAAACAGAAAGTATACAGCCTTAATATACAGCACTAGTGAGTTCAACAGAACAAAATATTTCCCTATCATCTGTAATATTAAGCAAACTTGTGCATCTTCTTTAGTTTTGTAGAGTATTCATAGAGTTGCAGTATTTTTTCAGCCCTAAATGTCCACTATCCACTCTCTTGCCTACCATTCTGTTTCCCTTGCCTACCATAGTTTTAGGAATAATTCTCCCATTAGTGCACTAATGTTTTCAGTGAAGAACTCATAAATGCTTATGCAGTTACATGTTTAAATTTGTCATGCATCACTGGAAAAATAATCCATTTACACTTTATTCACTCTGGGCCCATTTATGCCTGTAGAAATGTGAGATATATCTGGCAATTTGTCATAAATTGCAACCTCAGACAGTTTTAATCTTTGCAATTCAAATACACGAAAATTACCACATAAATTTATATTACAAGCATCTCCAATTTTAGCAGGAGCAAAAAACTTAGAAAAGAAAAAATGAAATTAAAATAGAAATAACTAAACCACTGGAATATACAGCTGGCATTCCTGTATCCAGACTGTAATGTCAAAGGCCAGTAAAAACGCTGCTGAGAAAAACAGGTACCGTTTCCTTTTATGCACAGATGCTTCTGTAATTTCACCTTCTATTTCAAGCCAGATGACATTACCTTCAAAGTCAGGTTTGTATTTTTTCCTACACTCTTCTCTGTCCCAGAATAAACTGAAGGTATCTAAAAATTTCAAGACAGTTCAAGGTAGCTCAAACCAATTGTGACTGGGTCTCCTGGTAACTTCTTGTTTTGTTATTAACTCTTGATAGTGGAAAAAAAACCCCCTCTAACTCTTACATCTTAAAAAGGGGGAAACATTCCTTTTACCTTCCCCACTATATTTATGTGGTTACAAAAGTCCATAGAGCTTAGAAGTAGCAGTCAGAAGTCTCTGGTAAGTGCTTGTATATGCTATTGCACAGTATTCACAAAAAGTATTCTGAGAATGTTAACTCCTCATTACTGTATGAAGTCAGTCAACAACAACTTTCTACCTTTAACATAAATTACCCTCGAGACTCTTTGAAAATGGCTGCCCGGTAGTCATAAACTCAGCACACTCTACACAGAGATGCAGTGCTAAAATTAATGATACATTCCAATTTGGAATGCCTCATTAATTTTTCAGACAGGATTGCCTAATGTTAAAGATCAGGAAGCCCTGCCTGAGTCAAGCAGTGTTATCGATGGTGATGTGTCACCCCCCTCCATTCCAGACTCCCAGTGCCAGCAGACTGAATGAAAATGCAGCCTTGTGCATGGGTCAATACTTCCCAAAGAAACTGCCATCCGTGCCACTCTGTTTGCTGGCACAGCCCAGCTGCACCGAGGATGTGGCAGAATCCTGGTTCCCCTGATTCAAGGGAAAACATTCAGAACATCAAGGAAAGCAAGTCCTTTTAGCTTACAGCAGACTGCTCAAAGTTCTCCATGCCCTGATGACCTTTTTGCTAATCGGATTATGAATGTACCTAGAACCAAAATCAGTGGGATTTACACTGATAAATAAGTAAAATTAAAAAAACAGAGCAAGGGATAATATGTAGTTAAGCTTTTTGCCTTTTCTTTCCTAGTGCTTTGAATCCCCTGAACTTTCTGTAGCACACCACGGGAGCACTGTGCAAGTGAAGAAAGACAATTCAGAAGCCACAGGAGCTTTCTCACAAGTTTGCCTCTGAGGGATGGAGACAACCCAGGCCTGCCTCTATTAATAGAAAAAAACGTGTGCTGCCAGCAGAGAGAGACAAAGTTGACATCAGAACTTTGCTGAAGAAGGTTGCCCTATTACCCAAGAATGCTAAAAGCTGTCTCCAATAGAAACTGAGGACTTGATATCAACCAGAAAAAAAAGTAAATTACAATGTCATTTCAGTCCATGATTATTTGACAGAATGAGTATAATTTTTCATTAGCATACACTAAGCCCAAGACAAGACAGAACCAAAACAGCAACCTATCAATTTACCGAAAAGAAACACCACTTCATAAGTAATGTAATTAAAAGATTTTTTTTTTTTATTTTCTGTTTGTCACCAGTAATGATGCATTTCAGCCAAAAATACCTACAGCTCTTTCAGCTATGTTGATATTTAAATGGCAAGATTTTTCAAAGGACAAAGTCCTCTGTGCAAGCCAGAGTTGAATAATCAGTTGCCTCAGACTGCTACAATTATTGCATGGATACACCTTTAAGCCCACAGAGATACTGTTGCAATCAGCATCTCTCTCTTTAGACCTTCCACCAGATCCTTGCCTACCCCCTTTCAGTAACTGTTTTCAGCTGTTTTAAAACAACTCTATAAAATGAGCAATAGTTTTGTTATTGTTTCATAGAAAGGTGACACGTGACCTTCAATGTTTCCCGACCTCATTTACTTTTGCAGTCTCTTCACAAGATCGATACTAATCCAAAACACAGTAACAGCATGTCTGCGAATAGCAAGTTCTCTCCAAGTTTTCCTCTCATTCACATGCCTTGAGAACCTCAAGCAAAGAGAACTCACGCAAGGGAACCTTTTGTCCCCTCTGTTAGAAGCACATCAAATTTCATTTGTATTACCATCATCTTTCATGTTTAACGGTAAACATGAAGTCATGTTCAGGTAACTTTCCTATTATTTCCAATTTTTTGCACTGTCTGTCCTTCAAACTACTTGCTTAGTTTCCTATTTTCAAGTTGACCCCAAATGAAGACACAAAAATAGAGCTCTTAATGTAGCTACATCCTCCTCTTGGTATTTCTGCGTTTGTGTAATCCTTCCTTTCTAATACTATCACATCTCTTTAGATTCAAAGCTCTATTTCATCTTTTTCTTTATCTCTCTTCTCCCCTAGAATTTTATCTCCTCCTCTTTTTCTTTGACTACATAATCCTCTATTTTTTCAAGTTTCAAGAGTTTCAATATAACTGAACTATTCTATACATGTTCCACAGATGGTCCATCCTATCTTGAAATATTCTGAGCTTCAACAAGCATATTTCATTATTTACATCCTCTTTTAATTCTTTTTTCACTCACTTTCTGTACCACTGTAATACTATGTGTATCATCATGTCACTTCTTAAGTAATAAAGTGAGATAGAAATATCAAACGAGGGAATTCACCAGGAATTAAAGTCAGTATTTCTCCTCTGTAAATTCCATTCTTCTGAACTTGAGTGATAGTAGGTGTACAACAAAGAGTGTTAATAATTAAGAAGAAAGAGATAAAAGGTATTTTGCAATCAAGATTTTTCTCTTAAATACCAACACTGTCAACTCAAATTAAATATTAATAAAAGCAGAAACATATTGTGTATGCACTCATAAGCAGTGCAGCAAATTTCATACCCACCCCAACCTGTGTTTCAGGGAAGAAGAGTTATTCTACGGAAGTGGCACATAGACTTTGCTCTCTTTTTGCAGTGGGTGCCACAATCTATAACTGCTTGCAGCAGAGCATAGGAGGAGGCTCTACAGCTTTCAGCTAAAGAGCTAGAATTTATTTTTGTGCATTTGTGGCTCAATGACCTTTCTGCTCAGTAGGTTGCCTTGGCACAGAGTCAAGGTTTGTGGCCCTCCAGCAGGGCTCACACGGTTCCAAAGACCAGAGGATGTTTGGATAGGTAAAAATGGATGTAGTTAGAATACTAAAATGATGGTACCCTTGAAAATTACATCAGGTACAAAATTAGATGTCTTTTATAGAGTACTGGAAGATGTTTATTCCTCTAATATACTGGTATAACAGACAAGCCAAATAGTTTAAAGAAACTATGGGGAGAAATCTTTCATTAACACACATAAAACAGTATTTTGAAGATGTTATGGTACTTCAAATTTCAAAGTTCCTAGTTCAAAGTTCTCACCAGCGTCTGCTGCCTGGGTTGAAAACACAGTTTAAAGAAATATATCATGTCCCATAGCTGCATTTATTGTAACCTACTGGCTTTTCCACAGTTGTAGGTCCTAACTACAATTGTCATAGAGCTCAAACATAAAGAAACAAACAATCAAATTGCTTATATTAGACAATGAAAATTAAATTCATGTCAATAGGAGTCAATTTAACAAAATTATTCCATTAGGAATAATTAGATGAATGCATTTTGCAAATCAAATATAGAAAACCCCAAGGCACTAGATGACAAACAGATTTTACAGTCTTCTTGTCTAGGTCAGCCTCAGTTCTTCCCAGTAACTTTCAAAAAGATTCACATGTGGCAGCACCAACAGCCATTAGAGACAAATGAAAATATTCTCCACATAAGTTAAAACCGAAGCTCCCACAGCTCTTATGAGGCCATTTACTGCCTTTAAAAAGCCAGGCACCACACGTAGCAGCAATCAAAGCTTTCCTCAAGATCATACGCACAAAACCATGGCTGCAATTCATAGAGCCTGTATCGAAGGCATGCAGATCTATCAAATCCTATCTGAAGAGCTTCTGGGGAAGAAACAACCCACTAAGAGGTTGTCGACTCCTCAGTTCTTGAAAGACATGAGATATTAATTTCTCAGCATTGCTATTTCTGAGGTGAGGGTCCTTGCAGTAGTCAGGGTCTGTCAGATGCGTTGGTGTAAAATGTTGGCAAAGGTCCCAGAAGCTGCCTAGTTTTTAAACACTATAGCAGGTTTGGATTTTCTTTCCACAGGGGCAGGCACTCAGGTAGGCACTTCAAGCCCCTGAAGAGGAACTATGAATTATGCAGGTAGCAGTTTTTTGGTAAAAAGATACACCAGCACAGCGTGGTTTCTGTCCTTAAGAACACTGTACACTAAAGACACAAGGATTGAATGTCAACTTCAACAAATTTAGCAAAGACTCTGATTCAGCAAAGTGGTTGGCCACAAGCTTAATATTGTGCAGGTGAAAAATCAGCTGAAATTTCAGCAGATGTCAAAGTGCCTTGATAGATTACAACCAAATTTTTTTTCATGCACTTGTCCTTGTGATTCAGCCTTGGACCCTCATATTTTCACTGCATATGCACAAAGGTCAAGATCAAATCCCCAGACAGGTAAAACTTTCAGAGTCAAAATCCAGATTTTCAGGGACTTGAAGATAATCCCACTTGCTAGGATTTAAAACAAGTGATACTTTGAGCAGGTATCTGATTCTGTAAGGTGCCCTTGTACTTCACTGCAGGATATGTCAGATTTTCAAAACATTAAAGCACTAAAAAAAATCACTATTCTCATTACTCGTTTTAAACATTCTCGGTGCAATAAGTATTCTTTTTCTTTTTTTTTTTTTCTTTTAACATACACATCACACAAGAAAACTGAAGAGCAAGAGATGAATGCAAGAATCAGATAAAACTCTCTTCATCTTTTTATAACTATGAATTTCTTATTTTTGCTCAAACAGCTATTCAGTCACAGTTGTAAATTACTAATAGAATACACTTAGGTCAAAACTAAGTCACAAATCCTTACAGCTAACTTTTGAAGGTTTGTTTGTGCATTTTATTTAACATGAAAAATGGTACATGAAGTAGAAGTAATACCAAAAGCTACAGTGGTTTTGATGCTGCATCTATTTATACAGCACATAGTTGAAATCATGTAAGTTGTCATATTTGCACAGGAATTTTCAAATCAATTTATACTTTATACATTTCACGTTTGCAACTATGGGTTTAGGGAAACAATTAAAAGTCATTAACATCTACAACACAGAGCTATGCTATGATAGATAAAATCTGCATCAATCACCCAATTGAAATGATTACCAAAATTTACCATTTCCATGACAGCATAGGTCTATTTCCTTTTTTATGAAAATTAGAAGTGAAAGCATGGAGCAGGAGAGAGGACTTATTTCTTTTATTCTTGCTGATTACTCCACAGCGAAAAACTATGGGTAATAAGTACCTCAGCATTCTCCAACATAATCACCAGAAACAGGTATTTGAACACCTAAATATGTCTTATATTTAAATACCCAAACCTGGAGACCATCATAGCTGCAGATATATGAGATTTCTACTTCCAGGAAGACACACTGTGTACTTGAGCAGTTTATCCCTCAGTATATAAATTGGGGGATACAAACACCTCTCAACTACACTTATATACAACCACAACCTTCTTCATGAACACACTTAAATTTCTAAGTAATCTAAAACTTAACGCATTTTCATAGCTATTAATCACAAAGAAGAGAAGGGAAGGTATCTGTATCCTCACAGCTGGCAGCGAGACCCTTTACTTCCAAGCAACCCCAGCACTGTAGAAAAGGCAATGCCGTTATGGGGAACACAGCTGGGGCAATATTTGGGACTCAGTGAGGTCACTGAAGAAGCCCTAAAGCTATCTACTGAGCAGTTGTGAGCATTTCCAGGACTCTGCATGGAACTGGGATTTGATGATATTCTGCCTATTTGGTAGAGCAGGCTGTGCACTGGTAGCGTTGTATAATCATACATGATGGGGGTTAGGAAAGGGCACTGTTACTTACTCAGGAATTATATTTTGTGGCTTACTTTATTCCCCAACAGGAATCCTAGTTTATGACAAAGAAATAACACAAAAGGACAACATAACAATGTATTTTCTTAGTAAAAATTAAGAAAATCAACAGAAAAGACATTGAAATGGACTCCCTCATCCCACTATGTATTAGAACTTATTACAACATACTGAAACAACTCCTAGGACTTTTTAAATAATGCTTAAAGATGTGAATCATACCACACAGAAGAACATCTACAGTATCAAATCACAGAAATATAAGAAAATAGAAATTAAACTATATTTGGTCATTAAACCCCTCAAGCTCTTTAAACCTTAAAGTCTTGACCATACATCCTGAAAGCCACAGCAATTTTGCAATGGATTTAAAAGTACATAGCACAAATCCTTTACTAGCATAGATGAAAAGTATACATATAAAACAAGTAAGCTGAGAGTCTCTAATTGTAAAATTTTCTAATACAGTTTCTCCGAAATTCCAGTATTCAAAATACTGTATGCTTTTTTCTTAATTCTTAGGAATTTTTTAAATCATTATGATATTAATGATTTATAATATTTTCATCTACCTTACACCTCAGTCTGTATAAGTTTATATTCTACATATACATAGAGAAGCATATTCATATATATTTGAAAAATGCATATTTATAGAAACTTTGTTCATCCTTTTGTACTTACCCAGGACACATTTTTAGCCTTGGGTGTTTTTAGCATGGCAACATGCAAGGCTGAAAAGACCAACAACAGCCCCACCAGCATGGAAAGTCAGATGGAGGGGTAGTCCAGGTGCCTTGGTTACACCAGGGTGTATCTCCCTTAGCCTGGCTGACACAGGCGCTCTGAGCATGTGGTCAGGTAACAATAAAAAAAGTCATTTTTCTTCCCGATGTACAATCCAGTCAAACCGAGACACATCTGTCTTCAGCAGCAGCTGGCTGTACTGCTGTATATCCATGAAATCCAAAGTTGGCTCTTCTCTTGGAAAAGTCAAAACTAAAAGTCAAATGGACTTACTCTCACAGACACTTCACCCTTCCAGTGAGAAAATGCAGAGTTCAGTTATCCTCCAAGCTTCCACCCAAGCTCTGAGGTTGTAGGAGAATGAAGCCCAACACTGGAAGCCACTGGTCTTCAGAGGATGTCAGAGACACACAGTTGCTGAATGGATGCACTGTTTAACTGCTGCTATGCCTGAATATTTCACGACCCCAGGATCTTTCGAGTAATTAAGAGAATTAGGATCTCAGTGTCAATAAATAATTCATGCCAATAGATCATGCAGGTACCTGTTGCACCGTCTGTGTCCCCGGCGTGGTGGCTGCAGCTCCAGCCCTGCGGAGGGCACCTGTTCTCCCAGCACCTGCCGCCGCGCTGGGCTCACCCGGCGGCGCAGACACGCGTCTCAGAACGGGCAGCAAAGGCAGAAAATCACTGTCCCTGCTCGTTTCTCTTTGTTCCTCTGCCCTTCTGTCCTTTTACTTTTACCTCCTGTCAATCTAGATTACCAGAGCAGATCCAGGCTAAATTTTGCAACTATCAGTAGTGATTAGAGTGAGTTGATTGAAATCGGATTATACAGGAAGACCTCTGCTCCCTCACTCAGCACACGGGCCAGTACCATTTGCAAAATACTTATGCTTCACTGCACAGTATGAGAGCATTTGGAGCAGTCCATTAGAAGAGAAACAGTGCAGTAAAAAAAGCCAGACCGTGCTGTCTTCAAAGAGAGAGAAAACACATCCTGTTTTTAGTAGCTGCTTGAATTTACAGGGAAGTGTTTCAAACCATTTCCAGAAGGATGAGTTTGTTGGGGTCTCATGGATTCACCAGAGAGCACGGTATATCCAAGAGTGGTACTATGTACCTGAAGTGCTCTGTGTATCTGGTTGCTATTGCTCAGGTATGGATCCAGTACAAGTGTACCTGCATGGTGTCTGAGCACTGAACTTGTGAGAAGCATCGTTCTTCCCTGGGACAACATCTGGAAATCCTACTGCTGGGACCTACACCACTCACAAACAGAATCTAATTCAAAAGTTCTTTTTCCAAAGCATATCATTAATTGTAAACGGAAGTGACCTACTTGAACCATATTCAAATATATATATGTTAGTTTATTTAAATACAAATATAAGCTATCAGGTAAGAAGGTAGGACATATCATAAAATTACAGTGCCATCCTGAAATGGTGATATTTTATCTTGAAAAGAAGAAAACAAAAAAATAAAATACAGAAGGAGATGGTAGAACAGAACAAGGGGTTAAGACGATAAAAAAAAATGTAAAAAATGTACAAAATTAAGTCCAGCTGACAGATACTGTGAATATGACACACAGATGCAGCTTGCATTACAACACACCATTTTTCTAGGACTTCCTAAATAATAACTTAATATTATTATCTGCTCATGATACAGATCTAGATTATGCTTCAAGCATCATCTGTCACTTTACACTGATTATTTAATGCATTTGCATAAATGCAATGGGTTCATGATTCCACAAATTCAATTTGTGGATGGTCCATAATTTGTTTGTGGGTATTAGAATAATACTAAGGTCTTTTCCAAGGTGGCAACATAAACGTTTTATTTTGTTAAAAAAAAAAAAAAAAAAAAAAAAAATTTAAAAAAAAAAAAAAAAAAAAAAAAAAAACCACAAAAAAACACCCTCAAGAAACTGCTTATCCTCACCAGGACAGGAATAAAACGTGTGTATTTTCAGTGGAAATAAATATCTGATTTCAAAATAATTACAGTCTTCTTCAGATCCACAATGAAGGCATCAGAAGAAGTCTGGTACACTCTGTTTTGCATATGCTAGAATGAAGGTTTAGACACACACAGTTTTCAATTAGATACCTCTTTTTTCATAAGTCCACTTAGTCTTGTGGAGCTGAAGCACTATCTGTAGCTTCAGATGATTGGGACTCAAATGAAACAGTGGAAGATTGCCTCCAATAAATGCACTGAGGTTCAAATTCTAGCAGATGGACAGGAGGCATAATAAAGTATGTGACTGGATAGACATCCAGCAATGTAGCAACCTTATGCAGTGAAACACAAGTACAAGAAAGATTCTCAGTGAGTTGTTAGGCATTCATCAGAAACAGTTCTGTTTCAAATATACCATGTCTAGACATACTAAAGAAAATATTTCACAGAGAAATTAATTACTTTATTCCATTCTGAAAGTTACAGAATATAAGTATAGAGTCTGTTACATTAGTACCTAACACAAAGGTATCCTACAGTACTGTCACTGGTGTAGAACAGATTGCATCGTATCTGTCCCTATATACTGTGATAACAAACATAAACGTGGTCTTATAGATACCAGCTGGAAAACAGCTGGCATTTGAGCTTTCTCCTTCTTAATATTTACTCAGTTCACAGAATTTTAGAGCAGCAGCTGCTAATGGCTTGTAAGGCATGTGCTCAAACAAAATGAACTAAATTTATTCCCTCACACAGAAGGATTTTGAAATACTGGATTTTACTTAAAGCAGCTAAATTAGTGCCAAAGGCATACATTAAAAAATTTTCACTGCAAAACTGTTGTGAAATAAAAGACAATAAACGTTAAAAATTTAGATGCTAACAAGACTAGAAAGTACAGAAATTAGGTCTGTTATATGTAGGACCTATGGTGTAATCTTTAATTCCAGAGGACACAAATCTCACTGTAGAAAACAGAAGGTCCTCATAAGAGTAACAATGCGGAACAATAAACATAAAATGACAAACATATTCTGCATGTGTTTATCATGCATTCTCTCCTTTCTGATGATGCATTTCTTGTATAATTACTGCAATATCCAATAGGTTTTTTTCTGTCTTTAATGAACATGTTTTCAGAGGATGCTTGTGAGGGGAGATGCTACTGTTATTCTTATCTGATAACTGGAATATAAATTCCAGATGAGTCCATTAGTTAATGAGGAATCTAGGCTGAGAGGATTCTGGTCTGATCCTTTCAAGAATTTACATTCTGTAATGCTTTCTGTATCTAGAGCACATTTGAGGACTCTTGCTGTTTTGCACACTCAGCAATTCTGCAAGCAACCTTCAGCACTTCAATTTTGAGATCACAGAGCTGTTTTAAGCTGGGTATTCCCAAATGGTGGTACACAAGATACTTAGACTATTAACTGAATCTGGATTTAAACAAAATATTTAGCCTTGCCAAAAGCCAAACAAGCACCAAATCCATTTTCATTCTATTCATAAAACTATCCTCTCTCTTCCTGCCCTACATTGACTTAGTCAGCTTCGCCTTCAGCAGCAAAGTAATATCTCACATCAAGATAATTGTAGGGGGGTTTTTTGTTTTTGAGTATCAGCCATCCTGGAATGAATACAATTGTGGTCTTCGGAAGAAGAGAATGTGTTTCTTAGTCTTTATATAGCATATTGCAGCATATACGCAAAATTCTAGGGTGTTTTAGCTTTCAAATAACTGAATTCCTAATCTCAATACTTTCTTCAGAGGTTTTGCTTTTTTAATAGGTTTTAATAAAAGTTCCAGCACCATCACCACCAGAAAAACAAAACAAAACAAAACAAAAAACCCGTATACATTGATTCTGATTGCAACAAGCTTCACAGTACTTCCTGCAACTGTCCTCAGTTCAGAGCTGTGACTGAAACAGATGCATGTTACCCAAATCAATTCATTTTGTCTCCCCAAAATTACCAGACACTTGAATTAATGTGTCTGCTTTCTCAATATAAAACAGAAATAAGAATGTAACCTTGCAAAGAAATGCTGTAAATTTGCTCATTAAAGTTTGTGAGGCAATTAGATGAACATTATAGGACTGCACTGCTTAATGAAGATCATTAAAGAAAAGCCTTTGTATACATAACACAGGACATGGTCTGCCAAACTGTAATTACTGTTCTTTATATAGAATAATGGCCAGGCCCTCAAAAAGGATCAGATACATGGTCTTCTGCTTACTGATAGTGGAAATATACTGCTGCTTAGACACTGTGCCCTCCTGCTGTCCCTGCCAGCTCTGAACCTTGGTGGTCATCTCCTCCCTGCCACCAAATGACTTGTGACTGCACACCCAGTTGCTGCCCTCCCCTCCAGCTCCTCTGACTCCCAGCTTCACTGTCCCTCCCATCAGTCCCAGCCACCTGTGCTGTCAGCTCCCAGCTTGGCCAGCCAAACATAGGACAGCAGCAGACTGACTCCTTGCTCTAGTCTAGATAGATCCCCACAGCCTATTCCAAATCATACTTGTAACTAATGCTTCTCAAAGAATCATCTTATTTGCTCTAACCTCATTCTAAAAAAACTTCTGAAATAAGGCTGTGGTTGTAGAAAATCTCCAAGTTGCACAATTTCAGAGTCGATGTGTATGGGATGAATGAAGGAGTCAGGTAGGAAGGCAAGAAGCTGCTGTCACAGTGGTACAGTCCAGCAGGCAGGGAAGAAAATGGGATTGATTTAAAAAGACCCAGAAAACCCCTAACTGCAAAGGTCTGAAATCAACCAAAATTCAGATAACCTGAAGTTTGATTTAAAAATAATTCTTCAGCATTTTTCATAGGTTGTAATCATCATTCATATTTTCAAAGTATATTATCTGAGATACTGCAGCTGACTCAGGGGTTATGTTTTTCAGAAAAGGAAGAAATTCTATGGCTACTAACAGCAGGCAGTATCTGTTTCCTGCAGCTAGTTTCTAAAGCTGGAAGGACAAAAACTTCTTTCCATATCTGTCCTATTCAGCAGTACAAAGAAAAAAATAGAAATGTTTCATAACAATGTAGAAAAGTGTAAAAAAAGTGAATCACCATAAGAAATGAGAAACAAAAAAATCTATGATTTTTACAAGTTTTTTGCATGATGCTTTAGAGGTAACAGAAAAGTTCACATTAGATATTTATAAGTAGAAAATTAATGACACGCTCATGGCAAAGAAAATCTTAAAGGGTATGTAAATGTAATATTTCCATGGTATTTCAGTTCATTGCATATAAAGAATAATGGAATTACTAAAAATACTTTATGAACTGAGATTTAATACTTGGTGAATGTCACATACTAAGTTGCATTCGAAATCCCATAGAAAATAATCAAAAGCATCAATCAATAATCAAGCAAGCCAAATCAAACCTTTCTGTGAAAAATGTACTACATGTTACAAAAGGTATCAGTTAATTCCAAGAATGTTACCATGAAACAAAATTCCTAAAGCCTTCATGAGCAATAGTAATTCTTCCGTCTCTTTTAAAATTGATTGTTTCTACATCTGAAAAGTTTTGTACAGTTCTTATATAAGAAAATCAAAAGTACAGTGAGTACACTATGAAACCTACTACCCCAACCCATTTGTGTGCATCTCTCATCCAATTATATCTACCTTAAATAAATGCTTTTTAATGAATTTATTTATTTAAATATTTATTTAAATATTTGAGTAATATCCTTTACTATGAGTTATTGACACAACCTGAATATTTTCTTTTATTCTTCTGGTTTTTGCCTTATGATTATTCCAACACACACAGAGACAAAAACAAAAAAAGAGCTGACTCATTTGCAATACTTTATATAACAAAACCACTGAAACATTTCACACACACAAGCGAAGCCATGAAAGAGTATAACAGGGGGAAAAAAATTATTTTAACTTTTACTTTACTTCTAACACTAATTAAATACACCATCAGATGACACTATTATCCTGTGGCCACCTCTTGCATTGACTGAAAAATTTCACAGACTGAAAAGCCGAATACCCTAGACTATGCAATAACAGAGCTTATTAGATTTTGTTATTAGAAAACATCATCAAGCATTTCAAGCCCAAATTGCTAAAAACGAGCAATGAAGTTTAGAGCAGTTATAATCAAAATTATGACTACAACAGTGCAAGCCTTTCAGAGAGACAGTTTCATTTTAAAATCACACAATGTTGTATTTTAATAAATGAAATCATCATTGAAGAGCAAGTACAAAGCAGAATCTGTTCTACCATGTCACATCATTCCTCAGGGACAAGCAACATACTGCAAAGAATGGTTTTCTAAAAAAAATGCTCTGAAACATGCAGAGATTACAATATTTGCAATCTTGAAGACCATGTATCAAGAAAGATACTGGCTTATACAGCCTTTTTTAATCTCACCTTTCTCATGCCTATTTATATTTGCTATAGACAAAATAGTATCTTTTGGACCTGTATCTTTGCTTCCTGCATTACAGCATCTATGTGCAGGGAAGACAGCAAGAGTGGTATGAGCAGCAAGGCCAGGACAGATCAAGGGAAAACACTTGGCTCTGGCTTATAGTACCTTTGTAGTTAGTCAACGAGACTGGAAAGAAAAGGCAGAACAGGGGACAAAGAAAAGGTAATTAAAAAAAGTTCAGCTTGTCCAGGTAATATTTATGTATTATATACACAGATTATCCTCTTAGGCTGCCCAACACAATCCAATATAATCAAGAGTACTGTACTGGAAAAAGGCCATGAATTACATCATCTTTCGTGCACCAAATTAAATGTTCCCGCACAGAACAAGCTCAGGAGCACATCTCGGCAATGCTGGATAAAACCAACCAGCATGTGACAGAATGATGTGCAGCAATTTATGGTGGCTGTTAACAGGAGTGTCCTGTCAGTAGTGCCAGAGAGCGGCCTCCTGAGCTCAGAGAACACCCAGTGGGACAGACCACTCTGCAAACCCAGAAAGGTTCATGCAAGTTAAAAATGAGAGAAAGAGATTCTCATGAAGCCCATAACCTAATACAAACATCTTTATCTCAACATGATTCACAACATGTTAACACTGGGGCTGTATTATATCTTCAATTTAAGCTGATGCAGAGACAGAATTGCTCCAGCCTCCGCCTCCTCCGCATCCTCCTCCTCCTCCTGCACAGGGAAGGCCATTTCCCGCCCGGGTGCTGCCAGGCTGAGGCACTGGGCAGACAGGAGGCAGGCAAGAGGCAGGCAGGAGGCAGGCAGGAGGCAGGCAGTGGCTGCAGTGGCTGCAATGGCAATAGCCTCTCCTGAGGTCCCTGCTCTGTCCTCCTTCACAGCAAGGCGCATCACTGCCAAAGTTTCGAATCTTCATTTCAACAAAACGTGTGAAGGCAGATATTACCGCTGATCTCCAAGAGTGTTTGGAGGCAGGTTTACCTTGTGCAGCAGCAGCCCACATATCCTTGGTGCTGGGCTGGCACAGACATCCTGCCTCAACAAGTTGAAACTGAACCAGGAGAAGGGAGAAGCAGTCTTGGTGGCTGCGAACAGTCCCATCATACCTTCTCCAGCTTCCTGCATCTAGTTTTGGCAAGACTCCATTGCAAGTCCATCAAACAGGCCTTAAATTGATCTCATTGCTTGACTTGGGCAAGACCTTTCTGAGTTGTGAGTGACACATTTTATTTTCTCATCCCAATTCTTATTGGGAAATGCAAACAATTCTCCAGTTCAGAAAGAAGGAATTTCTTTTAATCAATTTTTCCTGGGTCATAACATTCACTGTTGCTGATCAGTCCTCCAGCTTCGACAAAATGGTCTGCAGTGTTACAGTAATGATACTGTGTTGTACCTACTCAGTGTGGGAAGTACACTGAGGAATCTCTGAAGATCAGACTGAGAAAGTTAACCTACTGAAATCATTGTAAGGTTTCTGTATTTATCTCAGTAATTTAGTCACTTATATTATTAGATTCATAGAATGGTTGGAATTGTAAGGGAACTTAAAGATCATCCAGTTCCAAGCCCCCAGTCATGGGCAGGGATGCCATTCACTAGATCAGGTTGCTCAGGGTCTCATCCAACCTGGCCTTGAACACTTCCAGGGATGGGGTCATCCACAACTTCTCTAAGCAAAATAAATTTGTATATTAAGACCTGTAAATGTAATTCAATAAATTGAATCAAGGAAGCAGATTGTAATAATTTCTTTAAAAAAAAAAAAAATTTTCCACCTCCTAGATCAGAAATCCACATAATTTGTGATAACAAAGTGACAGAGAAGTTACTTTCGATTTGTGATTCACACACCTTTGTATTTGGAGAGCACCCCAGAAACTTGTCACATGCACAAAAAAAGAATACAAGGAATTACTATAACTGCAAGTTTTATTTCTCTAATTTGTCCCTTTCTAGCATGCTTTAAATTTAACAGCATGAAAGTACAGAAATTAAACAGAACACATAGGCACATGAACATGTGACCATCATTCAGTCAGAAAATTGCTTTGGGTCTCACTGGCTTTGGCAGTTTTACAAAATTTTGATTTCCAGCTGGTTGAACTGTTCTTGAAAAACTTTTTTCTTTTTACTGCAGTAGTCATAAACTGGCTTATCTGTCTTGTCTACCATCCACGTTGTCTGAATAAATGCATTTTTTCCTACAACATATATGACTTCCCTGATGCAAAACAGCTACACTATTCCTTTTGTATTTTTACAGTATCTAAGCACCCAAAGAATTTTTTTCTTCCTGTAATCATGCTTTTTCTCAAAGAGTACAGAAAGCCTTTCTGTTCAGCATTCCTGCGACACAGCCTTACAATAACAACGGGTACTGTGAACAAGCTTTGCAGAAGAAGGCAGAGAGATTTCCTTTGAATCCAGACATGAGTGACTGCAGAGATCACCTCTGTGATCCCAGCCTGTACCATAGGTAAATATCACTATTTCTGGAAACAGTTTTTATCTTCTCTGTTCTGTCTCCTTTTTATTTCTTTCTTTCAAGAAAAATCTATTTCAATTGATGTCTGAGGTTTATTTCAGTCTACAGTACTTAGGCATTTTTCTTCAAAAGTTACAAGGACCACTTTATCCAGCTTAGAAATGTAGCTATGACTGGGGTCAACTCCTTAACTGTAAGTAGCAGTATTAGCAAAACAACATGATGACACGATGTCTTATCTCTTTGAATCCAAAGCAATTTCAAATATAAGTATAAAATAAAAGGAGAATATTTGGCCCAAACACCACATTTTCAAATGCACACCTGGAGGAAGGGTCCCCCACAGGAAGTCCTATGTCTGCACTTGGCAGGAGCTCAGCAATGGCAAGGCTGAGCCAGGTCACCACATTCAGACCAGGAGAGGTTTGCTCTGCAATCTTCCAGCTCTCCTAAGAAGCCTTCTTAATTTTGGTGGGGTTTTGTTTATTTCTTTGCTTTTTAATAACTTAGTCTTTAAGAAATCCTACTCCATTTGGATGTGAAGGTGTAACACCATAGATCATAAAAAGGAAAACAGTTTTAAAACATTTTTTGGCAACCTCATTAGAGACCAGTTGAAAAATTGCTGTCTTGGTTCCCTCTGGTGACCGGGACTCACAGACTTACATGACCCTGGGACACCCTTTTCTAAGGCAAACATTATTATCTTTGATCACCCTGGCAGATGGATTGGACAAACAGAATATTTCTTAAAATATGAAGTGAATACATTGGGAAGTTTGACTTCCAATAGGCTTGGATGAGGCATGTTATCACCCAGGAGCTTTCCAACCTTGGACAGAAGCCAGTTTAAGATTAAAACAAAAAGAGATTTCCTTACAACTTTCAAAGCAGTCAACAGTTAAATTTTTTTATTAAGACAAAAGTAAAGAAGCTGAATCCCTTTCTTTGCACTGTCTGTTTCTATTGCATTTTTCATCTTTCTGCATCTCTTAACCCTCAGGCTGCAACCCTCACTGAGCATGTCTTTCTGGTGAAGCACTTAGCATTTTATAATTAACCTGATCATTGAATTCCCCCTCAATGTTTGTCACTGAGACTTAATTTATTTCCTCCCGATTTACAAAACCGTGTGGTCATTTTTCCTCTAAAAATAAATCTTATTTTGTTTTCTCAGAGATGCAAATATTTCCTTCTTAGACAAGGTATCCTTTCCTGGTTTAATGAACCATTCTTTGCCACAGTCAGGATAACATTTCTTTCATTCTGCTGCCCTTTGGTGACTTGTTGCAACTGTTGTCTTCTCCTAAGGTATGTATTGTAATCTATATGCAACTTTCACAAATATGAGCCTTGGCATACCTAAGGTATGTTTTACCAAAAGCTGGAAAATTCAAGGTATGGGAATTACACTTACAACGTAACTGCTGAACAGTATGTTTATCTTCTTAATAATCTATAGCCTAGTAACAATGCTTCATCACCTGATATTTCAGTACTATTATGTGGTAACAAAGATTCGGCACAATGAGTAACAATCCGTTGCCATATTTCCATTCTGCTCACAAGACAGATAGGATAGCACCAGTCAGTGGACACAGTCTTAAAGTAATTGCCTGACTAAGCCTGTCTTTCCTTAGCTGCTGGGGACCAAGAAGCAGCATCTTATATTTATTTACCAATGCTGGTTTTGTGTAGAGCTATGCTATTTCAGCACACTTTCAGTATTCTGGGAGAAAATGAAGACTAAATCCCATTACATTAACTGTATGACAGCATTTTTCTTTCTTCTCTTTTGAACAACTTTTTGCTCTGTTTGATTCTGAGTAGGCAGACAGTTAAACAAACTAGTTTATCTTCTGAATCTTTTGCATGGCCTGCAGTGAGGCAAGTCTTGCACATAAATGCTGCTCTTAGAAATAGCAAAATATCCAGTTTAATTAAAATCCGTGTCTCACAAATTAATTCAATAAAACCAGCAAAGAGTATATTTTCTAATACACGTAGCTCACATTCACAACTGGAAAAATGAGTAAAACAGAGTACTTGTAAATCAGCTAAAAACAGAGAAACCTTGGAAAAGTTGTATTCACAACTTACTGAAAAAATCCACATTATCAGAAAATATGGGAAAAGTGTTAGTAAAGAAAAAGAAAGCTATTTTACCTGGGATAGTTTCTAGAAGTAACAAATGGAAGTAGAGGAGCAACAAATGAAGCAAGATGTTTCTGCTGAAAATAGATGTGTCAATGCCTGGTATAGTTGACCAAGTTCTGTGTGCAAACCCATACACAAAAAAGATTATAAAATGTGAAGATGGTGAGTGTTATTGCTAGCAGTCTGGTTATAAACTCTGAAAAAGACTTTACAGAGATGAGGAATAAGATGAAGCATTTTGCCAGATGTAGAATAAAATAGGTCACTATTCCCATAAAGATAATAATTTTCATTGCTTTATAACAGGTCAAAGCTTGCAAACACTACCTTCGAATTGCTTCCAGAAGCAACACAAACCCCAAGAGCATTCCTTCTTTTGTATTATGCTCTAATGCCACACAGTGTGCTCCTAGCCATACGTGTGCACCTTAACATAGATCATGACTGCAAATACATACTGCAGCAGTTTCTTCCGCTTTTAAACTAATAGTATTTCATCCAAGTGAAGCAGCAGAGTGGTTCCATCTAGAGGAGGAGTGTGTAAACACTACTCATTCCTGATAACTAGCTGTTTTTAAGAACAGACATAAACCATTAACACAGCACACTCAGTATAAAGACCCTGCCACCTGGTACCATAGCTCCATGAATAATCTTTCTTACAGTAGTGCATGCTGGGTTGAACCGGACAGAAACTACAATGTTATAAGCATCAAAACTATTAACATTTACAGTCTGGACTGTCCAGGGCATATCTGCAGCCATGAATTATGTTAAAGTTGATGTGACTGGAAATGACATATAAAAGGGCTCTACAAGTGAAACTGCTCTCTGAGGTGTAAATCAAACCAATGCTTTGTTCACTCACTAACCAACAGCTTACTTTTTACAAAACCACAGAATGGTCTAGGTGGGAGGGGACCATAAAGATCATTCAGTTCCAAAGCCCCTGCCATGAGAAGGAACACCCTTCACTAGACCAAGTTGCTCAAAGCCCCATCCAACCTTGTGTTGAACACTTCCAGGGACGGGGCAGACCAAACTTCTCTAAGCAACCTGCTCTGGTGTCTCACCATCCATATAGTGAAGAATTTCTTTCTCACACCTGCCCTCTTTTAAAGCCATTTAAAAGTTTAAAGCCATTCTCCCTTGTCCTATCACCACAGGCCAGTGCAAAAAGTCCCTGTCCAGCTTTCTTGTAGGCCCCCTTCAGTACTGGAAGGTGCTGTGAGGTTTGCCCAGAGCCTACTCTTTTCCAGACTGAACAACCCCAACTCTGTCAGCCTGTCCTCATAGGAGAGGTGTTCTATCCCTCTGTTCATGTTCATGGCCCTCCTTTGGACTCACTCCAGCAAGTTCACATCCTTCTTATGTTGGGGGCCCCAGAGATGAATGCAGTGCTCCAGGCAGGGTCTCAGGAGAGCAGAGCAGAAGGGGAGAATCACCTCCCCCAACCTGCTGGCCTTTATGTTCTTTTGATGCAGCTCAGGATACAGTTGAATTTCTGGACTGTAAGTGCACATTACCATGTCATGTTGAGCTTCTCATCCACCAACACCCCCAAGTCTTTCTTCTCGGGTCTGTGGCTCTCAGTCCACTCAGAATACTCTCTGCCCAGCCTGTACCTGTGCTTGGGGTTGCCCTGACCCAGATGCAAGACCCTGTACTTAGCCTTACTGAAATTCAAGAGGTTGGCAAAAGCGTACCTCTCAAGTGGGACGAAGTCCCTATGGATGGCATCTCTGCCCTGCAGTGTGTCAACTGCACCACACAGCTTGTTGATGTCAGCCAACTTGCTGACGGTGCACTGACGGTCAAATGCTTTGCACAAGCCCAGGTAAATGATGGCAGTTTCTCTTCTCTCATCCACCCATGCTGTAGCCCAGACGTAGAAGGCCACCAAATCTGTCAGGCATGATTTTCCCTTAGTAAAGCCATGTTGTCTGTCACCAATCACCTCATTATTTTCCATTTTCCATATTCCATAGCACATGGGATTACGTTTCCCCTTTTCGAGTCAGTGAGAACTTCACTTGACTGCCATGACTTCTCACATACACTGGATAGTGGCTTAGCCACTTCATCTGCCAGTTGCCTCAGGACACGCAGATGCATTTCATCAGGTCCCATGGACTTGTGCACCTTCAGGTTCCTTAGATGGTCTCAAACATGATCTCCTACAGCTGGCAGTTCCACATTCTCACAGTCTCTGCCTTTGCCTTCTGTGACTTGGGTGGTATGGCTGAAGCATTTGTCAATGAAGACTGAAGCAAAAAAGTCGTTGAGTACCTCAGTCTTCTCCATGTCTCAGGTACCCAGGCCTCCTGTTTCTGTCTTCAGAGGTCCCACATTTTTCTTTGTTTTCCTTTAATCACCAGTATACCTATAGAAGCTTCTGTTCTTGCCCTTGACATCTCTGGCCAGATTTAATTCTATCAGGGCTTTGCTTGGAAAATTTCTCTGTATTCCTTCAATATTACTGCTGGAAGGGGATGTTTAATCACACCAGACCATTGCAAGACTTTTACCAGAAGCGATTCTGCTCAGTGAAGCACTTTTGCTATGTTCAGCACTTCACCAAATCTATCTTTTCCATTCAAATATAAAAGTATTCTTTTATTTTGCTATCATTTCCCTATCAGTAAGTTACTAATTTTGCCACCTTAGTATAAAGATAGAAGAAAAGACATGAAACATTACAATCTTCCTTAGAGAATTCAGGAGACTCAATTAGTATTGTAAGACAGCCACTTAATTTATCATGACTTCACAGTCTCATAAAATTGTTATGGAATGCCAATTCATCAGAAAATGTATTAAAATTGCCAGGAGTACTTGAATTTTTCCTCCACCACTGAGGTCAGTAAGTACTGTACTAAAAGACAGTATATCCAAGAAGAGCAGAAGGAAGAAGTAACCGCTAAAAGGAAAAAAATACAGCCACGAAAGAACCAAACAACCAATAACTCGTGAGAAAAACATTTTTAACAACTAAGAATGGCAAAGTTCAGTGTGTATTAAGTGAGAGAAAAGGTAGAGGATAAAAACACTATGAGCTGAAAAGACACGAAGTATGAAAATGGGTTACATTTTACTTAAGCTCTAGCTTAATCTCTTAAACTAGTTTTAAATGCTTAGTTTTAACAGATACTCTTCAGGTTTCATAAAAAAATATTATACTTTTGCACACATACTTGTACAGCAGGATTCTCCTTCCATCAAAGAGTCACTTTTGTGGAAAGGAAGTGCCCCAGGCCTCTTTCTATATGATTTGTTCACAGCCACAGGATGAATCACTGGTGGGTTTGGAGACACGGGTTATAAATCCTGATTCCCATTTATTAACTCCAACAGACTAATCACAGAGGCATACAGTACTCTAAGTGTATAACTTGTTGCAAATTTGCAACTTATTTTCAGTAATATATCACAGGTTTCAGAAAACACAAGCCTTTTTAAGAACACCTTATTTAAACAGAGCTTCAGAAAACTCTAAAATTAAAATAAAATGCATAAAATAAAGTCAAGGTGGAAGAGGAAGAGGAGTTTACAAGGGAAGAAGGTTGGTTTCACAAGTTTGAGCTTTTCTTGCCAGAAACAATGCAAATAATGTCACCAATTTGATATACCCAAATTAGAAGGGAGTAACAAAATAATGCTTCAGTTAAGCAATTAGTGAAATAGTGATAGGATTACCAGAAGAAATAGGAATTCAGCCTTAACAGAGGAGGACAGAGGAAAGTAATTAAAATGGGGTTCTATAATTCTTTACTTCAGTATAAAATTTGTTGTGGGTTTGCCAACCAGCCCCCCCCCCAGGGCTGAAAATAGTTTTGTCCGGTAGATTTCCAGAGTAAAAAAGTTTTAGTAATGGCTCTGCCAATTATATATTTAAGAAAACGGAAGAGAAGGTTGTGACACAGAAGAGATAAGAGCCACGAGGTGGAGAGAAATTGGAGAGCCATGTAAGGAGAGGCAGCAGGCCTCCCTCCTCCCCTGGCCATGGGCCGGGGGCAGGTTGTGACACTGAAGTCCCCCTAGCAGACACATGTAACAGAGTCAGGGAAAAGCTCTAATGAAAGACTGCCTGGACAAGACGGCTGCAGAAGAAATTCCAGGCAGAGAGAGAACGGAGCCTCCAAGGTCAGAGCTAGCAGCCAGCCAGAGAGAGAAGCCCAAAAGGGGGGGCAGAGGGGGAGGGAGCTCCTTCTCTTCCAACCCCCTACCTCTCCCCCCTTCAGCAAGGAAAAGACTGAAAACTAAAATCTCTGCTGTCTGTACAAGATTATAGAGTGAAGAAACTCCCCTGCAGCTCATGGAAGAGCCTACACTGAAGCAGGTGGATGCACGAGGAAGCTGCAACTTTGTGAGAGGCCTAAGATGAAACAGAGTCTTGCCAGAGACCTGTGGCCCATAGAGAGAGGACCTACACTGGAGTGATTTGGCTCGGGTAGGACTTGTGATCTCAATAAGAGATCCACGCTGATGCAGCTAAATTTGTGACCCTAAAGGATAGCAGAGAATGGAAGAACTGTTGCCTGAGGGACGAACTCACACTAGAGAAGTCCATCAAGGACTGTTTCTTGTGAGTAGAAACCCCACAGAAAACAGGGGTGGACTCAAAAGTTATTATCCCCTGTGAGACTGTGAGAAGACCATGGTAAAACAAATGTCTTTTTGCAGTCCATGGAAAACCTCCACAGGGCCTGGGTAACCCCCAGCCTCTGGTCTTAGCCCAGGAGGGGATAGACCCAGCCCTGAGGTCGACACAGAAGAGAGAGAGAGGGACAGTTTCAGCTGCAATGAATCAGAGCTGTTGTCCTAGAGATAAAACTTTCAAATGCTGCAGATTTGTTTGGAAGACCTGTAGCTATGAAAGTGGAAAAAGTAACTTTTTCTCCTCCTGAACTGATCCAAAGGGGAGAGAGGTACTTCTGTAAATACATAGCACTTTTGCTTAGTTAAAATTGTTGTATATACATAGTTCCTTAGGGTTTTATTTATTTATTTATTTTGCTAGTAATAAATCCTAATATTATTTTCCCCACATCAAATCTCTTTTGTCTACATAAACCTTCTCCCAACTTATAGCAATTGGGGGTTAGGGGGGGAGTGAAAAAAAATTGGCCCATAGCCTACCCATTGCAAAATTAAAATTGTGATATTGCTCCTGCCTTGAAATTTTACCTATTTTAAATATAGTATTCAAACAGCTACATTATGTACAGAATGAAAAAGGAAAGACAGCAGACCCTTACTGCAGATATTGCCTGCAATATTATTATATATTATAATAATATATTATTATTATTGTTATATATATTTTTACTTCAGAATGCAAAATGAGCTATAAATGTTCCATTTAATTCTCATAAATGTAAGATTTTTTTTCAAAAGAAGCCCCTTTTGCTAGTTAATTAAATTCAAAGGCTGTACCTAGGGAATGCAGCAAGAAGAAAGAATTTAAAGAAGGGAGACAAAAAAATGTATTTTCTTTAAACAGAGGCTTTGTAGTCCAAACTCTATGCTATAATATGGAACATAATCATTTAAATGGAGCCACAGAGTCCAAAAAAGAAATTATGACCACTTAATTATGGGAAAGGAAAAACAATAGGAGCAAATGTGTGAATTTTCATTTGAAAAGACTGGAGTTGCAATCAAAACACTTTAGCTTCAGTAGTACTCCCCAGCATAATGAATACAAGTTGTTAGACAATTGTAGCAGAGTAAATGCAGGTAAAGGGAATTTATTTCTTTTCGTTTTGGCAGTGCAAAGTTTAGCAGTCCTGGTTTGGCTGGTATACAACAACTAACAGAGTCTTGATTCAGATCCCTTTCCCCTTACATATTGCCACATCAGTTTATTCTACTTTATTCATTTACTGTCTTTTTCTAACACTACCAAAGCAAAATATTAGAAAATTAGGATATAGAAAAAATGCAAAAGAACTTCCAAGAGATATTTTAAATATAGAAAATACGCCCCAAATCCATAGATTATGTGTTGCTCCCTAAGAGTACTGAGGCACCCAGTACCGAGGGCAGTTCAGTCACTAAAAAAAGTTAAAGGACTATTTCTCCTTCTCCAGCCAATTCTTTTAAGTTATAAATATAACGAGTTTATGCTAAAAGACCTGCTCTAAATCTCATCATTAGTAAATCACAACTTCCCTATACTTCCTTTCCTCCTTCTCAGCATGTGCTTTTCTGCCTACAATACACAAAGAGGAGAATCATGAAGGTAAATCCTGATAACATCAGTTCATCCACAGCTGCCTTAGCCTTCAACTTTTGCTTGTGAACAGCTCAAAATCCCACTAAAACTGAGAACAGCAGCAATAGAGAAAATAGGGATAGATGCCAAACTAGGGTTAATGGCACAAGAGTGTTAGGGATCACAGAAATAGCCCTGGCAGGTACAGTCCTGGAAAGGGAAAGTACAAGGCTGAGGCTAATGTCAACAGAATGAAAAGGAATTTAGAAATGTGAAGCAAGAATTCTGCAGGTCAAAACCAGAGAAGCATAGTGGAGAAGAGTAAAAAACGTAGCTATATCAGGAAAAAACCCAAAACTATAAATCAGCAATGATGAAGAGAAAGGGAGGAAGAGAGCAAATGGAACAAGGGAAAGGACAGCATCTGCTACGATAAAGAATGGTCTGGTGAGGAACATGATTAAGTGATAGATGGAAAAGATTACAGTCTCAAAAGGAACAGACAAAAAAGCCCTAGTCCAATTCTAACAACACCAAAAAGAGAACATTTCCTCAGGAGGTCTGAAATATCCTCCAGACACAGGCACAAAAAGCCTGCCGGCTGGATCCTGCTCACTGCTGCAGGCGGAAAGCTCTCCAGTTACAGTCCCCACCACTAGACAAGAAGCATCTTAAAACAAAAACGACACCAAGACCCTTAATCACATTAAACTAAAATACACAGTACAAGCCATACCATAAATTTCACTATTAATATTTAAATAAAGTTTATATTGTTTTGGAATGCATTTTTAAAGTGTTTCCCCCCCTTTTTTCATAGCAAATTACAATATTCCTTTGTTAAGGATTAGAGCCAGAGTAATGAATATCTGCCTTTTAGACATCATCTCCAGGTTTTATCAAACTAGTTCTATAGCTGAGGAAAATATTTAAAACATTGGCTCAGTCTTATTCTGAATAGTCCATCCAGCTAAGCAAAAAAGTAATTTGAAAATTCTAAAAAGAATCCAAAACAAAACAAAAAAGCACACAAAAATTGAAAAGGTCAACAACATGAATTTTCAAACAAATTAAATACAATGTTGGGAAATCCAGACAACTAAAGATTTTAAGCTGTTATTAAAAGTACAGTGGATTCCAGCCTATGTTTGCCTATCCAGATTATCATTTGTTGGTCCTCCATGGCTACACATACCTACTCCTTACCTACATCCATACCTACTCTTCTTCTGTAAGAATGGCAATAACAGGTACTCTGCAAACACACCTGCACCCTGAGAAGCCAGGAAGCTCTGTACTACATTAACATGCTCAAGGTGCTTGGGTTTACCTGTCTGTGTGCTCCAGTAGATGACTTCCAGATATGTATTTGGTCACTTCCACGTTCACTGACTTGTAGAGTCTTTGAAGAAACTATATGGACTCTCCTCCTTGATTTCACTTGCCATGGATAAAAAGTTCAGAGTCAATCCCAATTATGTTGCCATAAAAACAATTTTTCCAGTTTGGCTGGAAAGTTGCCCCACTGCAAATGAGATCACTCACAACAGCAAGAGAAGGCAGCACATACAGTAAGGCAAAGAGGTTGACAGAATTGCTCTGTTCAGAAACGTGCAGACTCTGGAATTATCTTGGATTCTGTGTTCAAACAGCCTTCATTTGCAGACACTTCCAGGGAAAACAGCAGAGACCTGGAGACAGTGCAAGATTTCTGAGTGACCTCCATCAGACTGCAACTCCTCTTGAAGGCTGGACAAACAGATGGATAGACTGGACTAAAGTTTGAAAAGTGAAATAAACTGGTCAGTCTTCAGGCTCCGGTGCTTTTAGATGTTCTGTATGATGCAGACATGAAGAGTTGTGAGAACATTTTTGGGCAACATACAATTACTACTAATGTTTTAGACTCCACTTCCAGAAAGAGATGAGATTGTTCACTGGAAGGACTTCATACAGCTGGTTCTCAATACTACCCCAGATAGATCCTATTTGACAAATGGCATGATGCCATCTCACACACATGACTAGTGTAATAAAGTGAAGAAGTTATTTGGAATTATTTCCAGCTTTGCCATGAAAATGTCCAATATAAAGGTCTTTATTTCTGGAATTGGGTATTAGTATGCAGTCATAATGTTCATATGACACCTCCTACCATTAGAAGCTGCAGATGAATCCACACCATATTAGACATATTGCATTAAATGACACTTCAGCCCCCCATCACCCTTATTACCCACCAACCCAGAGAAACTGCAGAACCGGACGAGAAAGAGTGAGAACTTTGTGGATGCAGGCATTACATGGTGCCATGAGGAAGGAAGAGTCAATGATGAGGAAAGCCCAGAGAAAACTCCTGAGCTAAATTTAATTTTATTATCATTGTGTGGTCTGCACATCACTCAACAGCCGCAAAACATGGAGAGAAGGTAAAGATGGATACAACCCATCCAGGCCTTCAGTTTTATCCCTGCACACAGATGCAGGACTAATCTCTGTGCATGACAGTCTAACATGCAAGTGATCAGAGAAAGGAGCAACATATGAATACAATCATCTTCTCTACCAACAATGCTGCACTTCCAAAGAAGCAATGTGAGCCTGTGTAACTACGGGTAATGATCTATTCCTGATCCAAAAGATCATCAAAGGGATTGATTGCACAATTTTGAAGATCTGCCCAATTTTTAGGACCTGGACCAGAATGAACTGTACTGGTAGCAACCAACAGTCAGTTAGATTTGGTCATATGCTTTTGGTTACATTAAGTACAGAACTGTAAACTCCTCAAAAAAATGAAAAGAAACCCCAAAAAACCCCAAACAAAAATCCAAACTTCTAAGATGGATCATTCACCAATACAAATTCATAAGCAATTTCAGAACTGTAAACTAATAACCCAGAATCAAAGTCTAATGTTTTTCCCCAGTGACTCAGACGTTAATAAAAAGGGTCATATCTTGGCTCACTTTAATTTCGGTGCTTTCATCCCAAAAGAATCACGCAGTACAACCTCAATTAGCCCAATGCCATGGGGAGTGCCAAAAAAATTTAATAATTGTGGGTTTGGATAATCAAGGATTCAAACAACAGTGAGAATTTTTATTGTAATTAAGTTATTTAAGAACACGGTCATCTTTCACGTAAGAGGGACCAGATCAAAAAGATCAAGGGCAAACTTCATTTCACTTGTTCTAACTAAGACAGAGCAACCTTCTTTTTTGTAAACAGTTAGTGGGGTATTCAAAATACCACAAGATCCATCAGCATGGCACAATTCCCTTTATACAAAAAGTATCACAAAATAAGGTACAAACCTTAATACTTTATAAAATATTCACTAAGCATCTTTCTCTCCATTGCCCATAAACATCAAAAAAATAATAGTATTCAAGGGGTTTAATCTGAGACTAAACCTGAGTAGATGTCATGGTGGTTCCCAAATGAGTATTCTAACACTTCCAGGTTGTGAAGCAGGCAAATATTTTATTCTGTCTAGATAATACTATTCACAACAGCTGGTACTACAATAACAAGGAGAAATGAAAGGTGATGCATCTCAAGAGGTCATTATTTTCAAATGCCCTGAACTCCACTTGCTTGAGAGAGCTAACAATTAGGAAATAGATAAAATGTATTTGTATTTCAACTTCTGCATAATGGTGGGAATAGCTATATGTCAAGTAAGTATCTGGATAAGAGATGTCCAAGTTTTGCTTTCATATTAATTTGAGTGCTAAAAGTAACTATGCATTGGGTTTTGCCTAACTTATACAATATACTGTACTATTTTAGTCCTTACCTTGATCTCATCTGATGCTCCATACTTCTGCCTGCTTCTTACAGAACAGTATCAACTGTTGCACCAGTCAGAACAAAACACATCCAAAGTCAAATTAGCTGTGCAAAACAACTGTGACCACACTCACATTTCAGGTTACATTTCTGCAATATGTTCTGAAGAGATCTGTTTTATTTTTAATAATTTCATTCTCTTCATCAATCCCCTACACAAACTTTGACCTAGATTGTACCTATTTATGACCTTGCTTGTTCTGTGATTGATTTTTAAGCACTGTCTAAAAGATCTTTCTATGGCACAAACACACAGCATTTCTGACAACAGAACTGTATCTCCTGATACCTTTGCTCTTTCTTTTTGCAACAAGCTACAAGCTATGTGTTGCTAATACTCAGCAGTTTCAATTTGCAGCTTAGCCTGATCATTGCAACCTCCTGCTTCTCATCATGTGTATCTGACAACTGAACAGCAGAACAGAAACTGAATGTTAAAACATAAATTAATTACTCAGGAGATTATCATATCAGTTGAGTATAGTTCAGACACATTTCAACGAATAGTCAATCTTTTTCATTACTAATACTTAAGCTTTGGTGCTGGCCTTCCTTGTGGAATTTGTTGGAGACAGCCATTTTGCAAGACAGAGCAGTTATACCACACCAGAGTATTGAAATACCCTGTTCTGGAAAGCAAATACACTGTGCAAACCAGTAGGCAATACTTCTGCCACTGTACTACTGCTCTTTTTCAAAATAACTACCTCACAAGATTATTTTTATGTTCCTCAGGGTCTTTCAAATAATTTTTGTGCCCAGACCCTAATTGCTTATAACTTTAATTTATTTTCATTTATCTTATACAGACAAATATATGTCCTTTTCTAATGACTCCACTTACACAGAGCTACTAGGAAGAATAAATACACAGCTTAGAAAAAGAAGTCAGAAGGGTCAGACTTCCAGTCTTTTAATACTACGGGTTTATTTTAAAATAAGATATATTCTTGAGAATATGAACAAGTTATAAGAAAATAGATGACTCAAAAAAGAGACTCATACCTGTTAAAAAGATCCTTGTGTCTTTGGACTGTAAAAACTTACTTCACATGTAGTTAGCACTCCGGTCGGTCACTCAGCTAAACATTAAAATACCTGCCTCAGCCACACCATACCATCTAATATATTAGGAGTTGAACATACAAGTTAGCATCGTTCTTACACAAATGAAAACTTACATAGGAAACCCGTACTCGCCGTCGGTGCACCAGCCCACAGCACTGCATGAAGAGGACAGCAGACAACAATCAGGGTATGCCTTCACCAAGCTTCGGTCATTCCTGTCTCCTCTGAGACACTGTCCATCTCTCCTCACTTTTCAGCCCCAAGTGCAAGGGAACAGGTAGCAAAACAGTCACCCTTCAGCTCCCAAGATGATGTTTTAAATTATGTTGAAGGCAGACGAAACTTATTCCTCTGAGTAAATCAATCTCTTCTGTTTCCGATGATTTAAAAAGAAAGGCAGAAAAAAAACCCCAACAACAAAAACCCAGAGGCACGTCTTTATTTCCTCAGCATCCAGTTATTACAAAGCAAATTCCGTATTCATGTACATCCTTTACTACACATGGCGTAAGGTTTGTATCAATCATTCTGAAGTTGGGAGAGACAGAGACATAACAGGATCTTTATATCTCAGACCACTGCAACCCCGGCTTTCCGAAGGTCTCTTGCTGCTGCTGCTGCTGCTGCTGCTGCTGTTGTTATTGCTGCTGCTGCTATTACAGCTTTCTTCCCAATGCACAAACCAGCAAGAGCATCCTTGCTTCAGTGTTACCTCTGCTCTTAGGCATATCTGATTTGTTAATTAACCCTTCCCAACAGCCTGAAAAAATGACGGAGTGACTTTAATTCACTCTGGATTCACAGGACTACAGAACCACCCTCCAAATAGGCAGATGCTTTGTCTGGCGATACGTGTTTCACATGAACTGTAGGCAGGACTGCTGAGTGGCCTTGCTACCTGACTTGCATCAGAGGCACAGTCTCCTCTGCTGATACTGTTTACAAAAAGAACTTGAGAGAACATTAAAACTCAGAATACACACTTAAACCTTTTTGTTTCTTTTTACCTAAAATACTGAGAACTAATTAAATAGTTGCATAATTGAGACTTACAGATAATGATTCTGACAAATATAATGAAAAATTATTACCCTTAAAGTAATAAGGGTACACTTCTGAAATCAGGTCAGATTAAATTAACCTGTTTATGGTAACAGTTCATCACTTTTCTTTTGGGAGAGACTGGGTATTCCAATATTGAAAGGGTTTAATAGCTACATTATATCTTAAAATTAAATCCTTCACTACTTTATAGCAGTGGTCTATGAGTCTCAAATGTCTCCAGTACTATATATCTATGGTCAGATAAATACATGAGGCACTTTTTTAACACTGAGGCATACTTAACTCCTTCAACACCAGCATTTTGCTAAAAACTAGGATATGCAGTATGCTCAAAATATTTTTAATAGAGTAACAGCTATTATTACTAAAATAATATTTGATAAATTAATATTTTATATTGATTATAATAATTTTAACTATAATTATATAATAATATTATTAAAAACTGCAATGAAAAAATAGAGATTATACAAGATATCTTTACCCTGTCTTTATGTAAGGTGCATGATTATGACTAATGAAAGGGTTAAATCTTCTCAAAAAGGTAAAGAAATGAAGATGGTACTCCTCAGAGGCTGGCTTGGGTTCCAAGTTTGAAAGAGGGGACTCCAGAGAACGTTAGTTATCTGTGCGTGGGCAAAATGTTATCAGATACTCAAACCAGTTGAATGGTGAGACGAGTTTTATTCCAGTGGAAGATAATGAGATTCTGCCCATGGAAGTGGGAAGCCCTCTGACTCTGTGATGAAATCACGCAACTAAGAGAGTTAACATTTACAGGCCCAAAGTCTGGCAACTCAAACTCACTCCATGCACCTAACTCCTGCCAATTTCAAGTACACTTTTTTTCATGTGCAACATCCCTCTTAAAAAAAAATTAAAATTGGTGGTGCTAAGCATCTGTGTGTCTTTGGAGAATAAAATTCAAATATCACTAGCTGGACTGGTTTGGGGGTTTGTTTGTGGTCGGAGTTTTTTGGTAGTGTTTATGCCACGCCATCTAACAACCAGTAGCTCTTATGGACACCAATGTGTTGACTCATCTTTCTAAGTCAAATGTACTTTTGGTGTAAACCCACAATTGTTAGTGAAGATGTATTGCTGATAACTCATCCTAGCTGGATCTGCAGATCCTCTCAGCATCTTAAAAAAATATAATAAGACTAATAAAATTAAAAACAGGAAATTGTGGATGTAAGGACCTAATCTATACACCTAAATCTAAGTTATCTTTATTTTACCTCTTACCACACAGTTAGATAGGTATTGATTTATTAGCAGAAGAATAGAATTTGATACTTCACGGTGACACATAAGGAAGTGTCCTTGTAACAATTTCACAGTCCAAAAGCAGTATACCAGATCAATAAGCAATGCAGACCATTAATCTCTCTAATCAGGACTGTTTAGAGTTACTCTAATAAAACCATTAATAATACCAATAATGACAACTAGCAGGAAGAAAAAAGCATTGTGAAGTTAGGACATAGTGAACATTACCATAACAAAGTATCATTTTTAAAAGCAGCTAATGAAGTAAAGCTGGACAGAATAATACAGGAGTTCCTTACATACATACATACATAACAATCAGCTCTCTAAATTCTCTCCTTGTAATGACTACTTTTTACTCTCGTGGAAAATGCATACATAAACTAACACAAATATAAAAGCCATGCTTCAGCTATATGTTATACATTCAGCTTCTTTAAAGATTTGTGAATTTTATTTGGAAATCATCAATAATATTGGCTTCACGTAAGTGTTGCAGTTATAAGGCAAACAATATGAAAAGTACCAATTAATATTAGAAGTTTCTATTGCTTCTGAAGAAGATAAATGCATTTATGTTTTTAACTATTCCTGAAACTCATCAAGAAGGCCCATAGCAACCACAGCCATCTCTTACAAAACCAGTACGAGAACTCTTACTCAAATTAGTCTGCAACTACTCTCACAATCAAAGATTTCATAACTTAACCATAAAATCTTTCCTTTCAACACAGGCAGGAAAATTTTTTGGTTGTCTCTCTCTCCTTTCCTACTCCCAAAGTACTAAAATACTTTGTCATGACCTACGTCAAACAATTGCCAAAGAATTCTTTTTTCATTATGAGTCCCAGTTGCCTTTTATGGAGGGGTGGGGGAGGGATGACTATTTTGGGGATAGAAGGAACACAAATATGTCCAAGTCAAACTCCATTATAATTCAAATCCAGTAAAATTTTATGTTCAGCAAATATGACTTTGCCACATTCCCGTAGGGCAATGCAGTGAATACAGAATCAGACCAGTTACATTTTATGTTAAATTTCCTTCAGCACACACACTGTGCTGTGAAGGATCTTACTTTTTTTTTTTTTTTTTGGTCTTCCACGTTCTCATTACAAAATTTATGACGTCTAGCAGTGTCTGTACTTTCTGAGTAAGCTTAGTCTTTAGGCAAACTGCAACAATTTAATGATTCTCAGCAAAACTGCAACCAAAACTCCCCTTACAATTGTCACTCTAATAAAAAAACTTCCATGCTGCCTTAAATTGAAGGTGTAACAAGGCATCTAACACAAGAATAACTAAAAAATCTGAAAACTTCACTAAAAGACGGAAAACCACCAAGTCAGTGAAAGGTAATTTTTCCATGCTCTAACATTGAAAAAGAAAAATAAATATATGAATCTTGTTTTTCTAGTGATGTATTTTTGAAATGACCTTTTAGTTAGCCATTATCATTAAGACAATACCAAGGTTAATGTACTCAGTGATTGATATTATTTTTGCACACAGGGCAAAACAATAGCATCTTCTAAAAAAGAGCTTATCAGATACATACAAAACATTCAAACTACTTGGGAAGTAGGAAGAAACAGTGACACATATACGAAGGGGTACAACAAATAAGGAGAAACTTCAGGAGAGTTTTGAATTAACTGGTGAAGCCGATTTTCAAATATTTAGATGCAGCTTTTCCAATACTGAAACAGCATGGAAGAAAGGACAAAAGTTCCTATCTGAAATTAAATGAACAGGTTGGCAAGAAAAGTGGAATAGGAATGAACCCTTAGAGGGTAAATGAGGGATAGTTATTTGTATTCTCCTTAAGTGCTTCATTTCACAGGTTATATAAACTGAAGGGTGGGAAAACAAAAAGAGGCTCTCAGAGAATTGTTATCATTTACTTTGATTGGCTTCCTCAGCTAACTAGCACTATCTGGGTAAGGCCTCTGCCAACTCACAGTCACCTGAAGCTCATGGCCAGATAGTCCATAATCTGATCAAGTGACTGCCCAGAGCTAATGAGATGGATCTGAAGTGTTTAATGCCAGCAAGCTCAAGGCACAGCTGCCTTAGCTACCTCAAACAGCATTGCATCCATTCCAAATGAGAGTAATGACAGAAAAAAACCCCATGCTGAATCCTTTTTCTGGATGAAAAAAAAAATACCCACAGGATAAAACCTCCCTTCAAAACACCTTATAAGAAGTCACAGAAAAAATTACTGTCCACCCTATTCTACCTTCAGAATCCTTTAAGGATAAGTTCTGTTAAATTATTATTTCAGTTTATCCATAGAATCACAAAACAGTTGAAGTAGGAAGGCACTACTGGAGATCATTGGGTCCAACACCCTGGTCAGAGTAGGCTCAGCAAGAACAGGTTGCTCAGGGCCATATCCAAGGGAGTTTCAAGTCATCTGCAAGGATGGAGGCTTCATAACCTCTCTGGGCAACCTGTTAAAAGTGTTAGACCACACCCACAGAAAAAAAGCTTTATCTTATGTTTAATTGGAATTGCCTGAATTTTGTGGCTCTTGGCTGGAGTCACTCTAGAATGCCCATGTCTCTCTCATCCGAGGGAACCCAGAACTGGATGAAGCACTCCAGATGTGTCTCACAAGTGCTGAGCAGAGAAAGATCATCTCCCTTGACCTGCTGGCAGTACTCTTCCTAACACAGCCTAGAAGGCTCTTGGGCTTTGCAGCAAGGACACATTCCTGGCTCATGTTCACTTGGAGTCCACCAGGATCCCATTGGCTTTTCTTTGTAGATGATCAGCCCCAGTTTATACTAGTGCACAGGATTATTTTTCTCTGGGTGAACAACTTTGCATTTCCCTTTGTTGAACTTCATGAGGTTTCCATTAAACCATTTCTCCAGCCTGTGGAGGTCCATCTGGAAGGCAGCAGAACCCTCTGACGTATCACCTACTTCTCCCTATTTTGCAGCATCAGCAAACTTGCTGAGGGTACTCTCTGCTCAATCATCCAAACTATTAATGAAGAGGTTACACTGTATTGGCTCCAGGACCACCCCTGGGGCACAGAACTAGTGACTGGATTCCAGTCTGGGCTGGACTTCACACCGCTAAACACAACCCTTTGAGTCTGACAGTTCAGACAAGTCACTTCACCATCCACTTATTTAGTCCATCATTTTGTCTATGAGGATGACCTGGGAGACAGCTTGTAAAACCTCACCAGAGAAAAGATGAACAGCATCCATTCTTCTACCCTTGTCTTCTAAGCCAATCATCTCATTGTAAAAGGCTGTCAAGCTGGTCAAGCCCAATTTGCCCTCTGTAAAGGTACGCTGACTGGTCCCAGTCCCCTATTGTCCTTCACATGTTTAATAATGGTTTCCAAGAGGACTTGCTCCAGCACTTTCACCAGGATCAAGGTAAAGGTTACCAGTCTGTAGCTTCCTAGATTCTTCTTTTTCTTCTCAGCCTGCATGAAGACTGTGGTTATATTTGCTTCCTTCCAATCCTTAAAAACCCTCCCAAATTACCATGACTCTTAGAAGATCATGAAAAGCTTGCTTTCTGGGACATCAGCTTTGTGATATGGATACTCAGTGTAAATCACTATCCCTCAGAAAGGCCTCTCCCCCTAAAAATTTACACATCCATTTAGGCTGCTTCATAACTTCATTCTAAGTATGTGAAAGGATTCCTAAATTTGCATCAGAATGTTTAATTTGCTTCTAATTGTAATCCTTCTAAGGCTTTTCAGGCTCACTTCTTAGTAGTTTATCTGAGTCAGTGTTTATGAAATAATGTATTATTTTTAGCTAAAGGTTTCTGGCATATTGGTCAGTTGCTAAATAGATTAATTTACGCGTTACCATTTAACAGGAAACACTTCAGAGAAACTGATTTGAGATATTTTAAGCCACTCAGTTATCCACAAGTAAAATATTTTAAGCATCCATGCAAAACTGTATGAGGGGTCTCTGATGACAGAGAAAACATAACAAATACATCTCAGACTTTTTGGCAGAATAAGCTGGTTTTAAATTCCTCAATTTTCTGAATTGTACAGAAAGTGACGCCGTCCCTGCCCCTTAAAAATCAAAACCAAACCAAAAACCATATCCTGCTTATGAAGTTACAGATAGAAAACCTATATGAGATTCTCAATAGTCCAACTTTTACAAAGCATTTCCTATGTATTATGCAATAAATTACACACACACACACAAAGTATGAAAACTCTGGCTCTTAGAAACTGCTGGAAATAACCTTAAGAATATGACTGCTCTCAAGGGGTGTCATCCTTTTCCACATGACATTTTACTGATCATGTTCTGCACTCAATTCCTCACAAGGCTTTTCAAGAACCTACTTTTTTGGATGTCTAACTCTTCCACTGCTTGAAAGCCCACGACAATGCTCTTCAGTCAGCTGCTTTTTTAGTCATATTCCAAAGGAATAACTCTACTGTGTCATCCAGATATGATCTCTGTTGTCCAGGAAAAAAAAAATTCATATAAAAAATATGCAGTACTAGCTCAAGAATTCTGCATTCAGATTACATTTTTAAATAACAGTTTGCTGATTTAATCATTGACAATGAGCTTTTGCAAAGTCTGGCTCCCACCTTTCTCTCTTCCACCGGAAATGAATGTTGTTGACTTTCCCTTAATGTTATAAATGTCTTCTCTGCTTGCCTTTCTCTGGAAAAAAAATACTAGTGCTAAGGAGTTTTCATGGTCATTAAGAGGTCTTCATTCTGGCTGCCTCTACCTCAGAGCTGTACTGCTCAATTTTTATTTTTTTTAATGTTATAAAGCTAATAAAGTTGCACTTAAATTTTTCTAAAGGGATGTAAAGGAGCAAAATACTTTTAACCTGAAATATTTTGGGGTTTTTTTTATCTATCACTATGCTTTTTTTGTTATTTCACATGTATTAATGAATCAGCATTATTTAGATCTTGCTTACAACATCTATGCACACATAACTTCTGAGCAAAAATAACTTAAATAATTTAAAAATTATCTTTTAGTAAAACAGTCTCTTGTTGTTATAATAGCTGATCCTGAAAAGAAGCAATGTATGCAAACCCTATTTTGCCTATTAATCTAGAGAGGTAATCTGAACTGCAAATTTTTTCAAGCTCGCTTTTTGATGTTAAAAGCTCTTCAAAGACAGATAATAAACAATTTGCCTTAAATGATCACTAATCCTGTTTTGTACAAATCTGCCAAGATATCATCCAAATTACAGCTGCAATTTTTCTCATACAGATTTGTGTCAGAGAATCGCAACCAGCAAGTCATAGTTTAAACTTTCTAGGAGATCGGTTTCAAACAAGTAAAATAAAACAAATAAAATATTTCTTACAACACTAGACATGAAATTCTGGTATTTGCTGCCACTGGTGATACCACAGACACTGCTGGAGAAGAGGGGACAAATTCAAGGACATCAGATACATAAACTGACACAAATGCAAATAGTCAGGGATTTGCCCTCTGAAAAAAAACAAAGAAAACGAGGAACCTCAAAGAGCTGACAGGCTTTCTCCTACCCTCTCCAACTAGCAGAATTTTTAACTACAGTCAGAGATAGATTACTGTGCTAGAAGGACCGTTGCTCTGATGCAGGAGGAGATTTTATGTGATCTGCTATCCAAGACATCTAGTCGTTTTTAAAGGGAGTTCTGCTCACAGACACGTTGTCTTCATGCCAGCTGAAGTTCTTTATGTCTGCAGTTCACTCTGCTGCTTGTTATCCAGAAATATATCTCTACTTGCATCCATCACCCTCTGTATTGGCAGCCTGCATTTCAGGTTTTCCTGTCAGACAGATATTTGAATACATCGTGTTTCTATGTGGTATCCTCTCTTCTTTCCTCCAATTTGTCTACAATCCTGCTGTTTCCACCTGAGAACTCTCATGCTCAGATATGCTCTGCCACCACTTCAGGTCATATCATGCATATACTGATGTTATCAGAAGTTCATTAGCAATGCACTTTTGGCAGCTTCTACATCCAGTCATTTTTGTTTTCTCCTTCAATGTGAAGGTCATCTCTTGTGCCATCTCAGACATTATCAGCACCTTTCCCTGGTCCCCAGTTCAAAAGTCAAGGACTTGTTTCTTTCTTATTAAAGAGAATCTGCACCACCCCCTCCTTTTTGTTCTGCTCCTATGCCTATTCATTCTTGTACTTTAGGAATGTATTAAACAAGTTCCAAAAGATAAATAATTTGCTGCATTGAATCTGGTAATAGGAATGTTACAAAACATTAATAAGATGTCCATGCTACTTCTTACTGTTAGTTTGAGTTTCTTATTGTAGTTTCTTATGCTCTCTTGGCCCTATTTTGACCAAGATGTATGATAACCTTTCCCATTGCTTTTTAGATGAGGTTTCTTAAGGAAACAAAGCTTTACCTAATTCTATGAGTCTTCCTTTCATCCAGCAGATGGTCCTCTCTGTCATCACATCATCAGTTTTTCCACCTGTTAGTCAATTTAATTCAAGTACTGGAAATTTCAAGGATACTTTGTTTCTACAGGCTTGGTGACTAGTAGAAGACGGAAAAAATAAGAGACACCCAAACTCCTGATAATTAAAAATCATATGAAATTATAAACAAGCAATACATGCTCTGCTACAATACTTATCGTGCTTATATGTGTGGGAAATCACCAAATATAACTTTGAATCAGTCACAGCACATGCTGTCACTTGACTAGAAAGAATTATTGTCATTGGGATATATGAAATAAAACAAGGCATACAACAAAAGGAAATAAAGTTTCTGTAGCTCTGCTGTTCAGAGAGCAGCTACTTTTTTCCTTTGGAACTGAAAAGAGATTGAGAGAAGATAATTCTTGTTTAAATATCGACTTGCTGCAATGGCAGTTGTGCATTTTCAAAAGTTAAATATCACTGTTAATTTCAAAGCCCATGTTATGGATAGAGATGCCTTTTTTTCCCCCTGATGAAACAATTAACTTTCCCACAACCTCTCTTTAAGCCATTTTTTCCTAAATTTAAACAAAGTATATGAGCAAGAAAAAAAAAATGCTTCTAGATTGAAAAAAAAAGATTACATATGAATTAGGGAGCTGCCTTGCCTGTGGCTTGGTGTAGTTCAGAGAGAGGATGGCAGCTGGATCACTGTCCAGAGGTTTTAGGGTTCGTTACTGCACCACACATTTCCTGCCTACTGTAGTTGTCCACAGTTCATGCCATTGCAGGATATGGAAGACTGAGGAAACAGCTGTTACAGTTTCTATTTTAACAGCAGCTCACAGAAAAATAGGCACCACAACACACAAAATTACAACTTAGAACCATATTAATTTCTATTTCTCTTGGATCTGGTTCTGCATCAGAACTAGGAGGAAGAGGAGAAAACAGTATTTATACAGTCCATTGACTCAGCAGCCTGCCAAGGTGCCTATAAAGCATACTAGAAGCACAAGCACTGCAGCTGCAGGTTTCTCCTTTCTCCACATTGTAGGGAAGATATCTGAGGAAGGATAATTTATTTTACATATGCTGCAATGATATTAAGGGAAAACCAATATGTAGTACAGAGGCCTAAAATGACATCTTTTCATGAGAGATTTTAACATTATGTTTTTTGTTTTGATTCTATTATGAGAAGAATACTTTCTTGTGAAAAGAGAAAATGAAAATATCAAACTCTCCTATACTTGCAGTCATTCATTAAATGAGCTTTTAAACATTAGAAGATAAAGTGCTTATTTTCATAAGCATATTGTGAGTGGTTTCAGTTGCATCTGAAAATTATAGCAACTCAAAAATGATAGAATATTTGATGTAAAGAAGAAAACCAGCAGTACTGTGCTACATAACTTTTTGTTAAAAAAAAAAAAAAAAAAGAGCTGTTCTATTTAATTACAGCCACTAGGTGGCAAAGTTGACCAAAGAACTAGTACCAGTAACTAAATATTTGAATCTTGACTGTATCTATTTGAATATAAAAGGCTTATTTAAAAAATGCCACAGAAAATAAAAAAGTGTAAAGCAATAAAAAGTCAGTAAACATAAACGTATTTTATGACATTATTGTACGCATTATTAAACTACTTCATCAATCTACTAAAATCCTTAAAATAAAAGAAGGTAAAATAATTTTAGCAAATGTTCTTGAAGTCACATGGAGAAATTACTGCACTGGGCAGCAATAAAAATACTGAATACAGATTTTAAGTTTAGAAAAGAATACCTATTAACACATATGTTATCTTCTGACTTGACAGCAGGCACAGTACTGCTATCTTTTGACTACATAAGACACAGTACTCCTTATGTTTCTTGACATAAAAGCTGCTTTTTTTCCTTTCAAATCAGAACAGTCAAACTCTCCATCTGGTCGCATTTCAGAAAATACTTTAGGAAGACAGTCAGTCTTTTAACCTTTTCTTGTAGTACTTTACTCTCCTTAACCTGTTTTTTACTCTCCTTAACCTGTTTTGTCTATTTCTTAATTTTTCTCTTTATTTTAGCACATCTGCTTGTTTCATTCATGCTTTAAATTAAATTCCAAGCTGTCCATGCTTACACAACCCAATGTACTGGATTCAGTGGTACCTCCAGTGCACCTAATCATGACATGAAATGTAAATTAGTTGATACACAAACTTTCTGCAAATATACTGCAAAGCAAATCCCACCTGACTCATCTGTAACTCATGTTAAAGAAAGGAGTTGGGAAGAGGAGCTTTCCTGTCCCACAGTCCCCATAAGGCTACTGAAGCATCACTTAGTAAAAATCTATTCACAATATTAGTATTTGTCTCTACCAAAATAATAAAAAACAAAACAAAACAAACAAAAACAAACATGAATCAAGAGCATGAAGTCCACAAAGAGTGCACAAAGGCAGGAAGATCCTGGTATGTTTTCTCATGTTTCATGGGAACATATCTGCTCAGCTTCAAGATAAAAGTATGGTGAACTCCAATGTCAAGGACTTTAGACTTGACTAAAATACTTAACCAGTCAGCAAATTATAAACTTACTGTATCAAGTGTGTGTGCTAATGGTAAGCTCTTGTCATATTAAGCCCCTTACAAGCCACTGGGGCTACAGCATCACACTGTCAAGGCTGGAGAGAAAAAGGAGTGTGAGCATCAAAGGGGAAACAACCACTGCAGACAGTAACCACTCAACAGTTTTGATCGTATTCTTTACAGTAAAAGGGGACAAGCTACTGCTGAGCATCAACACTATTTAGTTTGCATTTTCTTTTAAGTGACACTCACTAAAAAACATCCCACTCAGAACGAGGAGGAAAGAAAACAGAAGAAATCAGACCAAGAACGAGTCATTCCAAAGCAATGAGCACTGCCCATTTGGAAAGTTACCAGCTACACGCAGTAGATGTGGAATTCATTTTTGCTCAGTAGCATCCACTTCCATTCCTAGATGTGTGTCATTTAACTTGTCAGTAAACCACTGATCACACTGACGCAGCTATAAAATCTATGAGCTTCTGTGTAATATGACAGGTTAAAATAAACAGCCAGAACCACACTGAGTTCTTAACCTAAACTGCTGCATTTCTCTATCCAGAGCACAATGTGAGGAGGGAGCAGGGGATGATAAAGGAGGAACAAAAGACAAGGTACCTGCTAAGCACACTTGAGCACTTCAATTTCTGGAGCACATGAGAGACAGAGCAAGGTACTCTTACAGCTGGATACCTTTGTTTTTCAGTCCCCAGAAAGGCAGGATTCCTCTGACAAGTCACTTAGAAGCAGCTTATAATGATGTCCACAGTGAGGGCACATGTGAGCCCCCCATCTCAGGAGGGCTCCAAACCACTCACGGTACTTTTATGTGGTGTAGAGTTCATCATACATTCCCAGTGGGGTATAATCTTGCAAATCTTCTTTCCTACAGAAAATTGTCTTCCCCAGGGAAACACAGCATCGTCAAGACATACTTGGACATACTAGAATAAGTCCAGCCAAGGGCCATGAAGATGATTAAAGGCTTGGAGCACCTTACATGAAAGAAGAGAAAGTTGGTAAAGTAAGGCCTGGAGAAGAGAAGGTTCAGGGAGACTTTATCCATATGTTTACATACCCAAAGGGATGTCACCTATGCAGTGATGCCCCATGACAGGACAATAGGCAATGGGCACAAGCTGAAATACAGACAATTCAAATTAAATATTAGAAAACTATTTTACAGTTAGGATGGTCAAGCACATTAACAACTTGCCCAGAGAGACCATGCAGTCTCCATCCTGGGATATACTTAAAACAACCAGCTCTAGCTGAGCCTGCTCTGAGCAGGGGGTTGGACTAAATGATCTCCAGTGATGTCTTCCTGCTTCAACCATTCTCTGAATTCCACAGCATTTTGCCTAAATTTTACTTGCAGCAGTCTTGTTGCTGAAAGGAAGAATTTGCAATCTTCATTATTTTATATTACTTAATGTTTAGCTTTTTGAATACAATGGGAAAGTAATGCCATACCACTTCTGTATTGTAAGAAAGGGCATAACCAGTTTAATTTTCATTGAAAAGAACTCTGTTTTTCTAAATCTGTCCTTACTACTAACGGAAAAAGAAATGTATTCAAAAGACAATTACACAGTGCTTTACAATTATTCTGTGAAGCTGTTATAGATATTAAGAAGACACTAGAAAGTTGCAAGAATTTGCTGCTACAAAAAAGTAAACAAAAACTACAACATTAAAAAATCCCACAAAACAACAAAGCATAACAGAACTTTCCTTTTACAGCAGTTTCACTATTTCCAAAGCCTTCATCAAATATTCCCTCCATAATTAAAAAATTTGTTGGACTCTTGGAAAATAGCTACTATATTTCTTCTGAATTATGTTGTTGCTGATTGGCAAACCATAAAAGAGGGAACAGAAAAGTTCAAGTGCAACACTAACCATATCTTTTAAGAAGTTCACAGTACTCAGTTAAATTCCCTGATAGTTCTTTCTTACAAAACAAACAAACAAACAAAATCTCCAACTTTTTCTAAAATATGTATCCTTATATAAAAGAAACATCTCTAGGAAAATAAATCTGGTACAGTAGAAGCAGCTAGTGCAATATGAAGTGGACTTTCTGCAGATAATGGGCAATATTTCAGTATTTCCAAACAAACAGAAGTAAACAACCACCTCTTAGACTAACTTCCTAACAAAATAAAACTTGTCTCTCTCTTTGTACTGGTCTCATTTGCCAGTTTTGGTAATATTTGACTAAGGCAGAGAACCTCACTTAACATTAATTTCCTACAAATTTCCTGAAATGAGCAGCCAACTAAAAAGAAACTGTAGATTCTGTAGAAAACACTGAGGGATAAACATGGCTGCCATTACACAAAGGGTCTCAATTTTGGACAAAATGACTTAGAAACTAAGGCTAAATATATCTGAATAGATTTTGAAATAAAATAAATCCTACTTTATTATTGAATTTTCAGCACACTTCATTAAAGTAATTCAAAACATTCTTTCTTCTCCAGCCTGATCCAGGGCCCAAAAAGGAGGTCTGTGTTATGCAATAGTGAATGAAAATAAATGTGTTACTACCAGTTTTGCAGCACCCTCTGAGTTTTTCCAGTCTCTGTGGGGATGTAGATTTCCCAACCTCTGGCTCCATGGGCAGCTACAATACCCCAGACCATAAAACCCCAGAAGCCCTTGAGCTGCAAGGCTGGGGCTATGGGATAGGAGGCAAAGAGAGACAGCGAACTGTAAGTTTCTGACACCCCTCAAGCTCTGCCAAATCAAAGACTTTTCCCAAATTAGCATTTTGCAAGCAAAACCCAATTGAACCAGGAGACCCCAAGCTTCATCCTAGCAAATGTATCCAATGGCAAGCAAGATGGCTCAGGGTTGTTGTCAAAATGTCGCAACGATTGGGCTGAGTATGGTTGTCTGGAGTTGGCAATGATGTTCCCCAAGTTCCTATAAACCCCACTGGAGACTCTAGTGGGTGAAGGGGGGCAGAAAAAAAAAGAGAGGGAGAGGAAAGGATATGCTGCTGAAAGTGGCCTATTAGGAATTTTCAGGGATAACTGGATGAAAAGTAGAAGAAAAAGAGACAGTGCTTGGAGCACAGCAGTGAGGAGATGCAAAGTTTGGACTGGTTTCATAGCGGAGAAGGGTAACCTTGGCAGCTCAGATGAAAACAGACTTTTTATTATTTATTTTTTAATAGAGACTTTCAAATATTTCTCCCCATTTTATTTTAGGCACTTCCAAAGCAACTCAAATCAAGCACCTCAGAGCTATTCAGTGTCCAAAAAAGGATGCAGCATGTGAATGAACAAGAATTTCCAGATGGCACATCTCATGAACTCAAATAAGACATCCCTGGGGTATTAACTAATGAAATCTCTACTTCCTCCAGCTACTTGTTGCTTGGAAGAATTCAGATGGCACCAAAGCATTTTGCTGGAAATGAAAACATTTTAAACCTCACAGTCCTACTTTGCTTGAAACCTGATGCGGTGACAGGAAGCCCTTGTCTTCTGAGACAGTCTGCATACATGATAACTTAAGTCTGACTAATCTTGGCTTCTCTGTTTGGATAGTATATTGTTTTGACAACAGAGTGATCAGAAGTTCAAACAGCCTGGAATGAGGGAAGAGTAGCAGAGCACGAACTGCAGGTTTCACAGCCATGTAATGTATATATAATAAAGAATAAGGCACATTATTATGAAATGCAACATGGCATTGTCATTTTTTTTTCTCCTAGAGGCATAATTAAGTCAAAAAGTGTTACCAGTTGCAAACAAAAGTATGATATAGAAGGCAAACTGTAGTGCTATGTGCTGCTAATGCCTTTACATTTCCTTGTAGATGCGACTTTGAATCCTAAATGGGTCTAACACTAGACATGAAGTGATGCCTAAAATAACTGAAAAATAGCAGCTCCATTTTGAGAAGGAACAAGAGCAAATAACTAAAATCATGACAGAATTCACAAGACGTCCTGCAGACATGAACAGTTCAGGAAATACTATATTAAGAACCCCAAACCTTTTACTTGATCTATAATGAAATGTTTAGTTTCTGTATTCTTAAACTACTTAATTAAAAAAATATATAAAAATATAGGCAGCCTTGAAAACAAAAACTTTCTTTAGAAGCCAGAACTTAAACTCCCTTGCACCAGCTTTACGAATTTAAAATGTAGCTTAATATTCTTCAGAACCCTGCTGGCAGCCAGCCAAATGCTTTACCACTGCCCACCACCTCCTCCCCAGGGAAAGACCGGGAATTGGCATCAGCATCACTCAGAGATAAGCAAACACAGGCCCCTTCCCACTCCTGCCAGTAGTCCAACCTGGATGGGAAGTGACAGGAGAGATGGGGATGGGAGACATCTTCTGACCATGGGCTGCCCAGTGCAGTCCCTGGCACTGCTGTGCCCATGCTAAAGTCTGAAGGAGTTTCAGAACTGGGATCTGCTCCTCAGCAGATGGCCCAGTTTTCTCCACTTTAAATTTTCCCTGGTAGAAGGCTTGGGGTGGCCCAAGAATATCTAATGTCAATCTATTCAACACCACCACTGAGTTTAGTCATGAATGGTTAGAAAATGCCTAAGAAAGACCAGCATACCCTTTCATACTTCTATGCCATACCTGAGGGCTGGTATTTCAATCTCTGCTTCATGCAAGTCAAAAGAGAACAAATCTTTATGCAAAAAGATGTTCTGCTATCCTCTCCAGTCTCTCACCTACTCTTCACAATGCATAAAAATCTTAGCTTCTGCTAATTCAGGAGTGACTATCCTTATTTGAGGACACTCTCTTCAAAATGGTATTCCTATAGCTCTTTTAAAAAGCAATACAGTACTTCTGCTGCTTTCATCACACTTTTATGAAGTCACTACAAGTGGTTACATAAATCTTGCTTTCTCTCATCTTCTGACATAATTCATTCTTTCTAGGACTTTTCCTCTTACAAAAGCGATGATTGTTATAGTTAGGCTTGACAGAATTTCCTTCACATATTCCAGAGGGCAGAAGTTAGACATCACCTAACTGCATGCAATAGTTAATGCACTTTGTAAATAGGATTAAAAGACAAAAATAACCTTCCAGGACCAATCTTATATCTTCACTGTTTTTCCACAGAGTGTAGCTTACTTCACATATAAAATGGTTGATTTAGACTATGTCTGCATAGTGCTTTGGTTATGACAGAGCACATAAATTATATTAACAAAGAGTACAGCTGGATTCAGATCAGTTGTAGATGTGTTCCTGGGTAGCATCAGGTATACTAGGTCTTGACACTTCGTAACAGTCTAAGCACCACTATCATGTGGCACACACCAAATGCTTACTCCTGGACAATTACTAGCTTGGTTTCATTCACTGATGAAATTATTCAGAAGGATTTATCCCAAATTCTATTTGTCCAGGATCACAGACACAGGAAAGCTTGTACGTCTTCCTTTTCGTCACACCCTCAGCTTGCCCATAATATGACACCAATAATCAAGAAGTCAGTGAGCTTATTTTTGAAAAAACAAACTAACAGAAGCACAATATTCAGAAGGGGAATTAATAAAATATTTTAGAGCTTTACTTTTTTATGCTAGAGACTGAAACTAATTCTGAATGTACAGCTCTTTCTCCTTTGAGACACAATTGTGCTTCCTAAAGGGAGTAGCAATAATCAATATAAAAATTGTTTTGTGTACCTATCTGTTCTCATAATCATTTTAGAGGGATAAAATGGCAAAAAGACTAAAGCAAAACAGAAACAGAGGTTAAAATCTACACACTGGTCTATTCCCTGATCTTTATCTTCGGAAAAGTAAGCAGGTTAAATGTGAGATAGGAAGAAAGAGTCCAATGCATCTTCAACATTTTGAGCAGCTTGACATTTTTTCAGGGTAGGTGAAAGAGTATGTGCCTCATACACGCTAAGCTGTCACTTCCCTCAGCAGAATTAAAGACAGTGACTGTTAACTAAGTGGCAAACAGGTCCACACTATAGAGAAAGATGTATCTCAGGAAAAAGAAAGACATTTCTTAACACAGTCCTACATCCTTGAATAACCAAGAACATTATTCGTCATCAATGACTCATGGAGATGAGTATCTGCTACACTGTTCACAGATGTCACATTGTTGGCATTGCATTCATCATAAGGACAGCAACCTTCCAATGCACCAGCAATTTTCAGCTCACTGTCAGGCTTATCTTTTCCAAACTACCAAACTACCTTGACAAAGAATAGAGAAAACAAACCCACAATTACAATTCCAGTCCTGAAGGATTTTTTTTTTCTTTTCTCCTTTCCCCTTCCAATGGCATAGAACTTTTCTTCCACCAAGGGAAATGATAGCTGCAGCAATTAACTATATTCAAAGTATAGGAAATGGTTTTATACAGCTGCTGCAACACACACAATAGGCACAGAATGGTTTTGGCATCAAACAAAGCAGGAGGCAGTTTTCTCTTGAATGAAGAAATTAGTTGTCAAGCACGCTTATGGACTTGGTGTTTGAATTTATATTGTGCTACAGCAAACCATGTAGATTTAATTGCCACTAGGAATCTCAACAGTATATTCACTATGTTTGTTAACATATAGCAAAGCAAGTTTTGCTTCCTGCAAGTTTGATTTTGAATGTAGTTCTTGTGCTATATCTTACACAAAAATTGTAAAAGTTGAGCAGTGGTGAGGATGCTAAATTAAGTCCAAAATGGCTCCTGAATTCTGGAAGAAAACAAGTAAGGATATTTTTTCTTTCCATTTTTTTAAGTTATAAATATATTTTTCCATTTTCCTTCCTTAAAAAAACAAACAAACAAAAAAAAAACACCTTAGTCTAATCTTGTCTACTTTTCACCATCTAGAATGTGAATTGAGGTATTACTTATAACACCTGATAATTTTCATTGCCCCAACTTTGCAAAGTACTCCAAGGAACTGAAACACAGCAAAGCTCTCCAAATCTCTCCAAAGAGATTGCAGTGTAATTTTTAGAAGTAGCACATGGGGAAGGGGGTGGGGGACAGGGGGAGGGAAAAGCATGAGGACAGAAGAAAGACTTCAGTAAAATCAATCAGAAGTCTACCACTTTCATCAAAGATGAAATAAACACGTAATTTCAGGAGCAGCTTCATTACACTTTGACTCAACTCTTCAACAGGGAAACTTTCACTTTTAGAAATATAAGTGCACACAATATCCATGCCATGTCTAATATTCTCCAGAAACAAATGTAAAAGAAACTTACCTCCACAGTTAATTATAAAGCACTACTACATCAAGCACCTCTCAAAAAAAAAAAAAAAAAAACAAACCTGCACTACTGGTAATATTTTGCCTACAGTAAGCAGCAATCTAAATCCCACAAATCACATGAGCATGATTATGTGATTTTGCTCGAGGTGCTATTTTGAGTCTATCCTTTCTTTAAGAAAAAAAAAAAAAGAGGGAGGCTATTTCCATGCTAATTTGCAACCAGACACTAGATGTCTCTCCCTAAAGTGGCATTAACAAGCTCTTTTTCCTCTTCTGACCCTATAAAGCCATCCTGCAGTCTTACTCCAACTCTACGGCAATATTCCCTGGGTTTTTAAAAGCAAGTACAGCTCATCACAATCAAAGAAGCAAGAGATGTCTCTCTTTTGCTGGAGAGGGATTAAGAGAGCTACAAAGATATTTAGTAATGCAACAGCCTTCTTTAGGGTATAAAGGAAATCTCTGTAGAAAGTAGTCTGGTACATAAATTATAATGACTATGCTCTTAAAAAAATCCTTTAATGATTTCTGTTGGGTTTTAGGTGTTTTAACAAGTCAATAATTAAAATGGAAGCATTCTAAGAGACACAAGTGGTGCTCCGTACAATCCTAAACATCCGCTGGACGTATTATGTGACCAATAGGTCTGTCCTTGAACAGGCAGCAGTCACGAGTATCGAGGCCATGCTGCTGAGAACACAGCTGTGCTGGGCAGGGCACG
>JAWWLV010000088.1:19535054-19578747 GCA_035041135.1 Platyrinchus mystaceus
CTCGAGGAGAAAAGACAACGCAGAAAGAATCGCATCTTGTCGATCTCACCCGGGGAGTCTTTCTGCTGTGCCTTTTGCAACCAGACTTGTCTGTCTCACATTGGCCTTTTCAGCCATCAGCGTGCCTGTAGCAAGCGTGGTTAGAACCCTTCTCAAATCTTCATTCACGAAGCCTAGCCATGAATAATTAAAATAGTACAAACAGGCTCAATCTGTAAGAAATAAATTAAAAATACCTCATCTGTGATTAAAGACTATCCAGTTGCTACATAGCTACAAAAAGTAAAACTATACTCAAAATTATCAAGACATGACTGAACTAATGTATTTAATGCATCCCAGTCAATAACTGAAAATTATTTCTGCCAGCATGATGCAAGTAACATTTCCTGCTCAAGAACACATTATTTGCGACTTGGAAATAAACTGTGACTTCTAGTGGTTACTATGATTTTTCTGTTTTCCCTAGATAACAGAGGTATGAAGAAGCAACTCAATCTGGACTTCTAAAATAAAACCTTAAAGTTTTAAGAACAATCTCTTGATTACATTTTATATATCACCAGATGAGCATCCATCTGCATACCTACCTTCAACAGTATCCACATGGACACATATTTTAAGACAAAGACTGATTTTGGAAACAGCCCAAACCATAAACACAGCATAGCTGTCTTAGTAGTGTCATCTAAAACATAACCACTTAAAATGACAAAATTAATATACCCTGATGTTTTCAGATGTCAGATTCTCAATGCATCTTGGCTGACTAGGCTCAGTTATCTAGATTAGAGGTCTTTCATTTTCATTAGCTCGCGTGCAACAATAATAACAAAAAGAATGAATGACATAGAACAAAAACATATGTTACCTTCTATTTCAATTTTGACTCTTACAGCAACAGTTTCAGATAGCTTTCTTCAATTCTATAGTGTCTTGGGTGATTTAATTTTCAATTTAGAAAACTAGTTAAACAAGACTTTAACTTTTAATATGAAAATTTATGTTGTAATGTGCACTACTTTACTGTTGGAGGGTCTGCAATATAGTATTGGCTCTTAAATGGAATTTATCCTGTCCTTTGCAAATATTAATAAAGTATTACAACTGTGAAAATACGTATTATTATTATTAGACCTGCTGTTTAAGGACAGAGAAGAGCTGGTGGGAGATGTGGTGGTCAGAGTCCACTTCAGGTATAGTGAACACAAAACAGTGAGTTTCTGATTTTTGGTGAAGTAACTAGGGGGGGAAACAAAACCTCTGCCTTGGACTTTTGAAGGGAGGACTTTGGTCTGTTCAGGACACTGGTTCAGAGTCCCTTGGTTAAAAACAAAGAGGTCCAGGAAGGCTGGACATACTTTAAGAAAAAAGCAAGACAAGAGGAAATGGCCTCAGTTTCACCAGGGGAGGTTAAGGCTGGACATCAGGAACAATTTTATTCACTGAAAGAGTGGTCAGGCATTGGAAAGAGCTGCCCAGAGCGGTGGTGGAATCACTGTCCTTGAAAGTGTTCAAAGGCATGTAGATGTGACACTCAGAGACATGGTTTAGTGGTGAACACGGTGCTTATGGGCTAATGGCTGGACTTGATGGTCTGAAAGGGTTCAAGAAACAACTGGACACAGCACTTAGTGCTTAGTGCTATGGTTTAGTTGACATAGTAGTGTTTCACCAAAGGTTGGACCCCAGGATCTTGGAGGTCTTTTCCAACCTTAATCATTTCACAATTCATGACTACAGAATGTGAGCTGTGAGGCAATTAGCTACGCTGAAGATGAATTGTGATTTAACTTATACCAGGCTTAACTCTGAAAACTTGGTTATGTTAATGTATAAATAGTGCATAATGCAAACATTGGCTGAGGGATCCTGATGTTTCCAAAGGTTTATCTTATTGCACTTCCAAAGAGCACATATCATTTCCTCAGGACTCCTCTTAACAGAACAAAAAATTTTCTTTATTCTTCTTTACTTCAGGTTAAATAATATTAAAGAATATTTCACATCTGAAAGGGGACTATCATTAAGCTTTCCTGTCTCAAAATGAGTTTCACTTCATGACTCAAAATCTCTCCCTTGAAAACTCCACCAAAGCATCTACAGATGCACCCTGATGGTACTATTTTCCCATCTGAAGAGACAGCCCACTATGCGGGAAAAGTGGGAAGAGGACTTCGGAGCCTTTCTGGGGTGACAATACTTGGGAACAAACGAAATCCCCATGAAATTCATATTATTTGCACAGAATGTGCTCCTGGGGAACACACTGGTGCTGCAGGCCAAGGTGCTGTGCCAGCCCAGCACAGCGGCACCAACTCAACTCCTGATCCCACCCAGCACAGCCCCTCTAGGGCTTGGTCACCACAGAGGGGAGGAAAAGAGCCACCATGTTCCTATGGCGTGGACTCCTCCCAACACTTCAGGTGCAGGGCAAGCTCTGTTATTTTTATATTTCATTGTGAGCAAAATAAATGAAGGAGGAGCTATGACTAAACCAAGTCTGGCAGCAGGCAACTGATCACCGAACATTTGCCACAGTATGTAGATATCTTCAGTGAAATGCTTCAGATCAGGCTTTCTTTCTGTATACAACTATTCTGCATGAAAAATAATCTCATCTTTACCTCAGGACAATGAATGACAAGATCATCATCATCACCAAGGTCTTGTTCATGCCATCCTTGGAGCATTTCCTGAAAATTTAATTTTTGAAATCTGATAGAAACTGATTTTTTTTTTTTTTTTAAATTTTTAAATTTTTAGTTGCCAAATCCAGATACAAAATGGAAGGGTTACAAGTCTTACACCCTGCTCCACACTGGGTTTATTTCAGGCTGGCAGAAGGATGAAGGTTGGAGGCCAGGACAGCTGTGATCCAGCTTATTCTCAATTTAGCAATCCCAATTGCTGCTGCCTTTGGGAACTGCCGGAAGGCTACAGATGCCACTAGCAACTGCAGGTTGCAAAATCAGCTTCTTTTCCTGGTGTAGCCTCCCTGGAGACCCAAAGTTTCTGTCTTCAGAGGTTCTGGGTGCCTTGTATACACTCATCCTCAGTTAGGGAGTGTGCAACGGCAAGAAAAACAATTCTGCCTAACAGTGAGTTAATAGAGTTATTTTCTTCTAATATTAGAGCATTTAAAGGAAGCTGTATCTGCAGAATTCATCAAACCAGCTTTGCAACTAATTTCTGCCAAACTGTTGAATTCAACAGTTGGTGGCAGAAAGCACTAATTAGCATGTCACATTACTCTATCTGCCGTTAGAGAATATTGATTGCAAGTTAACTATTACATGGAGTATCACAAAAAATTCTAAATGACACATTACACATAGCAGCTCTCTGCACACCATAGCAACAGGGAGAGATTAAAGTAAAATGGTCTGGTTTCTATAGCAACTATCACACAGGCCATCTGTAATCAAAAGGAAACCTAGCAAAGGAAACAAAATGGGGGATTTTGCATACTGGACAACTATTTATGTACTTAAATTTATCACTCTTTAATGACCTACTCTAGTCCCAAAATATTATTTAAGTGCAAGAAATCTACAAAAGCTTCTTAAAAAAACTTTTTACTTAATAAAATACTAATTAAAGCTCACCAGCACTATGTCCATAACTACAAAAAGACACCCTTATAAAAAAAGCCAATGTTTTTCAGGCACCAGACATATATAACCTTCAAGATCCATAATCCATGTGCTCATCAAGTATTTGTTTACTATTTTATTCAAATACTGGAAGAGGGCTACTGGTACAATATTTCTGACTATCTACTATATAGAACTGTTTTTAGAAAGATACCAATTTCAACAGAAACATTTAACCACACTGTTTCTAAAACATATAATATGAAGACTCCCCCCATCTTTCTGGGGGAAAAAAAACAAAGAAATCCAGATATGAGAAAACAAAAAAGGGAAAAAAAATTAAACCCCTCTACAACTGGAGAGGCATTTTTTGTCATGCAGTTCATGTCCTGAACAGAACAATATGATATTAAGGCACATAACATGTGAATGGAAGGTAAATTCAATGTAAAGGATGCAAGGCACTTTCTTCTTTACCTTTCAGTACTTTAAATACAGATATTTAAAGGGACTCTTACTTTTAGATAGGGAAATACTTTGGTACTAAATGTAATTTTTGGTGGACATTAAATGGCTATACATAGGCTTTTAATAAATTATAGAACTAGCAATCAGTGAATAAAACTTATTATTAACATCATTCTATTTCTTTTGCTTGGGAAAATGCAGATTCTCAGAACACCAATCATCCACATGCTGAAGGTAGGCATTACAGTCTTCTGGGTTCATTCAAAGCAGAAAGGGGCAATCTGGAATAATAAAACCACTTCTCTCTTCTGTATGTGGAAGGGGCACTAAGGGACCACCATGGTGAGCCTATGCTGTCAGAAGTTTATTCTTCACTAGGGCTTGGGTGACAGAGACTTCCATTGCCACTCAAAGCGCTAAGTTACTCGACTGAGTACAGTACTACAAGAGAATTAAGCATGAGTCTTGTAAGAAGACTTCAATCCAGTGTTAAAGAGAGTCTTTCATGTTCTTCAGAATCTGTTTTGCAAAGTTATCTGTATCTGTTTAGTTGTGAAAGTAATCTCAGCGCTCAAGCAACCTTAGCTTGGATCTACTATTATCCTGAAAAATAACCACCAATTGTAGTCAGTGTAGACTCTTCTTTCACAGACTTAGGCAAAATTAAATAGATCTAAAGTGTTGCTTTCATAATTTCTCCCACAAACGCATGTTGTGGGTTTATCACACTCTTGACGTCAGTGAACATAGAAACAAATGTCAGGATGCTATACATCCTTCCTGATAACACATACATGTAGGGAGCAGTTTTCAAAAACAAATCCTCCAGCTGCACAAGTACCTTATACTACTTGCAGTCCTTATTCTTTTTTCAGCCAAAAGTCAAGGCAATATCGTATCTTCTAATAGGTTTGCACAGTGTGCAAGAAATGGAAGCCTACAACTGAAAAAATACCCACCTCTATTTAACTCGATAGTAACAAGTTTTACAAAATGTACTAGCATTTAAGGAAGGAAGAAGTGGGGAGGTTGAGGGATGCTAAGGAGGAAGCTTTGCAATGGGTTATCTAAGGAAGTAATTAACACCCGTAGGAGATTACATTCTTGGCTATATCTCCATTAGCAATTATGCAGCACAACAGGAATCATTCAGTAGATGAATAAAAACTGGTGCCAAGGCCCCTATAGGTCTCCACTATACACAGAAAGTTTTTTATTTCAGACAAGACTTAGTCTCGGACAAAATGTTTTTAGCACGTGTACAGTTCAATCATTGGTTTGGACTCCATAAAGGATTGGGGTACATTTGGGGCACAACTCAGGTTTCTGCTTTTACACACAGCTGCCACTTTAGATTTTTCTTATGCTTATCAAAACCATTCTATAAGCAGGTGATTTACTTCCATTTCAAACGTTTAAGTATTCTCAATATATAAAGAAAGAAGACCCTGAAATCTTACGGTAGACTGGAGTTGACTTGTGTCTCTTCAGCAATATCATGTAAAATTTTCAGCATGAAGTCAAGGAAATTTATGAGTTTTGTTTAGTGTTGATCTCTCAAACCTCACAGTGAAAGTGGGAACATGAAAGCAAATGAACCGTCTATGGAGAAAATAACAATTTGGAAAAAAAATCCAAGCCTTCTTGAAATTATATGAAGATGTTCCATAAATGTTCAGTAAAAACAGCGTTTTAACCAATTTGCTTTACATCTTAAAAATATGTCTTACCAAGTTAATGAACATTAATAGTAATTATACACTCAAATACGTACTGCAGAACTTTTTCCCTACAATTGTGCAACTAATATATAATGTATGGTATCTGGGAATTCTATGCTGCTTAATTCATTATGACTTAATTGCTTTGGTGCTATATCTGTGATAAATGTGTCTGCACTACTACAGAAATAAAAATTTATGAAAATTTAAAAAATAACATGCATAAATTTTAAACACAAAATAATCCTGTTGTTGAACTACTTTCAGCATACGATGGTGCAGTTCAAGACGAGATCAAAACAATTCTTATTAGAAAGTTTTTCAGACATCTGTAACACCGCAGCATGAGATATACTCGATTTTAAATGACACTGCAAAAGGTCAGAACAATTCCCCTAACCTTGTCAAGGCTGGCGAGATTGATAATTGTTTTAGGTAAACTTAGCATCCATGTCATGTGTATTGGACTAAATATAAAATTCAGAGAACAGAGTGAACAAACATATATTTAGAAATTAAAAATGGAATTTCATTTTCCAGACCAACAGTTCTGTATCCAAGAAAATAATTCTGTAAATATTAACCAGCTCACTGCCATCTGATTGTTCTGACAATTTAAGTGGAACTTGCACACAATTGCATTGAAACTGAGTGAAAACATTATTAACCTCCTTGCTGGTCTACCCTTTATAACTACAGTAGAATTTCTTAAGACTTGCCTTTTTTATGTGTGTGTAACTCTTTGAAATCCAAGACAATCTCAGCAAGTATACAAAAAAAAATTAGTTGTGTTTCATCTTCTTCCTAGATATGCTCAATAACCATTTAACACTGGCTTCTGCCTATTAAATCTTCATTTTAATTCAATGAAACTCATTTACTTAACATTCAATGTTCATTAACAAAGTTTCTTTTGTGTAACTTTTTTAGCTGCAAAATTTAGAAGACAATGGAAACATTTGCACTGTACTCAAAGCCAGTTTTCTTTTCATCAGAGCATAAGACAACTGAAAAATGATTCTCTATAATCATTCTTCAAACAGTGATTTAGTACTCTGCAGCCTAATTTGGATAGAACCAAGTAATACCCATGCTTTTGTTTATTCACTGCATTGAGAAACTTTATGAAACATTACACCATGAAGGACAAAAATCAGAATTATGGTATTGCATTTTTATGTATTTGTATTCTTAAGCTTAGATATATCCCTTAGCTCACACTTACAACACTACAACAACAAAAAAGCCCAAACATTTGGGGTCACTGAGAGAATATGTTCTGAGTATTACGATTACATGTAGTAAAAGATTTATCCTCAGAGGATACATGAAAACACAAAAGAGGAATCCATTACACACACACACATGTGCTGCTGGCCAGTCCATGCAGCAGAATACATATTAGGAAAAAAATACACGCGTCCTGGTAGTACACAGCAACTTCAGTGCAACCACATTTATCTCTGTGCTACTCTAATGCAGAAATGACAGGAGATAAACATCCATATTCAAAGGGACTTAAGCCTGATTGCTGAGTGGAAAAAAAGAAACAGATTTCACAAAGAATCTATGCAATTTAACATTTTAAAATGCTTTGGCTTTATTTAAAAGAATAAAAAACATTCCCCTGTAGTAATTATGGACACAGTACCTTGGCCATTAAAAGATACATATATCATATATTATGCTTCTCTAAAAATGATTGATAGTTTAGAAAATATAGCTAGATATATTTTCTATTTCCCTGAATACATGTTGATGAGATACTACAAAAACAAATTACTTAAGTAGGGCATCACCTTTGTCAGCAAAAAAAATTATCATTTTCTCTTAAATAAAGCTATTGTATTTACACATTGAACGTTATCATTACATTCTGAACTTTTTTTTAACTTAGAATATGCTGTAGGAAATTTTAATTCTACTTTACGTTGTAAATAACTTACAAAACCTGGGCAATAACAAACATGAAGAGCTAACCCTTGCACAACAAACAAGAGGACACACAGTTATGTTTCATCAATGATCATGAGGAGAGAATGAATTACAGAAACCAGCTCTAGCAGCTTCTCTAAATTATGTCCCAATGCACACTCATGGAGACTGTATTTTGCATTTACAGTATGCTTTGCTCAGTTATTACTGAAGTGATGATGACTTCTTACCTTCCTCATCCGATTCATTGGTCACTGACTTTGAACCTACCTGACCCCTTTTTCAGTCACAAGAATAAAAATAATTCAAACAAACCAAGGAGAACAAAAAGCACTTTAAAAACCTCCAAAAATAATATTGATGCTGTCTTCCTTTTTTTGTTGTTTTTCTGTATGATAATTTATCCTGTATATAATTCTTTAATGTGTTGGTCAAAAACAAAACAAAAAACACCTAGTAAAAAACTAATTTTATATTCAACAGATTAATCCATTGTGCTCACATATCTGGAAATAATACTTCCTTGTAATGCCTTTCTGCCTTCTCACCAGCTTTCAATAACACTTTTAAGCACTTTTTGTCACTTTGAGCAGTATTTCCAGAAGATGCCAATTGCAGCATGTAGCTCAACTTCAGAGTTTACAATTGAATGCATAGTATTTGACAAGAAATTCTGGTGAATTCTGATGAATTCATTTTCATGCACAGAATAGTGTGTATTAAATTTCTTTTCCCATTTTTAAATGTGTATTTTTCTAGTGTTTGCTTTATATATGACTAACAGATCTCCTGAAGCAGTCCAAGAGTAGATCACTGGACACTGATGTTTACAATCTGATTATCTGAACTACTGGCCACCACTTTGAGGCAACCAAAGGGATATGCTTAGCCAATAGGTGAGGCAATTTATTAACAACACCATCTAATTAACTTTTGCAATCGAGGTCTAATTCCATCACATGCCAGCTGTAAAAAACTCCTCTTGAAGACTGACAGCTTTTAATTCAATTTCCTTGCATGGTAAAGAGATATCCCTGTGAACCACAAGAAAAAAAAGTATTTAATTAAATTCACCAGGCAAAACGGGATTCTTGTGGGTATATTTTGAAGGATTGGTACCAAAACAATAACAACAAAAAAATTCATTAAATTTGCTGTATTAATAAACTGGAAAAATATAAGCTGACTCTTCAATCAATTATTGCTAATAGTAGGCATAATAAAAACTTGGCCTAAAATATCATGTAAAAATTTAACAAACATAAGAGTCTGATTTGTCAGACACTACCTAGATAGAAATGATACAATTCTGGTCTTAATGTACTTAAAACTATTTGTGGTACTTCAGAGAAGGACATTAACTCTGCATGGGACCTCAAAGGTTATGTAAAAATGGAGTAGAAATTAAAATCATTTGGACATTAGAGGATAACAGAATGGGGGAAATACAACTGACCCAGTTTCCAAACCATTAAGAAAAGCAGTCTTCAGAAACAGTAAAATGATCTGCTTTTATAGCAATTTTCTTCATTTTCATGATAAGTCAAAAATACCACAACACCATCTTTGTATATGCTTACACCAAACATTTGATCTTCACAGTCAAATGCTCCAAGGCCAAGTGTCTTAATCGTGTAAGTCCTACCTTTGTATAACCATAACAAATCACCTGCTATGTCAGACTTCAGAGACATTATTAGAAAGTTTATTTGAACAGTGCTGGGACACCAGCAAATATTTATAACAGAGGGCTTTGGTAGAGCAAATTCAATGAGCAAATCATTTAAAGAAAGCATACAACATGAATTAAGGTCTATATATCATAATGCATTATTATTTAAAAGACATTATTTTAAAAAATCGAGAGAAAATAACGCAGAAAAAGTTAAGTAATCTTGCATGGTAATTTTCTGAAAACGAGTTCTAAAAGATGCAGTTGAAGGCCATATAATATTTTTTATCTGTTTCTTCTATATATACATGTTTAGAAACATTTCAGCATTTTTAAGAAATATAATATTACTTTGACAAAAATATAAAATACAGCAATCCACAAACATTAAGAGGTGTTACTCAAAATTGAACCACTGTCATCAAAAAAAATCCACAAAAACTAGTATCTTCTCACTGCCATTCCCTTTTTTTGCACTTTTACAGTCTGGTGGCTTTCTGTATAGCAGAGGATGGGCTCTAAACTGCCCCGTAACAGCACGACAGAGTCCTGATCATGTTTCCCCATGGCAAGTAATGGCAAGACTAGATACTACTGCTCTGGCTGGCCATATGTAACTATCAGCAGAAATCTATACCTCTCCCTACTATCACATGAATAATGCATTAGCTGCCTAATCGTGTAGGATTTATCTTTGAAAATACAGGCTAGATCTCAAAGAACACTCTAATCAATTTTGTCATACAGTACCCAAAGTAACACAGCATGAGGTTTCTTCTGCTGCTATAAAATATTTGCTTAGTGTTTCTAGCTATGACTATCTCCTGTTAGAATTTTTTATTGGGGAAAACTAGGATAGTACAATCATTTTTTTTAACCTAAATAAAAATACTTTTTTTTCAGATAGATTTAGGGGTTTAGTACACTGACATACAAAAAATATTTGACAAACAATTACCTTTGAGTCTAAATATGCAGCGCAGACTCATGAAACATCTAATATGTGAACATAAGGATGGTAAAACCGTTCAGTGGAACTAATGGCAGCCTAAAATAGCAAAACCTGCATTTCTTTAAGTCCTTATGCATTTCCCCATCCCACCCATTGCATTAGTCCAGTGTCCCTGAATCCCGAAGCCCCCTCATGCACCAAATTGCTATTCTTGGCAGCACCACAATGCTCCCTGCTCTCACCAGTATCCTCTCCTATCTCTGCAAGGGCAAACTTCAGATGACAGCAACTGTCCTGAACCTACACATGTGCTTGTTGCTCCACAACAAGTTTCACATCTACTCACCATCCAACCACTGTCATACAGAGGGGACAAAGGTCAGATTGCACCCCTCTGCTCACTGTGGAACTATCCTTTTCTGTCTGCTTCACAGCCCCTACTCTTTTTTTTCACAACTTCAGCATAAAATTAACATCTTTGGGAACTCCACCGCTCTGACAAATATGATGAACTAAGGCAATAGTTTTGCAGAAAAGGGATAATCAACAAAGTGGCCACTTCACTGGTTGATCTGAAAACCCTAGGATGCAAAAACAATGATGGAGATGATCCTATTACTTGGAATTTGACCTGACTAAATTACTTTAAGTCAAACACAGAGATCTATTTAAAAGGGGAACGAGGTAATAATAGAATATTTTGGAAAGGAGCAATCTAGAAAGGATCATGAACCTTATAGGTTTCACACAAAGACTCTTTGCAAGTCTGTAGCTTAGAAGGTCAGCATGCTACTTGAACCTATAAAAAAATGTCAAGAGAGAGCAGGTAAGTGATGTTACAGTATTAGCAAGATTATTACTGCGATAATATGTGCAGGACAGGCAATCACGTCTTTTAGGTTGCCGCTAAAAACCGTAAAATCTTAGAGGAGTCATAGAAAAATTACTTCAGGCATGTTAAAGCAGTTGAGTCTGTTTATTGCAGTGAGAAAGTCTGGAGGTGACTTAAACAAGGATTACACACAAGCTAGAGCACGAAAGGCTTATAACAGTAAACACGTCTTTAATCTGGTAGAAAACGTCAAAACAAAAGCAAAGGATTAGAAACTGAAGCCAGAAAAATTAGGTGAGAGTAACTGCATTTTGGAGAGTCTTTAAGAATAAAGGTAGATGACACAACTTAAAAAAACTAGAAGAGGCTATTGGGGGAAGGAGGGAAGAAATGTCAGTGATTTTTTTTTAGCATTAAAATGAAGAGAAGAAATTTGTGATGATCACCATTAACCACATAAATACTGAAATGTAGCAAAACACTTTTGACGTGCTTAAGTAATACAGATTATGTAAGTTCTAAACTAATGTAATTAGTTTATTACATTATTATTTAAGTAATTCTAAACTAATGTAAGAAACCTGATTCACAATGCTGTGATCTCAAAAAAAGCCTTTTGTAAAGTAATTTCAATCTCATACTTTCTACTCCTCCTAAAAACTTGGTATTGATTTATGAGACCTTCTAATTTTCATCTAGAGTCTGAAATCATGCATATTATTAGAGTTTGTGTTTTGGATCATTTGGCATTTAATGGGCCACTTTTCACTCCTTGGGTTGCTGAAGGGAGGTTGCTGGGCATTCATCTACCTGCCCCTCTGAAACTAATCTGTTGTTCTCTGTTTTACAATTCACAGTGTCCCCTGAGTCACCATTTATATTTGCCTAAGTTATCGCTCCTCATTATGAGCAAAGATCACAATTCTCCAGCTGCTCACACTGGTTCCACGTAGGACTCGGTAGACTGTGATTGTAAAGGGCTTTAGCACTGTAAGCTAAGTCATGTCGCACACTTGCTCTACCTCTTCTAACACCAGCTTAACTGACAATGGCCAGGGACAGCAAAACTCAGCTTGTAAGCAGCCACTCTTTCCTGATGGAACGTTCAGCTTCAAAACTAGTGGCTTACTTCAGTTCAGACTTGCAAAGTAACATGTTGGTAAACTACAGAACCAGCCTGAAAAGCCAAACTCAGTTCCAGTTACTGGCTTGAGATTCAGGATGTTACATTTATAAAGCAGGACTCATTCAGAATGTGCCAATCATCATAGATTCATACAATTGTTTGGGTTGGAAGAGACCTTAAAGATCATCTCGTTCTAACTCCGCTGTGATGGGCAGGGACATCTTCCACTAGACCAGGTTGCTCAGAGCCCCATCCAACCTGCCCTTGAACACTTCCAGGGATGGAGCATCCAAAACTTCTCTGGGCAACATGTTTCAGTGCTTCACCACACTCACAGTAAAAGAGTAGAGGGGCAGAATCACCTCCCTCTAACTGCTGGCCATGCTTCTTTAGATGCAGCCCAGGATACAACTGGCTTTCTGGGCTGCAAGTACACATTGCCAGCCAATGTCCAACCTCTCATCCACCAGCACTCCCAAGTCCTTCTTGGCAGGCCTTCATTTGCCAACTTGTATTGAAACCAGGGGCTGTCTGGGCCCAGGTGCAGCACCTTGCACTTGGTCTTTATTAAAGCTCATGAGATTCCCAGGGGCCCATTTCTTGAGCTTGTGCAGGTCACTCTGAATGGCATCCCATCCCTCAGGTGTGCCAGCTGCACTACCCAGCTTGGCATCATCTGCAAATTTGCTGAGGGTGCACTCCATCCTTTTGTTTATGTCATTAATGGCAATAGTAAATAACATTCGTCCCAATGATATAGGACATTCATCGTGGCCTGTATCAGGAACAGTGTGGCCAGCAGGAGCAGGACAGTGACTTTTCAGCTGTACTCAGGGCTGGTGAGGCCACACCTTGAGTACTGTGTCCAGTTCAGGAAGGATATTGAGATGCTGGAGCAGGTCCAGAGAAGAGCAACGAGGCTGGTGAAGGGACTCAAGCACAAGTCCTGTGACGAGAGGTTGAGGCCGCTGGGGTTGTTTAGCGTGAAGAAGAGGAAGCTGAGGGAAGACGTCATCACTCTCTACAACTACCTGAAAGGAGGTTGTAGCCAGGTGAGAGTCAATCTCTTCTCCCAGGCAACCAGCAGTAGGACAAGAGCTCACAGTTCTGCCAGAGGAAGTTTAGGTTAGATATTAGGAAGAAATTTTTTATGGAGAGTGATCAGACATTGGAATGGGCTGCCCAGTGAGGTGGTGGATTCACCATCCCTGGAGGTTTTTAAGATGAGACTGGATGTGGCACTGAGTGCCATCGTCCAGTGAACCACAGCAGTGTTGGATCAAGGGTAGGACCTGATGATCTCGGAGGTCTTTTCCAACTCGGTTGATTCTATGATTCTATGATTAATTACCCCATGTCCAAGTGAACCCTGTTACAACCAAGTAATAATCATTAATGCAGCCTAGAAGAAAAGCCAAAAATCACAAGAGCTATCTCAGCTACAATTAAAATAATTCATAAAAACGCAGGAAGCATTAGGCAATCTGACCTGTACCTTTGTACATGATTCAAAATTTTTACATGAATCCCCTTAAGGAAAGAAAGCCATTATCACAAGCATTGCAAATTCTGACAAGTAAGATGCTACTGAGAATAGCAAACAGAAATCAGACTGCTTTGGATGCATGATATCTATCACCATAAATATATTTTTTCTCCCTCCAAGGATATTTGTGCTCCTGACCACAAACAGAAAAAACAGCCGCACATTCTTTGGAAAAGAGCAACATTCACTCATAATGTACTCTGACCATATGTGAAGATGACACACGACTGCATTCCCTGAAGAAGGCATGATGTAACAGATGTTGGGAATGAGCCAATGTTGCCGGTCCTTTTAGTGTTGCTTTCTGATTGCATCCAAAGAAAGCACTGACAGCAGGAACAATGGTACTGAATGTATAGGTTATACCAAGGAGCCAGTCTGAATCAAACTTCGTTTCTTTAGCTGAGCTCTATTAGACTAACTTGGAACAATCAATGAAGTTATTCTCATGGAGGAAAGAAGCAGAACAAACGGTGCAGAACGGAAATCACAAGGGGCTATGCAGAATAACACCTTGAGAGTAATAAAAACCAAATAGTTGGCTGAGCATGTCACTTGTTCTTATTTAAGCACACACACGCTTTACAGGAAACCTGATCGGAAACAATCCTCTCCTGTGCCCCAGTCAGTCTACGCTCCCCTAATAGTACGAGTGTCTTGTTATCATTAGGGGAAGTTATTTGCTGCTAATGATTCTCCACTCATTGGCTAAGATTGGTAAGAAATGGTGGCTTTTTCATCTGTATGATGATGCTGGGCTGGCCACTGCCTAGCCTGGATTGTTTCTAGAGAAAAGGAGCCAGAATTTCCTAGTCCATTACACTGGCATTTCTAGCAAGCACTACTGGCACTTTAAAGAGAGAATAGTGGAATATTTGAATCATTACAAAATGATGCCAGAAAAGGAGGGAGTGAGACCAAGAAACAGAAAGAAAAAGACACTCAAGATCCATAAATCTACTAGAAGTCCCTGAATATAAAGGCTGGGGAATGAATGGCATTCATACTGCTGTGTTAGAAAACAAACTGTATTTAGTCTAGGCAGCTAATGAAACTGCAGGTTCAAACTTCTGTTTACTTTCTGTCATCAGGCAGAATCTGCTGTATCTCAAGTTGAAAAGTTCATAAACTAAACATTATTTTAAAAGTTCAAGAACTACACACATCATTATATAATGCAAGTACTTAGTGTCCAGAATACACTGAAAGTTTGCCTCTTGACAGTCCTAAAAAGGCAGAAATATTTTTTAAAGCATTGATTGAGCATTTTCTATCATTACTAACAATAGCATTCTTTAGTTCTTTATAAATGGTTCTTTGCTTTTATTTACCTAACATTAAAACCCTAATGGAAATCATTTCTAAACTTATTTATATCTAGTTCAAAGTATTAAGATTAAGAAATCTCCTAAGAGAGAACATATTTTCTAATGAATCCCCTCTTTTCTTAGCTAAATTAAATGTTCACTACAGAGCTTAAAGAAATGTTGGGATGAGTTTAAAAAACAATAAAAAGAGCTTCTGAATATAAGCAAGAACTCCTGAGCATGTGCCAAGAATTTTGCAACTTTATCAACATGATTAATAGTTTCATTTTGAAAGGGGCCACGTACACATACAACCCTGGAACTCATGAGGTCTGCACATGCAGTCAGCAACAGCAAAAAGAACTCAGGAAACACTACAGAACTAAACAGCAAGAACTGTTCCCATCTATTAGAGGGAGAAAAGTGGAAGGCTATGCCAAAGTGAGTGTTTTCACAGAGCTGTATTTCTACGGTCTGAAAAAGTATGTTCAGTGGCATCAGAGCAAAGCAATAAACTATGCCAAGATTAAATCACAAGGTTTTGAAAATAGCCCTTGCTCTTTCCTCACTCCATACTTGAAGATGCATATCAGGGCTTATTTCCTCTCACAACCAGCCTCAAGAATGTAGGACATATGTAATGGGATCCCAACCGCTAATTAATCAATCACACTCTTACATTCAGCAACACTTAATTTTACTTGGATAAAAAGTTATAAAAGTTATAAAAGATCAACTGTTAAATTGGAACTTAAAGAATTCCCTCACACTTTAATATTACAGATGGAATAACATTCTCATTCAGTAAATAAAGAAATTATTTGACAAATACGAAAATTAACCATTAAAGGCCAAGATTTAGAGGGAAGTCTGTTCAAACCAAGAAATCATTTTTAGAAGTAGAAAGAAAGCCATGTTTCAGCAGCATTTATTCTCCAAAATTTTAGTACCCCAGTTTTTCATGTGTGCTGGTTATGGGTGTGGTAGAGTTAATTTTCTTCACAGTGGCTAGTATGGGGCTGTGTTTTGGATTTGTGCTGAACACAAGGTTGATAACACAGAGATGTTTTTGTTGTTGCTGAGCAGGGATTACATAGAGCCAAGGCCTTTTCTGCTTTTCATATTGTCACGCTGGTAAAGGCAGTTGTGGGTGCATGGGAGGTTGGGAGGAGACACAACTGGGACGGCTGAACCAAACTGACCAAAGGGATTTTACATAGCTTATGGCATCATCCTCTGTATAAAAAGCTGAGGGAAGAAGGATGAAGAGGGGGACATTTGGAGTGATGGTGTTTGCCTTCCCAAGTCTCTGTTATCGTGTGATGGGGCCCTGCTCTCCTGGGGATGGCTGAACACCTGCCTGCCCATGGGAAGCAGTGAATCAATTCCTTGTTTTGCTTTGCTTGTGCACACAGCTTTTGCTCTTCCTACTCCTATTGAACTGTCTTTATCTCAACCCATGAGTTTCCTTGCTTTTACCCTTCTGATTCTCTCCTGGATCCCACTGGTGGGGGAGTGAGTGAGTGAGTGAGTGAGTGAGTGAGTGAGTGAGTGAGTGAGTGAGTGAGTGAGTGAGTGAGTGAGTGAGTGGCTGTGTGGGGCTTGGCTGCTGGCAAGCATGACAGCATGTCACATCCCACCTTGATCCTTCTCTCCAAAGCTCAGGCAAACTCTCAACAACAAAATGAAAAGACTTACAATATCAGAAGTTCAGATTTTCCAACAGAGTCAAGACACTCTGTAAAAAATGTTTTCAGATTCATGAATTGTTAGAATGTCAGACACTTGCTAATTTTCTTGTTGTATTATTAAGTATTCTTTCATCCAGAAACAAGACTCATCTTTTCATTCTGACAAGGAATTCTTCCTAACATTTCTCAATTAAGAGTTTTTCAAAAGAACAACAGTGTAGATAAAAGAAGTCAATCTGTCAGCTAGACTTTCTGCAACAATATTCTATTTTTAACAGAAGTTTCTTTGGGACAGAATTCTCAAGTTCCGGATAGAACTTTTTAAAAAAACTTTTAAAAAAACCTCAAAGCACTTATCACAAAAGAAATATTTAAGGAACAGAAAGACACCCTTGCACGATGTAGATAGCAGGCTGACTAAATCAACTTCCACTAGATTTAGACTATTGACTTGGAGGAAAAGACACAGACCCACTCACCTGCTGGATAGGACACTCACCTGGTGCGTAGGAGAAGTTTTAAATGCTTGCTACAGAGAGAGCTGAACAGTTCCTACAAATGGGGAAATTTTACAGAGAAACACTAAGAGAAGAAAATTTCTGTGCAGAACCCCGTCCACCATTTAGTCACGAATTTAGGATATGTCTGCTTTTTGTAGCACAGAAGAGCAAGGACTTGTTTTACAGTGAAGGATCAGAGCACTGGGACTGTTCATCAAAGCCTGTCTCTCATTCCTGATATCTTTTTTTCCCTTGTTTGGAACAACATTGAAAAAGATTTTAATTTTTTTTCCAATCTAAAAAACCTATTTTACACCTGCTGTACTTGAAACCCCCAATATTCATGTTTCTCCTTGAGCTGTGTGATATCAAAATAGAGTGCAGTTTTCTGCAGAGGAACACAATACCACATATAGCATAGATAGAAACATATATTTCTAGCCTCAAACAAATATTTTTATCCTCACTCTCAACAGAGGCCAGTAATATGAAATTGTACATAAAAGTCCACCTCACGTTAGGATAGCTTCAATTTATCCACTATCAGCATTATCCCTAGAAGTTGGCTATGTAGGTCACCTTGCAACAGATACTCTCATTCCACTCAACCCACCTGAAGATGACGGGGCATACATAAACTTCTGCCTAGCCAGGGCAAAAAGGGCTTGCATGGCACACACTGCCTTCCTGGGGCTTCACAGATCCGACCTCTAGAAATAACAGGCTGAATCCACAAAACCCAAGCAAGCCTTCTCAAGTACAATTGAGAAATAACGAAGATTATAATTGCTAATAAATGCATTACTGTAGACATAAAATTGCCCCAAACCTTTAACCTATGGTATCTCTTTGCTGTACCTTCCCAGTCCCAGGTTTAGTGTCCTGCGCTGCTTCAGCAGGAGCAGATTCCTGCAAATCTTCAGGTTTAAGGTCTTGAACTTCTTCAACAGGAATTGTTTCCAGCTCATCCTTGGGTCTAAGACTTAGAGTGTCCTCAACAAAGTCTGAAATATTTGATTCCTGTAGCCTATCAGGTGTAGGGCCCCAGGCCTCATCTCCAAGAGCCGATTCCATTGCCCACCCTGGTGCGGAGAAAGGCAGAGTGCACCTTGCAAAGCAACCTGGTAACAAGAGCATCGTCACTCACAGGGAATGATTACAGACACCTGAACCCTGTTCCCAGCAAGTAAATAAAACAAAAAACACATCTGGTTTAAAATAGCCCTATTTTAAAATCACCACTCTGAGTAATCTTTTATTTCACTCATGAGCTGTATGTATTAAAGAATAGATTTAATTTTACTTGAAAGAATTATCTTTCAAGTGACTTACAGGTAAAAAATAGCACAGTGGGTCCTCTGATAGGAGAGCTCTAGACATTGCAGCAGCGAGACAGAGCCAAAACTGACACGAATTACTCAGGATTACTGAGCTTCAGCTCATTGATACTGGTCTAATCCAAGGAGCCTTTTTGAAGCTCTCAGTAATCAGCTCTAGAGTTCAAAGTAACTGCAAAATGGGGACAGGAACAGATGTGGAAAAAAATTTCTTCCAATATGCACAGATGGGAAGGAAACTAGATCTCAGACGAGATGTAAGAGAGACATTTTTTATGACTGGGGTGGTGGGACACTGAAACAGGTTGCCCAGAGAGGTGGTGGATGCCCCATTCCTAGAAACGTTCAAGGCCAGGCTAGACACAGTTTTCAGCAACCTGATCCAGTTCAAGATGTCCCTGCTTATTGCAGGGGGGTGGGACTAGATGACCTTCAAAGGTCCCTTCCAACCCAAACTATTGTATGATTCTATGAAACACTTGATACCAAACTCTGTCCAGTATGATGGAACTTGCAACACCGTTGGAGCTCTCAGGCTCAAAGAATGAGTAACATGAAGAAGGACAGTTACCAGTGGGTATTCAATTTAGTGGTACATCAAACACAAGATGTGCTATAGTAGGAATTTGCTAATTAGATCTATGCAGTTTAAGTAGAAGATGATGAAAGCTTCTGACAGGGAGATTACCTATTGAATGTGTGTGGCCAAATATGTAGCACTAGAAAAGAGAAAGGAAAATGGCAAATGGAAAAGGCAAAGAGCAAAACCTGGTTACATCTTCAATCAATTGAATGTATCTAATTAGCATTTTTCTGGACTTCCTGAATCTCAACAAAAACATATATTATTTGACTTTCTAGGAAAAAAGAAAATTCCATTTTTGCCACATCTCTTAAGGTGAAAGCATATGTATAAAAAACTTAAGTTACACAAATCAATTATTTTTAATATTGCTAATAGTGCTCAACTATTTTCCTGCAGGATTAATTAAAAGAGGTAGTATCTGGCAGCTTACATTAATAATGCATGTAGACTATCAGTAAAATAAAAGATATAAAATTTTTTATTTGCTTAGCATGCAAATGAACAACAAGCTAACATAGGTTAAATTTTAGTCAGTCCGTGATTATTTCTTCAGGACAACTTACACGTATCTCACTGCCTTTCACAAATTGTCCAGACAGACACCTATCTTAGAATCTGTATCATAAATATTAAAAACAGTAGGATAATTAGTTTGGATTACTGACTCAGAGGAAAAGACATGGAAAATTAAAAGTAAAAAATGCCACCTGGTATCATAAGTAGCAATAAAAAATGCCACCTGGCATCATAAGTAGCAATGGTATCAAAACATATTTTTGGTGATGCCTCCCATATCTGGAAACAGACACCTATAGCTTTTGATGTCATTGAGAAAACTTAAAACTCCTCATCTTTTTATTATTTTATTCCATTCCAGTTAATGTTCAATTTTGTTTACTTTTGGAAACAATCACATATAAATTAGAAAACAATGCACAGATTTCTGCATAATATATTATATATAACACATCTTGATCTCCGCAAAGAGAATATTTTATCTTCTTATAGAGTTTGTTTGCTTTCTTCTCGAGTAAAAACAAAGTCATAAATTTAAAAGCATCATGACTAGAGCCAATCTGTGTATCTACAACTCCAACAGAAGTAAAAATAAAAGTGAAATATGTTTAACTCTAACAAGCCTTTATTAGTTTACCATAACAGCCAACATCTTTAGAAAAGAGTGGAAAGTGCAGGTTATTCCACAGACAAAAGCAGTAGCATCAGCTTTGTATAAGGAACACAAAGAAACATGCCTTCAGAATTAAAGATATAATCTGTACCCCAGTCAATATCCTTTATTTGATCAAAGTTTTGTGAATAGCTGTATGCTGCCAGCTAAAGAAACAGATGGATGACAATGTGATGTAGACCCAGTAAGGGAAAGACCTGGAGCACAAGAACTGTGGGGCAATGTATGAAGCTTAGAGGTAGAACTACTCAAGAGCACTACTAGATAAAACAGAAATTTCCTTAATATTTTGAATAAATATACATTTAGTCATTAATTAAAAAAATTAATGTATAAAATTTTATATTTTCTTCCGTAAATTATGCACACTTCTTGCACTACTGTTCTTACCATAGTAGACAGATATGTCTACATATGCAGTCACAGGATAAAAAGATCAAATGCCATGGAATAAAGCATTATAAAATTAAAAAGGCCTCAAAAAGGAAGATAAGAGTAGGATGCACTGGTTTACAAACCAATGCCTCTACATCCCCTCCATGTAACAGGACAGCTGCTCACAGCCCATGCAGAACTGCAACACAGGTCACTGCATGGCATCAGCTGCCTCTGCTTCAAGAGGTCAAGAGCCCTTCCTTCAAGATACTGCAACTCTCACTCGTGTCTATCAAGTCTGCATTCCATCAGGATCAGGGAAACTCACAAAAGCTTGCAACCTTTGCAACCATCTCCCACAACTTATGTACTAGGGCATAATTTCAGAATCTCTGACAAAAGTAATTCAAACATATATGGAAAAATTATATAAAGTTATTTGTGAGGGCAGTGAGTTGTGGTTGTGAGGCATTTTTTTCCTCCTCAAAATAATCCATTACTTACAGCCAAGATGACAGATCCAAGAGAGGAAAATGGCTGTAACAAATCGTGCCTCTTTAATCCTTAAATTTCTGAGCAGATAAGGACATTAAACACCAAATGCTTCTCTCAGGTGTTCAAGAACTTCATATTTTTTCTCTCCCTCCTTGCCCATTTAACACAATTAACAGGGTCACACGCAGTAGAGCCCCCCTACTCCCTGCTCACATGGCAGACCACCGTCTGACACACGTGCCTTGCACTCATGCTGAGAGAGGCTGTGAAGAAAACACTCCTGCTTGCTTTTCAAGCTGAAGAAAACAAAACACGGCATACATTTGCTCTGGTTGGACATCCATGATCAACTTGGTCTTCACAGAGCTGCCCCCATGCTTGTAGGACACCAAAGAGATAGCATGAGAGACCACACTTCCCTCATGTTTGTTATTCCCATCCATATGAACCTTTTCTTTACCTGTTTATGTCACTGCTCAAGGGTAAGGCCCTCACCAGCCCCTGAGGAAAGAGGGGCTCAAGCAGGACCCAAAGAAGGGCTCAAGCAGGACCCAAGGAGTCCCTCGGGTATCCTGCTCCTGGGTCACACCCTCTCCTCACTCCCTGACTACTGAAGGCTGCTGCTTCCCACCTCAAAGGCTGCTCCAGGGTGGCCCTCCTTGCTATGGAAACTCACCCACACCCCATACATCATGAAGTCCATCCCAGGGCTGAAGCACTTGTCTCAGCACTTGTCTCAGCACTTGCCAAATTTTCATCATGTTCTGACTCCCTTTCATTCCTTACACTATTTTCCTTGCTCCCAAACATATGGCAGGAGTTTCAATATCAAATTTAATATTTCAATTTAGCAGACATTTGAATCATCTGGGTAATAATATACTGCTTTTTCTTTTTTCCTTTTTTTTTAAAGAATATGCAAGACATTTGGCATAAAAAGGTGTTATATAAATCCAGGCTGAAAGATTTTTTGTATTTGAAATGAAGAAGGAACACAAAGACAAATCCCAGTACTAGAAAGATTGCTATATAATAATAATACAGCTTTTACTTAAAAAAAAAAAAAAAAGGAAAAATTGAAGAAGATGTACTTTCAAAAAAATTTTGAAAACACCCTATTTTAATTCACATAAATATTTTAAAGAACACTGAAAGCAGGTGTCTGACACACTCTAGAAATATTATGCACTCTATTTTACTGCCTGTGGCACACAGAAGATGATATTAATCACAGTTAAAAAAGACATTTCTATGGAAACTAAAAAACAGTGAAGCTTGGATAAAAAGGTTATAAACATACCTACAGTTAAGCAAGGTATAGGACAGTATATTTATATTTCTTTTTTTCTCTTACTATAAAACTGCTAATATTTGGGACATAACTTTCTGATCACGTTTTCCTGTTTTGCAAAGGAAAATTTTAACTAGAATTTATACGCAAACCAACACTATGTCATCAGATGTGAAAAAGAATAAAGGTTTGGACATAATAATCAAAAGGAAAAAAAGGTGGCTATTTTGGCATTTATCTTAGTCTAGAGGTTAAGAACCCCAGGTAGACAATGGACAAGATGCAGAAGAAAAATACAAGGTTATCAATGGACTTCAGGTATTTAAAAATCAATTTATTACAGGTAATTATGTTCATACTATTTACCTGTTGCTCACTTGCTTATTTTTATTTCTCTGTCTTGAACCAAGAAATTTTAAAACACTACCTACTAAGCTGAATTGCATGTAGGTATACTCTCCAACCTAAACTGGAGGTAGTTATCTCAAGTTATAGGAAGTTAAGAAATATTTCTTCAATTGGAGTTTCTGTGCCTAGTCTTATATTTGCAATAAACAGAAGGTCCCTGGAATGTATACAAAGTTGAACAGAGCAGATGTCATTTACATGAGCCAAAACAAAACAGAACAAAACTACTGTGACTTGGAGAACATTGCCCTCCAGAAACTGTGGGGCAAATTCACACATCAGGTGCTCCCCAGTCTGCCCACAACTTTCAGGACAAGAGAACTATTTTTATGTCCTCTGAACAAAAATGAAATAAAGCATGTATACACACACACACATACACACAGGATAACTTAAAAAACCCCAAAGCTTGAGTTCAGCTTGCTATCTTCTTAGGTGCTTTACTTCATCGTGTGATCTTGTTATATCAGAAAAAAACTTACACGAAGGGAATTTGGCTTAAGTTAAGAATTGCCCATACATTTTACCACATTCCGAATTTTCACCCCCGGTATGTTATCATAACTTTACTACCTAAATGGTATTACTCCCAGAGGATACAAAAATGCTGCAAACTAGCACTCATCACGAAGGATGTTACAGCAAACACCAAGCTTTTGCTCCACACAGGGAGTTTTCAAGTTCACATGGGGGCAGGCTGCTCAGATCCCAGGAAACATGTTGTTCTGAAGCCTGGCCTAGTATTACTGTCTTTGAAGTGAGAGGTTTGAAGATTGAATACAGTAAAATGTTTTCCAGTGGACTCTCCACTGGTTTTGCTTCCTACTTTTTGCTTTCCTTTCTACAAAAAGCACATTCCTTTACAATTAGTATTAGGAATGACTGTTTGCCACGTCACATGTTACCTGCAGCTTCTCCTCACTTCCAGAATTTTTTATACTGTAAAGATGGACTGTTGGGATCCTTCATTAGCTCTTTCTTGTTTGGAGTCTTTGGGAGGAGAAGGAAAGCAGGAGAGACGTGAGACACTATATCCAAGACAAAGTAAAAACAAATAGTCAGCGAAACAAGAAGATAGTCAATTTAGTGCTCAGAATTTAAACAGTAGCTCACTTAGCTATGTTCTGCATTAAAATGTTTGTCTAAATGAGAATCATAAAACTACAGAGAAGCAAGGCTGTATGTGGATTTCCATTTTTTTTATTATTCTGTATCACTTTATGTACTACCATCACATAAAACAGGAGCTTTAAAATAGTTCTAAAACCTATCTGTTGCTGAATCAGGGGGTTGTCACTAATTTCCAAGATTTATGTTGAAAAGGAAAGAAAAGTGTCACTGCTCAGAAAAGCATCGAAGTTGATATTACTGACAATTAAAGGTACGACTAACAAAATGAAACTGCAGCCTTTTCAAACCCATGATCCCATGCTCTCTGAGGTCTGAGTTGCAAGACATCACTTTTTGGATTCTGTGAAGAAGTCCTTGCATTGTATTTTCATTTGCTAGAAAATTAGACCTAGGATTGTTACATGCAGACCATAGTACTATCAATACAGTAAATCTCACCATGCATCATCTTACCAATAGGCTTTTACAGTGTAATGTTTCTTGGGAATTACAGTATTAGATTAATGAGACGTGCAAATGTTTTATCAACTCAGTCTCCAGAGCAATGAGTCACTCCTAAATGCAGAACAGCAACAAAATTAAAAACAGCTTATGTGCTGCTGTATTCTACACCCCATAGGTATAGAACATATGATTTCAACAGAGCAGAACAGATGCAAAAAGGTTCCATTGAAATAAGAAAGCTGCATAGACACAGAAAACACCAGCAATGTGTGCTAAATCTGTTCTCAATAGCTAAAGAGGTGCTGTTAACGCTAAACAGCTCCAGAAACATCAACTGAGAAGAGAGTCTGGCTATCAGAGACAGGTATGAGCAAAAGAAACTATTCACAGCAACCAGCCACAGGCAGCTAAACAAGAAAGCTGGTTTGCTCATGTGCCCCCTGTGCTCAGAGGAGAGTAATTCAGAGTAATTCAGAGCAGAATACTAATTTAGGCAATACAAATCAACTTCTGGAAAAGATGGCCTGTCTCCATAATCAAGCACACACAGGAATGCTGCTAGCTCGGGTGAGAGCTCAAACAGCACTTTCTGCCCTGGCTGACGCCAACAGCATTCACTGAAGGCTGACAAAATGAGCTAAGCAGCAGAGACTGTACTAGGTTCTCCATTTCTCCTAGAAAAGCAGGATAAAAGCAAGGAAAAAGGGATTGTAAAAATAGAATAGTTCAAATTGTACCCTATCTTCTCATGAAAAAACAGACAAGTTTGCAAAGTGGATAGTAATTAATAGATACTCTCTTAGACAGTAAGGATGTACCATATAAGGAAGAAACAACATTTATCCAAATGTCTCAGCCACCCTCATTTATGGTGCCTAGAGACCTAACAAACAACAGACTGCTAGCAATCTGAAAAATCAGTTCTATTCAGAAATCCCCAGAATACTCTATACAGCAAATGGGCTGTATAAAATGTTTGTAGGCACAGTGGGAAAATTCTCTTCATTTACCCTGGTATTCTGGGTTTTCTGCTCAAAAAGGCTGGGAATTTTTATCTGTACTTATTAACTTAATTTCCATGTCTGCTTCCTGACCTATCTCATACTGAACACCTGCTGACATCACAATTTACAATACATTTTTTGTCAAAACATTCATTCAAAGCAGGATTTAATCTCTCCTGCTAGCAGCTAGGGACAGCCATGCCCACAGGACAGGTGTGAACCTGTGGGAGAAATGTCCAGCAGTCCCAGATAGAGTACAGTCCAGCCATTGTCCAAATTCAGAACCTTCTGGGACACACAGCAGACAGGGTCTGTTACAAACTCACTTCTTTCCAGGAAAACTACTATAAAGAGGTGAGGAAAAAGGCTTGTTCACACACATTTCTGCTTGTCACAGTGCAGGTAGGGTGGGCTCCAAACCGAGGGGCTTCTCACAGTTTGGTCTCTTCTCCCAGGCAACTATCAGTAAGACAAGAGAGCACAGTCTTAAGCTCTGCCAGGGGAGGTTTAGGTTGGATATTAGGAAGAAATTCTTTACAGAGAGGGCAATCAGGCATTGAAATGGGCTGCCCAGGGAAATGGTGAATTCTCCATCCCTGGAGGTTTTTAAGATGAGACTGGATGTGGCAATTAGTGCCACGGGCTAGTAACCATGGTGGTAGTGGATCAAGGGTTGGACTCGATGATCTCAGAGATCTTTTCCAATTCATCTGATTCTCTGATTCTATGAACAAAACCAGAGGGACTCAGACATCAAAATAGGGATTTCAACCACACTCTTCAGCGCTGGGCTGTACTGTATATAGGATACATCCACGTGACTGTTCCTATAGTCCATTCTGTGGTTAAGAAGAAGCATGCAGAACTTGACCTAAAACAGCCTACCAGCAATGCAGAGGCCACACGGAACTGGAGAGGACATCTGTCTGAACACAGCATCCAGACCCTTCCCCTCACCACCAGGTGAGCAGCCTGTGCAGCCTCCCTGGCCCAGCAAACCAGGGCAAGTGTAGTTTGGTGTTTTACAGCACTGGTAAATTACTCTTCAGCGGCTCGTCCTCTTGTCTGAGGGGCTCCTTGCCCCAGTGGCTGGTAACATTCTTACCAGCCAAGTGCAAAACAATAAGAAGCACTTTCTCAAACTGGCAGAGATGGGTTTATACACATTTCAGATTTCCATAGTTCTGTTTTGGGGATAACTTATGTAATAAAACCGATGATGTATTTTAAGACAGATCCTGTCTTCCTGGAAATATAAGGATATTGTATTTCCAACTCTTGAATGATAACTAAAATACCACTTTCACAGAAAAATTCAGTGATGTATACAGGTTTTAAAGGGAAGTCCATTAGTATAAATAAGATCAAGTTCAGGTACTGTTCTATACGCGGCAGAACCACTTTGGTGAGACCTTTCAAAAAGCCTTATAAAGAGCCAGTAGAGAAAAATCCCTGAGTGATACTCAGAGTAAGCAGAGAGGTAAATGTTTGCCAGATTAACTGTAAATTGCAGCTGCTTGACTTCAAGTATGTGTTCTGAAAAACCATGAATAATATCAGTCTTATAAATACAGTGAACTTTCTAAGCATGAAAAATAAATCTTATGTATGCTGCCAAAAAAAGTCTGCCTGGAAGCTTTCTGTTTAAATTTTGTACTAGCTAGGAATATGATTTCCCCCAAGTCCAATGTCTACCAAATATTCAGGCAATAGGAGGAGGTCGTTCAGCGTCTAAATCAAGAACACTTCTTTACAGATGCATAAATTGATCCAGAATTTTAAGCTGATTGACTACAAATTTCCAGCTTAGGAAATTTCCCAATGGTAGAAAATGAAAACTGCCTTGAAAACAGCAGAGATAATAATTTCATCTGGCCAAGGTCTCTCTCTTTTTCTAAATGGTCTGCAGAACCAATAGTACTGGCAAGTCAAAACAGGTTAGCATTTTACAGCACAAAAATTAGACAAATGGAAAAGATCAATGCAATTTTCTGAACAACATGCTTCAGTCTTTAGTCAGAAGCAGAGTACAAGCAGATCCATTTCAGAGCAACCCCAAGGGAACCATCAGAGAATAAAAACTCCCTTTCCAACTGGGGTTGGGGCTTTTTTCTGCATTGGTGATAAAAGGACAAATGATGCACACATCTCCCAAAATCATAATATCTCAAGCCCTTCTTATTCCCATCGACGATCTTTCCCTCTTTTATTTAATGAAACAAACACTGCAACAGTGAGTTTCATTATTATTTTATTGTTTGGTTTCTCCTGGCTATTAGTAACTCTTGGCTAAATGTAAGCCACCCACAAGTGCTTTCCCACATCAACAATGAAACAACCATAGCTATAGTTACAAACTACAGTTAGAGAGATAAAGTACCAAAAATACATACCTTCTAGTGGTTTTGAGCTCCATTTGCCATTAAAAGAAAAAAAAAAACAAAATAAAAAAAAAAACCCAACAACAACAAAAAAAAAAAAAACCCAAGTAAAAAAAAAAAAAAACCAAAAAAAAAAAAAAAAAAAAAAAAAAAAAACCAACAACAACAAAAAAAAACCCAAGTAAACAAAAAAAAAAACCCTAACAGGACATTCTACAAATGATATATATTTGATGCATGATGGAAATAAGCCCTGGATTTAGCTGACCTTTTGCAAGAAACTGCAGGGTGTAGGATAAACAGTGTGTGACATCAAGGAGACCAAAGGATTTTCTGAGTATCGTGTAAGGATTTAGCTCTGGGCTGATGTGATGAAAGTTGCCACAACAGAAAGCAGATTTGTGATAGAAAGAAGAATACCAGATTAAATATCGAATTCTGAAGTTCTGTTAAACAGGATTTTACTACACTGACTTTTAGCCATATAATGGGACCAAATTAAGTAAGTTTCGAGTTGAACTCTGAATAGCAAAAATTTGCAGGAAAGATAAAATGTGATATTGCAGTGCACTTCAAACTGCCAGGAGTCTTTCTAAAACAAATATCACATAGACGCTGAACACTGTGCAAAATTTTCAAGCATTGGTCTAAGTAGCTCTTGCTTATTAGCAATTAATCAATAAGATTACAAAAATCTTAAACCTTCCAGTGTTGTTTCCATAAAAAAAGCTCACAGCACCCTGCCAATTCTCTCAGACTATCTCCAATGAATCACTGCTTCTTAGGCCTCAGACTGATGCTGTCTCTCTTCCACTTGGCTGTGTCATCTCATTCCAAGGCTTTATCTCAATACCACAGTTTATCATCACATTTATTATGCAAGGTGTTGACTAATTTTATGCACTCACATTTTAAAGTACAGTAACAGCATAGTTGGGCAAATCTATTGATGTGCTTTCATTTCTTTGTCATGTCTGTAACAGCATTTAAAATACTGTTCACTTTTCTCAGATAATAACAGGAACTTGAAGATTTTACAAATTTTACCCTTCAATAACTTCCAACTGCTTATGGAGTTCGAGCAAACATTATTTCTCCTAAGCATGGGAAATTTTATTTAAACATATTATTTCAGCATGTTATTTAATAATACAAGGAGCTTAGGAAAGCATCTTATTTCCATTTCAGTTTAAATGGCAGATGATGGATAAATTGTAGCTAATGTTGGAAAGAGATGTGTAAAACGAACAGACTCCTGATTAAATGCTATTACTAACTCTGGCAATTTCCTTGGCAATTATTTCAAGGACAAGGCTGAAATAGTCTTTAATCTTTCCTTATTATAAGCAAACATTTCCTTGACACATTACTGTTTTCTAAAGAATTCCTAAAAAGTAAATAAGGTCAAAGAAGTTGGACAAAGACTGATTTATTTTTCAGAGAGCTACGCGTGCAATAACATATGTGTTTAGAAAAGTAGTAAGGGGAACAAAAAATACTTAATAAACACTACAATTTTCATCATTTGTAGGAAAAATAAACCCAACTAGCTATGCTTCATGGTTTTTACAGGAGCCTGCCTTAAACTTAGTCCCCCCCAAAAGCTGGATCTGATAATGACATTTTTGAGAGCCAACCGATCAACCATGGCTTAAAGCTATATTTCTAACATAAACCACATAGCATTTAAAGCTAATTTGACATAAAAGCCGAAGTCTGCAACAGTCTCCCCAGGTTCAATCTGCAAAACAACTGGAAACTCAAAACCACCCCTGGAGACAATAGGAGGAAACCTATCAAAGGCACATATAGATATATTTCTGCCATTTTCTACTTCACCCATCTTCCCCTCTTTGAGCTACTCACACATTTGCAGGAACCAGTTCTCTCTCTTTTCTGCCCAAGACTTGATTATCCTAGGAGTAAACCAGCTGTTGAAAATTACTCAAGACATAGGGGACTACAGGTTTATGTGGAACTTAGAAATAATACTATGCATCTCAACAGTATTATTAATGACCTCCTTTGGCAGAGGTGGAAGAATTGAGATATTTTACAATATCAGATTTTAAGGAAGTGTTTTCATATATCTAGGATTGCTTCAGGTCCTACCTAATATTCCAGCAAAGTCTTAGATCACACAAAAAAGCAGCATTCAAATCTACAGGAACATATAATCAATGCTGGAAGTACTGTCTAAACACAGCCCAAGAGAAGACAGCTCTCTGCTGCAACTGCCCATAAAACTGGCAATTTTGTGACTAATTGGACAGAAATGGCTCTTGTATATGTTAAAATGTATCTACTTAGTGAGGGAGGAAACCAAACACTCGAGAGTTAAGCAGGAATGTACTGGTGGAGTATCGTGAAAGACAAAAGGTTCAGTAAATCCCTCTGGCTAATTACACAGTATCTTTCTTTACTCCCTGAGTCCTGACAGCGACTAGGAGCAGCCTGGCTTCACAAGGGAGAGAAACTAAAGCTGCTTGTGCACGTTCCAACTGGCAGTCATTTTCTCTCAGAACCACTTGCATTTTGGAGCAGAAGATGACATTTGCTTTACAGAGGACCAAGCTGTTCCCTTTTGTTAGGTGTTTGTTCCCAATCAAAACCATACAGCATCAATGAAAACAGAAAATCAATGCAATATTTAAAATTACAAAAATCACTTCAGGTTTACTTTTCCTTAAAAGGAATTATGTAGTTATGTTTATGGTGCACTTACATGTAATTATAAGCTGAATTTTGCAACTGAATTATAACATCCTTTTTCTAAAAAGAGACCCCATATTTTAAGGCCCTGTTAAAAAAACCTTCCAACTAAATAGGCCCATAACAAAAAGTTGTGAAAGTACTGCATTTATCTTCATAAAACATTTTTTAAAGTCTCTGCATTAGCTATAATTAAATACATGCATCAGAACCCTTGCCCCATCGCAGATACTTTGTATGTTTGTGCTTACCATAACTAGAAGACATTCTATGATAGCATATAATAAACCTTGCATCTCACCACAATGTTCAAAATTATTGAGTAAGACAATGCTGCATACAAGAACCAGAAACCACAGTGAATTTTCTGGGAGGACTGGGGGACAAAACAAAACAAAACACTTGATTTTCATTCAATCCTATTCCTAATTTTGATCCTAACTATTTACAACTGTGTAGTTGTTTTCTTGGAGCTCCTGATAACCCCCACTGAATAGACGAGCAAAAACAGGCAAGGAGGTTCTCAGCACAGCTGTAAGGCTTTGAGAGGTTCAGCTCTTGCTGATTAGAACAAAACTGAAAGACAGAGACTTTCAGAGAGCAGTCATGAAGATATTTGGCCAAAGAGAAAGCCCAAACACTGAGATAAGCTTAAGCCTTTCTTCTCATTCCATACACTATCCACCGTGACGGAAGAGTCTCCCATTGTATATCTAGCAAAGTTGCAAACATCATACTTAACCTTCAACAGTTTGCCTAACTGCTAAAAAACCCCTTACATTTCTGCCTGTCTAAATAACCAAGCCCTTACCTCCTCCTCCTCTGCAGAAATACCACCTGGCTCAGTGATGCACAAGTCCTGCCACACCCTTCGATCGCCCTGCTACAAAGGGGTGCATCTGATGCTGCCAAACTTGACTGAGTGCAGGCTCTGGTAGAGCCTGAGCAACTGGAAAGCCCATTTCTCCTCTCCCTGACAGACCCAGAGGAGAAGCACATAGCCAGCATGCAAGACAGCAGCAATGGGAATGCCAAAGAAGCTCCAAGAGCTTCCACTAGTAGGGATGCCACCCACCCCCCATGAGGACTCACATCTCCCCTGTTCTCTCGCAGGAGGCCACATAGGACCTCTCAGACACCTCACAACACCCACCCATCACCTTAGCAAGATCAAAAGCAATGCTGGCAATCATCTCAGCAGCCATCACATATAAACCCCATCTTTGAAATTTCCACTGCTGCTTGGAAAAGGATGTGTTGACTCCAGCTGCATGCAGCGTAACATCAAACATGTACACCCATTCAAGGCTGTAAAGAGAGCTCCTATCCTTCAATCTTTAATAAAGCATTATTCAGTTGTTCTTCTCTGTAATTTTCTCACACCCTGCTACAAGAAGAATAAATGGACATGTAAGAAGAGCTTTATGATGTTTTGTCTGTTTGTTTTGGTTAGAGGGTGTGTGAGTTTTTTTAAACACATGGCAACATTTTGATTTCTATTCTTAGAAACCATTTGAGGAGAAAAAGGGCCCATGAAAGAATTGAAGTCCGCAAATGAACTTCCTTTCTGCTGGGTTTTTCTCAGCCATCTCCCCTCCAGTCATGCCTGCCAAAATCCCATGCTTTATAGGGGCATCTGTTCTATTCTCTCCAGGCCAAAAAAGGAGACTTTTCAAACTCTTACTACAGCTGAGGAAATCTATAGCTCAATGAGGCTAATGCAATTTTTTTCCCCATGTCTGCAACTCCACAACTGCCATCAGAAGGGAAAGTACTTTTCTCTTCCCTCCCTTTCTGCAGCCACACACTCCCAATCCAGGCCTCTTCTAAAAGCTGTCCTGCTCCCACTCCCTATCTTGCTGGTTCTTGCTGTTCCACATGACTGAGGAACAGATACAAGCCATGAATGAAACTCTAAATCAGCTGCTGAACTGACATATTCTTATGAATCCCTACACTGTTCTAAGTGCTTTAGGCACACCTTTGCTGTGAAGTTGGTGCACTTCATAAAACAAGAAATACATATAAAACAGTTGCTTTCCCATACTAATACTACTCCTAGTGACATTATGTAATTTTGTATCATAATAAAGGCAGTCTCACTGGATTGGACTAAAAACTGATTATTGCTTGATACAAACAGCAGGTCACTCTGAAACTACATTGTCTGCCCACAAGTTAAGGTCACACACTGGCTTCATCCAAGTGCAACACATTTCCTTCAATAACTTATAATTTAGGGCACCACAATTCCATCAATTGCCCATGAAATAATAGTTTTAATGTGTTTCAGATGTGTTTTAAATAAGCGGACATTCTAATATTTATCACCTGTGTAAGGCTTCAATGTAACCACAATGACAAGCATGGGCTACCAGCATCACTGCTGTGGCTTTCAGTGAAATCAGCAAAAAGAGACCAGAAAAAATCTGAACCTAACAAAATATCCTCAGACATTTGCATCAGAAACAGAAGATGACAAAATTAAGCTGAGCAGTTGGTACATATTTTCATGTATTAAAATCAGTGTTTGCACAATACCTCTAAAAATGCCTCGCATACTTCATTTTGTTATGGGTAAAAGCTAAAGGCAAGTCTGAAAAGCTCCTTTTTTTCTCTGGAAGTAAAACATATCTCATCATTTGAGGCACACAGAGAATGTAAGAATATATCCATTTGTAAATCAGCTTTTTTTTTGTAATTATTTATTTTGATCTTCCATATAGCCACAATCCTGTTCACGTATAGTCTTCAGGAAGCAGGAATAGTCCTAGCAGGGAAAGTATAGGCAGGTTTTCAGCATAAGATTGTTAGTACTGGGCATGAAGACCAAAGCTAATATCTGTGCCCACTCTATACCAGCTCCTTGTGGCTCAGCCTGAAAATGCATTGTAGCAGACTACACGTATGAGCTGAATACATAAGTTCTTCCCCTTGTGAAAAGGAAAAGAAAAATTAAAAACTCAAACACAAGCTCTACATCTGGGGAAAGAAAGGCAATTAAAGAAGAGGAATACATGTCTGACATGGCCCAGTTCTCTGGTGAAATCAGGATGAAGAGGCACGTTTATGAGCAAAACTAAGTCAATATTTTCGAATTGGTTTTTAGTGCAAATCTTAGTTTCGCTATTCATAAAATTCAATAGGTAATTAGACAGCTAAGCAAATGTCCTTAGAGGAAAGTAGAAGAATAATGAATTCCCTACATAATTATTTATAGCTATGTTTTTGAGTGAACACAGTGTAACAGGCATCAAGCCAATATTCAAAGGCAAAAAAACAGATTTGTAAAACCTTAAATATTTCTGTAAGCCAGTCCATAGACTACAGCCTATTTCACAATCTAATCTGCCCTTGCAATACATAAAAATCCCAACAACTCAGACTGCCTCTGTGATTAATCATTAAGATTTAAAATAAAACCTTGACAAAGACAGGTCCAGAAGCACAACCACAAAATACGTAATGCTATCAGAACATGCAATTTGCTTAAAATAATGCTCCGAGGAAGCGCCATAATGTTGTGTGCAAAATATTTTGTCTGATCCGTACTTCGAAAAAACCCTTGGGAACAAAATCATTACGAAGCATCAGTCAAAATGGCAACAAGTAGAGATCAGATCCAATTCAGTCTTTCATAACTAACCCTAAGAACAAGCTGCTTATCACTCCAAAGCTCAAAAAAGATGATGAAAACTATATAACACGATGTCCTTTAGCTCCCTAAAGACAACTGATTAAATTCAGTTAGGAGCTGACTGGAAAGCAATGATGCTTCTGCTTTCCAAATACACGGCTTAATTGCCAATACAACTTCACAACAAAACAGAGAGGAAAAAAAAATGTCCCTCTCCTGCTACTGAAAAGTCAAGCAATAGCTGCTGGCAAGTGAAAGAAAGGCCAGGTTGTTGTTATTTTTTTAAGTTCCAATATCATCAATAAATGGAGACAAAACTAAACAAACAATTTTTTGTAACAAACAAATAGAACATGATCCAAAACATTCTTCTAAAATCTCTTGGGTTTTATAATGTCACAAGTAAAAATTAAAATAATAATCGATATCAATACATAAAATTCCCAGCACAAAGGAGGTTTAACTGGATTGAAAATAATGTTTTTTTAATTTGTATATTATCTACAGATGCTCTTGTTCCAGTTTAAGGCTTCTTCCATACACATTAGAAACAATACCGGACAGATTGCTCTGCTCTCTTTCAGCACTCTGCAAAACAGATTTGTGCACAGAATTTGCAGAGTGCATTTTCTTCTTATATAACAGCAGGAATTTTCAAGAAATTTCAGTAAAATGTTAGTTTGCTCTCTCTCATTCATTAAAATTAAGTTGGTGTTATTTTTACTACTGTAGCATTTTGTATGCATAGCAGGAAACTTGCCAGGTATATATTGGAGCTAGAGGGGCATATGTCCTTAAGAAAATAGTAAAATGCAGACACAATAAAGCTTTATCAATGTAAGCAATAGACACCAAGTTCCTCTCTCCTGTAGCAGCTCTAACTTAAATGCCCAGCAGCTCTGTGGGTGCAAAAGACTGAATCCTATATCTTTGTTCTTGCCAAATACCTCCACTGCCTTCAACATGCATAACATTTCTTTAGGACTAGACGTATTTATCTCTTTCATCCAGCGCCAATACATTTCTCTATTAGGAAATATCTACTTCCCATTGATGCTGATGACAACCTGCGTGCCTCTCACAGCTCTCCCAGTTTAAGAACAGGCCACTTAATTATGACGCAAAAGCACCTTCCAAACATTCTTTTTTCTTTATGAAGAACGTAGACAGATCTTAGTGATAAATGTTCAGGCCAATCCAAGGATTCTTTCTTGAGTGCAGAAGGGAGTACTTGTAGAGATGCACACAAAAGTTGCAGGACAAGTTAAGAAGTAAATGGGAAAGGAGATGACAGCAACCAAGAGGGGGAAATGAGTTTGGAGAAAAAAAAGGCAGCTATAAACACCACAAGTACTGTTGAAACAAGCAGGTTGTGTGTATCCCATGTCTGGATCAAAACCAGTGCCAAATAAATCCACAAATCCCTTTTTAAGCAAAAACTGACTTCCTTGTTTTAAGACAGAACTAAAACAAAAAACCAGAAAATAAAGGGTCCATCATTGATTAGACTAGGTTTGGATTCGTTTATCCACTCTGTTTTTCTGCAACTTTCATCTATTTTGGGAGAAACAAATGCAAATAAATTATTATTGCAACACAATATGCAACACAATTATGTTCATTTATACGAGGTAAAATATCCCCCAAGACAGACAGGAACAAGCAATATGGAGTGCCAAGGTAGTTTCTGGGAAGGACAGAGCAGCTGAGCCCAAAAATGACTGCACCCATTCTGTTTAATATTTGGGACAGTGGACACCCTGGTCATGTTGGTGGCAATTCTTTCTTACTGCAAGAGAAACCAAGCTGTCCAAGAAAAGAATCAGAGCAGGAAAGCCCGTTGAATATGCAGACAAACTCTGAAATAAACCTCTCAGAAGTAACTGTGAAGAGACATGTCTCTCATACATCTGCTACAACTTGAACAGTTCTGCCTGCACATTACTTGCTTGGAATGTTTTGTGGGGCTTTTTTAAAATTTATTCTGGACAATATCACATAACATATATTTATTCATTAATTCATTTATTCATTAACATCCCTTCATTATCTTCAGTGACAATACCATTGCAAGACTGAGTTTTGCTTCAGCAATCTATGAAATCTCTGATTTTTCACGAAGCCTACTCAGCTTTCAATCATTTGTATTTGTATGTATGTCACTTGAGTAATTTGGATTAATTTCAGGGAAACATATAAGTCTTTCCTGTAAAAATCAACACTTGAGGAAGTCACACTCCATGATGCCTTTAGAGCCCTTGGAAAGATACAGGCTCACTTAGACTATAGCTCACCAGCCCTGTTTTGCAAGTCTGTTTAAAGATTTGATAAATCATGCCTCAACAGTCTATAGAGACAGTCAGATCTCCATTGACTACAGGAGTCCACCTCAACATCTCTATATGATTTGATGATCCACCTCCTAATGCTACACATCCTCTTTGCCCTGCTCCCCCTTGTGACACCAAGAGGAGATACTTGAGACCAACTTCAGATTTCATTTAGATAAACAAGAAAGGCAAAGAAGCATGTGCAGCTGGTGTAAAATAAACACACATACTCTGCTAAAAATGTTCCAGGCTGAATTCAACATCCACGAGGAGCTAAGGAAAACAGCAACACAGAATTCCTTACAAAGAATCCTTGGAACTGGGAGATCCTGTTGCTGCTCTCAAAGACTACTTGGACTGTTTTTTTCAGAGTATTTTAAGACAGGACAAAACATCACAAATAAGTAATTTACTTGATCTGGGGTTTATACCTTGATATTGTTTACTGCCACTGAAAAACTACCATGATCAATTAATACTGCATACCTGTGTCCAACAGACACTGAAATGCAATAGGGGTCTGACTTTATCAAATCCACAGGCTATCACGAAACCTATCAACATGGTTACACCAACACAAAGTAGAATTTTGCAAACAGAAGATGTGTACTGATACAACCAATGCAACAACAGCGGAGATGCAGTTTTGAAATGACAGAACATGCATAACAAGCAAGTAGAGAGGGAGGTATGATGCCTGCTTATGGTTAAATCAAAAACTCTGCAATGAAAGCTCCCAAATTCCAGAACCCCTCTGAAAAAGATGGCAAAGTCTGCATTTACAGTACCATGGCTTAAATCAGCAGGACATGAAGAACTGTACTTCAGACTCTGCACAGGCTCAGTCACTGGGTACCATTTCTGGGTACCAAGTTGTTGACGACCACAAGCACATCAAAACACACACTCCCTCCCCAAAAGCACAGTCTCAGTAGCACCATTCTGCAGCCAAAGACCACACTGGGCTCTGGATGCCCTCACAGATACCTCTGTCAGCCAGATTGAGCTGTCTCCAAGCACCCACACTGGGCTGGGATCCCCATGAAGTTCCATTTGGATCTCTCCCTCTGAGGGAGAGACACACAGACACTGGTCATGGGAGTCTACAACACCACCCCATCTTTGGCAGGCTGTTTTCAGCATCAGTGCAACGGGGACAATTGCTGCCAGGGATTTCCCCTCCAAACCATGCCTCAAAATAACACTGAGATGTGGGAGGAAAGCAACTAGGTTAACACTGCCTCACACAGGGCTATTTTAAGTAGGAAAACCCTGAGGATTGGTAGGGTTTTGATTCTTTCTCCCAAATGTTGCCACTTTAGGCACTCCCATCAGACTCTGCCTCCTCCTCCTCCAGCTTTAATCACCTGATGGAATTAGAGTAACAAAAATAAGGAAAACTACTATACATGGAAATGAATGAGAAATGAAAAAGTATTTTCCTGCCAAGACCAAAACAATAGCAACCAAATATTTTTCATTGTGCCAGGACAGACTTCTGCTATTTCTCAGGCTACAGCGTCACTCTTTGATTTGACAATTTCAAAAAAAAAAAAAAAAAATTCCTTGAACATTTACATCAGTAAGCCATCCAGTCTTTCAGAAGCTGAAAAACCCATACCTGGCGTACAAAACTGTTAGAGGTAGTGTCAGAAGATGTACTCCCATCTGATCCTTTAAATCGGTTTTTTCTTCTTGCCCCTTTACCATAAGACTGTAAAAAAAAAACCAAAAAAACACAGATTAGAGAAATGGCATTACAGCATTAAAGCATCAGTTTGTGTTGCACAGAAAGCTTTCAGTGTCTCCTAGGCAAGCAGGGATTCAGATTATCAGCTTTGTGGCAATCAATAAGCACATATTCAGTAAGTAACTGATGGGATGCAAGTGCTTATCAGGTTTGGTCAACCGAGTCCTAAATGCTTTGTTGTTTTTGGTTTTTTTCACACTGAGGTTTGAAAAAGCATTTATAGACTTGTACAGATGTAGAATTATTCACTCAAGTCAGAGTGATTAAAAAGTACAGTTTGTTTTGCAGCTAGTTTAAATAAACAAGGTAGGAAAGGAGATACTGGAACAGTCTCCAGTACACACAGCAATGAGCCAAGTCAGCTGAGGGAACAATAAACAGCAAGAAGTGACCAGCGATTTGTTGATTGAGATACAATCTTGTACCCAGGGACAGTTTACAATAATTTTTTTTACAATAAGTTGAAGAAAGTAAAAGCAGAATAACAATAAAAAAGGAATACAGGTGTAAATGGAAAAAGGATAAATGCAACTAAAAAGCAAGGCATCATTTTTACCCATAAGGAATTTAAAAGGACACCAGGAGAAAGCTATGGTTAAGCTTAAGCAAAAATTTAAAACCATAGTTCAGAAACCATAAAAAATATGGCTTAAGTAAAAATTCAAAACCACAGTTCAGAAACACAGCAAATGTGTGTGTTTGTGTCCCCCCCCCAAAAAGCCCTATTTGTTCTGTGCATTGAATATTGATCATCAATAAATGCAATTAAAATAAATTTTAAAAACGTGAAAGGGTTCAAAACTATGTTATTTTCAATCACATATTTATGTGGTGACTGTAAACTGTGCCATGACACCACTGCTGACCAGAGCATCCTCCCAGGTATAGCAAAGTCTCACAGATTTGTTCTGCAGAATGACATTACAACACAACTCTTCCTATGTTAGTTCAGTTGCTTAAGTTCATCTAAACTTACAAAAAAAATATGTCTTGGCTACTTAAAACATATTTTCCTTGAGGCTGATAAATACAATTTTTTTCCTCACTCATCATGCTGCTGTAAAGGTCATTTTACTAATCCATCTCTCTGGATCACGTCTTCTCTCTTTAAATACCTCCCACAGTTTCCTGAAATAAACAGGGTCTTTGTCTTCTCTTTCAAGGTCTGTGTTGGCCTATTCCCAATCTTACCTCTCATCCTGCATTCAGCACTCAACTTCTGAATTCCACAATAACTCAGGGAAAAAAAAAAAAAAAAAACCAACAAAAAAAAAAAAAACACCACCAGGCTCCACCACCAACAGGCTAAGTTTTCATAGAGTAATTTCATATCCTCTCCCATAATACCTTGAAATCCTTCTCCCGGGAACAAAAATTCCTTACAGAAATCTTGTTGTTCTCCTTTAAATATACAACAACAAAAAAACCCTCTTGATAATAAGGCATTAGTGTATCTCAAAATATTATACCAATAAAGGATATTATTTATCCACTATTACTTCCTAAGGATTCCAAGCCCATGCACCCACATCCTGCTGTTGATTTTGGTCATAAGCCGCTCTCAGTCTCGGGTTCAGGCACAATGAGAAAATTATGATCAGCTTACTGGAGAACGTGGCTGTGCATGCATTACAGCACAGCACTGCTGATAACCTGGCCCTAATACAGCAAACACTGAGATAAAACCCTGCCTGGTGCATAAGGTGTGTCCTTCCCTGCACCTGAGCAATCTTCAGAGCACCATGCTAAGCTTTGGGCCTGAGTTCTCTGGTTCTCATGGTAGGGAAAGATGGGCTACAGTGGCAGCTCAGAGAGACACTTAAAATCTCATAATTTTTCACATAAGGATTTCAAAATCTGAACTGTTGTTCTTAGCAGTAACACTTATGGTAAGTATGGTGACATATTTTGCAATTTAAGAGTAACTGAGGAGGACAACATATAGCCACTATAAACTTCAGATCATTTGACAAATCCAGGTAACTTGCCTCCACGAGATGCAAGAGAACAATATCAAGCTGTATCTGGACCATAAGTGTTGATTCTGGGCAAGTTTGGAGCACTGGTTGAAACAAAACATACCAAACTTTTAGAAAGGATGTCTCAACCAACAATAGTTCTGTTAGCCTGACACTCTCAGCAAAAATCATATCTGTTATGTCACTGACCTAACAATGACCTACAACAACAGCAAAGCTTTATACCTAAAACCACAGATTTATGGGAAAGATATTTTGCCAAGCTCATGTGATTTTTTCAAAACTGTAAAACAGTCACATAAGAAATTTCTGAAATGCACAAAAATTGATTCTACACATGCTGGTTAGGGCAGAACCATAGGAAAATCAGCATGCCAATGAAGTGCTGATGAGCCTAGAACTGTAACCCAGCAGGTCTCAAAATGTAAAATTAAATTTCAAAGAGGAATAGTTTTAGAGGGTTGCATTTCTAAAAGGAATCTTTGATAATAGAAGAACTTTTTGATAATAGAAAGGTCTTCATAGATCAATGAGAATGCAAAGTAGGCTGGAACCACTATTACCAGCTAATTATTCAAAATATTTTCCAGTTACAGTTAGAATAGACAGTTCTATCAGAACATCTTTTTCCACATAATATATTATTTACCTAATATAATAATAAAGTACCTAAAATACATTAGAAGTATCTTTAACAGCAGTAGTTCCCAAATACAACAACATCTTTAAATCGAAATTTAACTATTAAAAATGGTTCTTATTGAGGTAACTGACTTTGGAAACCCTTTTCTACAGTTTTTGTGGAAGCAAATAGAAATGCACTTAGAAAAAAATAAAGAATTTCTAACATTCACAAAGAAGCTCAAGAATATAAAGCATCCATATAAACATCACACTATATAGGCAATTTCATAAATGGTGTACAGTATAGTATTGTGTGATTCCCAATGAGACACTAGAAAAAATGGACACAAATTCTCTTCCATGTTTTGTTTGTATTTGTCCCCAGTTTCTACAATATTATTTTATTTACAATGTCATAGTGTTCACCTTTATAACACAAAAAAATTACAACAAAGGGGACTGAGTCTAGAGTGATGAGGATAAAACAAACAAGAGCAGAATAAAACCGCGATACAAGCACAGAGAAAATACACACTTCCCTATCTGCATAGCAACGACTAAAAGCATTTCTTTCTGGCAATATTACACAGCAAATGCAGCTCACACTGAAGCTCACCTTGATTTTTCAGTTTGAGAGCTTTTTTTGCATGGCAGCACATATGTTTTTATTCTAGTTTTCTATAAGTGGAAATTATTCAGAAGTACAAGCTAAATACTAACTTTAAATGCAAAAACCCTGCTGACATGATGGCAGGCTGTGGCTGCAGAGTGTAGACAAAGTCAGTTTTACACCTGCTTCTTTGCACAGACTGATTCTCAGTCAGAGGGAAGGGGGACAACTTTGGCACATGGGAAAACTGGGATTTGATGACTCCTTTCATTATTTTTAAGGATGTTGATCAGGGACTACATTTGTATTCTATGCCTTTCAAGCTTATTCCCACAGTCAAAAACACATGAAACTTTCTTCTGAAAACAAGTCTTCCATAAACAAAAAAGTCTTATATATTTTTAAAAGTTATTAACTATCTCTGTCATGTGGAGAATCATGAATATTCATCCTGTCATAGTCATTAAGTTTTGCTTTTTTAAGTGTATTTTTTTTTCCATAAGAGCTTGATGTGAGAGCAAGACCTCTGTAGGAAAAAAAATAAAAATCTACCAGTTACTTTCAATTCTGGGAATAAAAAAAAAAAAAAAAAAAAAACCAAAACAGAATTTTTTAACAATGAAGCCAATATGTTACTGTGATTTTCATATTAAAATTAGCTGCCTTATCTGTGTTCTGTGCAGCAGTTGGCTGCAATTTAGTAGCTAAAAATAAAAGGCTGAATCATGACGTGTGGACATTGGCCAGTAAAAGCAGCAACACGGGGCAATTGTTCTTAACCTATATGGTACCCAACAGACAACCATTGGAGACCAAATGCTTCTGCATCCCAGTTTATGGTGCCCAATGGTAACAATCCCAAAACCCAGCAGAGGCAGGTGCACACCAGCATTTGCCCCAGCTAATTTGAATACAATCGACTCCAGCCCTGCAAAGAAGCCTGTTTGTATAAAAAGTTTGCTGACAGGAACATTCTCCCTGGATTTTAGCAGAACATCTTACACAAACATAAAGTTATGAATACATTTAAGTGCTTACAAGATCAAAACTGTAGCTTGGTTTATTAGTCAGATGTGTGAAATTCTTTTAAAATTGTCTGAGCTGCCAGAGACAAGAAACAAAACACACACATTTCTGTTCTATAGCTTCTCAAAATACCTGGCAAACAATATGAAAACTTAAAAAAAAAAAACAACTAACTTTGTAAAAAACATTTCATCAACAAAGTCTTTACGAAGCAAAGACTCTGCTCTCCAACTCTGACTAGAAAGTACATTGTTCAATCATTATTCAACCCATGTAATCAAATGAAATATGGGAATCATATGAAGCATTAAAGGCATACATAGCAGTTTTCTGATAATTAACAGTTTTATATACATTTACTTGTTATTGCAAACAGATGAGATCAGTGTCACTCAGTGAAACCCTTTAATTTTAATGAGGTTCTGCCTCAACACATGAAAAACATGCATCCATAACATTTAATCCTCTAACACACATGACAAGCAGAAGGCATGGTTTATCCCTATAGGCAAAATACTATCATCTGGACAAGGAAATATAAAACATTTAAAATTACCAATTATCTACATCCAGGGAACTGATCTTCAGTGAGAATCTTAAAATGCCCTTCACCAGTAACCACTCTCATGGTATTTTATATCAAAGCAGCAGTGAGGACTATGCACAGTGAGCCCGAACCTTTATTGTTTATCGTAGGTAAAATAACTCCTTAAAAATATCTTACTGGTCTCATTCCAAGAATGGTGAAAAGATGTAGAAGATTTAGGCAGTAGAGTCACTAATGTCAAGTCAGATCTTTAAACAAAGATGCAAGACAGAAATTGCAGAAAAAAGAAGAAGATCAGAGCTAGAATGTACCTTACATGATCTCGGGTGAACAAGTGACCAATTACAAAGATCAAGAGAACACCTAAAGGTAAAGAGTGACCCCCCTGAAGGATTAGAGAATTGCTAGAAATGTCAGAAATGCAAGAACAAACTAAGTATTTTTTCTTTCCATGCAAAAGCTTTGAAAACAGTTAAAAATGCCCATGCTCT
>JAWWLV010000088.1:19578847-19598324 GCA_035041135.1 Platyrinchus mystaceus
CCAAACTATAGTCCGGCCCCCCACAGTGTCTGAGGACAGGGAACCGGCCCCCTGTTTGAAAAGTTTGGGGACCCCTGTTCTAGTCAAAGGATAGCAAGCCGGGATAGTGCAGAACATACACATCCAGCTCTATCCTCCCCTTAGAAGAATAAGCCATTGCCACTTTAACCAATTCCTTACAACAGGGCAACAAATGTTCCCATAGCTCAGACCCCCTGAGCCCTCTCTGGTCCATGGCCAGGTTTGTGGCCACTCAGAAATGATACCTTTCAGCTACTGGATGGTGTAGCCTCCAGCATCAGCTGCATGGCCGTAAACCCCCACACCCTCACGTGAATATTTCTGATCTTAGCACCACAAATCATATTAACCTCATAAAGGAGATGAGGTCAGCCTTCTGACAGCACAGCCAAGGGCTAGAAGTTGTACACAGACCTTGGTGATGAGTTCCCCAGCACTCCACAGCTTCCTTCCATGGTGGGAACTTGGAACATAGTAATATATTCTGGCTTGCCTCCATCTCAGGGCCGGGATTTCATGTCATCCTACACGGTAAACATCAGTGCGGTTCTGTGACAGGCACTCAGCCTTGTAATATACCTTTAGCAAAGAAGTTGCCTGAGCAGCACAGACTCATGTCCCCATAGCAGAGAAGAATACCCAGGTTAGGTTTCAAAACCTGGATTTCTCCAAACAAACAACATTTGCTATAAGGACACCACTCAGAAAAGACAGGGCTTCCCTCCAGGAAACCTATCAAATTGAGGATCTCCATATACAGTCAAGTTCATGCAAGCTACAGTGATGAGTCTGCAAAGTCCATTCCACAGACATTTTAGAAAATCCTCCACCTACACCAAAAAAATAATCCATAGAAACAAATTATTTATTTCCCCAAACTTGCATATATAATACACAAATAAGTATTTGACACATGCTTTTTTCCCCATGTAAAAAGGAAAAAAAAAAAATTTCTGCTGAAAAATTTGTAACAGTGTTAAATCTTAGATGATCTTTTCTGCTGGCCTGTGATAAAGCCTTGCCAACACTGCAGCTAGAAATAGCCCTATTCTCACCAGTTTCTACACTCCTGGGCCATCTCCCAGTGCTCTTACCTTGGCCTCAGACCAGGTCACCTGGCAGTTTCCATCTGCCAGACAAGAAGCTGGGAACTTGGCCTGCTCTCCTCCTCCACAGTGTCTTGGAAACCCACCTCAGTGCAAACCTGTTGCACGTGTATCTGTAATTCCAGTGATGAAGACGTCAGCTCCCAACAGCAGAAGGTGCTGAAGCTCATGCCCAAACCACTCTGCTTCCTGCAGCTTTTAAAGATTGGCAACTACAGTTGTAGGCCACGTGCCTTCGAATCCCTACCTGCTCCCCGTGGATCTCTTTATTTCTCTTACACAAGCAAACAGAAAAAGAGATCTGATTCCATGATAGAAGGCTATTTGGAGGGAGCAACAGCCAACTATGAGGCAACTACTGAGGACCTCTGCTAAGGGTCTGCTGCCCTGGGGACAGAAACCAAGGCAAGACCTCGGAGGCCAGAGAGGGTGATTTTCATTGCTTGGTGTTATTTGGAGGCTCTTCTATCCTGACATAGGAAAGAACTGAGTAAAAGAAGCAGAAGAAAAGTAACTGAGACTCCAGAGAAGCCAACCCTGGAAGAATACAGGAACTTTTCATCCGTAACTGTCCGAAATTAGAAACACAGAGACAAAACAAGACAAATCCAGAGATTGCCTCTGGAAGAGAATTGCCAGATACACAAATAAGTCAGGACTGAAACTGCTGAATTATTTCAGAGGGATTTTATGCTCTAAGAAAACGTAGAGAACAATTATTATAGCCCATATATGCTGATAATGTGCAATACCCAAATGGAAAATGTCTCATGAAGAGATGAGCATGCAAAATCACTTTTTACCAATAGAGTTCAGGACAAATAAACCCGAAGAGCAGAGGAGAATCATCAGAAAAGTAATAGCTGAAATCGAAAGGGCTTTCTTCAGTGAAGGACTATTAAAATTTATTTTTTCAGTAAGGAGTACAACACAAAGGAGATTACCACACTGGGACAGAAAACACTACCCCTTGCTGAGGACCATGAGAAAGTCCAATGAATGGAGGTGTATATATTCCACCGAGTTGCTGCTACATTGGATCTGGATTCTAGGGATGCTGCCAGAAAAGAGTAAAACCTTCCGTGACTCTATAATGAATGGGTACTGTTATTATTTAAGTAATAAAAGTGATATAATTCTTGTTTATTTATGGCTTACAAAGTATTCTTGCAAGTCAGTACCGGGAAATACACTGCTGCAAAATGTTTGTTTGAAGAATAGATAAACACACATGAATTGTGATAAATCAACCCAGCTGAAAGAGAGCAGCAGAGGGCAGTGTGATTAACCTGCTGAGAATAAAGCTCTAGATATTTTTTCCATTTCTCATTACCACAATACAGGTAGTGAAGGGATGGTGCTATGCAACTGGGAAGGTAGTTGGAGATCAAGGAAGGGCAACAGTCAGTGTAAAGGCCAAATAACTAAACTGATATTCTAGAGTCACCACATGCACATCACTCTAAAATTCACGCTAACATCAACTGTATTTGACACAGCAGGAAAACTGAACAAGCCTGTCCCTAGCCCCATGCATTCAGTTTACCTTCAGCAATGCAACACAAAAAACTACTCAAGCACTCCAGGGAGAAAGAAACCTTTAGACTTGTAAGGCAGAATCATTTAACAGTACCAGGTAGTGGAGGAAATCTAAATGCAAGTGAAAGAGCTGAAGAAAACAATCAAGAAGAGAATTGTTTTCATTTAAAATGTGTCAGGTTGTTAGGACCTGCATTGACAGATGATGCATAAGAAGGCAAGAAAAAGAACAAGAGGAAAATAATAATGAGGAATAGGGAAGAATTCATCCAGAGTAAGATATCTTCTCCCTCCACAAGATAGTTCGGAGTTGCTTGATAGAAGGTTTCATTATATTTTCTTTGAAACATCTTGTGTAATTTACTGATCTGATTTGCTATGACTGTTCCTAATACAAAACACAGGAAACTTTATCATGAGAAAATAGCAACAGAAATTGAATCTAATGATTTCTGGGGACTGAGGGACTTTGAAGGAAGATCATAAGAAAATTACATGGGAGGGAGGGGAAAAAAGAAGAGAGGCCAAGAGTTATCATGAAAGGCATTAATATGCTATGTTATAGTATAAACAAATCAACATAGCATCTGGGTTAATTAAAAGTATTAAATCAATTATTCTACTAATTCAGATTCCTAAAATAAAGGGGTTCTTGAAATAAAAAAATAAGAAGAGGAGTGGAGTTGATTTTGTTTAAAAAAAGATACTGATCACCAAACAGTGGTGCATTTGAACAGAGTTTGCTTCTTTTATGATTGTAGAAAATCACACATGTTGATTTTATTACAAAAGGGCCACGCCTAAAACTACCACTTTGCATTGACATATACCTGAACATTGTGAATAGTTCCACAGTGTAACTGTTAGCATGTACATTTGTCTGGATAAAACTGGACATCTGAAAATATACTGCAATCTCATCTAGACTAGGATCACAGAGAGTACCTAGAACTATGTTTTTACAGCAATATGGACCTAAAAGCCACAGATAATAATAATACAGAATAATACCCCAATACTTTGTCCCCATTGCAAAGAACTTCTCAGAGACAATACAGTACTACTGTCATGATCCACACCCAAGGAGATTTTACTTTGTTTGAAGATCTTATTAGGAAAATGCATTATGAAAATAAAAAATAGATTTTGCACAGAGGCTATCTAGGAATATTTCACACATTTACCTACCTTTTAAGTATATTACTTCCAGAGTGTTAACTACATTCACTCCTTTTGCCACAAGTTTCACCAAAATGGATGGATATGCACAATCAAAGATACTGACCGCGATGTACACCTAGGTTAAAACAAATCTCAGCTTTTCAAAAGTAGAAGTCTTGGATAAGAGAAATTTTGAGGCTCGTTGCAACTCTCCAAATGCTCTTCAATTATATTTTGCTAAATATTAATTCCCAGAAGCAGCACTTCAGAGCAAATACTTTTAGGAGTGATATCACTCCATAAGCTCGCATGTTGAGGTTTTTTTCCCTGACACATTACTTGGCATGAAATGTTTCTAGGATTGTTACTCAAGTACCTTAGTGAAAAAGATAGTGGTGCACATAGCTGAAGTACCTGTAGGCAATCTACTTGATGATTCACATGTCCTCATTAAGCCTCTCCTTGTCACTGTGTGTTCTAAAGCAGCAAGATTCTACAATATTGGGTTTTTTTTAAATCATGTTAACGGAGAAAAAATTCAAATCAAAATAATTGTCTATCAATGCAGTGCATGCTAAGGAATTAACTTCCATTATTATTCAGACAAAGGGCTCTTTTGCTTCCATAATCTTACTTCCTCTATACCAAAGGTTTATGTATGACTAAAATAAGTACCTATTGAGAAGATATGATTCCTGTTTTGCCTAATATCTTTGATTCCAAAACTGAAAAACATCCCTGAAACAAAAAGCTGCATTATAACTTTCTTAAAAAGTAAATCTTTTTGGCTGTGAGTGTTCAGAAACCTATTTTATAAAACAGAATCTAAGTGCATTACCTGAAACATGAGTGTTAGCAAACTATTCTCACTCTAAAGAGAGGTTCTTTATGCCTAGTTAAAAGAGGGGTGAGAAATCAATTTTATGATCAGTATTTGACATTTGTCCACAGCAGAGAGGCGCCATATGATTTGACAGTTGCCGATTCTGTGCTTAGGGCTGAAAAGATATAAAAAGGGGGGGATTTGTAGGTCAAAAATTAGTTCTCTTGCCACTGCTTCTAGGGAAGCTGGCAAAGCATATGGTCCTACTGAAATGTCTGTTCTGTGCTTGGAGGCTGCAGACAAATTTACATCCAAAGAGACACTTTTTCTTTTTTAGCTTAACCTAGTCTCTGCTTCAGTGCCTGGATTTTGTTCTGCTGTCACCAGTCCCCAGTAAGTAAAGATCAATCAGCAAGTCTTTTGACAGACTGACAGCATTTTCCTCTGTCAACAGACCATTTCTGAGATGAAACTCGACCACCTTCTCAAAGAAAATAAAGCATCAGAGATAACTTTGGCAGCAACAGTAAAAACTACTGCCCCAAAAGGAAAAAGACACTGTCCTACAAGAACATGCATGTTTGTAATTTAAACTGCACACAATCAGATCTACCACCCCTTTACTGGGTTTAAAAATAGCACCGTTAAGTCTTTGTAGCCAACTATTGCAAACTCAAAGATATTATGCATTCATATATTAAACAGGAACAACCTTTCAAAATATAAAGTCTTTACCAAGTATGCAAGCATCCATACCCTGACTCCCTCTCATCATCCATCCACCTGAACACTGTGCACATGGACCGACTTATTAAAATTTCAGAGATGACTGTACAACCACCCTTCTGCACAGAAATCGAGCAGCTTAAATCTGCAGTGTGTTCAACACCTTCAGCCTCCCCAAAATTCCTGCTCAACAATCGGCGTGAATCGCCTTCCCCCACCAACACAGACTGTCACCAGCCCGTGTAACAGATAAGGGAGGTTTCAGCAGTGCATGGTAAGCATCAGGTACAGATACAACAGGTTACCGGAACGGGGGAAAACAGCTGTAACCTGTGAGCACTACATGCACAGAAGAGCAGCTCAATAGCAACGTATTCTTACATATCCACCCCCCAGATAACCGCAAGGTTTTTTTTGCCTTACGATGGTACAGAGAACCCCATGTATGTTAATTATCAGGCATTTGGGCATGGGGGCGAGAACAGGGGTTTCGGGCGCCTTCGGGAAGCCGTGAAAGTTTTCCGACGGCGGGGACCGAAGTTGAAGGTCGGGAAGCTCCGGCAGCTCCGCCGCCCCAGGGCGAAGCCTTGGAGCCCGGCCCGGCCCCGCGCCCCCACCCCGCTCCGGCCGCAGCCCCGGCCGAGCCCCGCGGTACCTGCGCTGCCGCCGCCGCGGGCAGGGGATTGTCCAGCAGCTCCATCTGCACCTCCTGCGCCGGGCTGGGAGGCGATTTGGACATGTCTCTCTGGACCATTGGCGAGGAGAGAGGGCGGCTGGGCGCCGAGCCCCTCGGCGGGACAGAGCCGAGCCGAGCCGAGCCGAGCCGGGGCGGCAGGCGCCGCTCAGCGCCCGGCCATGCCGCGGAGCGGCCGTGCCCAGCCCAGCCCTGCCCAGCCCTGGCTGTGCCGGCGGGGAGCGCGCTCGGCGCCGGGGGACGGGGCAGCGCCGGCGGCGGGCGCGGGGGAGGGCAGGGGGCGGCGCTGGGGAAGAGGGAAAGTGACAGCGAGCATCTCCCTCCCGGCAGCGCCGGGCGGGGGCGGCGCCGCGCTCCCTGCAGGGCTCCCCGTCGGCCCCACTGGATGTGCGAACGCGGCGGAGGGGCCAGCGGGAAAGTTGGGAATGGGGACCAGGGAGGGGTCAGGCCCTGCTTGTCGTTTCAGCCCTGCCTCAGCCCGCGTCTGAGCCCAATCCATGGTTTTAGTGGGGAAACCGGCACTTTCAAAAAGAAAGTTCCATAGATCTGTCGTGTTGATACGGTTTTTGCCCGTACTTGGAGCTTTCTGTGCACATATCACAAGGGATGAGTGAGATGAAGCCCACTGTCTAATTTTGTATAACCTATAGCAGCAAAATCTCAATCGTGCCATCGGTACCTCACAGGAGGCTTTTGAAAGACCAGTTCAAAACCTGACCTGGGAAAATCACCTTCCACCCCTGAGATGGTCTGTCATTCATAAGAAATCTTTGTGAAACCCAGCTTAATGACTGTCTTGATAGGCACTAAACTCTCTGCCCCCATAAAGCCCACTTGTAATCTTGTTACCTTTCATTTTCATCACTGGGCTGGACCTAGCTGTGCTCCATGCAGCATGAGAGGGAAACTTAGGTTTTCAATATCCCTTCACGATTGTTTGTGAAATCAATCAGCCGATTGTAAACAGTGAAAAGTCAGTACAGAAATTAAGTGGACTAATGTCATATACTTAAAATCACAACGATTACTTAGAGCAATATAATAGTCACTTACAGGAAAATAAACCAGTAAAGCAAAGCCAGCGCAAAAGCCAGATCAGTTTCAAGATGTACTTTCATGCTTTGTCCTGATTGCATGGTTGATTTATTTCATTTTTCATAATAGCTAATAAATTTTCTCTCTGCATTAGCTTACCCCTATGGATTTTCTCATATGAATAGTGAAAATCCTACAGTGACTCCCCATTTTTTTTTTTGTGAAGAAATTGGCTTTCTCTGCAAGTGGAAGTACTCCAAGGTTTGAAGAAGCTTGAGAACTTTCACTTATCCAAAAAGTTTCACATTTCATTATGAAATGCTGTAGTAGTATTCTTCAACAATAATTTCTAGAATTTTAGTGTTGTCTATGGCAGAACAGAACCTTAATTTTAAGTGAAAAGAATGTCTTTTATGTGCTTAACTTTCATGCAAATAATTCAATAGAGATGCTCAACAATCTTGAAACCGTAAAGATGCTAGAGCCTGGACTACTGTCATATGTTTTCTTAGTGGTTATAACCAAAAAAGATATTTTCTCTTGAAACATTTGGTGCAAAATATGCATACTTTGTCTTCTAATAGAGGCCTCAAAGTACTTATTTGTCACTTTCAAATTAGATTGTTTTAAGGGAATTACTTTTTGTGACCATTGTCATAATTAAGGAATTTACTGAAAAACATAAACACAGTATTCCTGTTAATGACAGCTGAGTGGGGTGTTGTTATCGAAAGATGTTGTCTTTGACTTCTAACACCTTGATTGCTTTGGAACCATTTACCCTCTATTTCAAATCATACTCTAGGAAAGACACTTGATGATCTACCATGATTCAGTACCTTTACTTGGTAGATTTTCAGGCATCTGTCAGAGATCGCCTGTTCTCTCTCACATAAAGAAGGGAGTGGAAGTTACTTAATCATGTAACAGTGGTCCTTAATGTTGCCTTCTGGATTTTCACTTTTTAAAGAGTTTATGGATGACAGCATTTTTTTCAAGCACACCATCCTTCTTTAAGAGTAGCAGTGACCATTTTGGAAACCTTACAGTTTCTAAAACCGTAAATTGCACATCTGGATTGAAAGGGTATTTCTACTCCCTTATAAATTAGAGATTGAATAAATCAAACAAAGTTCATTTTTTGTGTGCTTCCTTATATTTTTATGATTAATTTATCTTTTTTTCCTTTTCTTTATAAAAATATAATGGCCATAATTTTGCTTGTTTATATACAGACATATAGGGGCTTTAGAAAGCAGGAAAAAAGTTTTTAAGGCACAAATAAACAAAAGGGAAATTACTTAGGAAAAAAATATAAATATTTATATTGTACATTTTTCTCTAAATAAACCCACAAGAACCCCTCCCCCCCCAAAACACACACTAATCACATCTGAATTTCTGGTAAGTTTATTTGGTTTTTCTTCCTGAGAAAAAGCCTTCCACCTAACTGTTCTTTAGCAGCAATTATAATTTGTTGCCTTGATGTAATGAGTGGCTTGAAGATTAACCTAAAAATACAATTGTAAGTATCTTACTCTGCTTCACTCCTTTTGTTTAGCAGTTGATTGGTGTTCTCTGACCTTGAAATTTGCAGTGAAAATCCTTCAGCTGAACACATACACATGCAGTCATCCCTCTATATCCTGTTTTTGGCCACATCTGCTCCAGGATAAGGATCAATGTGTAAAAACCATATGCAGAGGTTCTAAATTGCTTGTTCTTTCTCAAGAGGAAAAGCAACCTGGTATGTCTAGCTACTTCTCAACAGAAAACCACACTGCTGCATTTATTTACACTTTTATCTGCAATGGAGAGGTGTTGTGCATGCTTATTTGGGTTTAGCTAAACATGTAAATTTTAGAAAACCAGATGAAAATAGAAGCTGTTTTGTTTGAAGTTGTTTGTTTTGCTTTAAAAAACCAACCCCAAAACCTTAGGCTGACAAAGAAGATAACCTGATTGGGGTGCCAAAAAATAGGTGGGTTTGTTGCATGAGAGACTGGGTATTACTTTAGAGCAAGGAGGACTGTGTTACTTTGCAGGTTTAATTGTTCTTTACCACCAAGATAAGATTGTGGTGTCAGCACCGTGCCCTAACCTTTGTATACATGTACAGCGAGTACAGGTTTGGTTTACTCTGTAACTATCACTTGAATGTGCAAAAATGGGCATAGGAGGGTTGGCTGATATTTGTGCAAATGCAGCTAAAAGCTTATAACTGAGACCCAAGGGATTTCATTAAAAACTTGCATAAATACAGATCAGTGAGCTTACAATAACTCTTATGAAACTACTAAAATGCTTCTAATTGAGCATATGTTTTAAACCCTGATACAGCAAATTTCTTTAGGACTATCATTTAAAAAGAAGTGCTGGCCATCTATTACTATGTGCCACATCCTGCTTAAAATCCATTGTAGATAGAAATTCAATATTGTAAAAAAGAAGAATTCATTTGATTACCTGCTTTTAATATCTCAAAACAGACATAGTTCATCTTCTTCTCCAATGATAAACTGGGAGCTGATTGTCACAATTGCAAACTGAAGGGATCCCTCTTATTTTGTACTTTATCTTTCACACAGGTCTAAACAAAACCACTCCAAACAGGCTCACTTATGAATCTGTTATCAGTCTGTATCAGAGCACAACACCTGGCTGAATTTAATGAACTGACCCATTCTTCCACCTTGTGTTTATTATGTTTTATTCTTTAGGATATATGTGCCATGCAGCAAAAATTCTTGACTGATATATTTACAATATATTACAGTATATTCAAGGGAAGATGGGATTGGAAGGAGGAAAGTTACTACATGATGGAAGATAGAAGCAAGATATAAACACTGGCAAAAATGCTTTTAGTGCACAGAAAGGCTCATGATACTTGAAAAAGCCACAACACCTACTAAGCACATATTTTCAGCCCTTTGAAAAACGTGACCAAAAAAGGCACGCTCCTGCTTGCAAGCTGTTCACTCTGTGAGAGGCAATTTGCTGTCGATGGGTTGTATACAAAGTTCATGTTTGATTAAGCACTTCTGCAGAAGTTGCTGGTTTAAGTTGATATTTTCTTTTTTCTTTCCCCTCCTGTCATAACTGAGACTGCATATCTCCTTTTGTATCCCCAGTCCTTACCAACTATGGTGTTCCTATTTATAGCGTTATTGCTCTCTTATTATTAAATACTTGAATAACAAGAGCACAAAAAGTCTTTATAGCACTCTCACCCACAAATATGCTCAGCCTGTGTGAGTTACTGACATGAGAGACAACTTTGAATAGATCGTGCGGCCTATGTCCAAGGGCAGCATCTGAGGTCTCCTAAGCTCCTTGAGGTTGGCTTTTCCTTCACCCTTCATTAAGCCCTGTGCTCAGCTTGGGCTTCTCTGTTTTTGGGAAGATATGTTTTTTTCACCCAACAGTCAATTATAAAACTTCATTCACAATAAATGGTGTAAGAAAAGACAATGACAGCCTCCGATCTGCGTGAGGACTGGAAAACCTTCAAGGTGGTTGACAGTTAACTCATCATTACCAAAGTTGTTGGCAGTGTTAATATGCCAAGGAGTTTACAAATTCTTTGCCAATTTAGACATGCACAGATCTGAAGTGCAGATCACTGATGGCACTACTCCATGTTGCCATCAAGTCGATTGTAACAGTGAACATTTGCCAGAAGTCATTACCCTGCCTCCTTGCCTTGGCTGCGCTAACATGATCCTCCACGGCGCACACTTGTGCCTCTGAGCATGAGGGACTCCACTCCAGAACTAAAGGTAAAATGCAGCAGAAAATTAATTACCTTTCCATAGGGTAAATGTGCTGCTTTACCTCCATGAGCCATCCTACCATGAGGACCGAGTAGTGCAGCTGCCAGAGTGAAAGGGGGAGACAGCAGGAATAGACAACTCAGAGCAGGGCTGAAAAACTCCTTCCTGGCAGCACACCAATCCTTAAAGTAGCTTAGCTATAAACATCAAACTGCAAACAGGGTCAGTTTTGAGAACATTACTGTAGAATAACGTTGATTTTATTTCCGAAAAGTAATTTTTGGTAAGTACTTTCAGTTTATGCAGCAAAAGGAGGGCAAAGAAAGACAAGTCTTCAAACTTTAGTTTTTTCCTCCTTTTAAGCATCTTTTACTCAACTTTCCCCCAATCTGTACTAAAATTGAAGTTCTCATTTTGTAAGAAAACAATTTTCAATGAAGCACCCTTCAAGTTTCATAAGAAAAATCATTCCGAAAAATAAGATATCAGCAGTCACATTAATACCATGATGTAAATTCTGTAATAGCTACAGTCAATTAATTGCCATCAAAACTGTCTTATCTACTTCTAGAGAAAAACTTTGGAGGGAAACCTTTGTTCCCCTGAAACATGAAATGGTGCATAAAACTTCACCATTTTCTCTGACTGTGGTGCCCTAAATTTTAGTGAGATAAGTGTCATTGAAGTGCCCTTCAAAAGCCTAAGAACCAAGTTTGTACTGAAATAATAATTTTCTATTGTAACACTGCAATGGTATTCCATATGACTTCTCTAGAAAAAAAAATGCTAAAAGCCTAACAATATTTTGATCCCAGTGCAAAGAGGAAAAGTGTGGCAATATCAATAAAATTTACATTTTGAAACTAAATATATACTTTTATATTATTTTAAACCATGTGTTTTAAAATACACTCTCAAGTACTTCCTATGACATGTTTCTCAAATCTGTATGGTTTCCTTGTATCATGAAATGCTAAGAAAATGGATTTCTTTTCAAATTTACCCTGGGGTTTTGTTGGAGGAAAAGCTCGAAATAGACATAGTATCTTTTTTTTTTTTTTTCTTCATGATGGAATGACACTGATAAAAATAATAGGAAAGGGTCAACTTTTAAAATGAGTATCTATTAAAAGAAACAGCTAATGTAACTGGTGTCTAAGCCTGTGCCACCCAGGACATCAAAAATCAAACCATGGTGCACTACTCTGGTAGTGAATGCATGAGCTTCTGCTTCCAGTGAAAGCCATGGTGAAACATATCCATGTTCACTCTTGGGTTAGTTTTCTGAATGGGTATTTCTGAAAAAGGCAGCAATGAACAAAAGTGATGAAGCATTGCTCTTTCAAGGAGGGCATTTCAGGCCATCACTGATCTCACAAAGCATCAATAAAAACCTGAATCTTTTGTATTACTCAAAACAATCCCTTAATAGGAGATCTGATCAGGACCTGCTTTTCCTTATGGTGTTAGTGAAATTCTGTGGTCACTGAAGACACGTGTCAGTGACAGGCTACATCACCTCTGGTGTGCTGTCTGAAGTCTGCCCAGGTGAATTCAATAGGCAGAGGCAGCTCCATGGCAACAAATACTAAAGAAACAGCCTGTTAGCCAGAGACCTAATTCTACAAAGATGTGTGGAGCATATTCTAGCACAACAGGAAGAAAAATACATTTCAGAGAGTGATAATGAGCAAAGCCTTAAAAAATTTCCTCCTGAGGAAAAGAAGCAGATCATGGGCTTTGGTAATCAGCCATAAAAGATTTTTCCTGAGAGCAAAATATATTCAGGGTGAATATATTCACAGCCTTTGTTTGGACAATATTCAAATAAATTTCACATAGTTGTTTTATTTCCTTTCCTTTTTTTTTTTTTTTTTTTGTCCTGGTATAATCAGTGTGCCTCTGTTTATATTCTCAAAGCTCATGAAGTCCTTCAATTTCTCATGCCTATCTAAAGCATCAAAAAACAAAACCATTTATGTGCAGCTATTACTTAAGCTCTAGTTTTCCAAGATTTGAGAATGAGCTTTATATGAAAGCACCAAAAGGTGTTCTGAAAATCATTTATGGAAGTAGCTTCATTGGCTTCATAGTACCTTTCATGAGTTACAAGGTGCTCTACTTTAATTTTCAACTGGATGCCAGAATCCCACACGTGTTTTCTCACATATTTCAGTATGGCTTATAAACACTAACACAATTCTTACTTCATGCAAATATTCCCTAGCACTTTATACTAATTAATTCAATATTTACTGTAGTAAATATGTTTGTATCTTTCAAATGCTTACCTACTATTCAACACATAGCAAAAACCCATGTTTTCATTTCTAGAGGCTAACACTAAATATTTAGAATAGATCAAACACACAAAAAAAGATAACACTGTGTATTAAAGTAAGTCCCTTAACAATAGAATAACACATCAGTGAATAGCTGCTTGCATAAGTAATATGGCCAATGTCATAAGAATTAGTTCTGTGAATCTCAGGGGTTTGCAGTTTGATTCACTGTGAGATTGTTTCTTTGAGAAAAATCTCTATTGCATGCTCTTACAAAAAAAAATACTGTTTTATTTAGTTTTGCTATACGTGTCACCCAGCATGAAGGAAACAATGACAGTAAACACAGTGAGATAGTCAGAACAGAAATTTTAGCTGTTTGTAGCCAAACTATTGTTTGTGAATCAACTCCTGAATTCCTGCTGTTTTAAATCCAGTATGCTAATTTAACATAAAATTAATTCTTGGTTCTCACTTGTATGTTGAGTGTAATAGTTGTCCAAACAGTAGCCATTTGGCCATCCTTTTTTGCTGAAGCAGCAATGTCCTAAAGCAGCAAAGTGGCCAGCTGAGTGTGGTCACCCACTCAGTGATTCCAAATTCATTTGCTGTGTAGTTCCTTCTGGAAGAAACATTAATTTGTCTTCAGTGTTTGTTCAGCCACCAGTGTAAACTAAAAGGGCTTTTACTAGAAACCTTTGCCAGAGTAAGTGTAACGGATAAACTTTCTTTTTTTTTTCCCTAATTACACAATGTTAAAGTTGTAACAATGTTTTTTACATGTCGTTTTTTCCAATTAGCAGTGAAAACAGACTTCACATCAAACTATCTACATGAAGATCATGTAAAAGAAAGAAATTTCTTGTATCCTTCTTGCTCTGAGATGTCAGAAACAGAAGATTAGGTGCTGCTCGTAAGTGCTCCTCCACACTGCAGCCTTAGATCACAGTGTAGCTGAGTGTCTGCTCTGTTTTTCTTGGATTGTACATATGCTGTTGTACAACAAGCTCATAAACTCTCTTTAATTAGCATTCATGTTGCTGTTTGCCACTGCGATAAAAGTTTATTTACCACAATCTACTATACTGTTTACATATATTCTCTTCATGTGCATAGCTACATTCTGTGTGTTGTAAGAAAATTCACCACTCTTCTTTATTTGCTACTGTGCTTCAATTAGAAAGGGAAAAACCAACCTTAAGAGAGGTGTCTTTCATGCATGAGGATGTGTTCCAGTACATTTAATGCTCTCATTATTCTGAATGTCTTATAGAATTAGTAATTTTGCCAAATATCTGGCACTTTAAAATTTAAAATTTTAAAACATTTTTATATTTAATATTGATTAGAAATAATACTATAATTAGCCAGTGAAATTATAACTTACAGATCAGGAAAAAGAAGTACAGAAGAGTTCAGTGTTTCCAAGGTGACAATATTCTGGCTTTTTAACCAAAATAGCCATTGGATAAATTAAATTGTCCTTTAAGAAAAGGAATCAAGTCTCAGGATATTCCAAACTTCTTGGAATGCTCAACTATCAGACTAAATATTAATATTTACTCTTCTTCTCATTCCTAGTCCCAAGAAAACGTGTTTTCAGAATGGACCATTCATGATCAGAGGAGCATAGAATTGGCTGGATAGGTTGGAAGAGACATAGCATAGGTTGGAAGAGACATTTAAAGGTCATTTGGTCCACCCTCCTGCAATGAGCAGGGACATCTCAACTAGAACAGGTAGCTCAGAGCCCTGTCCAATCTGACCCTGAATGTTTTCAGGGATGGGGCATCCACTGCCTGTAGCGGTTACAGGAACCTCCTGACAGATAAATGATGTGAATCTAAGCAACCTTACAGCTGTTTCTTTGGGAAAAAAAAAAAAAGTTATCTAGTGTTCATTCACAAGTGTAGCTTGAAAAAGAAATGCGAAATCCGTTGAATGCCTTTGAGATGACTTGGCAACCCAGCAGGGCTTTTCAGGTTTGCTCTTTATTACTGCTGAATTTCAATTTAGATCCCATTTTATGAGAGTAATCCTATTTTTAGATCAGCCCATACATTTTAGAAGTAGCTTAAATTTCAGAGATACTACACAACATCTTTTAGACGAAATCCAATCTGGTGGTTAAAACTGACAAAAAAGTTCAATTCTAAGCAGAAAAATGACAAAAAGTTGAAAACACAATTGGTAAACAAAGCTGATATAACACACAGAAAAATGTCCTATTTTGGCTTTTGGTAATAAAACAGATACCAGATTACAAACTGAAATATCCTTAAAAACAGAAACAAAAACTCTTTCAGTGAAGTTACTGTTTGTTCACTTGGTCTATACATCAATGTTTAATGACGAGCAACATAAAGATTAAAAAGATAGATGGGTTGTAAATTTAACATACAAGTGCAAAAACTATAAATGCAAAATGTTTTAAAAATAATCACTTTACGAAAATAAATTTAAAAAAAATTGTCCAGGAAGTAAAACAATGTGTTGCAACCTACCAGTGCAAAGGAACATTCAGCATTCATTAACACTTTCACATTGTCTTTACTAAACATATGCTTCTGTAGGGAAAGCATGGAAGAATAAACTTAGGTACAATTTTATGAAAAGGTAGTTTGCTTATATTTTCAGAGCTCAGAGTTAGAAGTAGCACTATATTACATTCAAAGTTAATGATCAGACTGGGAACCATTTGCAACTAGTGTATAGCATCAGTTTATTAAAAAAACAAAAACACCCTCCCACTCCAAACCAAAATGAAATCTTTCAAGGTTTACTATCTTAAATATGTTTGCTGCTACCACTGTTATTGCCCAGACAAGTGGAATCAAACTTCTTTAAAATAATTCAATGCCATTACTTCATAAATGGTTTTAGCAATTGTACAAAAAAGGAGGACTAGATTTGACTGTCTGACTTTATTGGCAAAGAACCACATAGTAAACTTGTAAACTTATAACCCTTAGCCCAGGTTCATCTATTGGTAATCCAAGATAAAGTCTGGCAAAAAAAAAAAAAAAAAAAAAAAAAAAAAAGGAAAAGAAAGATAGAAGAAAGAGACAAAATAACATTTCTGGTTAAAGTAAAAACAATGAAGGCCTCAAGACTTGAAAAGTGAAAGCACAGACAGAAAGACATTTGACAAAAAGCAATTATTTTCTATAGAATATAAAATAATTTTCAAGCAGTTTTAATCTTTAGTTGGCCATTCAGGATAGCAATAGAAAAATCATATTGTTAACTTGGACAGGCCATAGACTTTACTACATTTCCTCATTTCACTGGTATCAGAGCAGTTCTGTAAGTTCTCAGAATATGTGAAGCCCTCGGGCTGTACAGTACAGAAGACATATATCTGCTGCAGAAGTAAAATCAGCAGCCTTCATTGTTTGTTAGGTGACAGGGACTATATGACCTTTAAATCATATCTTTGTTAGCAGGAAATTACTGTTGTCTGTGGAACTTTGATTAAAAAGAACCAGCTTTGTCAAGAGGCATTTTCATAATCTCTATTTCAACTTCCCTTGCTCTCTGGAAAAAAAACCCAATATGTTAATGCTGTGAATAATTACACTTGCAGGTAGATTGCATTTTCCCATTTCTAGAATAAAACATATGAATTGTTAAATATTTGTCAGTCAGTGGCTTTGCTGAGAGCAAAACAGTGCAGATTGGAAATCCAAATTATTTTGTCACTTTCTCCCCTGCCTCAAAATTTTTTGAAACACTACTGCTGATCCACAAAGATTTATGAAGCGTACGGTAAGCAAAAGCTTGCTCTGGAACAGTGGCTCTGTGACAACATGGTTTAGCAAAGTGTGTAAAGGTGTCTCACAGCCTGTCCGTGGCAGCCAGAGGTCTGTACTGCAAACAGCTGAAGTGAGCTGGCACGGAAAGCAGGAAAGCATCGGGGGTCAGCCAGGGCTGCACATTCCGGCTGAGCAAGCTGGTAGTACTCAGGTGGCTGGCACATACTGCACTCTGTCCTCATGCAAGCATGCTTACTCTGTGCTGGACAGCTCTCATAAAACTACCTTTGATTCATGGCTCCATCCTGTGTCATCCTTGGCTGTAGTGAGATATGAGCTGAAACTCACAGGTTAGCTAAATGTAGGGCTCTCAGGACGAACCCTTCCGGTGTTCATCTGCCTTATTGTTTTAGAGGGAAGATGATATAACTGAAGGTTGCTCCACGTGGATATGACTTCATATATGGAAACTCTGAGGCCAAAATGCCCTGAGATAAACACAGCAGAATGTCATGAATGGAAAGTGATGCTTGGCTATTCTGTGGATCCTGTGTCTCACATGCAACTTCTTTTAGCACTAATGCCCATGCATTTAGAGCACAGACAGATTAGACTCTTTCCAGGTTGTGCTTTCTAATCAAGAGAAACCATACAAACTTCTGATCTTTCCTATAGCCTAAAAAGGTGTGCAGTAACATCAGTTTGTACAAAGAGCCATGTAACTGCAGCCCTTTCAGCCCTACAGGAAATAATATACAGTGGCAAAAAGACAACCACATATACCACAAAGCAAAGACATCAGGACTGACTGGACTGATATTAAAGTTTCTTGAACATCTGGCAATTAATCTCAGTTTGGAAGGATTATAAATTTTGACTTTTATGACTTCCCTTTTATTCTAGTAAGTATATGCCAAGAGACCTTTGTTTCCACAGCTACTCAGTTGCTTTTCATTAAGTTTAAGAGAAAACATGTTTAGAGCTGTACATCCCACTTAGGAAAAGGTCAAAATGTCAAAAAGCTACACTGTGCTGAGAGGTACCACAGAAAAATTTTTAGCTGTAAGCAGAGTAGAATCAGAAAATAAGATTCATTGACACAGATTAAGTGTGATTCCGCATTTCAGAGTTTGGAATTTATCTGACTGCTTATACATACCTACCAGGTTGGCATATTGAGTACCAAGCAACTTTATCTGTGGTTTTGAAATACTGTTTGATCCAATACCATTGAAGCCACCCACAGAATGAAAATAATTTGTTGACTAATAAGTCTTATCACTTCCGTGAGGCTAAAATTCCACAATCTGCTCTCTGGTGCCTCCTTAGCTTTTTATCAAAGCAGTAGCTTTTCTGTTGCTCCATACTGTTCCATGTTATTCCATATTATTCCATGCCCTTGTACTTCGGTATTTATTCTGCTTGTAATTTTTGTTATCAACTCATTTCTACCTGGCAATTTTATTACTAGAGTCTTACAGCTCTTGTATCCTGGTTATTTTAAGCATACATTGATTGTAGCACTTATAGAGGCTTCTCAGATTAACAACATACATCTAACAGCACTAGTCTCATGCTCAACAATGCTGCTAGTAAAAACATTGCATATGATGACACTTCCCAAAATAACATTTCACCAGGATTACTTGTGAGCAATAAAACTCTCTTGAGAGACTTGTAATCATCATACCCACATTATTAGTTGTGTCACAGACAATCATATCACACTGCATCAGGTCTAGGCATAACTTTTTTAAAATTTGGTATTTTATTTCAGATTCATAAATATAAGGGCAGTCTAGTAAAGGATATCTTAGCAAGCAGGCTAGTAAAAAGGTAATGATAATGTAAAAAAAAAAAAAAAAACAAACCCCCCCCCCAAAAAAAAAAAAAAGTTACAAAAATAACCAGGCCTGTTACCAAAGGAGGATGTCCGAACAGACGCTAAAGTAGAAGCTCCTGCTCTGGTTCTCTGTTGAGAATGAGAAAAGAATAAAGAAGTTTCTGTCTGTCCCACTTCCTTTGTGCTCCTTTTGCAAAGCATCTCTACCTTGTTTCTGTGCTTTCAACTCTAACATCAAACATAATCCACTGGAATTCCAAGGTCATTCTTCCGCTGGCAACTCAATACAAACCATGTTACACTCACAGAGCTTCTCATGATCAGTACTGTAGTACAGTGGAATATTAAATCTGCATATAAACTTACTGTTCTTGCAATGACTCTGAATCTGCAAATGATCTCCTGTTTTCATCCAGGACTATTAGAATTGGAAGAGAAAAGAGCAATACTGACTTTTTATGAATAAAACATCTCCTTTAAATTGCCCTAGAAAACATATGCTGGAATTGCATTAGAAGCAAAATTTGTTTCCATGTGAGTTACTTGTCTTGCATTTCCATTTTGGTTGGACTGCAGAGGGTTAATCCTGCACAACTTGTGAGGGAAGGGAAAGGGGAAGGGAAAGGGGAAGGGAAAGGGGAAGGGAAAGGGGAAGGGAAAGGGCAAGGGGAAGGGAAAGGGGACGGGAAAGGGGACGGGAACGGGGAAGGGAACGG
>JAWWLV010000088.1:19608792-19679925 GCA_035041135.1 Platyrinchus mystaceus
TGTACCTGGGAAAAGAATTGCATCCATGGTTCTAGCTCAGTGTGGATGTCACGTTTTCTGAATGTTGCTATGCTGTCTTGGGCATTCTACACTACCAGATGTATATTGTCCACTTGCAACTTTCTAAACTTGCTGACAGTTATAGCTACTTGCTACTGAGTCACTGTACCATGCATATAGTTGATGTTAGGTTGTATACTTAAGTGCAATACCCACCCACTTCTGGAAAGGAATGGCAGCCATAAAGCATGTGTACTCTTGCTTCAGAGCTCATACTACACCTTTGCACAGGAATATGTAGATGGCCTATGAACTCCTGAAATTAGGACACACTACCAGTTGTTAATGATAAAACACCCAAGATCACCAAGACACCACCAATACACTTCAGTGGGGAATCAAAAGAGTCATTTACTTGTGTTCAGTACAAACAGCAGTGTCTTTCCAATAAGAGGTGCATTGCTGATACCACTGTGTAGATAATAATATCTCTTTCTGTGTGATCCTCAGTGAAATTTCCTATATTCTGTTTCCCTTTCAGAGCATAAGAAGTCATGAACAACTGCAACACAGTGGTCCAAAACCACCAGTATGCGTGGTGGAGGAGAACAGGTAAGCGCTTATATCATATGGGTTATGGTATTTGCATAGCAGGTCACAGGACAAATGCTAGAAAATCCTTGCTGGAAAAGTGAAAATGAATTTTCCTGCAAGGTGGTCTTGTGGCAGATGCAATGACAGGGACACCTGGGATACTCTGAAATTACTGTCAGGCCTGAGCTATGGCTGCTATTCACCTTCCATGTACCCCAGAGAGGATAGCCTGGGCATCTACTGAACATGCCAGTGCAGGCACTGTGCTGGTGCCTTCCCTGAAGCATGAGAGTCCATGAAGACGAAGTTGGTGTGATCTTAAAATAAGACTGGAATATGTCATAATAATTGACTATTTCCCTATGCATATCTCTTGTCATCTCTCTGGGATAGATCCTGCTCTCTGGGATAGATTCCCTGCTGACCCCTGAGAAAAGGATGAGAGAGGGCTCCCCAGCCAGCTACAGGGGACAAAATGATGTCACATGTAGAGACATCTACAGCACCGCATTAGCGTTGGTTGGCATTATCTTGGGCCAGTATCTAAATGTGCATTTAGGTGCCTTTAGGGTGGCAGGTAATCCTGTGCTTAATGTTCTCTGGCAGTGTCAGAGCTGAGAGCCTGGGGAGGAGAGACTACCTAGACACGTTCCCTTTAGGTGCCCTGCAGCGAAAATGTGGAGTCGAACCACCCTGGGAATCCCTTGGGTCACCCTGGCTGCTGGGGTCCTGTGGATTATTGCACTGCGGGAGCCTGCACTCACAGGGGTATCACCCAGACTGCTTCCATGCTGTCTTTTACATCCAAAGCCAAGACAACAGGAACCGTCTGAGAATTTGCCCTGAAGTGAGCTGTTGCAGGGTCTTACAGAGACAGCTATAAAACCTTTGATCATCCTGCTGCAACTGCTGAAGTGCCACCCTGAGATGCCCCCCTCTAGAGTCCCCCCGCCTGCTCTGTTTCCTGTCACCTCTGCAAGAAGAAGCGGCACCAGCCCTCTAAATTCCTGCACCCCCTGCAGCAGGATGCTGTTCTCCACTGTCGCTGACAGAAGCTTGGCAATGATTCCAATGCATCCGGGCGTCTAGGCAGGGTCTCCCATTGTGCTTGGTCCTGTTATCAGGGACATAAAAGGAAGGAGGCACTTCTTACATTCCCCTACGTGACCCAAAGCAACAGTTCCATGTGTGGATTTTTTTGTTCTTTTGGGGAGAAAGGAATGTAGGTGGGTCTAGTAAAATAAATTGCAGGACTTTTTGTTTTGATTAAAGCTATTGTGTAACAACTGCTTGTATTTTCTGTAGTCACATTCCTACAGCTACACTCACAATAGAAGGCAGCTTATTTTCAAAATGAGAGGAAGACTTGACAAAAGGTTACAGTGAAGAAAGAAAAGCTAACAACATTGATAAAGTATGCCCTTATTATAAAATTATCAGCCCTAATCCATACTTTAGATAGATATAAACCTGGTTTTGGTTTCCAGCTGCAGGATAAAAGTTATTACAATGATAATTTGTTTTCTCAATTGCAATGGCAAGGTGATAGAAAAACAATACAAACATAAATATCAAAACTATCTTTTCTTATATGAAAGAGGTATGTTTTTCTCCAGAGAAATGCCACATTCATGTTTAAAGCATAAAATACAGTAAAGGAATAGACAGCAGTATTTAAAACGTGCAGATGAGCTCCAGAAACTTCTGAGAGCATTAGCATAGCTGGCTGCAAAGAAGGTACTATTTATCTTAGGAGTCACTGGGTAATGTGTAACATATACAGAAAAGAGAGGTACAAGGTCAGCTCTCATGCTTAGGAGTGATGGTGGTTTGGAATTGGAAATATTTTTTATGAGGCCCTCTGCCACTTAACTTCCAGGAAAAAAATACTGTGGCAAACGAATTTTTTTCAACCTTTCCTTTCCTTTCTAATTTTCTGTGTAGGAAAGCAAGTTATATTCTATATTTCTCATCTTGAAAGTGCCTGAAAACTAAGAATAGATGGAAGGGAGACATGCTAACCAGCTTCTTCCAGAAAAATTCCTGTATCTACGGATTCACGTATTTTAGGGTTTCAAAGAAACATTATGATTATCTAATCAGAACCGCCTGACAGGCTGTAAAACCACACCAAGTAATCTCTCCATCACACACATCTGTTTGAGTAATTGCATACCTCTTAGAGAAATACCTAGTCATGATTTAAGGTCTGCAAGTGATGAAGTTTTGCAGTCCTTACTCAGGATTTGACTCAGTGAAAACACTGGTATATTATGCTCACTGTGAGTTAGGTTTGAAGGAACAGAAAGACATTTAACTGGCTTTAAAACAGTTCTGTTTCAAATCTGTATGAACAAACTCTACAGAACTTAAACTAACAGAGAATGCATCATGAGAATACTTGTGCACAATCTTCGTTTTTGTAACGGCACAAAAACATATTCTATTATTTTTCTTGAAATTTTTACAGAACATTGACTGAAAAGATGAATTCTGCAGGGGGATCTCTTTGGTTTTAAACTTATTTACTTTTCTATTTTAGAGATCTATAGGAAGAGTTTTCAGCCCTCTGTATGACATATTGTTCCTAATATACAGTCTAGCCTTTTTTTACCTTCAGTGTCTTCTTAAAGACAATAATGTAAAGAGATTTACAATAGAGGCACTAACTGTAAGTAGTGAGATAAGTTCTCTCACAAGTGCCACAGGAATTCAAACTTCCATAAACTAATGAGACTTCAGGTGTTTGGATTTGACACCAGGGCAAAATGATGACTGAACTGCTCACTTACTGACGACGACCACAGAAGAGTAAGAGCTATGTTGCAGAAATAAGGACTAACTGGCATTCTGATCAACATATCTGTGTCTGTGGTGGGAGCTGTATAAATGTATCTGGTTATTAATGTGATCAAGCTACCTAAAAAATATATATAGACAAAAGATGGCATTTTCTGAACAGATGTGGATACAATATATTCACAGATCATTCAGGATGTGAACCTATGCTGATATGTAACTTTAAAGTACACACTGCCAGAAATTCCTTTCCCTCTTTCAGACACATTAATAAATAGTAGAAAAATATTTCAGAATATAATAACACTATCAAAACATGCTCATATCGGTAATCTTGTTTTCTGTGATAGCGAATATTAGGCCTACATAAACATTCAAACTATGGTAGCTATTCTCTGAAATAACAAATGTTTCCAATATTCATTCACACCATCTGATACAAGAATAGATTTTGCTTACGTCCAGCGATGCCCTGCTATTGCTTGAATTGACTGTCACAGCTGAAGGTCATGGAGTGACTCGGTGCCAATACAAACAGATGAAATACTGGGAAACCACTTTTTAAAAATCCTACCTTTCTAAAAGGAAGCCCAATTGCCTGAAAAAAAATGTAAACTTTGAAAAGATAAGCATCAGTCATGGCTTCTCAGCTCACCTTTCAAAGTTACATCAACAGAAAAAGCAGTCAAAATATTTGCACGCCTAAATAAAAAAAAAGCTAGGATCTTACTTGGGAGCTTAAAAACAGCTCAGTTCATTCCCCTAGTCAGATAGAAACTTCCTGTGTGGATAAATTGCTTGGGACAAGGTTTCTGAAGGCATGTAAATGTCTACATTCACATTTAGATGTGTGTTGAGGCATTTGCTACAGATTTTCATAACTAACAAGCACTGAAAATGAGTGCATATCTACCTTTAAATTGATCCTTAAGTGTTTTTTTTCCCTTATGGTTATTCTTTGGGTTATTAGGATCACAAACCCATGAATCTGGGCTATCATGGAATCATAGAGTATGCCGAGTTGGAAGGCACTCATCAGGATCATTCAATCCAACTCCTGGCCCTCTGCAGGACACCCCAAGAATCACACCATATGCCTGAGAGCATTGTCCAAATGCTTCTTGAACTCAGACAGGCTTGGTGCTGTGTTTTCACTTTATATTTTTTTGATAAGTTAGTTTGATGTCTGTGAAGCTTTTGAGAACTGACAGGTCTGACAGTTTACTCTAGGAGTGTAGACTGTTCCCATCTATAATATGAGAACAATTGTACCTTCATTAGCAGATATCAAATAAACACAGGACACATTGTGAGAAAGTCATTTTGTGTCATGATGTAGACATATTTCAAGCTTGAGTCAAGACAAGGAAAAGAAAATTTCCAGTTTCTGCATAAAGAATATATGTTTTTTCTGTAACTTGCTTCCCCTACTTCCACAACTCATCAAAGGAGAAAGAAAGAACACAACATACAAAAGTATAAACTAGATAGGGGAGAAGTCCTTACATCAGAATTTGATAGTGTGTAAATACCTGAAATCACACAGCTGAGTGCTGCTCAGTACATCCTCATAGTTTCTCAGCACCTCAGAATCAGGGCAGAATTTGTATATTTGTTTCAGACTTGATTCTGCAATACTGAATTAAATTAATCATCTCAACTTATGCAGAATTCCCTTGAAATCAAGAGGACTAATTACACAAAAAACACTCACAATGGGAGGAGTTGCAGTGAGGCCACATGCACTTTCGACAATTGAAAAAGCTGTTTCCAGAATGTGCATTGCATATGTATGAATAAGCTAATTGCTGACAGGAAGGCACTATTGGTGTTTATTAAACGTGATATCTCAGGAGCAACATTTGGCTCAAGGAATCCCTTCATTTGAGGAGCTTGGAAGGAATATCAGTGAAAAACAATTAAACATATTTCTTATAATCCTTCATAAATGTTTGCTATGAGCAAGCACCAGGGGTGAGCTAATGCAAAAGGCAGGTAGTCCAGTGCTTCACTGTCATAGATTCCATCATGTATATGAGAAACTGTATTGCAGTTTGAAAAGATTTCTAGATCATAAACTTCAACATTTACACTTGTCGTTTTTTTCCTGCCTCAGTGGACCAGTAAGATACGATTGCTGAGGACCTTTATGTTGACAAAGTAGATAGTGGAGACATTATGAGACTGGTATATGACATTTAGCAGTTTAGTTTCCCTATGCTTTTTAGATTTATAGCAATACTTTAATTTTTTTGTACTAAGAGGCAAAACCCCATTTTTTTATTCAAATTATTCAACTATGATTAGTCCATTTTAATTATTGCATATAAAAGTGTTTTATTCTTTTCTTCAAATCAGACTGGCAGAGATCACTTAGAGCATTCAACTAGAACAGTCTCAATAAAAACTAATCAAAAGCTCCTGTGAGTTTGAGCATGGGATCTGGTAAACTCAGTAACAAATAAAACATAATTCTAAACATTCACATTTACAAAAAAAATAATTACAAAATCTGAACAATAAGTTAATAAAGTAAAATAGTTATCTACTGTTCAGATATAAAATCCCAGCAATTTAATTTATATATCACTATAGCAGACATGATAAAATTGTGAATAATGCTATCCACTGTCATAAGTGGTACTTCAAGATTTCCAACAGAAAACTTATATTTTAATTTTCTGTTCATAAATAGCCAAAAGTAAGAGGCAAAGCCAGCCTAATAGCAATCCAAGGTTCTGTAGGAGAAACATCAACCAGGGTCGCCGCGTCTGAATATGAGTCATTTCAGGAAGCTAAAAAAAGAATAAGACACCAGAATGAGAGCCAGATACATTCATCTGTGGGAAAAAAAGTTATGGGAAAACAAGGCAAACTTCATTTAAAAAAACCCAAAAACTTTTCAAAACTCTGAGCTTCTGAATGTAGTTATTAATGTGCAGCATTTTCTGTATATTGTAATAAAGTCGATCTTTACAGTGAAATATTTAAATTAATCAAATTCTACCCACTTTCATTCTTTTACTAGCACTGACAAGAATTATAAATGAGATTCCAAAATTTATTAACTCCGAAATAGTTTGCAGCAATTTTTTGTAGCTGTCTGCAAGGAAATGCTTATTTAGTAAAATTAGTGATTCCCTTTCGTGGGAATAAATTAGTTGGAGTATTTTTTGTTTCAGTTCTAAATATAGGGCCAATCATGCTCTTTCTGAAATAACTGGTGACATTCCTATTTACTTGGGCTTTAGTAAATGTCCAAGACAAAGACAGGATTTTTAAAATAGGCTTGAAAAAATTGTGTTTAATATTTTTCTCTCTGAGTTTTAAATCAAGTAAAGGAGCAGCACCTGTTTATAATCATATTAAAAACTACTTGCATTGACCTTCCACTCTATATTTTCTCTTTTATCAAAGCTTTAAACTAAATGTATGTCTAAACAGGGCCTGTGAAAATGATGCCTCAGGCTCAAATTCTCTTAATAGTTTTGCTTTATGTCTTATAGACACCACGTGAAACACTAATGACTGCTAATACTTTCACATCAACTCAGAAAATAAGTATAAAGCAATGGCCTGGTGCTGACCTCTGGTTTTGGTTGGGATTTTTTGTCTGCTCCACTCACTGCCTGCACTTGAATAAAGCTACTGAGTTCCTCTGCTCTTTGGAACCTCTTACAGTAGCTGTAACAGCAGCAGCCACTGGGAGACAGTGGAGTGGTGCTGACCAAGGAGCCTAACAAGTGTTTGCTATGCTTGTCATTCCCTCTGTCGGGGTGGGGGGGGTTCTCTGGGGCTGCTTCTTTTGCACTCTTCTATATCTGGAAGTTGTCTTGGGCCAAAAAGAAAATAGTAGTGGAAAATCAGCCTCCACTTCAAAGTTTCGTCTGAAAATAACAGGCAAACCAAATGCCCTGGATCTTCATTAGAACTAGGCAGTGGTTTAAATTAAACTCAGAAACTCATGTAGTTATACTTGATCTGTATTTAAAGATTGTCAGAAACTTTTAATCCAAAGCAAGTGCAAACACCTCAAAGTGCTGATGTAAATCAAAATCTGAACTGACTGTAAAGGACATTTGTAAATGTCCAGAGCACGTGGTTTTTGTTGTGTATTTAAGCAAAAACTGTTAATTAGGACCTGAGCCGGAATCCAGAGTTCCAGTCTAGTCATTTGGTCTTTCTTATTTATCCTTATAATCAGTCTATTTTGTCCTCTTCCCCAGTGTCTGAGTGAAGAAGTTCTCCAAATTGGAAACTTTTTCTCCTCCCACTGCAAAATCTAGTCTTTTTTCCTATTGCTGTCAGTGACAATTTTTGAGTTATACGCAGTGGGTTTCTAAGATAGTTTTCAAAAAGAGTTCTCATCAGGTACTGCCCTTCCCATGTCCAATGCTGGTGTCTGCTCCCTCCATCTAACCTATGTACATATTATCAACACACAGACCATTTTAATAACCATACCCAGTATGACATCCCTGCTTATCTGTAAAAACAAAAGCTGATTGCTGTCACAATATCAGCCATGGTTCCCCAGCTCTCTCTGAACTACAAAGTGTGCAGCACAGCAGAGTGAATCTTGTTTAGGAAGCATAAGCCTATTCAACCTGCAGATGCAAGCCACTTCAAAAATTGAGGGAACAGAGCACCACATCAAGGGATTACTCTATTCTCACTTCAGCTCATGTTATTAGGAACACACAAAAGATAAGAAATAGAAAGCAGCATGCTGAAAGGAAGCACGAGAGGCTCTCAGCCATGTACTGGCTAAAAAGGAGTTCCACCAAGCTGGAGCATATATGGCATGACTGTTGCACTGCAACAGACCAGTAAATCACTTTAAACACTACTCCTTTATTTTCAAAATAAAAAATATTTGTAAGGTTAGTCAGAGCAAACATCAGTTTTGCATTATTTCTTGGTGAAAAACGATGAAGGATATAAATGATTGTATCTTTTGTCCTTTTTTCAATTTCTAAAATGATTAGTCTACCCTGCTTGCTAATGGAGTTAGAATGCCATTTGACAAAATGAAAAGACTTTAATCAACCACAGAAGTAGTTTTGTGCTAACTTGACTGTGGCAGCAGTCTCACAGTGCTGTTCTATTGATAAACGTCCACTCATACCCTTCAATGTTCCTCAACGCAGAAACCAGCGAGGCTGTTCAGTTTTACTGAACTGCTGCTCTGACGAGCACATGAATATGTGAAAGCCCATAAAACAAGTACTGAAAATTACAGTCAAGCTTTGTATTCTGTTAAGTGTTTGTACACCATTGGCAGGAACACTGATGATTGCTGTTTGTAGATGAAAATGTAGCAGAGAAGAGAAGCTACTTCTGAACAGAAAGTTGAAAAATACAAAACTTTTCAGATCTATAGATTCCCGCAATGCTACATGAAAATTTTTTTAAAATAAAATAATCCCTGGGATATTTGACACTTCTGACAAACATAGGGGAGCAAACTAAAGAGAATATACAGAGAAATAGATACAGAGAATATACAGATCCGATTAATAAAAGGTATTGAGACAAATAAGATCCTCCATTCTCTCTCTCTTCTTCCTCCTCTTCACAACAAGACCAAGATTATAGTGACAAGCTGAGAACAAGGGAAAACATGTCCCTGTCTCTGTCTGGAACTGTATTATCTGTTGGGATTTACAGCTGGCACAGTGCTTTGAAGACTCAGGGAAAAACATGGTATTGTTCTAGAAGCTCGTGGATCTCTGATGAATGCTGATCCTACTCTGATTGCAAAATATGTCTATATCATTCTTAGCCCTATTAGTAAAACCATGCCTACTCAGTAGCTGGCAGCCTCATTTCCAAATTTCTGTGTCAGAACAAGCTGCAGTTGGTACACAGTGTTCTTGTCTGTTATTTACCACCTCAGTCAGGGCTGTTGACACATCCACAATCTGAGGCAGTTCCCTCTTCAGCTCTTAGGAGCACTTTATGTTCACTTTAGTTACAATAGCAAAAATAGAATAAATACTACCAAGGTCTAAGGTCAATTATTATAAGTAGGATTTTAAATAGGTTATAATACTGGAATGGAATATCAGGTTTAAAGTATTATGCTCGAACCTGGTAACTAATATCTCAGGCATAAGGTGGGGGGTGGCAGTGAACACAACTGAGAGACAGCCAGGCTTGGGGAAAACACAGTAATAATTTATAAAGAGACTTTTTTTTCCCCCCTCTTCATCTTATCACTCAAAATATTCCATCTCTGCTGAGGAGCTTGCAAGCAAGTTTACATCAACAGGTGATGGTGAAAGACCATGTGACAAAGTTGGGAATGCAATTAAATTCTGCATTGCTACAAGTGTAACAGTTACCCTCCTCTTCAATAAATGATGGGGCCCACATCTGCACGAGCTAGGATGCCTCCACATCTTTGTACAGTCCTTGGACCTTTCTCCTACTGCATATCTTCCCACTTTATTTTTCTATAGTCAGATCATTTCTATTGAACTGGGACTGTGAAAAGTGTTGGGCAAATACGAAAAATTTTAAGCAATGTGATTGCATTTTAGTTCAAAAACAGCAAATTCATGTTGAAACAATGGATGAAAAACATATAAAGAAAGGGGCATACAAAAGTAACCAACTTCGTCAGGATTTTACAAAACCCTGCAGGTTCAAATTAAGTTTTACTAAGTAACTAAAAATATATTGTTTACCTTTCCCCCTTTAAAAGTCCTTTGTGCCTTTCTCATATATTAGCCTCTTAATGGCCTTTATTTCACCTTTTCCTTACTAATGACACCTAGCATGAGAAAGACATAAAACAAAACCAGATTATTGTTCTAAGTACTGTGCACACACAGGGCAGACAACATGCTCTTCCCAACAAGCCTATGAACTCTTTTTCTCTCCGAGTTCATCCACCTGAATTTGTCTGACATATGATTATGATGTGTGGCTATGCTGAAAGGAAAATATACCCATAGACTGAAGTTCTCACCATTTCCGCTAAAGATAAATACAAGAACATTCCAGCTGTAATAGTAAAAATCCAGTTTTGAATGGATGGGTCAGTTGATAGAGAAAGGCCAATATAAAGTCCTAAGAATGCTGTTAGTGCACTTATAAAATTCATCAGAATTGCAATCTTCGTGGGGAGCCCTGTACTTAGCAGCACAGCAAAATCTCCTGCATAGAGAAAAAGAAAGAAAATTTATTATTTAGCTGATAAATGTATTTGGAAGACTCTTGGTAATAAAACATGAAGGAAAATAATTAAGACATGGATAAAAGATAGTGAATGGCCTAGGGCTTCCTTTAGATTTCTGTAGAATTAGTTATAAACTCATCCTGTATGAAAAAAATACCCATAACCTCAAAACAACAAAAAAGTAATATTTACTTGTATTTGTTTAGCTGTTCCTAAAGATAGCATACAGTATACAGGAGCAGCTTTCTGTTAGTTCTCGATGTTCCATGACATTTCCAACTTGGATACAAGCAAAAGTGAAGTCACATGTTTTCCCAGAGTTTCTAAATCTTTCTCCACTGGGAAGTTGCCAGTTCAAAACATGTGGGTATATTTGCAGCATGACCTTTGAGTGTTTTACAGGTGCTGTAAGTCAGAGTAACCTATGCCAGTCTGATTTCAGTTTATTTCTACTGATTTCAGACCTAATCAACTGTAATGAGTCATACATCAAAATCCCATCACAGATTTTTCTTCTAAAATAAAAGATTTCATAACAGGCCCACAGTATAAGATTTTAAAAATTCTACTCTGTGATTGTAAAAATGCCATTTTGACACTGGGGCACTACTGCCCCAGAATTAAGAAGGTCTGTCTTTGGAGCTAACTGTTGAGTATTTAAATTTTCTTTGCTATGCACACAAGAGTTACCAGTTTTACAGCAATCCCCCATTCCATCTTTTTGTTTGGGGAAATTTTCTACATAACACACGAAATCTTCAGTCATTTAAGGATGGAAATGCAAATCTGCAGTTCTCATCTCAAACTTTCCACTTTATACATGTTCATCAACACAATGTGAGGAACAGCTTCAGCCATGCTGAAAGTTTTACCACAAGAAGTTAATTGAGGACAATATTCAATAGAACAATTCTCCTGTCCTGTCCACTGGTAAATTAGTCATATACTTTCTTTTATTACCTTATTATTCTTGATTAGCAGCAGGAAGGAGGGTAACATGGGGAATATTGAAATTGCTGCATATTGAAAGTCTTGGATAGCCCATTGTGTCAGGCACATCCATTACGCACACATGACTCTTGCTCTCAGCTTATAAGTTTTTATCTCTGTACACATAAGAATAACAGGTCACCCTTGGCCTGATGTCCTTTACATTTGCAGAAAGTGAGATGGGACGGCATCCAATAATGAGTGCAGAAGCCTCCCCTGGGTTTTGGGAATGGGAAAGAAAGTAGGAGTCTCACACATTAATGTCATAGTTGATTATGTTATAAGCAAGAAGAATTCTCACAAATATCATACAGGAAAAAACTCTTTGGGAAACCTGGAAATACAAAGGCAATCAGGAAAAATACATATATTTATTTCTTACCCATTTCATGAGGAATTTCATGGCATAAAATAGCAACAGTCGTTGTCACACCTGTTTCTGTTGAGGATGAGAATGCTGCTCCTATTACCAGGCCATCAGCAAAATTGTGAAGACTGTCACCCACCAGAACCATTATTGCTAACAAGCTGATTTTCTTACCTCAGAAAAGACAAAAAAACAAACAAATAAAAAGCCTGGAAGTTTTAACACAGCTATTGCAATTTTTGTTGTTTAGAAATTATTTGGTTTTTTGGTGACTTTGCATATAACATTATGAAAAGTCATAACAGTCAGAGGAAAATAGTGTTTAACATCTTTTCGCTTGTTATTACATTTCCTTCAATACATTTGAAACAAAAAAGTGGGTTGCAGTACAATTCAGAGATGCAAACACCAGGCAGAAAATTCCTTATTCTTACTAGGTCAACTATTAGACAAAAAGTTAGGTTTGAGTCTAGTCTCAGGATACAACCTAAGAGTTTCTATTAATCATTTGTTATTTGTCAAAATTCACACATGTTTTCCTAGATGTTATTCCTAGATGTTATTTTTCTGGAACTCACAAAACTGCACAGCTATAGTGAAGATGAATATTTGGTCTCAGGCAGCTGATTGTTTTAATCCTGTAAAGCTTGCTAACACTGAATAATATTTGCAGGGTCTGGTTTTTTATGAGACTGTATTTCAGTGAAAGATAGAGATGAAAGACAACAAGCCTCAGAGTATCGCTATTAGTACAGGGTTACAGCATGCTTATTTCCAAAGTTTGTTCCAATCAATTAATGGCTGTTATGCTCATAATACTCCTTTCTGGAGCACCACTCATGGGTGCAGATGGCTGTTTGTCTTTCCCATTCTGTTCTGTGACCTCATTTTAGCGTGGAACAGTATACTGGCTGTTCATTATCAGACATATGACATGAGTGGAAAGGTGCTACTAGGGATGCAAGCACTGAAATCAAGCTAGGCAATTAGGGACAGTCTCTCTGTCCAGCCTGTAGCACAGACAGCTGGGTGGCATGCTGAATGGATTCACAGGGAGAGAGTTTATCTCTTCAAGTAGCAACAAGGCTCCATATAGGTTCAACGTCTAAACTTAGCAACACATAATTGGCTCGCTATCCTGTACTTTGTTTTATTCATTTTATCCACAATCTCACAAGCAAGACTGCCTAATGTTTCTCAGGAAACTCATCCAGGTTCCCTCTACACAGAATGGACAGAACACTTTGAAAAGGGTTGGTTTCATGCCTGAAGAAGCAGTGTCGTGATTTGGGCCCTAAATATGTATTTTCCTGACTTTTGATGACCCCCCAGAGTCATAATATGACAGACTAAGGACCTAAAGTGGAGCTGCACAAAACTGCCTGAATATAGTTATTACAAGGTTTCACTTCAGTAATGTTTCTCAGAGATGACTATTTTATAGTGACGGGGGAGATGTTTTTCTTACAGAAACTGGCTAGAAATGAAGTCTTCAGACTGTTATAAAAAAAACCCCACAGCACATAAAAGCTTAACAACCGTATTCAGAAAATCCTCCCTCGTTGCCTGGGAGCTCTGCGGGTTCAGAAGATTTGGCAGGCTTGTTAGATTTTCCTGCCAGCTTACAGAGCTGGACGTGGATGTCCCCAGCTTGCACAGTTCTTTCTAAACACTATGGGCAGTTTATAATCAATAGTGCAGAGCATGAATTACATAGAAATAATAGATTGCTGCACTACATTAAGTTTGTGATTTGTAATAAGCACTAGTAAGGACGAAATTGTGGCCTGCCCCGAGATCTTATTAGTCTGTTTTGTTTGAGTATCTTATTGTTGAAGAAGATACACCATGATTACTGGAACTCATTCCAGCATGTTGTGTAAATGTAACATAGGGATCAGGTTAGCATTATGGCGCAATTGCAAATGTAAGCTTCGTGAACTTACTTGACAGAAAGTTAAGAAGATGCATGTATAAACAAATCTGAATGTTTATCTTAATTTACTTTCAGCCTATTTTAAAGCAGCTTTGTTACTGGCAATTATCTCACTGTTATATTTAACAGAAACTATTAACTATAAACTTATTATCTTAACTATTTCTATGAAGTCTCTTCTTTAAAAATCTGACACTTATTTTTTATACTTTTTTTCTGCTTAAGTAGGGGATCAGAACTCATAGCAAATTCTATTCCATAATTTTCATTAAAAAAACAAAACTAATGGATGCAGGACTTCAATCATAGATTACGCTTTTAAAGTTTTGGATAAGAGTTTAAAGCAAACATTTATACATAAATAGATCTTTTTCCAATATTTCAATGCCTCACACTGAAAAAATATTTCTAGTAAATTTGAAGTGTCACTGAGTATACCAAGTATAAAATGCTACTGTTTGGTCTTTTCAGATATTGACAGAATAAGTGTGGATAAATGAGGAGAGGGCCTGTGAGACATCTTTCTCTTCAGAAAGCTTCTTGCATTCTGAGTCACCCCCTGGCTATCTAAGGTGATTGACTCCTTTTTCAGTCCTACTTGACATACATTTACAGTGAAGCCTCCCAGTGGAGGAAATGTCAGGCTTCTGTCTTAAAGCTGTAGATTCCATTCAGTTTTGGAGAAAAAGGACCTAAAAGTTTAGCTCAGTACCAAAGTACCCAGGTATGTTCATGCACTTAGCCATTTAAAAGAACTCTAACAATATAAACTTTTCACATAATCACAGAATATGCTGAGTTGGAAGGGACCAACAAGGATCTTTGAGTCCAACTCCTGGCCCAGCACAGGACCATTCCCAATAGGCACACCATGTGCCTGAGAGTATTGTCCAAATGCTTCTTGAATTCTGTCAGGCTTGGTGCTGTGACCACTGCCCAGGGGAGCCTGTTCCAGTGCCCAAGCACCCTCTAGGTGAAGAACTTTTTCTAAGATTCAGCCTAAATCTCCCCAGATATAACTTCAGGCCATTCAGGTCTTGTTACTGCTCACCAAAGAGATCTGTGTCTGCTGAAATTATGTATTAAAAAAAAACAACTTAACCCAGGCCCAACCTCTAAAAACCCAAACCCAAACAAAACAAACCCCAAACTCCAAAATAACCCCCCTTCCCTACTAAGATTTCACTTTCTGATTTCTAATATGGAGGTAAGACTGAGGTACCAGGGTAGAATGATACCAAACAAAGAAGATTACTGAGAAACCATCACAAAATTAGTTACTTGGAACAAATAACATTGAGATCACTAGAAATTGGTTTGTGCTTAGCACATAATGATGATTGAACTGAATGGAAATATCTAGAGATGAACTATGTGGTCACACCCAAAGTGGCACTGGATTGTGTATTACTGGAGAGTTGAGACTGAAGAAATGAATATCCATATTTCTAATGCCTCAGAAATGGAAATTAAGTCCACAAGAACAGAGAACATTAAAAAACCTAGGAGATAATGACATCATTAAATAAATAACACTGATGACCTGAGATCTGAGATCACAAAATTAAGGGGAGTTGATTAAAGTAAATAAACTTATTTCAAATAAAATATTATTCCCTCAGGTGAATGACTGCAACTCTACTGAATTTACCAAGCTCACAAGGTACAGTCAAAGGCCATCATGAGCCTGTAATTCCACACCTGCAGTAAATCATTACTGGCTTAAAGAGGATATTGCTTTACTGTGTAAGAGAAGAAGGAAGCAGAATTATATTAGTATAGTGAGCCAAAAAAAAATCATTACACCATCTTCAGAAATAAAAGCCTGAGCTAAGTTTACAATTATAAAAATCTGGTTTGTCTTAATTTTTGAATGTTTCCCTTTAAGCAAAGGCTTTAGAAAAATAGATTGCAAGAGTGAAACAACAAACACTAAAGCAAAGACAGTATAAGACTAGCGAACTTCACAATTACAGGGCAGCTGAGAAGGTCTTTAAGTAGAGATTAAATTATGTAGCCAGGCACCATCAGATGTGGTGACGTAGCACATAGCAAACACAGAGCTAAGCCAGCTTCACACTTTCAATTCCATCTTAGGTCTGAAGGACTTTCCTGTTACTTGTCTAGTCTTTTTATTGATACTAACTTTTTTTGTTGATCACCTTGCTCTCCGGAGGAACTTCAGCAGATTCAGAATCTTCTGGGCTTCTCTAGTAAAATGCAAAGACAATGGATCAATTTTAAGGGGCTCTTCAAATTGCTGCTATAAATACTGGAAAATATCGACTAAGTTCAAGCTATTTGAATAAAAGATAGTCAATTGTTATTTGCACAGAATTAGAATAATTTATTGACCACTGGTAGTGTGATTGGTACTGCAGAAACACATGAGAAAGAAATCTCTCTTGCCCAGAAAAGGTTACCGGTAGGAAGACATTTATAAGCACTGTTGTAGCCCAAAAAACTCGTATTTCTGCTTGAATACAAACAAATCTGAGCCAAATGCAAGACTAAAAAAGAGATTATAATTCAAATTATACGTTTTGATTTTGTCATGACTAGAACTGTAGTTTCCCGATGAAGAAGGTGTCCATAGGATTTCCGAGTAAAAATAGGTAGAATCTCTTTGGCATTCGTGTTCCTCACAGTTACTCTGTGAAAACACAAGACTAAGAGAGATGATCATAGGTAGGTTTCACCCCCTTTCAAAATATAGGGGGTTTTCTTCAATGTGGTGCAGCCTCCAGTGCCCTGACTCTTGGCTTTTGTCGGGGGCTTTGATGCACTAGGCATCACTGGGTGGGCATAGCAGCACATGAGCACACTTCGCTACAATGAGTGAAATTTATCCTTATTTCAAGTGAAGAAAGAGACAGTATCTTCATCCTTATCCTAGAGAGTTAATTTGATGCATCTGCCCCAACGTTTAATTAACAGATAATGCAACTGTGGGGAGAGAAGGGAGAACATGAGCAATCTCTCACTCTCCCTACCTCCCTGGGGCTTTACTTTCTGACTAGAGAAATTACTAGAAATTACTGTGAGGGGGAGATAAGTAAAAAAACTTGTTTTCTTGAAACTAGAAAAACTGAATTTATAATTGCTATTTTTTTTTCCCCAGAAAGTTGTCTTGTACCTATTATGGTAGCTTGTGAAGAGTCAACAACAGTACAAGAGTTCTGTGTTAGGGACAGCAGCTACCACTCCAAAAACTGTAGCAGAGATGTATGTTGACTACAAAATAGAATATGTTAATTGGCTGGTATTAGCTTGCTTTGATGTGGGATATGTGCTGTAGAAATATGAGGAGAGAAAGAGAAAGAATGTTTTTCAAATTCTGCATTTTAAAGGAAAAATAAATGTCTTTAATTCCTGTGATTGCAGCCAGTCATATGAATTCCAGTAATTGTTCCGCTTCTCCTATGATATTTATTCACATGCCACTTCTTTGAACTCTGAGTCAAAACTGCAAGACTATTCACTGACCTGAAGGATTTATAAGTTTTTCTTAGTCAACCAGTGTTTGTCTTAGTATTACTCACATGATTCTGAAAAATTGGCTGCTCTTGTACAAACCAGCTAAGCCAGGATAACTCATGTGATCCATATAGAACTTTGGGGGGATCTTGCAGCTGAGTGGAATGACATGACCACTCATTATCATAAACAGGAAGCTATGACCTGGCTTACAAATTAGTAAACATGTTTCACTCATCTGTTTGCTCTGTTTTCAATTGAGAGTTTCCCAACTGTGTTTTAAAGATTAGCAGTGACTCATGAGACTCTTGCCCATCACAGCTAAATTAGTAAAATGGAGTTCACATTGTCTAGAGAAACTGATTTAAATAACCTTTGTACATAGATACTGCATATAAATTGAGGAGATTTGTTGGAAAAAAAAAAAAAAAAGAGAAAACAGGTTAAGAGTTATGAGTAAATGTAGTTTGCAAAGATGTATCTGTCTGGATACTATCTACAGGCCAATATAAAACCTTGTAACTTTTTATAGGTAAACACCATTCCCATATATCCAACTTGCTTATGCTACCCTTCAAATCTGTGGAAAAATGCCCAAGAAAAGTCCAAGATTTAATCTGTTCACTAATTATGCACTGAACTCTCACTGCAGAAAATCCTGAAGTTTTTCCCTGGAAGAATCTGCCTTTACATATAATCAATTTTTTAAGAGAAGGGAGGAGGAAAATCTGAAAGAATTTTATCAACAAGCTGTAGTACAGGAAGTGAATTGTTACATCAATCTGATATACACTTAAGAAAAGTTATTGTAAAATATCTGCACTTGAAATCTCTGTAAAGGCTCATTAAAGACTTCAAAATTGAGAGATTCCTAATAATCATGTCATGTAATAACAAATCAACAGAGACTGAAAAATATTACTGATTTATTACATTAATTTGTTTCAATTTTTTTTGAGGAATAGAGAAAGAAGAACATAAAATCAGGGAAGTATGTCATATTGGTAACCTACCAACTGTATGGTTGAAGTAGATTTGCCTCTGCCTGAATGTTCATTTAATTCAGATTCCACTGGAAGATCATGGGAATGTCCCCAGTGCCCATTAACTAAAGAAAGGCCCTGCTGAATGAAGATGCTTTGCAATTAGTTCTGAAACCCATGAACATAGGCACAGTATTTCTCAGCCTTTTGTGAAAATTTAGCATTTTTAAGAATTAATTTTTTCAAAAAAAAACTATTTAAAAATATTGTTGGCTGGCATCAATTATTTCCTAATGCTTATTTTCTTAAAAAACTCTGAAAAGTGAATCAGATAAATCAGTGACAACCATATTGGTGTGATAAAACTTAATTTGTTTTAAAAATCAAATTAAAATTTGAAACTGAGATGGATATAAAAACTAACTCTGAGAATCAATCTAGTTCTCAGTAGAAAAAGTTTAAAAAATTGTGGGATAATGATGAAGCCCTTCTCCCAAATAAGTAACAAAAAGGACTCCTTTTTTTTTTTACCAAAAAACAAAAACATCACCAGCATCAAAATATTCTCATTCGATTAATATCTCACACAATATTCTTATGGCTGACTCAAAGATAGTGGGAATAGGGACTCATTGCTGCATATCTAAATCAGACCATTCTTTGCACACCCTGTAAAACAGAACAAGCAAAGGTTTAGCCTTCTTAAGTGACATTAAGATTCTGTCTCATGCTGAGAAACCTAATGAGCCATCACATTTTGTGTTACATTATATCCTCGTGCATAATCATATTTTCAGGCTCCATCCACACTGAAATAAAGTAATAGAATTACTATAAACATGGAAGTGAGCAAGCAGATAGTATTAATATAAAAGATTGGGTCCTACTGACTGTAACATACATATTAAATTTTCAAATCATTGATATCAAAGATAATTTGGAAATTTTAAGATATCATTCTTGAAAATATCTTGTGCTTACATCTATGCCTTTCTCCTTTTCAAACAGGGCCTACAGTAAACAACTGTCATTGCTATTTCACATGGATACATAATTTTCACCTGCTCCAATGTAAGTCATAAATGCATGCTTGTGGAACACATTCGATTAACTGTTCCCTTCTTGAGTTATAAATATATTGAACACATTCATGTAGCATGCACAGTCTATAGAGCAAAGCAAAGTAGAAATTGAAGGTCAATCTGGTAGGAGCACTTAGGAAAGCAATTATCAATGCTTCATTTAACTCACACAAATAATAATTATTTTCCACAATCATTTTAACATTTTGTGCACTGTAAAGTCTCAAAAGAGATTTTTAAAGGATAAATTGTAGGAAGCTTTACCTGTTCACGTGGTGTTACCAAAAGAAAGAAACACTTTTCTATCAGAAAAAATCCATGAATTCCTCCAATTATTCCCAAAAGTTTCCAAATATATTCTTTTCCCTCATAGAAATGTTCTATGTCTTGTGCTTCATGTTTATGTAAACCTAGAGTCTAAAATAAAAGAGATATAGTTAAAAAAATGAAATGGCAATGTTTTAATTTTTGCTGGAGCAAGCCACAATGTGTTAATTCAATTTATTCTCTGAATTTTCTTTCCCTAGTTCTTTCAAATTGAAATTGTGTTTTAAACTAATCCTCTGAATAGTAGATAATGAAATTAATTATTAGCAGACTCTGTAATACTTTCTCATCTCTCAGTGGTGGAAGTAACATTATGTTTTATGAAATTGCCCTTTAGGTATGTGTGTGTATATATATATACACATATATATACATAAATATATATCTCATTTGGAGTAAATTGGTCTATGAAGTCTATAAAAAATTACTTGTATCATCTTAGTATGTAAGCTTCATATTGAAAATAGACAAGGAGCTACTGGAGAGGGTCCAGCAGAGGGCCACAAAGATGATAAGGGGTCAGGAGCATCTCTCTTTTGAGGTGAGAGTGGGGGAGCTGGGCCTCTTTAATCTAGAGAAGACTAAGAGAGGATTTCATCAACACATACAAATATCTCAAAGGCTGGCACCAACAGACAGTGCCAGACTTTTTTCAGTGGTGCCCAGCAATAGGACAAGGAATAATGGCCAATAACTAAAACATAAGAAGCTCCACATCAACACGAGTAAGAACTCCTTTACACTGAGGTGGCAGAGCACTGGAGCAGGCTGCCGGGGGAGGTCGTGCAGTCTCCCTCTCTGGAGACATTTCAAAACCCACTTGGATGTGATCCTGTATCATCTGCTCTAGGTGACCCTGCCTTGGCAGGGGGTTGGACTAGGCGATCTGCAGAGGTCCCTTCCAACCCTAACTATTCTGTGATTCTGTGAAAACAATGTATAAATTAATTAATTAATAACTAATGCATAAATCCATTTCTACTGGTGGGTGTACTTCCATTTATTCCCCAGTGGCACAGCACGGCAGCCCTCCCTTTGCTCTAAAAGTGAGCTCTTTAAAGACTACTGGATACATCACTTAAAACTGGTGAAGGAGAATACTTTCACACTCCAAAGGTGTTTCTAAAATAAATGCATGTCTGACATTCAATGAGAATTGCCTTCCTTAAACCATTCTCCCAATTTTGCTTCCAGAGATGATGCATTGAGTACAAAGAATATTTTGACCAGAATCTCATGTGAAGTTGTGAAGCTCTCTTTCTACATCCACTAGAATTCTACTCATAATATCTGTCTCATATCAGAGGAGACTCAGTCAAAAGTAAATGAATACAAAATAGAAAATTTTGTTCTGTTTTGCATGCTATCCTGTTCTTAAAATTTATTTTACGAATTTAGGACAACATTATAGCACCAAGTTTATTACACTTAGAGGATGACAGCTCTTGGTTCTCTGGAAAAACATGTGGAGGGGACTGTGGATGCCTCATACAACCCTTGAAAAATTTCTTTTGAAACATGCTACAGAATATGCATCATGAAAGAAATTATTACACGTCTAGAAACCTGCCTTGCACAGGACTTGTGGGGTTTCTGAAAAGTTGGTTTTGAAAATAGGAACCCTATTTTCATCATTCCTAGATTTCAGCTTCTTGCTACTTGTAATGTCTCCTTGAACTACAGAGTGCAAACGTAACTGGAGTGTTGGGTAGATTTCACAGGAAGCTTTATTTATAAACAGATGAGCATTATCCAGGTTTAAATAAAACTTTTCTGTGTGTGCATGCACACACGTATATGTGTCAACATTTTAAAATCACTGAAGTGTCTATTACTTACCTGAGGAATAAGATGTAGCAATGCATCTCCAGAAAGGGTTCCAACAGCCAAACCGACAAACAGCTGTAAAATGAGTGTATAGATTTCTTGACAGGAGTTAAATAAAATGAGAGTTGTACCAAACATAGATCCAATAGTTATAAGTAAAACAGCAACAGTGCTGTAACCATATTCTGTAGGGGAAAACAAATGAAACAAAACAAGGGTGCCTTTAATCATCCAGTATTTGTATTTGTGTTTGAGTATTTGTTTTGTATTTGTAATTGGTTTTGAAGGTATGTTTTGATACCTCTATGCACAAGCACACAGGAGAAGTGATTCATTGTCTGATTTCAGCTGGGATTTAGTTAATTTTCCTAGAAGCTGGTACAGTGCAGTGTTTTAGATCCAGTATGAAAATGTTGATAACACACTGATGTTTTGGCTGTTGCTAAGTAGTGCTTACCCTGAGTCAAGGCCTTTTCAGTGTCTCATGCTCTACTAGCGAGGAGGGGCAGAAGAAGCTGGGGGGAGCACAGCCAGGACAGCTGACCTGAACTGGCCAAAGGGCTATTCCATACCACAGAATGTCATACCCAGTATATAAATGGGGGAAGTTGGCTGGGAGGGGATGATTGCTGCTCAGGGATGGGCTGGGCATCAATCAGCAGGTGGTGAACAATTGTGTTGTGCATCACTTGTTTCTCTTGGGTTTTATTGCTCTCTATTTTTTGTAAACAAACCAAGGTGTAAAACCTCAGATGGATGTGATCTAATTTAGGTAGTAAGCATAAACATTTTGGTCCAAATTACATTTACATTTACAAGTCTGCTGTGGACAGACATCCCTTCAGTTACCACATCAGGACCACCAACTCATTTTTCTCAGGTTACTTGGATTTTTTTGAAGGTTACTCATAATTCTTCAGAGTTACTCACCACTCACACTTCCAACCTTTTGCACAACATAAATCCTGATTAATCTGTATGAAATCTTATGATGGAGGTAAAACAGTGAAGAGAAGCACACATAAAGGAACTAATGCCAAAATATTCAAAACTGTTATTTAATGTTTCTCACTTTAAAAGCACTGCAAGTGCTCAGCACCTCATAAAATCAGACAGTAAATTTCACAGACTGCAAATCCAAATACAGGGTATAGTAGATATTTATGGAAGGTCAGGCCTTGGTGACTTAGTCAAAACAGCACAGCCTGTCAGTAAAGTATAACTGAGAATATAATTAATGAGCCCACGCTCAGGTCACTAGGTCACACAAAGGTCAAACATGGAGTCCTTTATCTGTATCAAGACAGCAGAAGTGCTCCTGTGGTAAAAGAAACCTTCCTTTGTCAAAAAGCAGAGGAAAAGGGCTGCAAAAAGGGCTCTTACTAATTCCATTCTGCACTTGAATAGTTCAGTTTTTCTCATCTCTCACATTTATGGGATCACTAAAATATCGTTGATTAGACTGATGGCTTTAGACTTGGAAGGATCCTACTTAACAGTGAATTTTTCATTAACCTTGCATTTGACCTAGTTAAATTCCTTTCTTTTCTTTCTCTTTCCCTTGATTCCTGATTTGAAAAATGGTCATATCTGTGTAGCATAGAAAAGATCAAAGCAGTAAAGACTGCAAAGTGCTCAGGTAATGAGAAGAGAGAATTCATTGGAAAGGACTACTGTCTATTGAAGACCCATAATGATTTTTCCTATTCTGTATGTTTTTTCTCCTATAACCATTATTGGGATATACATGAGAGTCCTTCCACTTTTTTTTAAATTTATATGCTGTTCCATATGGATCGTTGGCCAGCAGGATGTGGGGAAAGTTTAATAGCTCCTAAAAGACGTAGGTATTGAAACATTAATTTGTAGCCTAAAAAGTGCTGCTCTAGATGCACGTGATTATGTTAGATACTATTTCCTTTTTGCTCATTCCTGACTACCAAATCCTCCACCAAAATTAATGTCCCCTGTAATACACCAGCACACCTTGGTTTGTAACCACTTCCCAGATATTGGTGGCTTAAATTAAAAAAAAACCAAACAAACAGACCAAATAACAACACATTAAGAAGCCCTTAGGTCATATCAGATTTAGATTTTTTTTTTATAAGGTAGAGTGAGAATTGATTACAGAAGTGGAATCAACAGAACAGATGGGGCAGAAATCACTGGAAGGGCTACAATTGTGACTGGAAACAATCTGATTATACTCTAACTCAGTTCTTGTTCCAGCTCTATCATACAAGTCCTGCTGCCCAGTTACTGTTCTTATGGATGTTCTCCTCCCCACAGTAACATTCTCAAAGCCTCTCTGCTATAAACTATCACAACCTGAAAAACCAGTAATATTCACGCAGAACTTATCTATATCAAGCATTTGCCACATCATGGTATAAAATGCCAGGCAATGTAACCTTGAGGCTATATGTGTAAGCAATGCAATGATTCCAGTATAGATCTTGTGAAAATTTCACAAAATAATTCCTTACTGCCCTGCAACCCACAGATGAGGACCTGTTATGGCCCACCTGCTGCCAACATCAAGCAGGCCTCAAACGGAGAGAAGAAATCTTAAAACCTTACATAATGAAAAAGATTCCATCTAATATAAAATTAAGACCCTTGAATCTCCTCACTTTTCAATATAGTATTACTATCTGAGATGTAGGCTATGAAGTTATAAAGTGCATAAATTACAGAGTGCATAAATCTCCTCATGTTTTGGTTTATTAATGAATAAAATGTCTCCAGAAGTTAAGTCCCTGCACCTCTTTATCCAAATTTAAGCAATATTTTGTTAATAACAACATAACTCACTTTCCACAGTTGTTGGTGGAAGCCTTGTCTGCTTGAAGTCAGGAAGCTCACATGAACAACTTAAAAGTTGCTGAATGATAGCTGGACTGATTTGCTTGAAGTGGTCCTTGGAAATGGAGGAAGAACCATTTTTCAAAAATATCTTCACAAGTTCATTGGCAGAGAAACAAACCTTTGTAGAAAAGTATACAGAGTTACTGAACATGTTGCATGTACCTGCATTTAATGTTGAGGTTAAATATCGAATCTTAGAAGAACACAAGGTTGTACAACCTAGAAAAAACTTGGTTTTTATATACTCTCTTTTGATTAAATTGGTTCAATTACTTCAATTAATTCCATTTTTTTTTCCAATTAAACTTGATACAACTATATATTTCAGAAAGACTGGAATCTTTGGGATGAAGCAGGACAATATCTGTGGAAGCTGGTTAGTATCATAGGGATCTGACAAAATAATATCTCTCAACATTTTATTGTCATATGTGTTAAGAAAAATATTTTACAGAATGTCACAGAATATGTCGAGTTGGAAGGGACCCACAAGGATCAAGTCCAACCCTTAGCCCTGCACAGGACCATCCCCAAGAGTCACACCATGTGCCTGAGAGTATCATTCAAACACTTCTTGAACTCTGTCAGCCTTGGTGCTGTGACCACTGCCCTGGGGAGCCTGTTCCAGTGTCAAATCACCCTCTTTTTAATGCTAACACAAATCATATTCTTAGTCATTAATGTAAAACTTCATTGTTTGCAATAATAGTGCTATAAAAGATACTACATCAAAAGCAATACTTAGATTTGTCCTTGTGCTGGATCTTCAGGAAGATATGGAAATAAATTGGATTTTTTTTAATTCTTTAAATAATGGCATGTCACTTTAAGGTCAGCAAACTAGATGTTATACAGTCTAAATTTGGTCTAAAGATTGCTTAATAATTGTATTATTATAGGTACTTCAGAATTCCAACTACTTTTTGTTCTTGTTAGGAACATCTCTTTGTCAAAAGAAGGAACTTTTCTTGGGAACCTTTATATTTAGACAAATTTTCATGGAGAATTGCTTTTCCATCTCTGGGATGGAACTTCTAGAAAAAACATGACCAGTTAGCACTAGAACACACTTTTTGGCAGAAATTTCTGTAAATGTTTTTAAAGAGAAGGAGTCCAGATCAAATATGTTATCTTACTTAAAGGAATAATCTTAATTTCTTAATCTCATCTGATGAGTTGTGATTCAATTTAAAAAAATATCTTTTTCTTTCATTTAAATTGGTCTACATCTGAGAATCAAGGGATTCCTAAATAATTTTTCCTAATCACTGAAGCTTAAGCTTCTTTTGAAATAAAATTGCTATTTAAATTAATTTTTAAAAAGCTGTTAAGTATAGTTACTTTTAAATAACCCAGTTAAAACCCAACACCTTCCTGCCTTTGCTCATCCATTAGTGAAGTAAAATATGCCTTGAAGTTCACTAAGAAGCTGAATTAATTGAGCATTGATAAATTCATTCTGAAAGCCACATTCAAGTCTTCAGGATAAGAGATGATCTTGTCACCTGGACCTCCTGTGTTCTGCCTTCAAGCCAAAGGAGAGCATAAAGACAATGCAAGAGTTACCATATTGGAAAAGACCCTAATTTTGCCTATTCTAGGCAGAAGTTTTGACACTAGAAGTAGGGAACAGCAATATCTGGTATCAAGTTTTTGGTTGATTACGAGCAGCATCGCTGAGCAGTCAGAACAGGAATGATACTATTTGAAACCTTCACTAACAACTTGAATGATGGAACAGAGTGCACCAGGTATCATTGACAGGTGAAATTCAACTGGACAATTAGTTGAAATGCTGACTGGCATGGCTGCTATTTAGAGGGATCTTGACAAGCCAAAGAAATGGGCTGACAAGAACTTCATGAAGATCAGTCAAGACGAATGTGCTTCAAACAGAATATCCCCATGCATCAATGAAGGCTGGGGAAAACTGACCAGAAGGAAGGTGGGATTATAGAAAAAGCCCTTGAGGTGGGTTCTGATGGACAACTTGAATGTGAGCCACCGGTGTGCCCTGGTGGCAAAGACCACTAACTGCACACTGGACTGCATGAATTGTCCCTGGGGGACACCACTAGTGACTGGCCACCAACTGGATGCAGCACCGTTCACCATCACTTGCAAGCCCCAGCCTTTTAAGCTTTTTAACTTAGGGAGGCAGAGCACTAAGTCTGCATTAGTAAAGCAACTATGTGCGTACTCCTGGAGGATGACACTGAAAAAACAAGTAAATAGAATTTGCATATTTTCATTCATCCAGTGAAAAACTGGATGGATGGATGATTTTGGTTTGCAAAATCCATGTTTGTTTAATAAGAAATAGTAAAGGAAGATATTGTGACGTAGTTTAATGGAATTCAAGATCATTTGTCTTATTAGATCACCTGGTACTTTCTTGTTTTATACACATTTTTTAAATGTAGAGACAATGATGACTTAAAAAGAAAGCAGTGACATTTTTCCTGAGATAATGTTCCAGATAATGATTCCTATCTTAAAATTAAATTGCAGATCTTAATGTAGTTAGCAAACACAAGCCATAAATGAGCAAATTTCTTGTATGTAGCAGAATCTGTTACTAATGGAGCACAATCGCTATGATAAGTGCAGAAAACATTGGACAAAATTAGCAACGCAACAGTGAAACACAAAGTGTTCTAATGAAATATGTCAAGGAAAGTAGACATAGCTATAAAGAAGAGGAATGGAAAAAAAAGAGAGAAACTAGGAATTAATACAGAAGAGTAATTATCTTCTCTCCAGATGTTTCTTAGTGGGGTTTTTTTTTCATATATTTGGCTCTCAGTTGACTACTCAGATTCAGATAACTCCACTAGATACTTGTCTTTTGAGCTACAGTCAGTCTCAGAAGTTCAAGAAATCAAAGACTGAGCTTCATAAATTCTTCTATTACTGGAGAACAATCTGACTCCTTTTACAGACAGTGTCATAACTGATTTCTGTCCTTCCTAGTTTTAAAATGACCTTAATTTAAAGTTATTTTGAGACCCCATTAAAAGTCTTATCATGATGATCAGTATTATTCTTTTTTGTGGTCAGCAGGAAATTAAGAAATCTATTGATAGATTATGCATTTCAAATCAATAAAATTACACAGATAAATATCTATCCAAATGGCATTTAACCAGATGCACTTTGTCTCAGTTCCACATCATATAATGACCACACAGCAAAAGTCAATTGCACATCATTCATTCTCCTAAATGGAGAATAAACATTGTCACTGAGTTAACATAAATTGTAAAAACCTGAAATTAATAGAAACGTGTCCTTTGAAGTATATATTTCAAATGTATACATCAAAATATACAATATACATAATATAAAATATGTAATGTATAACATATAACATAATAATATAATAATAATTTTAATAATATAGTTTTTAAATTCTCAGGATAAGGATAAATTCACCTGCAATGAGCCAGTGTCCTTCAAAGTCCTCAAAGAGGATACTGGGTAGTAGCTAAGACTCTCTCTTACAAACTCTATACTTTCTAAAGAAAGCCTCTGGATTCCATAGATGGCTATTAAGAGAGTTTGGAAATGCCCAATCTTCAGTTTACAGAAGCCTTTTAAAAGCAACTTTCATAGAAACCTTTATTTACTTTGTTTTCCTTTGTACAAAACAACCCTTCTTTCTACCAGGTCATTTAAGGGGCCCTAGAAGCTCTGTGAGCACAAGAAATCTCTAATAACACAGCCATCTGTGTCTTAAAAAAACACCTGATTCCAGGTATCACTAGCTATTCCGTTAGCCCTTCCGAGCTACTTTAATCACATGGTCAACATCCATAAAGTTCTTTCCCCAACTGATATTTAAACAAACTATATAAAAATATATTTCCATTAGTATCGATATAACTTTTTGAAACTCATACATTTTACCTCAGAAACTATGTACTGTTTGCAAAACAGTTTGAACTTTTGTCACTGAAATTCTGTGACCAATACTATAATAACAGAAAAATAAATTAACCTGGTCCCAATCTGTGTTCCTTTCACGATCTTCAAAATAGCCTTTCAGAGATTCTCCTTTTGTATGGTTTCCTTTGAATGGAGTGTTTTTCCTTCCAGAATCTCTGATTGCCATACTGTAACGTCTTCTTTTGTGACTGTGGAATTGTCCATTTACAGTGCAGGTCTTTTTGGCTGTAAGCATATTTAGTAGTTGTTCTAGTTCTAGTAATTCATTAGAAAACAGATATGTTACCATGGGAAAATACAAATTTAAAAGATAAAACCAAAAATAATTATTAAAATTTCATTAGTTATAACATTAATTCAATTCCTCATTTTAATACTCTTTCCTCAGTTTGGTAGTAGAGGCAATTTTAACTTGACTCTAGAAGTTCAAGACACCTAGATACTCAGCCTTTCCTGTTTTACTTGCCCCACTCAGGTGATTTGTCTATGACTGTCTCAGAAGAAAACAGATGGGACTGAAAGGCAATTCATCTTTCATTTAATCATCAAACTCTTACAAAGTTGTCTAGTTATTGCTAAAGAACTTCACTGTTCTTAAAATTTTCCTATGTAAATGAAACTCCACACTAAGTTGTCACGGCCAGATATTCAGAACAGAACAGATCCTTATAGGGTAGTGTCCTGAAATCAATCTTCAGGATACTGTGCTGCTCTTGCATTCCAGAAGTGGAACACAGGACAGCAGATTTTCTCTCTCCTTTGGTTAATCAAGAAGCATGCCTGCTCATAGCACTGAAATAGGAAGAAGGGAGTCAGGATCCCTAATCCAAACATGAGATAATGCAGGGATGTATCCCATGACATAGCTTGAGTGCAAGGGGTGCTTCTGCTGCTGAAGTGCTTGATTATTTCAGGGGGCATGCCTTATCCTATCTTACTTATCACCTTTCTTACTCCCTCATTTTCAAATAAAACCGTAGTGATGGTTTCTGTAAACCTTAATTTGTCCATTAGAAACAAGAGCAGTCCACAAATTGATTTCAAAGGAGTTTAGGTCAATGAGAATAACCTTGTGTTTCCATGTGATAATCCTTTAATGTTGCTAATCAGAAAATATAAATGGTATAATCTTAATGGTAAATCTTACAAAAAGGCTTCTGAGAAGATGTTTGACTACTTTCTTTTGGCTAATTAAGCAAACAGATCTGTATATCTACACCGAGGTGTGAGTTACTAAGGCATCTAATCTGGCTACCTTACAAGAATTATCCCATCTATCCCTAAAAGAGTCCTGGAATGTATGAAGATCTGCATAAAGAAGCAAGGTAAATGAAGCCCCAGTGGACTCTGCCCTCATAGCTAAATTATTACCTTCAGAGCTCTCTTGGGTAGTTCAGACAGTTCTGAGCAATTCAGTTATAAATTAATGTTGAATAAAATTTAATAATCTCAATAGCAATTTGCTTTATACCTCTCAGAGAATTATCAAAATAAGGAGTTTCTTTTCCAACCTTGTTTTTAAATTTAGAAGAGACTACTTATAAACTTCAAAATGAAAGATCTAAAATGAAGTACAAAAAAGTCCTTTAGGCATTTAAAAGTAGTTTACACGCAATGTGTGTTGCAAAAGGCAACTAGAGATTAATAAATAGCTTACCTGTCACTTGGAGCTCAGTGGTACTGTTTAGAGAACTGAAGATATATTTTATAAAGAATTCTGGGGAAGGCAAACTTGCTTTCCCCATGCAGACTCCTTGGAGAGCCAGTGTAATGATTAAAGCAGCCAGGCGTGGAAGAGTGTTTTCATCAGCACCATCTCTGTCCGTTATATCAGCATTTTTCTCCAGAGTGCTCACATCAACACACTGAAATCAGGAGAAAACAGCATGAAGACAGCCCTGGTCACCTCCATTTAAACAATCGAAGTGACAAGAGGAGAAACTGGGGAGAACATTTTCACAGACAGCCAGAGTAGAAAAAATTAAGATTGAAGTTGTAATTGACAACAGGACAGTGAAGCAAAGGACATCTTCATGAAAACAGGCTTAGAATTACAAATCATGAACTTTTATTCTGTGTCTTATGGGGAAGAAGTACATGGAAGTAAATGGAATCAATATTTTGTTATGGAGTAGTTATCTGGGGACAATATGGAAAGATATAATTTTGCAAATAAAGAGTGACTTCTCTGCTGGGTGACCAAACAGGAACAGTAGTCAGTGTTGTACAACCATGTGTGTGGATGTCTGTAGGTCTGTCTCCATTACCTGGAAACTTATCCTTGTTTTCTTCCATTTTTGCCTTTCTTGTTTGTTTTCACTTCACACATTGGGGTTTGAAAGAAACAACAAAAACAACAACAACAAAGGCAAAAAATGTTTCCTTCTAACTCATATTAACTAAACTAAAAAGACAACTAGATCAGCCAGTACAGTAGTCATTTATTTTATTCATATTCCTCTCTCTATATGTAGGCCATAAACAGTGCAAAGAGGAGGCTGGCTGGCATTTCTTTTCCTGTTCATTCATTACAAATCAAAATTTCCCCAACCCAACATTTAATCTCTCATTTGAAACAAGATATTAGGTGCTATGAATGAGAAGAGGATATTTGCTGTGAAACCAAATCACATAGTCACTAAAAAAATGCTTTTCTTCTATTAATACCCTGCATCATTGGCCCTTTTTCATAACTCAGGTGTTGTGATTCTAAGTATTATGCTATTATGTTTTGAGTACCTTTCATTAAAAAACCCTCTTTTCCCTCAGGTCAGTGAGTGGTGAAGTTTCAGTTATTGGACAGGCCTGACAACTGATTATACTGTCAGCATATACAAACAGAACCCACAGTAAAGCACTTTCTGGGTTGTTATTCTATCTTGACATTCCAAATACACACTGATGCCTCTTTACAGTTGCTCAGATACCACCGGAGTTCTTGGAAATCAGCACGTTCACCAAGACTCAAAAACAAGAGTACTGGTCAATGAATAATTTATGATGGGAAATGATTACATAAAGAAGACAAAAAGAGGAATTGGAGGCCCTCAATATTCTGGACACAGCCAGTACTCCTACCCATCTTCTGTTTGTGCAGAAAACTCTACTACGGTATAATGTTAATTAAAATCTAAATATACGAAAAAGAAAAGGGTAAATTCAAGCTTTGCAGTAAACCAAATTTAACTTAATATTATGAACAGATCTAAAAGGCTACAAAGAGGAGGTCAATCTGCACTTCAGGAGTTATCTTAACTGACAAAAAGCTATTTTATTGCCCATTACAATATTTTATTGCCTATTACAAGGAAAACAGTTTTTCTTAGATTTTGAACTGTAGAATATTATTCTATTATTTTGCAGACCCTTACTTGAGGTAAGGAATAATAAACAGCAGTGAGAAAACTCACTGCATGTTTCCTGACTCTAATAAGGATGATCTTAGCTGAAAATACTCAGTATGCTTTTTATTTTTTTTTTTAGAACTTTAAGCTTATCTGTATCAATCTCTCTGCAAGGCATGTCTGTGCTGGTAGATAATTAGTCACAAATGTATGTGTTCCAGCTGAAGGAAACCATCGTTTGGATAGATTCCCTATTCTATCCTGCTTGGGACAGACACAGAAGTGTAGAACCTGACAAGGATTTCATCACAGCAAAATGATTTGTTACTTCTCCTATACAGCCAGATCAGTTTTGGAGCTGTTCTGTTTTATACCAGTTAAATACAATCATTGCTAGTGTATATATATAGATATATATATTATAAAATACTAAGAGATGAGGAAGTATTTTCTGTCCTTGGTGCCAAGTGCAAGATCTTGCATCTACACAGCTATGCTCTTTTCCACCTGCTTTAAACAGGGCAACTGTATCTAAATTACCTATTGAGAATGGTCCTTAATATGCAGTATCTCCTCCGCCATGTCTCAGCAGACACTGTGGAAGTGCTAGGTAGCCAAAAGCAACTCAAGGAAAAGGCTAACATTAAACAGCATGTATAACAACACGCCAGTGTTCAGCCCGTGCTCTCACGCTGTTATTCACCGGTTTTCTGGCAGACCGTGATACTGACACAATGTCTGCACTAATATAAAGGCATTATATCAGTAATAAACATAAAGCTATATTTACTTATGTTGTCTTTACCTGGGTTTCAGAAGTTTTAAAATGTTGCCTTACTGCAGCTAAAATATCTTCAGTTTCATTCCGTGAAAAATAATAACAATCTTCATCATGCCTTAAACTAAGCATACTCTGTAGGTAAAATTTATAATCCTTATTATTCAAGCTGACTTCTGTAGAGCATACATCTCTGCGATGAAGAATGTAGTATAGAAGAATAAGAGAAATTCTCCCAAATACTTCTTCACTGAGATGGTCTTCTAAATCTCCTCCAGCTATTAGTAACAAAGCATCTGGTTCAAGGCACTGTGAAGAAATAAAAATAAATGGAAATTCAGCTCAAGTAACACACTGACAGGCATCTGCAAATACAATTAGGAAGGACAGAAGGAGAATTCAACTTCTATATTTAAGGGGTTGAACCTGAAACTGCACAGATGCAGGCTGTTGGAATGGCAGGAGGAAGGTACAGTAATTCATTGCAGTTCTGTGGCCTCAAGATCACATGGTGGGTTTTTGTCCAGTGTCACTTTTGTTTTTAAGAAAAGTCAAATGTCCCAGAGATGGGGCTTTGAGTAACCTGGTCCAGTGGAAGGTGCTCCTAGTCGTGGCAAGGGGTTGGAACTGCATGATCTTTGAGGTCTCTTCCAACAGAAACCATTCTATGAGTCTATTCTGTGATTCAATGATTTAAGACTTGCTACAAATTAGGACTAACTCTGATCAATCATTGTAGAGATTAAAAGCCTTCCACTGGCTTCAACAGATTATACTTCTGGTTATAAGTATACTAGATAAGGGTTACCAGATGAGGCTATTCGTATTTTCATCAGTGCATTCTATATGTGTTTACATCATCAGATAAAAACCATAGTTAATTCAGGGTATGTAAACAGAAGTTACATCATATTCGATGCACTGTTGAAAGAATTGATTGACCCTGTAATCACATAGCTATTTTTATGTTTTTCTCAATGAATTCTGTTAAGTGCAACAACGCAATCCAGTGCAGAGAGCCAGCACAAGGTCTCAACACTTTTTAGTTCTTCAAATACATTTCAAAAGGGACTAAGATTATGTACTTACCCTGGGCAGGCTTTCTATTCGAGCACAGATTTTTTTAATGCATGTATATATACCTATGTATACTTACATATGTCTACATAGACCTCAATTTTTTTTGATACAAAGACAGTTTCCAGAAACTTTCTGTTTCAAAAATAAGTTAATCTTTAAAATTAGACAAGAAGAACAATAGAGGTCTATGTCAGGCTATGAGAAATAAGATACTGAACTCCAGAATAAAGAATCTTTCTTGAAGAGATCCTGTAACTAATGTCATTTATTGTTTATCTGCTTTTTTCCAACAGACTGCTTTCCAAACCTGATACAGGTGTGTCAGCTAATCTCAACCATTATGGTAGAGTACCTGAACTGTACATTTCAGGGAAGAAACAATACATAAAGGTACCATTGAAGGATCAACACTGCACTCTAATAAATTAATGAATACAGACAGAGTCTAGTTCGTCAGAATAAATTGTTTGTGGCTACCAACATGATATGTTGGTCAGTGTGGCTCACCCTATATGTTGGTTTTCCTACACTGAAGCTGGGTTAATGAAACACACAGTGCTATGATCAGAACCCAGTGTTCCTTGAAGTGACTGAGAGAACTGCTACTTTTTAATATAAATAATTCTAACAGAAATTCTCAAAATACTCACTATAAAAAAAGAAAAAAAAAACCACAAGAAAACCTATGTGGATATTAATATCTAAATTAACTATTTATACTCATAAATAAACTAGATTGCAGTATACTCCACTGTGTCCTGCTTACATATCCTATCAAGGTCTGTAAGTCTAACTTTTTCTAATGCATCTGAGAATTAGTAGGTGGGCTAGGAGGAATATGGCTCTTCTGTTTTCTGTCCTAAAGACTTCAAGTTAGTCAACCAGCCTTTAGGAACACTCAATACAATAAACATACTGCATGTAGTGGAAGATTTTCAAAGATTTCGGTAAGATTCCAAAATCCAGTGAGGATAATTTGTAATCAGCGAAGCCATTGTTTGCTCTTGCAAGGAGGATGACTGAAAAGAAAATTGCTAATTGGAAGGAAGCAGGTGCATCGTAAAAGATGCAGTTACTTTACAGTATATGCCTAGCCATGGAGAGTGACTCTTGAAGAGATATTAAGAGCATATAGATTGGTTCATCAGTGGTGGGGGGTTTTTTTGGTGGTTTTTTGTTTGGTTGGTTGTCTGATTTTTGTTTGTTTTGGTTTGGTTTGTTTTGTTTTCTTTTCTGCTACTAATATTTTAGGGTTAGAGTTAGGGTTAGGGTCTGCATGTCCTTGATTTAGAAATTCTTATTTGCTATATAAGAGAAGCCCAGAACCTGGGCAGTGAACTCTCTTCTGTTTAAGGGGCCAGAAGTTCAGAAAAAGTTGTCATACCAATGCAAGAAATATATGACATCTGTGTGCTTAGGAGATAAAGTGTCAGACGCCATTCAATAGCCCTTGCCCAAAGAGTCTTGGTGCCAGAATGTAAAAACAAACTAAAAGAAGTCTAAAAAAAAATGTTAAACTTCACTGCTTTTAAATGCCCATTAGAGACATAATTAAAAATAATAATTAAAAAAATCTGAAAACAAAGTCATAGTATAAACAGAATCCTGGATTTAGAAGGGAAAGTTGAATCTGAAATCAGTGATTCCCAACAAGTATGAGAAAAAAATGCCAAGTTAAGGCGAGACATTCTATTTCAAATTTTGATGATCTTGAAGGATCATTACAGGTTTTGCTTGCACAGTTTTTGCTGTCTTGGTTTACCAAATCGTGTTAAATCATCATGGAAGATTTCAGCACAGTGCCATGTGGGCTCCATATGACTGAAGACACCATTGTCTCTCTCATGGATTTCCTATAGACAACTGTGTTCCTGTGGCACTGGCACATAAACACTGGCAGTACAGGATGTGTGCAGTGTTTCTGCCTCAGCCAACACTGAGGAGTACTGCATATGGTGAAAGTCCTCAAATTCTTCCCACAGGAAATTTCCAAGATGAAGCCTGAATAGAGCAGCAGCACTTTCCAAAGTAAGTCTCAGATACGTTTCCCTTAGATTTCTTCCATCCAAAGAAATAGTGGGCAGAGTCTCCACAAACACATCACAAATACATATGAAAAAATATGCCAAGCAAGAGAAGCAAAACAAAGAGGGCAAACAAAAACCTAGAACCCTGTTTCATGAGGACCCATGTTTAACACATTCTCAGCTTTTGATCTGGGTCCATATCTGATACATATCCATTGCCCATATGTGCATAATCTCCTTCATAAAAAATATATATCCATTTAGGGAATAACAGGCATCTATATTACTTATGTACAAAATTTCACATTTGGGTTTATATGAGAAATGAGAGCATTTATTGAAAGAGTCAATAAAGTAAGCAGCTGTCTACTGCATAGGATAAATAGATCCCCAATGCATTAGCTTGGCAGATTGCCGAGAATAGTACCTCGTGAAAGCATTCACCTTTATGACCACCCTCATTATTGTGGTATAAAGTGAGACTCTGCTGTATGTAGGTCACTGAACAACAGTGCCAGAGCCAGAATAATGTCACTGAAAGCCAAGACTGACCAAGCCCTTTGTCGTCCTTTTCAGCCAAGTTGCCCACTTAGCACTGTGTCTGTCCTTTCTTCCTTGAATCATGAATCAGTTCTGCAAATATTCTGAACTCAACTAGACAACAAATCCTTCTGTGAAACTGTACCCTGGACTATTTCCAGTTTCAATTTGGATTTGTGGATTCATTGTTCTGGCTTTGATTTTCCTTGACCTGAACTGCTTACCAAAACCCTCCCCTAAATCTTGAATGATTCGGTGAAGTGGCACATAAATCTGAGACAATCCTGTCTGGGTTTTATTTTTATGAAGTAAAAGCAAAGAAAAAAAAAAAAAAAAGCAGAACTGGTCCCCAGTGTTTACCTTTGTTTTTCTGGAAATCTTGTGCCTAAAATTCAAGCTCATGCTTTATTGTTAGATCAGGTTTAAGTAGAAAAGTTTTTGCCGGAAAACAAACACTTAACAACTTCTAGAGGAAAATTATTAGTTTTATATGACGGAAGCATGGCATTTTTAAGGAATGCATGTCATGTTTGGAATATCTCTTCATGAGCTCAAGCAATAAATAATAATTCAAAATTAAAAACTTAGAGCAGGGACAATTTTTTTTTTTTTTTTGCTGCAACAAGATTTTTACATGTTTAGGTTCTGTATTCAGGACAGTATCACTCTAATAAATAACGTTAGAACTCACTGACGATGCTGTAAAGATATCCCTCATTAATTGAAGCACTAACCAGATTACAATCCTCTTGCATGCCATAAATCCGCTGTGGGCACTCAGCTCTCTCCAGTAACATTTTGACCAGTTCTCGTGAGTGGTTCATGTGGAGCTCAGTGTTTTCAGCTGAAAGAACGCGTAAAACTTCCATCAGATAGCCTCTGCTGGGAGCATAGCTGTCATCCTGCCCATGCTCTTCCCCAGGCTGTCCTTCAGCAATGAGCACGCTGAATATGAAAGCAGAACATACCACCCCAAGAGCTGAATGCTTGGTCAGAAAACACATCTCCTCTTCTTGCAGTGAGGGATCTGCACTGAATGTTGGATTGTTGTTTGCACTTCAGAGCTTAAACTGGAAACCTGAGGAATCTGAATGGTAAAGGGGAAAAAAGAAACCCCAACCCTTTAATTAGTGTGAATGCAATATGTTTGAAAGGATTTATTAATTGGTCGGCTAAGCTGATTTGCAGTGACAAGCTGTTTTTGAACAACAGGGAGCCTGTAAGGGCTTTACAGCACAGAACAGCAGGAAACTAAGACAACCATGGCCTTAAAACTTCTGTAGAATTACCAACAAGAGGTCGTCTGAAAGTGCCCTTCCCTCCTCTTAAAAATAAAGTGTATGTCTTTCGCTTCAGGATTATATTACTGCATTCACTAATAATTCCTTTTGGTGAGAACAGGAAAATACCATTGCTTTCATTTTCATTCCATTATGAAACAGGTTTTTAGTAGCAAAAATAGCGGTAAATAAATATTACTAGTGTAATACTGATATGAATGTGCAATAATTATGTTACATAGCAATGATACAGAGCAGGTTATATTTTCAAAACACTTCACCAATGTTACTAAACACAAGCTATATGGCACAAAACAAGAATGAGCAGGACGTACTTAAAAATTAGTGATATTTTATGATTAGAGGAAAGAGCTACAAAGCCGAGGTCTTAGTTTCACTCAAAGAAGTCAGTGAGTGAATAAGACAAACACAGTCTAAGCAACAAGTTTAACTTGTTAACTCTAGGTGCAAAAGACATTTTGTACTATAAATCTGTCTTGTCACTATCCTTCCTAATAAACCACCACTTCCACTTTAACAATAATCTATCTCAATATCTTCTCACAAGAAAAATGAGTTTCACTTCTGTTTTCCACAGAGGTTTTGATTTTATTGATGGGCATATGCTGGTAGTGACATACATACCCAGATAATAATGCACATGTGCTAAACAGCTACATATACATTCAGCTTCTTCTATCTGCAGTATAAGACGTGTCTTAATTTTAAGGAAACTCTGCTAACAAAGTGAATGAAAAAATGAAAAAGAATGGCTGAATTCAAATGGGCATTCACTCAGATAAAGGTTAAATGTTAGGAAATCCTTTGATCTTTAGGTATATTTTACTGTTAGCAGTTAAGAATATGTGTCATTGTTACAAGGATGTTACGAGCATTTATTTCTAAATGTTATTTTCTTACCTTCTGAAGGGAAAAAGAATGCTCATGTATCTAGCTTTGTGGCCTTCTGAATCCTCAGAACTATTTAGCTGCTGGAAGTCCAATGTTTTTAAAATTCCTTGATGGTGCTCTGGAAGCTGGAGAGGATTAGTTTATTGCTGCCTTGAAAAGTTTTCAGTTGCTATGGAGAGAGCTGCTCTTAAGGTAACAATGGAGGTGGATAGGAATTAGTACATGTTCTTCTTGGCAAGTTCTAAGCATTGCATTTTTGAATGTATTTCACATATTTTAATAGTTATCATTTTATATAAACAGTATTTTAGCAGTGCAAGATGTATAAAATTATTAAAGAATGTATTTCATTACGATGTATAATACATGCAAGCACTCACTGTTCTCTATGCTACTAAATTATCTGATCAAATCTACAGCAAACACAAATTTCTTTATTAAAGAACACAAATTTTTTTTTTAAATATTACTACTTTTTGAAAATATGAGAACAGAATAGGATAGAAATCTTTTCAAGCACCTCCATAGAAAAATTATGTTTTTTGCTTGCAAAACACTGCCCATAGAGTACAGTCTCTTTCATCCCCACTTATTCTGTGCTACATTTGCACCAACTAAAAAACTGGGATAGCCCAGACTGTGGTGAAAAAAAATTTCTTGCACCCACTCAGATTTTCCAGAGGGATGCTGTTACAATGTTGACATTTACATCATCATACTATTACAATATCATTCACTGGAAGTTAGTGAAAACTGTCACGGCTGACAGATTTCCCCAGTGACAGGTACACCAGTCATATCATTCTCCCACCTTCCAAACCTTCAGCGATATTACAAAGGACTAGCAGCTCAGCTGGCTCAAAAAATCCTGTGAAGCAGAAAGCCTGTAGTAATAGAAACACCATAATTCTCTTTAAATCTAGATTGACAAAAAAATCCTGGGTTCTAAAATGTATGTAGTGTCTCCTATAAGGTGGTGAGCTCAAAGGAAACAGCCCGAGAACTGGCAGTGGATACTGACTATAAAAAATTAAACTGACAACACCAGCTTGAAAGAAGAGAAAAATGTAAAGAAATGTTCTCAAAAATACAAAGTACAATTGCATAGAAGTATGTACAAATTCTCATGTGATCAAGGCTGAATATTTTAAAAATCAGTCCTACGATTAAATATTCTTTTATTTTACTTCATAAATTACAAACTATATTCATCAAACATTGCTAAATATGCAACTTTATGCAAATGAGAATTACAGAATTTTTTATATAAAAGTTTATTTTTATATGAATGACTGAAAAGCACAAACACATGATAATATGCACCTCCTCTGGCTATTAAATAATTTGCTCTGTCAAAAAAAGCTAACCAGGTCCAGATTTGTTCCACTAATAAAAATAATTCCTCAGATAATGGAGGAATAGCTTCCAGCATTTAATTCTGGGGATTGCTCAATCTCCAAATAAACATAGAATAGGTTTATCTGTATATAATTTGGTGTTTTGTATATAATTATAAATTGAAACTAAGAATTCATTCCATCCAATTAAAATGTACAAACAGTGTGTGATATGTTTCAGTTTACTGAGAGAAGCTAACATTTAAAAACACATTTGATGATTTACAGCTATTGAAAGCTGCTGAGAGATTTGCATAACAATAATGCCTACAACTTACTTCAACATTTATATTACAGGCTGATGGTAAAAAAAGGAAGCATTCAGGACATTAAAAAGCAACAGATAATATTTGGTACATGCTACTACAGCTGATTCAAAGGAGAAAGGAGAATTCACTTCCCTTTTTATGACTAAGTGTTGCAAGCCTCCCTTGACTTGGAAATTAATTTCTCAGTGGCAGCGAAATCACTGATGGTGACTCAAGGCTCAGCCTCTGCTTTTACCCTTGACACTGTGTTTTCAGTCATGCCACTGTCACCAAAGAATTATTCTGTCTACACAGCACTTGTATTACTACTTTTGAAGTAATTGCTGGCATCAATTGCTAAGTCCTTTTTTCAAACCCTTCTGTAGCAGCATTATTCCACTACTATCTATCCATGTTGAAGCTGTGCCAACTGATAAAATGCGACACCAATAATAACAGAGCTGTGTAGATAGATGCCCATTAGAAGTTTGCTGAGATACACATAGAAATAAATCACTGGTACAGTTTAATGTCTTAAAACCTCCCAAAGCACCTATCGCTATTAGTGTTGTCTCATGCTATGAAACTTTACCATTTTGACTCAAATTTTTTTGCATGTCTTCTGGTGAATTTTAATAAAGGGAAAAAAAGGTTCATGCATAATGCTCATAAGCCAGAGCCTCTCCATTTAGTTTAGAATGATAATATGCATGGAAGAAAGAACTTTCAGAGGAACTGGAGAGTTGAGGTAACTCAAATTCAAGTAGCTTACCATTCTAACATGACAACAGACTCTATATGGCAAAACCAGAGGTATGATGAACTTCCTTATTAAATAAGCAATTTAATATATTTTTTAATTATTCCATTTCTCTTTTTAATTATTGGATTCTACACTACACAAGGTACTTAAGTACCTTGGCATGATCAAGCAAGGATCTGAGCTCAAGCATTTGGAGAGATAATCAATATTTTTTAATTAGTTTGAACAGTTACCATGGTAGGGTACTTGCAAGAGAGTAAGGGGTGGTTGACAGACATAGGCATATGTCCCAGGAAAATATGTAACAGAAGAAATAAGTAAAGAGTGATAAAAATGGTAACTTCATAAAACTCTTATTTTTATTTCATGATTGGATTCATGATCCCAGACAACTGGATATGAGATTTTCTCCACATACAGATATAATCATTTGTGATTTAGAAAGCTTATATAGTAATATCCTAACTTCCATTCTGAAGGAAAAGGAGTGACGGCAATTTCCAAATGGCATAACTAGATGTAGAGTATGCAGCAAGCCCTCTTTGGTCATAGGATTTTTATTTAGTTAGTTTTAAGTGAACAAGTAAGACTTACTGCAGCTTATCTTGTTTCTCCCACCCTTGCACTTACTGTGAGAACAAAAGCTAGTTGACCCTTCACAAATGCCATGGATAACTCTACTTTGCAATTTTCTGCGTTTCAAAGGATTGCTGAATAAATTATGTAGGAATAGGAAAACTCTTTAGAGAACTCACTCTGAGATGACAAGGACATTCCCATGAGTTCTACCAACATGACAAATGGCTTAATTTTATTTGTACAGTAGAATGGGAGAGGATGTAGGCATAATTTTAGCAAGACCCCTGCTGAACTTCACATCATACTGAGAAATGCAGCTATGTAACTCTCATTCCTTCAATACTGTGTAACTTATTTTGATGAACTAAGCAAATGCCTTTTTTACTTTTTACTAATCACAGCAATTATGGCAAATACAAGAGAATCCTCTGGTACCGCAGATTTCCTCAATGTTATTAATGTGATGTGTGCACTTTACATAATTACAGCCATAGGCAGCATATTGACATATGAAAGAACTACATTTTGCATGTAATTTGTGTAGAATTTCAATATATAAAGCATCTATGCCAATGAATCAAGGCCAGAGTGCTGTAATAAAAAATGTCAGTACTTTAAAATTACCACTCAATTAAGCTTCTTTGGCATCACATGTCAATCCAACAATATCACATATATTAAGGTTGCCAATGAATTAAAATACATAAATGTTATTTAAATTATCTGAGTTACATATATTAACATAGAGTTATATATATTAATATATGAGCCTGGAACTAGTCTTGTTTTATTTCAGGATTGCAAAATTCACCTGTTATTAGAAAGTTTTGTTTGACCTGGCAATCTAGTTACATTAAAGTAGAACAGAAAGAAGCCACAGATTACTTCCACTCTAAGCCAGCAAAACCCTTATATTTTATAAGGTGATATTTATTGTCCTAAGATATTACTGTCATGAAAACTGAGTTTTTAAATGAAATAAAAGTGTTCATTTATACTGAAAGTGTAATCTAAAACTTCATTAATTGCTTCCATCTTACTACAGACTTCTCCCTCACACAATCTCTCTATTGCTCACTGTCTGGCTAAATATCAAACAAACAACAAAAACCTCAAAAAAACATTGAGATGTAGAGATAACTATCAAGACTATTCAATGGTAACAATTATGATCAAGAACCTGAACACAATGGGAAATAGTAGTATCTTGGGCAAGAAAAAGAGGGGGTTTCATAAGAATGGATATGATGTTGCTCATTTTTAAGTTAAAGAACATACGGGGAAAAAATGCTCTTGTGATCATCCTTAGGAACTTTATAAGCCTAACTTTACTGAAGGTACCTAAATATCAAAGTACAACTACTAAACTATCAAGTCCGCTTCAGTTATCTTACCTCCCCTTATACTAAACAGATGCAGAAATCAGCTACTAGGATTTTCATTGGCTATTGTGTGGTTTTGTCCTATAGTGTTATCAGAATATTATTATGTATACTTACTTCCTTCTCATTTAGGTTTCCAAAGAAACTGGGCTGAAAAGCCAAGTTGATCTTTCCAGTAGTGTCCTATCCAGTCCAAAGCATTTACAGTCCAATTACTTATGTTGAACTATTAAATATCCCAAATGAAATATTAGTATGTAGTAGAAATGTAGTATTACAGTATAGAACACCAAGTGATATTTTAATGGGAAAAAATAGGTTTTAAAACTGAAAAATAACCTTTGACAGTTATACCGTTCACCATGTAGGAGACTGACCTGTATTTTATGTCTCATCTTGAGCAGTTGAATTCTTACCCCAGATTATTGATTTGTTCCTTTCCCGCTGATACTCATCAACTTATGCTTGAAAAGCACTCAAATGTTCTTTATGTAATCTGTGTGGTTTTTCCTTTATGTAAATATTCATAAAATATTTATAAATAATTTTTACTATTAGAGAAATTGAGATAAATGTTTACTCACATTTATTTTTGTTTTTCAAACTATGGCTCAGTGTTCAGTTCTTCTAAAGAAATTCTCACAATAGGAAAAAGTCATTGCAGGCAAACATCTGTTGCCTGAGAGAAGACTGATATTTCTCAAGGTCTTCTAGTCTACCTAAAAAACAAAGGAAAAATTTAAGTTTCTGGGTCATGAATACAAGCCAGGATGAGGGGAGAGAAGACAGTTTCTTTCTCTCTCTTTGTCTTAAATTCAGGAAGTCTGTAGTTGGCATCAATACTACAAAGAGTTTACAGAATAGTTGAGTGACCAAATAGTCCTCAAGTAACCGATGTTGAAGCAATAAAGGTGAAAAGAAAAAAAAGGAAAATCCTAAAATGGAAGGGCAATAAAAGAACCAGTATAGATAGAAAAAATATTATCCAAATACAAACTTCATTGTATTACAGTGACCTTAGTTTTCATCTTCATTAAAACTACAGACCAAATATTACCTCTGTGTAACCCTATATTATATTCATTGTTCAAAGGTTTGGTAACAGGAACAGTAAGGGGGGAGTTTGTCACAATGTTCGTATTTTACGAAAGAAACTTTTCACTGCTAAAAAAGATTTTTCTTTATGTATAACCTAATTAGTTAACCTAAACACCAGAATTCTCAATAAATGCACATATGTAACATTTATATTCTAAATTACATGCTTTCTTTTTTTCTAGCCTATAAGAAACATACAAAATGTCAACTACTATTTTAACTTTGCAAATACAGTTTGACTTAACACACCATATATTCTTGTAACATTGTTCTATGCAATTTAGGATAAAATTCTTATTTTATCATCAAAACACTTTGTTAATTCTGCTCAGTGTTGGCCACAGAATTCATTGTATCCTAGTTCCTACAACAGAATTGTTGTATTTTAATAATGCTTCAGTGCATTTAGCATGTCTTTGTTATTGATTGCATGATTTTTGGTTTCAGTTGTGGAAGCAAAAATCATGGGTTCAGTATGTATTATACTAAGAAGCACCAGAATAACACACCATACTGAGGTGTCTTCACTGGTTTCCTCTCCTGTAAGTGACATTTAAAGCAGTTTAGGAAGTGTATAAAACACCTTCTCATGATGGGCAACAATAGCATTTATTAATGGTTTATTATGTCTGCATGTTCTCTGTACACAAACATATATAAGAGGAGTATGAAATAAATCCAAAGAATATGAAAAATAATCAAAAAACCCTAGGTCTCATTCAATATGATTATTTTGTCAACACAGCAGGTTTTTCTCCACTTACTAAATTCACCTGATGAGCATGTGCCATTATAACTATAAACATTATTATCCATGAAGTATTTTTAAAATAATATTCAAATATTCATATCTTTTCTCAAATTATTTGGCCATGTGCATGCAGCGATTACATTTTCCTCTTTTAGGATTGCACAGTCTACTTCACTCACAACTCCCGTGGATGAGTGATGAATGCAGGTCTTAACCCTCCATTGTTCCCTATCTTAGAAACCCCTATCACCCTGTAATGTGTGATTGTTATATACTATTACGCTTCACAGCATATCTAAAACTCCAAGTCTCTAATTCCTTCTGCTTGAAAATCTGAATATCACCTGTAACCTCTTGACCCAATGTCATCTGCTAACTTCATGACAAAAAAAAAAAAAAGTATAAGAAAACTCTAAAGATTTGAATCCCAGAAGATCACACTATCAACCTCATGGCAGGTCAACCAATGCCTTTTCAAAGCAATCTACCATCTTCAAGATTTTTACCACCCCAAATAGTTACAGACAGTTATTATAGTGAAGACCCGGCATATCTGATCCTGGCATCTGTTTTGTGCAGAAGATCAGTCATTTAAAAACAAACCAAAAATTTAGCTTCCTACTAGTTTATTAGTTACTCCCTCTTTATCAGCTGTTGAATGGAAACAATGGTTTATTTTATAGCCAAAAACATTTGCTTTCATAAAAACAAAAATTAACAAAATATAGGATTAGTCCTTTTTAGTTGTGTAGATACAATAATCAATTACAATATTGAAAATATTCGAATACTGAATGTTGAAAATATTGAACATATTGAAAATAAAACCAGTAGAGATGTAGATTGTAAGGAAAGCTTTATTTAACATGCAGTTATACTACATCAAAGCACTTGGCAGTAGTGACACTTTCTCAGATATTTTTCAATTTTTTTTATTGTACTCAGATTGTTTCTAGGTAAGTAAATATTTGTGTTTGTTCTGGCAAATTCAGCTGGAAGCTACTAAAAATATATACATAACCAGCCAAGTCTGAAATTGATGTTTGCTCCAATACGAAAAAGAGGCACAGAGTAAGTGGGCTAATTATAAAGACGGTTATTCCCATTAGACAGCTGTTTCTTAAGAACTAAAGAGCTATTAATGTCCTTCAACTATTGAAGCTGACAACACTGCTATAACCAGGGCTCTATCCCATTCTGGTCTTTTCTGGTTTCTACTTCTTATATTCAAGTTAGATGCTCACTGACTGTACTTAAAAATCACATAGGTGGAATCACTTGATATCAGTGTGAACATAGAACATCATGGAGGACTGCAAGTTGGAGAGCAGATTTCAGGCATGGACCTTGGGCTCCTCTCCTTTGTTAAACATCTCAAAAACATCATCTTATTGCCTGAATATTTTCTGAAATCTCCAGAAAACAAATGAAGCTACAGTACAGTTTTTTGTCTTAAGGCTATTCTTGTATCACAAATAATAATGGGGAGCTCACTTCCCTTGCTAGTGAAGACATGCATAGGGATCCTGGCCATGATGGCAAGGAGTAGTAATAAACAAATAAATAATGGTAATGCAGACACATTTTGGAACTAATACAAAATTATGTAGTTCAGGGCTGAAGCCCATCCCTGTTGGGTACCAGAACAGAACATTCTCTAAAGCAGCTGGTAGTGGGAAAAGTATTACACCAGTGGGACATGAATTTCATTCAATCATGGAAAGCCTGGTAATATTCAGCTGCAAATGATCAAGCACAACTCTCACTCATTGTGATGTTGGTTGGTATTTTAAGCTTTAATTACCAATGTTGAACTGTTACCACCCAGACAATCTATGGCTAATCAGTACCTTTGAGCTCCCACACACTGTTTCAAGAACTGCTTGTCTGAATTTTCTATTTAGTTCTAATTATAATATCCTATATAGAAAACAGTAACAGTCTACATTAAAGTGGTCTTTTCATCAAAACAGCAATTGAAGACTTAAAATAAATAACTCTTCCAATTTCTGAGCATTTGTGCCCACAATTTATCTTGAAAATGTTCCATGCTGTATAAAACTTCCACTGTCAATTTACCAAAACACATTTTATGGAAAATGATGTCTTTTAGAAAACTCAAGATAAGATAGAAGTCGACTCCATATAGTTCCAATAAGACATTACTTCCTACTACCTTCTATTCAGTTAAATGGAGGCATTTCAACCTATGTCTTCCAGTTCACAGTTTTTAAGGGCAGAAGGGATAGTTTAGGAATATTACACAGTTTTGCATTAAAGCAGGACAAAGAAGCTATACCCCAGAATTTCTGAAACAAACCCACTGCGAGTTTGTATTCTGTGATATATTTATGTACAAAATTCAGGTCTTATCAAATCTTCATTTGAAGATATAACTCATCCATCATCAGAAACATTTTTTTCAGACCTTTGTTATCCTCACCTTTAATATGCATGTGCCTTTCATCCAGTGTGGATTTGTTTAGCTTCAGGTACTATAATTTTTTTCACTGTAATTTCAGCATGACTAGACATTACCATTAGCTTTTTTTTTTCTTCTTATTTTAGACAGTATTTGAGGGCATATTTATATTTCTCTATATAGACATACAATTAGAAGATGACACACAGTACAAATTAGCTAATTACGTTGATAAAGCAAAATGCACCATTATTATCAGCTTTAAGGAAAGAGTCTTTTTAAAAAATTAATCATGCATGTTTTGTTTACTACTATTCATATACACATACACCTATATGAAATCAAGAAAACAACAGGCATCTCTACGCATCAACTTTTAGTTCAGTGACCAATCCAGTTACAGTGGCCTTTAATTTTGCATTAGGCTGTGTAGATTTTGGTGGGTCTGTGATGACTATAATTTTAGAAAATCCTATAATGCTAACTTCAAAGCACTGTGCTACAAATAATATGCTCAGTCTAAAGCTAACAAAAAGATTAAAATGAAGTAAAAAGGACATGAGTTAGAAATTCACACAAGTAAGAGTAAGTTACGTCTTAAAAAGCAAAACAGCAACGTGCAGCATAGTGACAATTTCGTACCAAAAGTCTTATTGCAAAGATTTTTCAAGCCTTTCCCTCTTCTGAACAAATTCCTTCAACAGTACAGATAGAACTAAAGGCTTTTACTTTGCCCTTTGCTCCTCATGTCTCATCTCTACAGATAAGGACAAGAAAAATATCTATTAAAAAAAGAAAGATTTAAAAAAAGAGGGTTTAAAATTATGAGGCAAACACTTACTAGCTCCAATACCAGCAACTATTCAGGTAGTCTTGAATTGCAGTCCATGTTAACTCTCTGTTAAGCAAGTGCTTGTACTTTAAATTAGCAGCTAAGCAAGCTCTCGTGTGTGCTAGGGATTTATACTGAAGAGCTCAATGGGAGTAGATTGTGAACACCTAAGGCAGAAACTTTCCTGGACCTGAGGGTCTGCTACAAGCAAATTATCTGCTTAGTATGACACTAAGCAAGCCTCCTGCAGCTCTGCTCCTGCTGTGGTTCTTGCTCCCATGATGCCTTCCACACACTTGGAAATAATGTGCAAGATTTTGAGGTATGCAAGAAGAACATTTATTCTAATTGCCTTTTCCCCACTGCCCTTTGTAAACATACGCACACACCCAACACAGGAATTTGGAAAACCATAAAGTGTAATCTTATTTTTCACACTTTATTTAGATGAACTTAGAGTGAGTGTTTATTAACAATTAGATATATTTTCTTACACTTAACAACATACAGTCTGCAGCCTAGTGTGAGGTTCAAAGTATCCAAGTAAAACAAGTCAATGGCTGGCACTCATAAGCTTGAAAAAGAAAGCCTAAGTGGATTAGTATGCAGAGCATTAGTACATTGAGGTAATTTTTAAAATTAACTCTCTACAAGGAGGGTTGTGGGGTTTCTTTACCAGAATTTTATTTCAAAAAGCTGCTTTGGGTGGGTTTTTGTTTGTTTGTTTGTTTTGTTTGATTGGCTGGTTAGTTGGTTAGTTGGTTGGTTGGGGGTTTTTTCCCTGCAGAAATTCCAAAAAGAACTAAAGAGTAAGCTGAGGCAATGTTATATAAGAGGAAGAAAACTAAGATTCTTCAGAAACCAGTGGCAAAGTGAAAAAAAAAAAAAAGGAGTATGAGTCTGTATTCACCTTCAGATGGAAGTCTGGAGAATGGATAGATCCAATATACTGGCTTTCTGCTCCATCTTCTAAGTGATGACTCTCATTGAACAGTTTCTATGCCTCCTTTTGAGTGACATGGAACTTTTCTACAAATAAATTTTGTCAATTAAAGTCAATAAATGACTCCAGTATATTGGTTGCCTATACACTGTTCTAACTGTGTATGTATTAAACCCAGTTTGCTTTCTTACTGCAGAAATCTGAGATTCACCTGCTAAACACTACTGTCATATTGAAAGAGGAAAATCTATGTGCATGAGAAAGGGAAAAATACACCCTGCTTCCTTTTGGCACACTCCTTGATATTTTCTCCTCTTTAAGACATCTATAAGGCTGAATTCAGTCTTTCAGAATTTAAATTTCTAGCTCTATGTCAACTAATCAATTCTTCAAAAACCTACAACCTTTACAGTAAAGCTGACACCCTTAACCTGCTTGCAACTCTTTGGTCTCTGATTGGAATATTTTCTATGAAAGCATAGTTCCACAAGGCCTTTTAAGATATGTACAAAGACCACAAATTCTCCTTCACTTATTTTTTTTAAAAGACCAATTGCTGCCCTTATATACATAATTCAGTATAATCTTAATTATCTTTTCTCTTATTTTATTTTCAGTTTTCCCTCATACTTAAAGAGAAGTAGGGTTTTTTTGCTTTTTTTTTCCAGTGTGATCTCCTGAGGTAGCCAGGCCTAAGCTGATAAGATCTGTGTGTGTAGTCAGGATGGATCTTATCTAAATTTGCTATATGTGGAAGTATCTGGACAAGTCACCCTAGGCTTCCTACACAGACACTGGAGAGTGAGGCATTTTAGGAGGCAGTTTGTCTGGCCTATTTCACAACAAACTTTTGGATGAGAAGAATTGCACTGTAGCCTCTGTAATTTTTTATGATATATAAATGATATATTTATGATAACTTCCTCGATAGCTAAGAGAGCCTGGAGAAATTGTCTCTGTTGTAGACATCTGTACTATCAACTACATTTTGCCAGTTAAATCACTCCCTGTCTCTGTATGAATTCCCCCACTCCTTTTACCCCAGTAACTCATTAACAATTTTACCACTTCTAAATACATTTGATAAAGAAGCAAAAATCTCAAAGATGTTTAGTTCCTGCAAGTTTTATGCAAAAAAAGGACTAGAAGGAGCATTCTACTAGTACCTACATGTGGGAAAGCTGTAGACACAGGACTCAGCTACAGACATGAAAGAAACTCAGAGAAATGTTACACCATAAACCATGGTATTCAAAATGAAGAATCCAAAGAGAAGATTCAAAGCCATTGGACACAATCAGTCCTCATTTCATCTGATGCTTGTTTAATTTAGAAAGGCTTTCCAATAATTTTTATATTCATGAAAAAGAATGCACAGATTGAGAGGCAGTTTAACAGGATGTTGACCACTAGAATGTAATGGAGCAATCCCTAATAAAACACATCTGTGGAAGCAGTAATTTATGATTTCAGGAAAAAAATACGCCCTTTTGCTACTTCAAAATGAGAATTAATTTCATTTTTTCAAAGAAAAATTAAAATTTAACAGAGTAGAAAGTTCGCTAATCTTTTTATGAAGTGAAAACCACAATAATTCTGGCCCTGGATTTAGAAACTATGTATAAAAATAATTTTCTCTTACTAATGACAATAAATGCTGATACGAACATCATTAAGAAAACAGAAATAAAGGATTTAACCCTGGTTTTTGTTTAATAGTTTTTATTTTTACTGGTTTAGCTACATTATATTAAAGGCGATCAAGTTAGACATGCTGTAATCATCTCCTTGCTATGCCATTTTACCACTGCTGCCCTCTGCTGCATGGAACAGTTTCTAAGTGTCTTTATTTCTTACTAAGCTTGTGAATGATTAGTTTTAGAGGTAGATGTTTCAGAGCATATGCCAGATTGCTTTTGTTTCTTCCTTTAACTTGCAATGAAGTTTATTTGGCAACAGAGGAATGTGAATTTTTCAGTATGACTTAAAATTGTCAAAGTAAATAATTATCAAAGATGATACATGATACTTAGAAGAACTGTATTCTGAAATTTGTTTTGTAAAGTAGAATGACTTACTTCAAGAGATACATGCTGCAATATCCATGACATTAATGTTAATGTCTTTTTAAATGTCATCTTTCAATGAATGTGAGAAGGCAGTAAGAACAGAAGAAAATCCAACATGAACAATCTATGAATTCATATCCTTCTGCAGTACAGTTTGTTCCCAACATTTCTCCCTTTCTTACTCTTTTGTTTTCTTTTTTTTTAAACCATCAATCCATCTGTACATCTCATAAGAAAGCACTATTCTTACATGCCATGCTCCCAACAATAATAAATCTGTTATCTGGGAAGATATAACTTCCACTGCAAGGTAGCCCTCACATTATTGTGAGGTAATATACCTTTAAAAACACACCTTTAAATGGGTACACATCAAATTACCTATGCATTTAGCCAATAAAAGGCATAGACAACCGTATGATGTTTGTCACACAATCTTAACAATACCCTAAAACTGAATATCTTTTTTTCTATTTTTCCAGCACAAACCTTAGCCTAGGCTCATCAGTTATTTAGCCATGTTCACAAATTATGAGGCAGCTTTTTTTCTTCCCATGCATTTTCTACAAGATTCTTGTTTTTGATGAAAACCCTGCAAAAGTCCATAGCTTCTGTCAATTTTATTCTGTTTAATAGGGATCAGTATTTTCAATCACTTTTTTGACTGGAATAAGCATAAAACTGCAAGGCAAACCTTATGAAGGGAAGGATAGGAAGTGAAATGAAAGGAATAACCCAAAAGACACCCAGAGCAAAAGACCACAAGATCTAAAAAATGTCCACTGGCCCTAAGAAATGTTTTACCCAGATTAGCTTCTATCACAACAGAAAATGCTATTTAGGCAGCACATGCAAGCCTGACACCCCTTGCACATGCAATCATTAAAATTAGCTGTTAGAGGGCACACCCATGACCATGATTGTTGCCTTTAGCAAACATGCTTATAAACATGTCTTCCATGTAAATTTGTGGAAATCCTTCTTTGCACTGCCTTCATAAGATTCTGTGCTAACATTTTCTTTTAAATTCCCTACCAAGTGTGTAAAATAGGATTTTCTTTCATCCTTTTAAAATCAGTCTATTAGTTTCTATTACTACACTGTAAAATTTGATCAATAATAGTTATGTATCCATTTTATCCACAACCTTCATGATTTCACAATCATTACCAATATCTCTCATCAGCTTTCTCCAGTCCAGATATAAGTATTTTCCTTCTAGTTCATCTCTCATAAGGCAGTTGTTCTATCCCTAAATAATTTTACTTGCCTTTGTATCCACTGAAAGCCCATGTCCTTCCCATTCAAACAATATTTAGGATGTGGAGAGTACACTACACTCTCCATAGCTGAAATTGAATATACGTAAGTGGGGCTTTTTTGTAGAACTAGCAGAGCCCTTTCTTATCCTCCTGTATTTCTAAGCAAGCACTGTTAGTAGACATTTAATTTAGTTAACTATCTTAATATAACACAGCTCCTGAAATATTATATTGGTTTGTAGGTCATCTTAACATGCGTATTGATGTATAAAGGCAGTAATCTGTGACAGTTTTCACCCTCCTCCCACATGCTCTGTAAGGTGCTTGGCTTTAAAAATCAACGCAAGGAAAATACATGCTCAGGGGGAGAGGTGGTAGATAAATATAGCATGGTGTACATGAAAGTGAAGCTGAAGGCAGGAAAAAACTATTTCCAAGAGTCCTGCCTCATAGTATGTGCATTGCAACCATAAGTTAAAAGGAGATGCCCCTTGCTGCTGACGTGGGAGTAAGCTTTGAATATGGATTCACCTGGTGACCAGTTAAGCATTTTAAAGGCATTTACTCAAACTACAAATAAATGTTGCTTGGATTTACCAGAGTTGCACATGAACGGCATCCTGTATTCCCGAAGAAAATCTTGTTTCTAAGCATTTTCTTGGTTCCTTGGGGAACATTTTCTGTGAGCCATTATTAATTTCATGCAGCACTTTGCAAGCTCAGAAAAGTCAGAGTTGGTATTGCTTCCTGTTGAATTGAAATTTGGGGAAAATTACCAGAACACTTGTATAAAAATAACTACTTATAATCTGGGTATTTTCTACTGAACTTCATGAATTTTAAGAAATTGAAATATGACCTTAGACTGAGTGTGAACAGATTCAGTTCTCAGGGATAATATTTAGAGTTGATGACTGACAAGTTTTCTAAGGAACGAATGCTTGTTTGAGTGACTTCTCTGTCTCTCTCTCTACGTCACTCAATCCTACTCCCTTCCTAATGTTCCTTGTTAATATATATCTAACATGCTAAATGCAATCCTGGGTGCACTTAAAAAATATATAATTTCTCCTAACTGAAACTAATAAATTAAACTGCTTACTTTCAAGGTGTTTAAAAAGATGCAATTTTCCTTTTATGTTACTGTCTTTCAGGTTTCAGCCAGCTCCATACAAACACAGGATACAGTCTGCTTCTGTTTTCTTCCGGCTTTTTTAGCAATATAGTCCAATTTCAACAGGCAAGTCCCTTGGAAACACCATTAGTCTAAAACCAAAAGAAATTAAAACAGTCTGTGTAGTGATTCATGGGAAACATGAGTATAATGTTATTATTTTCATACTGACTGTTTCCAGCTGCCATTAACACACCAATAACAATACTGGAATGATGTAGTGAGAGTGTTATATGTAAGACAGTGGCACAGCATGTCATTCTCAGTAACGCTCCACAAATAAGGAAATCACTGCCGAATGGAATTTAAAGGTGTTACTCGTTGTACCAAGAACACAATAAAGCTTCTATAGTCTAATATTGTCCAAGATCTCTGAGTTTCTACTAAACAGAAACTACATAAACTAGAAAATACCGGACCTGTGTATAGACGCATTCTACCTTGTCAATCCTGGCTGATTCTGTTGGCTAGGGCTGCCAGAGTGATATAGCCATCATATTACTTGCACTATTAATATACTTCAGCAAAGAGCTGTTCTGGAGGGAGCCAGTGTGAGAGAAGACTAGATAAATATACTATAGACTCAAGTTATATTTCCTTATTTGTCAGCGTGATTCAGGTGCTTTTTACCAGCGTTTGGGTAGTTGAACTGATAGGCACCGACATTCACAGGCACAGAGGCAGTGCTGCACACGAGAGAAGATGTGCCTTGTCACAGGGAGCTGCAGAAGTGTGTCAGCAAGTGCAGTACTAGACACTGGAACAGAGGACATGCTAGCAGTACTAACCCCTATCTGCTTGAGGGTGGTAAATTTGAGTGTATAGAGCAACACAGCCAACCTTTGTTCTGTTAGCCTGCCTAAAACACAGTCGTTGCCTGTATAAAGACATTGGCCAACAGTTTCCTTTACAGTACAGCTGTTCCCAACCATCTGCAAGAGAAAACACTCTGTTGATTGACAGGGATGCACTAGGGTCATTACTGATGACGTTTTTAAGGTTCTGTTCATCAAGGAAATGGCCATTCATGCCTTTAATTCTGATGGTCCTCTTACAGTGACTATAACCTAGACTGCTATGTGATAACACTATTCCAGCTGCTCCAACAGGAATCTGGCCTTATTCAACCACAGGAAACTGAAGAGTACAGTTGTACATCTGGACACATTCCATGATATTTTATTTAAATGTTCCCATCAAGTAAGCAGTTTTGAATTTCAGTTTCTAGCCTTAGCTATAACTCAAATTGTGAATTCATCCAGAATATTACCCAGGGCTGAGAATCTTAAGCTGATATGTAAAACACCTTCATAAGTGGTTAGTTTAATAAAGAATCCATTTATTTCGATAAACAGGGAGCTTTTAAATCATGTATCACAGAGAACCATACATGAAACATTAAGGATCACAACAGCATAATAAAAAATATTGTCAAGACAAAGAATTCATTAGAGTTTGATTACATATTATTGTACAAATATGGAAGACAGCTGCAACACTATCACTAAAACCTGCCAAGCTTTCACTTTTAATTTGCTAATTGAGCCAATGAATGTTCATGATCTCAAACTTGTAGCAATTCCGCAGTTCATTTGTCTGCTACGTGATTTGTAACATTGTCATAAAAATCCAGACTAGTAGAAAATGTCAAAGAAAACAGACTGTGCAAATTTCCCTTCTTTTCAGATTGTGTCTTAGTCCCTATGCAATAGTAAAGTACTATACTGAGGAAATGTCTGAATCGGGAAAGCAACTGACCAAAGTTTATCCTTTAGAGCTCTAAATTTGTACCTTTCTCTGATTCATCACAGTTTAGAGAACTGGCTTTAAATTTTTTTCTTACAAAGATGGCATTTGCAATAGTCCATAACTCACCTACAACAAACATAAACTAAAGATAAAATAGTAAAATTAGTGGACACAACAAGTACTGCACCAATAACTTTGTACAATAATTGCTTAATATTGGCAGTAATTCTAGATTACTGTCTTAACAATTTAATTTAACATGCTGGATTAATATTTAATATAAGAAGACCCTTCTAATAAATATTAAAATGTGCAACTAAATAATAAGGGATTTAAACTGTGTAATTTGAAAATATTTCTTTGTCCATAAGTTATTCATCTGTGAAATAAACCATCATAGTTTGTTACCACAGATTTTTACAATGTTTGTTTTAATAATACATTGTGGGACATGTCCAAAAGAAAATTTTTAAAACTGTGACAGATTTCCCGTGACAAAAGTATTTACACAAGTGCAATTTATGCCACTGCAAAACCAATTTAAATACAAAAATTAACTCACTGGTTGGGACTGACATTTGCCACGCAAAATCTATCACAACAGATGTCTCAAATTTCCTGAGACATTTTCTCAAGGAAAGAAAGATAAAAGTATATCAGCTAGATGCTCACAAATTATTGGACTTGAATCCATTGATACATTTATATAAGGCTCCAGTCCTGCCAGTTACTGCACGATCTGCAGCCTGGAGCACTTGAATAAGCAGAGCCTACGCAGGAGCACAAATAAACCCAGTTTACATTAGGCATAATAAACCCAGCTTACATTTTTAGCATCAGTAGTTTCAAACAAATTTCCCAGGAAGCAGCTGTAGCTGTACATGGCTACAGGCTTGTTTACATGTAGCACTTTTATCTCAGTTTCGAGAGTGATATTTAAACTGGTTTTGCTAAAGTTGGAAAAAAATGTTAAAGCATCATTTGTTGTTACATAAAGAAACTTCACATTTTTTATTTTCAACTGACTAAAAGTCAAGCTATGTTTTAGAGATTATGGGGGTATTCAGAAGGCACACATCTCTGAATAAGTGATAAGATGGTTGAATGGATGGTGGTCAAAAGGCTGCATGCTGAAAAGCATTATTAGTTGCCCTATCCTAGGTCTTTACAGGTTAAGTAATTTGCCTTTTAACTATCCTTAGATTTGAGGGCAAAAGTAGCCTGTTCTGTATTTAAAAACAGTGCTGAGGTTCATTACTTAGTCCCAAAGCAAAATTAAAAGGTATTTTTAATGTGAGAAGGAATAAAAGGCCCATAAAGGAAATCTTGCAGGAAATATGACAACATATTGCTGAAACAAAGCAGACATTACAAAAACAATGAAGGGAGACTATTTAATGTTTGTTTCTGTTGTTGATGGTAGTGGGAAAATATGCAATCTCTTTGTAAAATAAACAAAAGATACAGTAGAAGAATAGCTTGACACGAATTGACTCAGAAAAGTCTTACAATTTCTGGTCTCTGATTAAAGCAGGTAATTATCATGCCATTTTCTGACCTTGTAATCTATTAATCACTTGTGTTAAACAAATATTTATTTAAATACAAGCAAGTTGGCATAGCCCTACATATTGGCTAAGCATAAGAATCAATGGAAAAATATAAGTAGAATCATAGCATCATAGGATGGTTTGGGCTGAAGGGACCTTAAAGATGATCTACTTCCAACCATCCCATCACGAGCACTAGATCATGGAAAACACTCAACATTTTCAGAATACCAAACATATGGATTTCTACTCATGTTCTGAGCTCCTATTAAAGCACTTGTATGAAAATCCTCAAGACAGTCTCTTAGTAAACAGAGCTAGAAGCCACCCCTGATGAGTACATTTGTGGCTTTTAGTGTTACAGAAAAGTGTCTGTTAGTCAGTAAAATCTATTTCCACGAACAATTGCACACAAATACACAGATCATATTTCAGGTTTGTTTTCAAATGCTGCAAAACCATTATGTAAGCAAGCATGGAACTTGAAAGTATATTTTCTGCAGCAGAATACACTTGGCAATGTCTTATGAAAAAATGTATTTTCTTTTCCAAGACAAAATTAACCATTGCTATTAACTGTCAGAATTCCTGAGTGGCAGACAAAGGAAATTTAGGTGAGTATTTTAGACAGTAAAGAAACACTTTATGGAAATCACACCAGTGGACACATGCCAGCGAGAGGAGTACCTTTTACAACCCTCTGAGATACTCAGTGTATTTAACCCCTTCATGTCTCTGAAAGGACAATACACCTGCTTTTGTGAAAGCAGTGATGAAGACAACGGTCTATTGCTCAAACATCACTGTTTCCAAAAACATCAGATTACATAGGCAGTAGCTGAGAGGCATGTACCTTTTAGGAATATTTCAGGCATATGACACGTTTATTTAAACGACATGTCATAGAGTCATATTTGATACTCAAGATTTTGAAGCTTATTCTACAGATGAGTCAAGCATTTTTCCAACTTTGTCACTAATCACAAGAAGAATTAGTAGAACAAGCAGTACTACAGTGCCTCAAACCAGAAGTCCATCTATTAAATTGCCTTCTCTCTTACCAAGTCTAATAATGGACACTTACAAAAGTGTAGAAATAAGCATATAATGAACGATTCTTCCTTGCTATATCACCCTATTTTCTTTGAATTAAAGGTTTAGGAACTTTCTAAGCCAGTGGTCAGTCACATTTGGATTACTGTGTTCAAGAGCCCCTCTCAACCTATTCTCCAGAAACATGGCAAATCCATTTTTGACCATTGGCCATCCTATGGCAACTAAAAAGCTCACGATTGTATAGATTTCCATAACATTTAATCACCTTGTCTTACACGAAAACCTTGTTGCATCCAGTAGCCCTGTAACAATGTAACAGGTATTTTTATGGTTAACTTTCCCAAATACATTACTTCGACTTTCATAGCACTAAATTTAGTTTCCATTTCATTATCTCATAGCTCAGCAGTAGGCAAATCTTCCCCAGGTATCCATACTCAAACTCTGGTTTTGACAACCATGAATACATATGAGTAATCAGTAAACTCCATCATTTCTTCCATGTGACTCAGGACTTTTTGAATAGCACATGATCAATATTCTCCATGTTTATTGGAACCTTCTAGTAGAGTTGTTAGGACTGATTTTCCAGTATAAACCCCACATTTACTCTTCCATAAACTATCATAGGTATTTCCTCATTTTTTCCCTATTACTGTTTTTATTGTTCTACCTTGTAGAAAATTAATTAGCTGTCTTAAAGTACTCAGGAAACAGAGCTTGCTTTAGAGACCAATGTAGTATTTGTGACTTGCTATTCCTTTGGAACTCTAGATGTTTTCAATAACAGGTTATGTACTACAGCAAACACCAATTTCTAGTTCTTTCAGAACAACTTCTAGGATTATTTTTTTAAAATTTTTTTTCTTAATATATGCAAAATTTGTGGAGAATGTAATCAGTGTAATAGTCACCTTTACCCAAAATAACACTAACCAGGGCCTTATGCTCTTGGGATGAATTAACCTTCTGTTGTGAGTTTTTGCTCCAAAAAGCAGTGATGTATAAGTACACATACATGTGCTGTCTTGCACCCATATGATAAATATAATGCTATATGCAGAGAACTGAAGTCTTCCATTATTACTTTTTCCTTCATTTGAAGTCTCTCAGTCACATGTAGTCACTAGCATCTTATTGAATAGTTTAAAAAGAAAACAGGAACAGAAGAAAATAAGTACTATTGCTCTCTGATGTATCAAAACCATATTGCTTCTAAGTGCAATTCCATTTCACTTCTTGAGAAATCTGTAAAGAAACAAATGTACCTCATTAGAGTCTGGGAAAAAACCCAATAAAAACACAAAATGGACATTTACCGAAAGACAACAAATGGACATTTACAGAAAGACTAGTGAAGCAGTGAGATATGTTCATTCTACATTAAGACAAAAAAGTTGGAAATAAAAGCAACCATATTTATATCCCCAAGAGGGGCAAGTCTGGTGTGTAAACAAGTTTCTGAAATTGAGCCAGGAGAATTCCTGTCAGTTCTGTGTCTCTAATGATAATAAGCTAATGTTCTTTGCATTTTTGTAGACTTTTCAATTTCAAGATTTAAAAGCAATTACCTGATTTTGAGAATGCTTCTGAGAGATAAACACACATTATAATCCCTTTATTAGCAAGGGAGATGGAGGCATAGAGTTTTCGATTTGCCACATAATTAACTGATTACCAGAACCAACAGAGAATCACCCACACATCCTCTCTCCATTGCTAATATTGCTCAAACTGACCCTAATAGTGTGTATGAAGGCAAATGCCTACCTGGAACATTGCAGTGATGGTCCCACAAGGCTTGTGAGAAGGGAAAAAAAAAAAAAAAAAAAAATAAAAAAAAAAAAAAAAAAAAAAAAAAAAAAAAAAAAAAAAAAAGAGAAATGGAAGAAAAATATCATTTTACTAATTCTGCTTCACTTACAAGTCACACATAAGAAAAAATTGTACATACCACCTTAAGCTAAAAAAGGAGACAACTCTAGCTTGACAGAGAAGACCAGGGCATCATCTCATTTGTCATCTAAAAAATTAATTATGAACTCTGAATCCCTTCCCTGACAGCCCCACGGCAGCCCATCCCCTTGCCCCCAGGCCCTGCCTGCCAGGGCCTCACGCACACGGGCAGCGCAGCTCCCGTCCTGGACACCTCCAGCTGAGGGAATTCGCCCCTGCAGCGCAAAAAGCCTCCTGTGAAGGCTGGGATGCCGCCTGTGCCCCGGAGCTCCGGCCGGCGCACACGAACGCCTCGGCCGCGGCCGGGCCGCAGCGGAGCCCCCCTCTGTCTCTCCCTCGCTCCCCGCTAGATGGCGCCGCCAGCTGCGGCGGGACAGGGCGCGGCGGGCCCGGCCGCCATGTCGGGCGCGGCGCCCCAGCGCGGCGAGCCCGGCGGCTCCGCGGCCGCTCCGCTCCCACCGCCCTCACCTGCCCTCCGCCCCCGGCTCTTGGGACACCCCGCGCCCTCGAGGGCCTGGCTGGCTCCGGCAGCTCCCGTGGAGGCGGCAGGAGAGGCTCCCCCTCTGGCCGGGTGTGAGGTGCGGGCCCCGGCCGGGATGAGCCCCGGCGAAGGCTGCGGGACTTTGAGACCGGCGCTACACGTGAACGGGGCAGAAGAGGGGTTTAGGCAGCCGCCCCACACGGTGCTTTGTGAGGCTTGGCTCGCCACGTGGGACACCGGCGTGGCTGCCCTTGCAGTGCGGGAGGATGGCCAAGTCATGGAGTCCAGCCCCTGGCACCGAGAAGCACTGTGAATATCTCCAAGCCTGAAGACTCCACATCCCCTCTGGCCAGCCTCTGACAGCCTTGGGGACACACCAAATCTGGGCTCTTTTATTGTGCAGAAAGTATGCTCCCCAATGGTCATTCCTTAGCCAAGTAACCAGGGGCATGGAAGACATCTGGAAGTGCCCCAGGATGGGGAGAATCCTTCTTCAGTTGCTTTGCAGTTCTAGGAGGTAGAAATAAAAGCTTATTTGTCATCTGTGTCTGGTTTTTGATGAAGCCCTGTCCTCGGTGCCTGGTTTATGGAGTACTGGGATGCCACTGCAGACTTGTCATCTCAGTGTCTGTGTGATCTCATAGGAAAAACATTTTTCCATATTGCAGCTTGTCTAGAAATACCCGGAACCTCACTCAGAGAAAGTTTAGAACAATGCAAACCACTGAAGTTCTGTTTCTATTAAAAAAGGGATCAGATCATGAAGTTGAGCAATTTTCTTTGGATATATAGCAAATTTATGAACAAGGAATTATGAAGTTAAGAATAGATGGGAATTGCTGAAACCCACTGAAGAAAACTAATGTTCAGTTAGGAAAAAAAGTTTTGTTGTGCTTGAGTGCTAATGGACATAAAACTGTATCATCTCTTTAATTTCAAATAATCTTTCTCAACCATAAAACTTCACAGAAAGTTCTTAAGTATTTTACAACAGTGCTGAGATTATTACATGAAGAACTTACATTTAGATGTCTTTCAATGTGTGTCTTCCGAACTTGTATATGGTAGATAGGAACATTTGGGAAATAGAGTGATTTTTTTTCTTGAGAACCTTATAACTATATGACCAGTTAGGTAACTGCAGTAATCAGTCCACTCTCCTTGACATAATCTCTTGATACCGCATTCACTAAAAAACTATGATGTAATACATTGATCTCCTTTTAACATTTAAATTTGGAGCTTCGTACTAAAATTACGACAGGGAAAGAAAATGAGGGGGAGAGAATTCTTAATTCTTGAGAAAATGATTCAAAGCTGTGCCAGGGAAGGCTCCGACTGGACACTAGAAAGCAATTCTTTACCAAACACTGGAACAAGCTTCATAGACAGCTGGTCAATGTCCCAAGCCTGACAGTGTTTTAGAGGTATTTGAACAATGTCCTTACTTACACACTTTAACTTTTGGTCAGTCCTGAATTAATCAGGCAGTTTGATTAGATGGTCCTTCCAACTTGTAGTTGGTAATAGTAGGTAGTAGTCTTGTCTATTCTTAAGGAGAAAGGAAATAACCTATGTTCTCACTACTTCTTACTACCAGTAAATTGAAGCAGTTTAGCTGCTAAAAGTTAGTTTGTATGTATTTTGGAGGGTGAGAAGTGAAGGACCAGTGTTCCTCTGAAAATATTTTAAAAAATAATTGTTGAGTCAAAATTTAAAAATGGGAAGATTTGGGCGAATAAAGGAAAGAATAAAGAGAATAAACCTGGGGAGAGGAGGAGAATGAAACAAGATGAAAAATAAGTCAATCTCATAGAATCCCAGAATGGTTTGTGTTGGAAGGGACCTTAAAGATCATCTTGTGCCAATCCCACTGCCATGGGCACAGACACCTTCCAGAGACCGGGTTGCTCAAAGCTGCAGCCGACCAGACCTTGAACACTTCCAGAGATGGGGCATCCACAACTTTCTGGGCAACCTGTTCCAGTGTCTCAGCACACTCACAGTCAAGAATGTCTTCCTAATAACTAATCCAAATCTGCCCTTTCAGTTTAAAGTCATTCCCCCTTGTCCTATCACTACATGACCTCGTAAAAAGTCCCTCTACAGCTTTCTTATAGGCCCCCTTTAGGTGCTGAAAGGTGCTCTAAGTCTGCCCGGAGCCTCCTCTTCTCCAGGCTGAACAGCCCCAAGTCTCTCTGTCTTCACAGGAGAGGTGCTTCAGCCTTCTGATCATCTTCATGGCCTCCTCTGGACTCGCTCCAACAACTCAATGTCCTTCCTGTGATGAGGACCCCAGAGCTCGATGCAGCACTTCAGGTGGGGTCTCATCAGATCAGAGTAAAGGGGCAAATTACCTCCCTCAACCTGCTGGCCTCGCTGCTTTTGATGCAACCAAGGATACACGATTGGCCCTGAGCTGCAAGCACATATTGCCAGCTCATGTCCAGCTTCTTATTGACCAGCACCCTCCAAGTCCTTCTCAGCAGGGCTACTCTTGATCCATTCTCAACCTATCAGTATCTGTGTATTTTTTTAAATAATTTGAAAATTATTTATTAATAGATTTCAAGTAATGAGGCATTTCGGATCACTTTTTACTGGTGGAGCATGTCATAATTTGAAACAATTAGGAAAATAATACCGCATAATGCGGGAATGTTTCATACATGGGATGAGAGCAGCATTCGGTGGAGTGGCTGAGATATACAAAATCTTAATTAGTAGTGATGTGTAAGTGATAGTTAAGGTTTATCTATGACTAAAGCTTTAGAGGTTATCGGCCTGATAACCAAGAATACCAGTCTTCTGGTATTCCAGCTTGGCATTAAGATCATGAAGACAGTAGGAAATAGATGGGAGAAATATAGACTGAATGTAGCCAAAGCAGGTACAGTTGTTTTATGACAGTCTACACAGAATAGGGGGGAGAACATTTAACTGCAGCATTTGGTATGACACTGATCAGAACTTTTATGCTTCCTTTATCTTCTTCAGCTCTATGTATCAGTGATGGAGACAGAAGCAGCAGAGCCCTCATTTCTGATGCTCAGCACAACTTAACCTTCTCAAGGGTTCATTGCTGTACAGGACACATCAGCAGCTGCTCAGGGAAGCAGAAAGCAGACGCACTTCACTGATTTCTCACCCGCCCTGGCACATTGAGAAGTGTTTGTGAGTGTATAAAAGCAGATGGTTTCCTTGGGATTTGATTTGTAGTTTCTGTCAATGTTCTTAACATTTGTTTAAGAAACACAACTTGTTCAGTTTCCATTCTGAATCAGTATGAAAAATAAAATGGACCGCATTTTTTGAATTTGACAGATGTTTTGTTTCCAAAAGTAATGGTTTTCAAGCCAGGGGGGAAAAAAATCCGTGGTTTTGATAGCTGTTTTCTGAACTAGCCTGAAGCTATTGATGATAAATGTAATCAACAAAAAACTATTAGTGCGTGTTGTGCTGAAATGCACAAGATATCAATTAAGGATTGGATTCTGCAGAACTCATTTACTGTGAGATAATTGGTTTAGGCTTTCTTCTTGCCAGTGAGAGTCTAGAAGCTCTCATCACTCTCTGAACTAGATCAAGTAATTGTACCCTAATGTATCCGTCTCTCTGTGCTGACCACAGTGATGACCTTTGCTGAGTAGTTTAGCGTGATATGGCTGCATTTTAGATATCTACATTATGTGAGATGAACTCCATCCTCTTCAGGTGCCTGAAGAGGCACCTGAAGCTGAGGATATGTATGAAAGAGATTATGTTGTTATTGCAAATGGTAACGATTAAAAGTGAGGAAAATCAGGCACCATTTATTTATGGAAATGTGAGGAAAAATCCCACATGCGCACACATCAGTATAAACACTTACGTTAGAAATCAACGCTGAGGTGTCTTCTCCACTCTGAAACTATTTTAAACAGCAGCATTCATAATAAGCAATATTTTTCTTATGCCAAGCACTGAACTGGCAATTGTTTTAAGTATACAGGACTCTTTGAAGAAAAAAGAGAAACATGTAAACACCTGACTAGTGCAGAAACACTGGGATTTGGGATTAAGCATTTAAAGATGTAAGGGCCTCCTCTGCCTCTGTGGAATTTAAACAAGTGCAACCCAATCCTCTTCTGTGTCTGAGCAATGTGTGAGGTGTGTCAGTGATGTCTTACTCATATCCAATACCAAGTCCAAATGACAGATTGAAGTCAGTGTTCAGGTGCATTGGTCTCTTCCCCAGTGGGAAAGATTGAAAGATGTGTCTGTGCTCTGGCTATTGCTGTCCACACGGCAAGCAGCAGGTAATGATGACAGTGCCTGCCTGGCGTGAGCAGGTTTGGTCAGGGCTATGGCTCTCATCCCTTTCCCCAGGTAGGAGCCCCACTGCCCTGGCTCACTCTGCACTCACCTATTTCCACCGCAGTTCTCACCACAATCTCTCTGTCTTTCTGTAAGAGGCACTTTGGATCAGTCTTTGTGGTGTCTCAGTGTCTTGCAGAGGGATCAGCAACATGCTTTCTGTCTAGTCTGTGATCTTGTCCATTTCTTGTAATTTCAGTCACTATATTCAGTCTATCTACAAAGTAGCTGTACATAAAGATGTATATCTATAAAAATATTTCCATATAATAACACAGAGAGCCAGCACGCAGAGCAGCCTGACTGTTGAGCTCTGCAGACTTCCTGCCAGGCTTCTCCTCTGGAGGTCCCAGGCTGTGCTGAATTTGGTCACAAGAATACTTCTGTTATGAACTCCCAATTTTTATAGTTATGTTATTATTTTATAGTTAAAGAAAATTGTCTCTTCTATTGTATATTTCCTTTTTTCTTTCAGGAAAGGCAACTCTAATTTATCAGATTCATTAACCTGGGCATATATATAGTATCCAGCAGCACATAGTCTTTGTAAGCATAGAACAGGAAAAGCACTTTCGCTATTCACTCATCCAAAGGGCAAGCAGAAACGTGTATTCCCAGATATCTGCAGCACATACCAGGAAACTATTTTATCTCATCTCCGTGGGAAGCAGGTGTTGTTTTTCTAATTTGCACAGTTTTGTGCAGAGCTCTCTCAGCTATTTCCTATTTCCTCCTGAAAATGGCAGTGACTTTCTTTATTACAAGGAGTTGGTATTACAGGGCTTATTATAGTAACTTAAGGACTTTTATCTCTAAGGCTGTTACCTCTGGGCTTTAATGTCAAAGGACATTAAGAGTAAAAATTAATTTGGGTTTACTTAATTTTTAACTTTATTTTAAATAACCTGTTGATGGGTATTTTGGTTTTGGGGTTTTTTTTAATGGTGGTTTGGTTTGGTTGTTTTGTTTTTAATCACATCTTAGTTAAAAGACCTTATGTTTGTATGACATTACTTGCTTAAATAATGTTATACTGACATACCAGGAAAGGAGAAGCCATACAATCTTCAGACATCTTTGTCTGTGACTGGTGAACCTTCTTTACCAACTTAGCCAAAGGTGTAGAATAATATTTGGAATAATTTGTATCTGTCCAGCGAAAGAGTGGTGTGGGGGGGAAATTTGAATGCTCAGGAGGAAACATGTTAGCAGGCGTGACTCGTGTTTCAAGATAGCGTTTGATAAAACAACTGAAGCAAGTATTCCTGAAGAAAGAGGATATTTCCATTCTAAGCAGCTATCAATAACATTTTTACTTAGGAGCCTTTATTGCTTCCTGGATATCTAGAAGAAATCTAAATAATAGAGATAATTCAAGTGTGTTCTTAGGCTGAGCGGGCACAGACACAGATGTCCTGAAAATCGGAAACCTATTCCACTTTTTCCAGATATTTTCTTCTCTTTAGCAGAGATCTTTAGAGTGGTATCATCTCTTTGTCAGTTAGAGACCATAAGCATAGGGAGTGGGTAAGAAATTCTGACAATTCTCACAGAAGGGCCAAAGAAAGAATCTGTTTTCTGGTACATACATGTGGTATCAGCTCCTCTGCTCTAGCCCTGCTCCTCCATATGCTTCTTCACTGAGGCCTGTTAGTGCCATGTTCCCTCTCATGGCTTGGAAAAAGGTATTGTTATTCCTCATGAGGGATGATGCATGTCTTAAAATATGCAGACTGATAAACTGCCTCCTGAGGCAAACACTGCTACTGGGTACAATGGAAGAAAAGCTGAGAGGGGTCTAGGCAGCACATTATCAAATGAAATCACAACAAAAATGAAAGAATTTATTTTCAAAAAATACATCAGTGATTTTATGTCTCTAAACTGGAGAGCTCTATAATGTGGTATAAGATATACATTTATTTTACATAGATCTCAAAAGGGGCACCTCTGTACACTGAAAGCATCATTACTAAAATAAAACCCAATGGAAAGATCATCTACTCTTCTATCTTCACTATTAATTTGAACTGCACAAAAATATAGGTATTTGCAGAATAATAGAATAGTGCAAGGCTGTAGGAAATGGCATAATTATTCCAAGAAGTCAGACTAGAGGTAGAAATAAATGAGCCTCTTCAATTTTTTTACAACTGTTTGTCTTGGTTTTTTTGGTAAGCAAATTATACACAGATGCAGATGTCATAACAGGTTTTGCATGAATGAAAAGATATTGTGAAGCTGAAAACCTGAAATGAACAATGTGTCCCATCATAGTCTAGGTTCCACTGAAGTAATACACAGAGAAAAAATAATTTGAAGATATGAGTAATGATTTCCCCTGTGTGCGAAAAGGAAAATTTCTACATTGAGTTAAATAAAGTAGTTTTCACATAGTAAATATGTGTCTGAGTTTTCCTGTAAAACCTCTGGAGCCAACTTGTCAGCAATGCCCAGTTATGTGAAAAACATATATATACTCCCCAAACTAAACAATCTCTAACACTTTGGAGGGAATTTTGGAAGGTGCATACGTGTGTGTATTTATATAAATCCATGAACTTTGTATTTGAGAAGAGAGGAGACTGAGACGAGACTAGGAAAATGTGAAGATTTCACTGATCCATAGCCTGGATTTTGTTAGTTGGAACATGTAGGTATTTGATCAGACTACATGCTGGTATGTGCATCTTTATCTTGAATATCCACAGTTCCTTCTGATCCACTCATTCTGGTTGAAACCTGTGGCAGGTTTTGTCTTTTCCTCCTCAAGCAGAAATAAATTATGCTTCCAGCCCCAACTATAGACAGAGCTAGAAGAACGAACAGCCAAATGACACCGGCAGAAAGTAGTTTCTCAGTTTTCTCTTCTGTAAGGAGATACAATGAAATCAACACCTTTGATCTTAAAAGATTTCAGAATCTAGTAATAAATGGGGTGTCTTTAACCTGAAAGCAGAAAGAGGCGATGTGCCTGTAGATTTTCACTTCAGCATATGGGTTTGGGATTTTTAACTAACAAAACCAAACAAAATATAATTAAATCTGGTCAAAGCCCAATATCAAAAATGTGAATATGGAAGTGAAACAAAGCCCAATATTAAAAATATAAACATAAAAGTAAATAAATATTTACTTCAGGGCAAGCCCTATTTCCTATACTGAGGCACTGTTATTGCGTATGGACTTTTTATTTTTAAATACTCCCAAAACTGATACTTAGAAGCTATGTAATTATCTTCTTGCAATATTTGAACATCACCTTGTAATTCTACTTAAAATTAAGTATGCTTACCTATATTTTCTGTAGACACCTCTGTGCTTGCAGGAGCTTTTGAAAGGAAAGAAAATGTTTATTCTGAATGCTTTAAAAAAAGAAAACAGGCATTTCCGACTTCCTAGGACACAATGTCTCTGACAATTCCCCCCTCACTGTGCTGGTGACAGTTCCTCTCCCAGAGAGATGGAGCTAAGCATGTGTAAAACTCTGCTGGGATGATTGGCTCTTTAATTCCAACAGTATTTGGCCTCCTCAGTTGGAAAGGTGAACAGAAATATGAACTTTAACCGGACAAAATGTCCACTTTCATTTATTCTCAATTGGCAATTGAACTCATGCATTTCCTTACAAATGATAATTTTTATATCAGGTTACTACCAGCACTTTATTAAACATGATTCTATCATATTCTAGACAAAGAGTGCCACAAGAATGTATGTTATGATATTCCTGTAATCCATCAGATCAGAGGCCAATAAGGAAAGGAATCACCAATTTCAGCATTTCTACAAGACAGTTTTCATTACACTTATCAGAACAAGATTTTTTTAGAGACTGTATTTGGGGAATTTAAACAAAATGTTGTTTTTGAGCTTAGCTTGCCGACACATAGGGGTCTGAATTATTTATGAAGGCTGCATGGGGCTGATGGTAGTTTTACAGGACTTATGGGAGATGCAGCCATCTGAGAAGGCAGTTGGAAGCCGTATGGGCTTGTCAGTATTCAGGCAGCCACATCCTGCCATTGAGGTCAGTAAGTTTTGCTCACAATGCTAGAATATTTTGCATATTTTATTATACAATGAAAATACATTATCTGGCATTATTAAATTTAATGTATTAGAAATATAACTTACTTTTTGGTTTTTTGCAGATATATCCTTTTTTGAAAGAACAGACGTTGGTGTTCCAGTAACCAGACAATGCACATATTTCTCCACAGTCTTTAAACCTTTGTTCTGAAGGTTCTCCCATTTGCCAGTTGACAAAATCCATTGCAGATTTGTCTGTCCATACCCACTGTTCTAATATTTAAAATGAGCATATATGTAAAACTACAGGGGTTTAGACAAAAAGAATAAGTTGTGATGGAGAAAATTAAAATTTGTAACATGAATAGTTAGTTAAATGTTTCAGTTACATTTCTAAGCAAATATTGGGGTACTTGGATATAAACTTTGTATAATTTTTATGTGTATGTAATTTCAAGTGCACAGTTGATTTCTTTTTAATATAACATATAATTTTGTATTATATGATAATGTGTGATTCAATATTAAAGATATTACCTCTGTGATTTTTCTTTAGCCCTGTCCAAAAATTCGGGGATTTTCCATGGAGTATCTTAATGGTGTTTGCCAGAAAGTTTGCTTCAGTATAGTCTTCTACCGACACCAAATCAGCACCTGAAAAAATATTAAGGAATACATCACAGTGTCTCATTTTCCTAAAGCTCAAGTCAATAAACACATAAAAAATATGCAAAAATACATAAAAGACACCAATTCTTGCATGTAATATTCACTTTATTGTATTTTGAGCATGTCTGTGTGTTATATGGATGCAAATCAGTAAAAAGACGAATTTTCTGAAATTTTCTGGATTTTTTTAGTTTTTTTGTATTTTAGAGTAGCAAAATTGCACTCCTGGGATACTTTTTGGATAGGTCTGACCATGCTCCAGATTGTGGTGCAAATAGGCTAAAGAGATACATGTGATGTGGTCAGCACCATGCCTGTTGCCACTACAGCTCTGTCCCCCATCAGTGGCTGGACAGCAGTTTTGGCAGTCCCTGATGACAGCATCTGCAAGGTTAGGTAGAATGTGTCAGCATCTGGAGGTTGCAGTTCAGAAGATGTCCAGAAGTTGATTTATAGCTGCCATATGCCCTGGCATTGCAAATACATAAAGCTCTGTTTGGGTCCCTGGGAAATGAGTGCCTTCCTGGCCTGGCCGTTGGGTAACAGGCGGGTGAAAATGAAGCAATGCAGAACATGGAGCAATGTCCCATTGTGACCTTGCATCCTGGTTATTAGTGTAATGTTTACTTTTTGTAGTAGTCATTTATCTTTCTACAGAACAACTCCAGGAATTCTGTTGTTGTACAGCTGTGGAGTAAAATGCCTTTGCAAAGCTACTTTTTCTGTTTGCTCATTCATAGGTCAGTGTTTTCAGACATATGAGAAAATGCTTCTAGAAATCCTTTCTCTTACAATTAAAAGACTATGTCTCAAACATACAGTGCTAATGTATAGAATGTTTCCTATTCTTACTCACACTGAAATGTGTGTTGCATCACAGCAATTCTCACAACTGTGGAGCAAAGTGGCTTTTCCTTTTCCTGATCAACGTACTGCTCTTCCTTCCATGGGGATAGCATGGAGGCTGTTCCAGAGCAGGAGCTGCATGCCTGTGTGTTTTACTGGTTCATGAAAGCTAAACAGCTCCTCCATCTCATTTGTTGTCCATCCAGTGGGATCCAATTAATAAACTGTGCCCTGGAACTAACAAAGACAACTGTCCTATGACTTTGTGTCTCCTGGTTTACACTGCTTGTGGATTCCCTCTTGTTTGGGGAAGGGAACACCAACCCTGCAGTCAGTGCCTTAGTGGATCTGTAAAAGTGTTTATCTCCCTACCCAATTACTGATTGCCATAAAACTAGTAGAAATTTAATATTTTTGAGGTATTCATATTTCACCTTATATTTGAGATAAGAAATGCTGCTGTCTGTGACAAAGTTTACTTTTATTGTGGAAAAACGTGCTTGAAAAAAGCAACCAAAAAGCACTAAATGTGAAGTTTTAAAGTAATTTGAGATTTGCTTAGCAATATTATTCATTATTTCATGTATTTAATTACATCATCAGTCTTTCTAAGACAAAACACTCACCTAGGCGGGCACATTCCTGGTGAGATTGAGACCAGCTTCTTTTCTTGGAGGCCTCAAAGTAATAGCAGTGACCATGGAAAGGTATCCAAGATTTGTGTCCTCTTGACTCAGGGCATTTTCCAGGAAGTTGTGGGGGCTCGGTAGGGGCCATTACTGATAAGAGATCAGGTAGCTGGAGTCCAACTATTTTGTAACATTTGTTTTCCCCATTATACTTATAAGACAAAACTAAACAGACTGTTAGGTTTGTAATCATAGAAGAAATGAAACATGTCAAAAAGAGCTTGAATAAGGCTCTAATTTTGTGCTTGAGACAATATTTTGCTTCATATTTGTTTATCAAGGTGATTAGGGAGATACACTAGTCTATAATATGTATAGATTCTGTCTAATGGTGTTTTTTGTAATCAGTATAGTCAATAGGGGACCCCTGGTGGCCTAGCGGTTAAGATGCTGGTCTCTCAGCACCAAGGCTGCAGGTTCGAATCCCCCGGGTAGATGGAGCTCGTCAGCCCCTAAGGCCATCCATCTAAGAGAAGGTCAC
>JAWWLV010000088.1:19680025-19698328 GCA_035041135.1 Platyrinchus mystaceus
CTAAAAAATCCATTGCGCAGGCTTGAAAGGTAAAAAGACCTTTCCCAAATCTTCGTTCGCGAAGACTGGCCACTTACCGTTTTTTTTTTTTTATAGTCAATAAAATATGCAGTTGCTTTTCTGGCATAAATATCTACCTAAGTAGTTAAAACTGCTATTTTTTAAAATGTCTTCTGTAATTTCTGTCTTATTTTTTGATAGGATCAAAACCATATAGCAGAAACTGTGACTGTGTATGAAAGTGTTGGTATAACTGAGAATGGCTTGCAGGATTTTTTATTAAACTGCATCCTGAATATGTTCCATAGTGATTGATATAATAGGAAGATTTTGGATGGGTAGGTAAATGCAGATGGAGTGAAAATTAAATGTTCTGCCAAATTACATTTTTTTCCTGTGAGTCTTCTACAGTCTATTTCTTTCCCTATTAAGGAACATTCAGCTCTAAAATGAGATTTCCAGAATAATTAAGTGGAAAGAGACATTATATATAAAATCTGAGGATTTTTGTCAAATTAAAACATGTTAGAATGTAATTTGGCATGTAATTTTAAATTTGTTAATGATTCAAGATCTTCCATAATATTGACAAAATCAAGAATATAACTAAATTGTGAAATCATAGGTATACTTATTTCCATATAAGTTATAGAATTTTGTGGTTGGAATGCTCCTCAAGGGGTTATTTACTTCATCCCTGTGCTCACAGGTGACATGAAGTTGATATCTGTTTTTAACAGATGTTAGTCCTGCCTGTTCCTTGCAAGCTGTAGTGATGGAGATTCCCTGATCTGTCCAGAGTATTAAAGGCTTCAGTACTGATAAAATCAGAAGGCTTTCCTTGCAGTATTTAAGTCTTAAGTGTTACCCCTTTCCAACCTCTATCAGACATAGGGAATAATTTAATTCCATTCCGTAAGGCTCAATTTTAATATTTAGACCATTCTAAAATACTGTGGTTTCTCTTAGTCATTTGTTTCTTAGTTTTTTGTCCAACTCCAATCTTTTCTTTCAATTCTTGTTTCCTGGTCGTATGAAAACTAATTGACTGAGAACCTTTTCAAACTTTGGTGTCTCAAACTGGATACAGAATGTCATGTAATGCCTAATAAAAACAGAACTCATAGCAAGTGAATTACTTTTCCTATTTGAATGAATAGTTAAGAAACCAATTAGTGTACACTTCTTTGTTTCTTAGGCTTTTGATAATTATTATGAATCAATTTACTTCTGGGAAGAGTTCATGTCAATATTTAGAGCTAGTTGCTACTCGTGTCTTCCTGTACACTAGTGTATAAGCCAAGTATTTTTCCAGTGGCTTATTATATTTAGAACAGTTGATAAATCTATACAACCTCCAGTCAAAACATTTGTATGCAGTTACTTACCATCTGATTTTTTACAGACAGAAAAGTGTTTTTCCTTGCAAGAAGCTGTCTTCCAGGTGCCATCAGTGTCTAGGTAGACACATGCTAAAGTCTGTTTTGGTTCTCCACTGGACCACTTGCTGTAAACTAATCTCCATCTGTCAATCCATTGGTACTTGCCATTCGTCTGGAAGCAAAATCTGTGTGGTAATTTCAAGGTTGTTTACAGTGACATAGCTACTACACAGGATCCTCAAGATGACTCTCATGTAACCAGTATGGAATCATATGCTTACTACTGCCCCCTTTTAGCTTGTAAATACTAACTGCATCAAATGTACAGTGTCATCGACAGAGCTGAGTGCCCTTCAAAAAGTATATAACATTAATTCAGAGCATTTTTCAAGCATTGGGAAATGAAAGGAAAAAAAATAAAGGAGACATGAAAGAACGAACGAAACTAGGAGTCAGATAAGACGTCATGTTGGTATGACCGCCCAAATGTCTGTATGGAAAATGGAAGCGTGGGTGGGAGTGTTCTGGAGCAGCGCTGTTGTAGTTACCGTGACTGTGATTCATGGTGAGGAGTGTAGCATGCCAAAACACACCTACCATCCAAATGTTCACCTTCGCTTGTCATACAACTGATGTAGACATCCCACAAAGAGAAAGGATTATTTCTCCATAACATTCTAACTTCTTAATAGGAGCAATTACACTCACAAATGGAAGGGGGTTTTTTTCCATAGTATTCTAACTTCTAATCGGAGCAATTATACCAATTGCATTTTCAAAAATGTAGTCATTGGTCAATATGTACCATATCATATAGCCTCCAGATTCCTTTAACTATTTTTACCCTGTTTCTATCCACAAATATATTTTGCTATTGCTAGCATAAATAAGAACACTCTAGTAAAATATGAACATAAACACACACATAAAAACCATTCCTTCTCAGGTCTCAGGTGTGTGACCTGAGATACCTTGGCACTGATCACTGAGGTACATAAACACATGGCAGGAGGGCAGGATACATGTTGTTCCTGGAAGATCTTTTAGATTACAATAAACTCAAAATGTTCAGGATACTTCAAATGACTCCAAACAACGTACAACATTGTTAAATACTGGTTTGCAGGACTATTTCCTTGTGCTAAAACTTGTAAAAATTCTTAGTTCACTAAAATCTCCACTACACAAGTCTTATTTGAAGATTTCCAGTGCAAATAGGAACTATACTGATCTAATATGCTGTTTTCAGCACTACACTGTCAGAAATTCCTATGGGTAATAAGATGAGAGCATAAAGCAAGATGAGGTCTGGTGTCATCTTGACTGCCTGTATGTAATGTACTTGTTCTTACCATGTTGCTGTTAAGGCCAATCCACAGAGGCTCTCCATATTCCTGTGCAAGTAAGAACAATAGTGCCTGGCTATAAGGGTCTAAAATGCTGGCAAGTTCTGAGGCATTGTTATTGCAGCTTTTGTGTGCTTCCTCCCAGTTCATTTTGAAATGGGTGACAGAATAGCTAATACCACTAGAATGATCAGAAGCAAAGTCCAGCACTGTTGCTGATGACTGAAAGAGTTCAGGATCTGTAGGAAGAAGGGGGAAAAAAACACCCCAAGAGCAGTTTAATCTGGAAGTCACATATTTGAATTGAGCAACTGAATAACATCTTCATTATTTACAAACCTAGTATAAAATTGCTAATGGAATGGAACACCTTTTTCTTAGCCGTTTATAAGTAAAAGATAACTTTAAAACAACAGCAAACTTTCTGGATGAAAGAAATATATTTTCAGCATCTGACTTTTGAATCTACAAATGCACATATCTTATGTTGTGGAGGTATATTCACCCCATCAGTCAAAATTACCACACCTGACCTGCCTGTTTTCAAAATACTCTTTGCAGCTTAGCAGTTTTGTAACCATCAGGTTTATTTGGATAAACCAGATTTATTTGCATAAGTGTAAAACTTACTAGTTTTGATATTCTATAGATCCTTTTAAGTGTATGTAATTAAAATTTTTGTGGGTTTTATCTATTAAAAATAAAAAAAATTCATTTCCTAAATTCTGCCGTGTTTTTTATCATTCCCTTCTCCAAAACACTGCTAAGTAGCATTGGGAGGCAGGATGGGCCCTTAGGTTTTACTGATACTTTCCCTAAAAAAAAACCTAAAATGAAACAAAACAAAACCAAAAGAAAACAAACCGAAACTCAAATAAAGCATATTAAACAGGAAAAGTGATTTAATCATTGTGTTATAAATTTCAAGATTAGCAATACAGAACTCACCACTATTTTTCTGGCATATAAACTCTCTCAACTCATAACACTCCTCATCGTTCCATTTTCCTGTGTCATCAGCAGGACCTCTCTTCAGAGAAACACAATCAAACTGTTGGAGAAACAGAAAGATATGGGTACATTGATATAAAAAGTTTTAAAACAAAGTACTGTAACTCCCTGAGTAGTTTCACTCTTTTTTTATCCTTTGAATTCTGATGTTGTCGAGTATGTGTTACAACTCCAGAAACACCTTTCTTTTATCCTTTTCTGTTCTTTCTGGCAGCCAGCTCCCCCTTTGTACACCCTTGCAAATCTTTGTAATCTTCAGCTCAACCTCCTTGTTCATTTGGTTCTTTTCAAGGAGACATACTTAAAAGGCACTATTATTTTTGAGATCTTTCTGTGACGCTTTCTGTCCCAACTAATGAGTGACCATCAATAAGATTTTGAATAAGAATGAAATGGAGGTCATGCTTTGTATTTAATTTGCAAAGCTAGCTTTAAAAAGTGGTCATTCTTGACAAAATCACCTAAATTATAGTCCTCAGCAGAGCTATCATCATCGAGTTCTTAGCATTTCTTAAGAAGCTGAAACATCAAGTTTATTACAAGCTGCAATCACCTACTAATCTGCCATGCTGAATTTTTTGGTCCACTGAAAAGGATCCTCTGAAGGAGAGATCTGTTAACATCTTGAAGGTGAAGGAGAAAAGTAGGATGTACCTTTGCACATTTTTTTTTCCTGTTGCTATTTCCTAAGGCTGTTATTAGAGCTGCAGTGGAGCTATGTATTGTGCAGTATCCTTATGTCTTCCAGTATGCCTTGGCCAGGGGCTACGTGGGCAACAGTAGCATAAATTGGCTCAGGTGCAGATTAAGCTGGATGTCTAGAGCTATGATTTCTGGGTTCTTTGGAGGTGTGGATACCAAAATGAGTAGAATGGCGTAGTGTGAAGGCCAATTTTTTAAAGCAAAATGTAGAAATAAATGGAAGAAAGGGATTGTGGGTGTGCAAATCAGTCTATATTGGTATGATTATGTAGAATGCTATTTTATTTACAACATTCTGATGTTTGCTTGCAGTGCTAGCAGTGGAGAGGATTTTATTGGTTTAGAAAGTGGTTGACATCTATTGGCCCTTAGCAATTCAATTACAATTTTAAATAGCGAAAATGTTAAAAAACATTGAGCTCTTTCCTCTTGCATTGTCTCCTTCCTTCCTAGACATGAAAATGATTCCGTATGTTTTCTAAAATTCTAATGTTGCATTTATATTGTCTGAAAAATGAACAACAGATTACTATGAAAAAGAAAACTTAATTCAGTATATCCAATCTTTATTAGATCTGTACATTGCTGCAAGTTTGCCAAATACTTTGCCAAATACTTTGGCAAAATTGCAGCAATGCTATTTTATGCTCTTATATAGCTAGAATACTCAAAATTTGAAACTTTTTATCACTAGTCCCATTATAAAGATAAGTGAACAACTTGCAGATAAGGCGGGACAATGTCTATAGTGAAGTGAGCTGTTTACTTGAAGTAGTATTGCTCCTCAGATTTAAACTTCGTGGTAAACAGTAAGTGGTAGTTACCTGTTGCAGATGGCGGCCCTCTTCTGGACGTAGAGTGTCAAACAAATGGGGTTCTACAAGTTTTGGGGAATCTGGAGCCCAGTTTGTATATGAGACAGCACTTCCATCAACCCAGACAAAGTTGAGTTCACTAAGTAGGTCATTCAAGCCAATCCAAGGATCATTTGAAACATCCTTCAAATGGTAAGTGAGAAAAGCTAGGAAAAAAGCCAATAGAAAAGAAAATTAATGTGTCATGTCATCAGTCAAAACATCGATTCATAAGCAAATACTTAACTATTTTGTTCATTAAAGTCTGACCACTATGGTATGTAATGAGTTCACTTATTTCAACACTCAGGATGAGCCGCTTGACTGATGGAAATGTGCAGCTGTATACAGCTGTAAATGGAAGCCAGGGAACATAGGCAATGTGAAAAATGTGCCTTTCTCTGACATTCTACTGAATTAAGTGGCAGAATTTAGGCAGAGGTATAGTAGTATATCCCTTTCTATTTCTGGGAGAAAGAGACCATGCATTCTTTTTCTTTCTCTTTCTCTGTGTCTAAAGCTACAAATGCCAGATCTGGATTTTTAATTTTATTCTAATTCATACCTATAAATAGCATAAGGCAGTTTGCATGGAACAGGAAGAAGCAATCCTTAGCATCACTAGCGTGCCCTAAACAGATTGTTTCAGTTCTAAATTTATTTCGTGCCATGGCCATATAACCAATGTTGAGTAAACATACTATAAAATACATATATTTACATACTGACTCTTTCCTTCTTTGCAGGAAATGTCCACTGTATACAGTGTAAAGGCTATTACTTAAAATGCTGTTGCACTGTACCTTGTACTTGTTCATTATGTATGCTCGCCAGGTTTCCTCCAAGGCTCCTACAAGTTCTTTCAGAAGTCCAGTAATTATCGGAAGAGCCAAAAAATTTGTAACACTAGGGAAAAAAAGGTGTAGATTGTTAGAGCAACAGCAAAAGGAATTTTATGTTTGAAATATAAAACCACCATTTTGCAATAATTAGGCAACTTTAATTTTTTAATACAAGTGTCAAAAGCTAGATGACCGAGAGACAAAAAGGCTCTTATGTATCTTTAAGTACCCTCCTAAGGATTGATACAACTGTGCTTAGACAAAAGTTACCATACCTGATTTTTAAATAGCAGCCAATCTGCAGGACATCCTCCAGGAGCTGAAGGTACCTCTGAAGGAAGTGTTGCATTTATAAAACTTCTGTGCCTCTCACAGATATAGCCATAGGAAAAGCCACAACTGACATCATTCCACAAGCCTGAAATCAATTGAAGTATAGGTAGTAAGACACTGAATAAGACTGAAATTTGTGGGTAAGTGAACTGGCTTCCATGGTTGTAAGTTCAAAAGAAATTTGCCTGGGAATATGGGTTTACATGTGGCTCCATTCTGCTTCCCATCATCATTGCTTGCAGGGGGACTTTGGTCCTGCTGTGACCAGGAGAGAGAGATGGCTGATACGGCAGCTCTCTGACCTCTGAGTAGAACCCACCCAAACAGCTTTGTTGCACTGAAAGATGCAAGTGTAAATAAGAATTTATTGGTGAAAACACTGTAAAATGTGAAACTCGCTATATGTTGTGTTCCTTCGCTAACTATTCTCTAATTATTTATTAAAAAAATTGCATATTATTTTAATAGAACATATTTTTGTGCATTTGAAAAATCAGTGGTTGCATTGTCCCTGCATTCCCCATTAAAATCAATATAATATATTCCACTTTAATGGCTAATATTGCCCCCGAAGAAACCTCAGATATAATGACTATACTTTATTATGCATATTTCTCCAAATTGCTGGGAAAGAATGGGTGGAAAATGACAAGACATTTTTAACGATCAGAGGAAGAGCAGTGACTATAAAATAACTTAAAAAAAACAGGGTTGTGTAACTCACCATCCTTTTTAATTAAGACAACACAATTTTCTTGAGCTTTTGCAAAGTTGGGCTCACCCTGTGCCCAAGCTGCATAATGCACTGGGCTTCCATCCATCCAACTGAAAAACAATAGTGGTTACTAACACAATGTTCATGGAACAGTTGAGAAAAATCTACCTTAATATGCTAAAAATATTTTTTAAAACTTACATCTGAGTCTGTAAGTGGAGATTCCATTAGGATCAAAAGACCTTAGATAATGAAATCCCTGCATATCAAGTCAAATACCAAAATACCTTTATTTTTAAAATCTATATATTCATAGTGTATCCATTCCCTATAAAAATGCAATTTAAAACAGTGTTAGTACAGTGCAGTGGAACCAAGGGAGAGCACACATTTCAACATGGATTTAACTCCATTGCAGTGGTTCCTTCAGAAAGAGCTCTGGCAGTACAATACTTCTACAATCACCTTTAATGAATCTTTATGTATTATTTACCTACCTGAACTGTTGATCAGCATTCTGAATTAATCCTATGAGATACAAATCCAGTTTGCCATTTTTTAAGATCTAAACACAAAAACATATTTTTAGTCAGTGTTTTCTAATATTTATTAGTCATCTAAAATGAAAAGTGTAAATTTTATGTTATGGAGAAAAAAAGCTGAACACTCATTGTTTAAATGGTCAGTCACCTGAGATACCATACAGCACATAGTTTTGCTTTATTATTTTTACTGATGCTTTCCCAGTTTTGGCTGCATTACTGGTATGACCAAAGCTTTCAAAGTTCTGTTCTCAATAGAAAAAGGAAATGTCACAGAAGACTTGAGGAAAAAAAATTTTTATGAAATTTTTGGTACTTTCCTGTTCTTAAGCAGCTATGTCATTCTTGTGTCTCAAGCTGTTTGTCCTCTCCTCCTTTTATATCTTTTCTCACATAATAAAAGCAAGCTGTGAAATAGACAGGAGTTTGTGTGGCTACTTTGGTATTAGCAAACCAAACAGGATTATGGCAGAGTTTTTAGGTACCATCCAGGCTAGAAAGCTGTTAGCATGCCCCTTTGGCCATGTTGTGGGAAAACTAATTCATGAAGGCCCTAGTTCATCAGTCTAACCTGGACCAAGTTAAACCTTTCTTTGAAAAGTTGTTTTGGAGGGCAATATGACCATCAAATTTGACCATCAAAGCTGGACTGGCAGATGCCTCACATCTACGTACAACACTGTATTCTAGAAGATAATATTCAGATGAGAGGTAACCACCCTGTTGTAGGGAGTTTTCTGAGTATACATTTAATCTGTATGTTCATTGTTCCTTATACTTTGGTCACGGGTAGAACTCCGTTCATATTAAAATGCACAAGAATATACTAACCCTAGTAAATGGTAAATATTCTTTTGTATGTCTTTCCTTGAAGTGAAGATCCATTTTTGGGGATATTTTTTTATATAATATTTAAATCTAATGCTAATAAAATGTAGTAATATTATGCAACAAGCACGTTCTTCTGTACCTCACAAGCAGCGGATACATAGGCTATATAGTATATAAGATAGCCAAAGTTCCTCTTACGTATTTCCACAAAAATTTTCTTTCATTATTATTTCCAATAGTAGCAAGATCTCCATGATTGTTTTTGCAGAATGTTCTGGCTTTCTCCATAGAAATCTTTTCTGGGCTGAAAAAATATTGCTTGTCTCCTTTTATAATCCATCCGTCTTCAGTGACTTCATATGCTGCAACATAGAAGAGGAATGTCTGCATTCTTCATAGTTCTTATGCAAAGCTGCTGGTGTTACATGATACCACTCTTTAGGTAACTGAAAATAGACAGAAGCTTACTGGCAGAAGGGCCCAGAGGTTCTGGTTTCAAGGGTGTCCCTGTAATGAAATGAGGGAAAAAATGAAGATGTAAAACATTTGCCAAACATTGAGCCAATATTCAATTAATGGAAGTTATCTTAGTGTCTATTATTTTTTTGTATTTTACATGTCTAATATAGAATATATTTATATAGTATCTTTGGTGCAGAGAAAATAGTGGATGTTCAGGGAATAAAAGATGCATTACAGGCCTACATCTCTGTCTTGGTAGATTTTTGGTAAATGCATCCTGTACATCCTGAATGTTGCCTAAATTGGATGACTGAAAGTAGTCTAGAAGAATACTTATTTCTGAAAGAAAACTAAATAGTAAAAATACTTCAGTGTTGATATAATTTGAGCAATTCGTTATGGACATTGCCTTGTATTTGAACAAGGAATTCAAATATTAAACACAGTTTTGCTCCAAATTATTTTACATTTTATTACTATTTATTTATTCGTTAAACTTTTTTTCTGTGTAGCTTCTTTGAGAAGAATTATACTTGACTGAAAATCCACCAGCTTTTGAAAAATAATTTAAAGGAAAAATTTTCACTCACATGGAGTATGATATTGGAGCAACATTTCTCTAAACATGCAAGGCCAAGAGCTATAAAAATGTAAAACAAATGTCACCTTTATAATCTCAAGGCAAGGTTGAATGGGGCTTTAAACAACCTGGTCAAAGGTAGGGGCTTGGAACCAGATGATCTTTAAGGTTCCTTACAACTCAAAAACCATTCTGTGATTCTATGTTTTTTTCCCCCACTAATTCATCATAATGTTTGTGCTGCTGTATGTGTAATTACATTACATTAAGTGTGTAACACACGTACTTGGGTGAGAAAAAGGTAAGTCAACTTCTGAAAAAAATCTTTGGTGTGATCAGTGACAGTATTTAAAACAAAAAACCCCAATATTTCTGTTCTGGAAGTACAAAGCATTATGTCTATTTCAGCATCTTTCAACATGCCATTATGCACTGCTGACTAACGATGGTAATTTCATCAGGCTATAATTTCTCCCATTCATACACTGATAATAATTAACAGTATACAGCTAGGATTGACACTTATGATGATGATTTTTAGTTATTATGATCATGCAGGTGAAAACTTAAAAAGGAACTTACCAGGAAAAGTATCTTTATGACATCTCTTTGAGATAGAGGTCTATGACTATTATTTTTTAAGTATGAGAAGCTGAGACTATGTGCCTTGGTTAGAATGAGATTGTTTTGAATAATTGACCAGCACAGAAATTATGTTATTTAGAGAAGTATCACTTGAAACGTTAACCCTTACTGCTTTTGTCAAGGAGCCCAGGGAACCACCAAAGCAACACTGCTGTTAGTTTGGGAACTAAAATATGTAGCTAAACAAATAGTTATAATTGATTCCTCTCTTATTTTACTGAATATTTTTTCAACAGTAGTTTAATTTGGGAAAAAAAACTACAGAAGTATAAACAGAGATGTCACTACTTGTATGAATTTTTAAGCTTTCATTACCTTCTTTTTATTACAGCAATCCTGTTGTTACAGGAAGGTCTTTAAGTGTCATCTTACAAAAAGGTTCTATGATGCTGAAGTCTTGTTTAAATTAGAGCAGGTGACTAATATGTTGTGTAGCATCCTAGTGACATCTGACCAGAGCAGTGAAGTTTCATTTAACAAAGGATATAGATATTTAAACTAGTGTTTCTTTTTTTTTTCAAATTGTAATCCTCTCTTTCTCCCTCTTTGTCCCCTTATCCCCCCCAACTTGGATATTCCCGACAGGTAAAAGTTCCAAGAAACATGCAGTTTCATGTCAGTTAGAACTTACGTTTTAACAAAAATCTACTTTTGTGCAGAGCAGTGGATTTTACAAGGTAAGCTCTTCTTGCGACTTATATTCTATGTTTACATAATTACATAAAGAAGTATAATTTCAGTAAAGTGTATCATGGAATTAAACCAATAAACCAAAAAATTTGTCACTAACAGATGAAATGTTATATTCTGAAAGTATTTGTATGTCTTGATCTATTTTTCTGTATGCAAAATTCCTGTGAAATCAACCAATCTTTTTACCAGTATGTAACTTGCAGAGCTTCCTGTTTTCATACAGCTTAAATTTCTTCCTAAAGGGAATTTAGGGTAAAAAGTAACATACCTTTCTTTATTTCACAAATCCAGTTATGACTGTATTCACAGTGCTCCATAATCCATGAAAGCTCTTCCCCAATTGCTCCACAATCTTCAAATGCAGTATGGTAAAAATAACCTTTTGCTTTATAATTCACCTACAGATGAAACACAGCTTTATTTTTTATTCTTATACTAGAGGAGAAAAAAGTTGTACTCTGTAAGGAATGAGAAATGGTGCCAAAGTTTCAAACCACTCCTTTCTTTCCTCTTCTATCTGTGCAGCCTGTGTGGGCTATTACAGCAATTACAGACACTATGCAAGAGAAAAGAAAGGCTCGGAGTTTATGCAGCATTTAAGAGATTGTAGCAGTCCCATGAAAACTGGAATCAAATGAGATTATAAATAAAAAGCAGGGGAAAGGAACTTGGCAGTATATCACCAGTGACTAATAAAAGTCAGGAGAGACCTTTCTCATGTATTTGTGACTTGGATAATCATCTCCGTAGCCGAATGTTGTCCCCTGTTGTGACCATCAGTGTTGTGATGGTATAACCTCAGGGTTTATTGGCCTTTTCTTGTTTGTTTGTGGGGATTTTTTCCCAATCCAGTATGAAAAATAATGATTTAGAGTTACCCAGTTGCAAGGTAGACATTTTTGGAAATTCTTGTACAACTTAAGTACACTAGTCATGGAAACAGCTCCAGCAGCAAAAAAAAGTCAGAACAGAAAGAAACTGGGAAGGTGAAACACTCACGGGTGATCCGTCACTCCAGGAAAGCCCACCATCAGGATCCAAACACTGCAAACCTATCCAGAAAGGCTGAGGTGACGGCGACTTTTTTCTAGAGTGTGAAAAAAGTGTGTAGGGGAAGAAGAGGATATATATGGTTAGTGCTGCTCAATTTTACAAGTTCTGTGGGACAATAACTTGACACTTATTGAAGACTTCAAATACAGCAGAAATTTTAAAAACAAAAAGTACCATTGGTTAGCAAACTCCATTGTCAAGCAAGTTCACACCTTAAAATTTCCTACTTTGCAAATGGTTGTATTGAAAACAAAACACATTTATTTCCTTCACTGATGTTGTGATTATAGTGTTCTTTGAGAAATAAAATGTTCAGGGCTGCTGGAAGACACAAATTATTCAGTAAACAAACTTAGAAAAGGCTCTGAAGGAGAAGCATTCCACAAATTTTGTTGGGGTTTTTTCTGAATTTAAAATGTTTACAGATTATGACAAACTTTGGAAATTCAAAAAATTTCTTTGAAAACATTACCCATCCGAGCCATTCTCCTAGTTCATTTTTTATTATTATCATGATGAAAAACAGATTTTCAACTAATTATCTCAGGAGAAACACAAGAATATTATTATTTATTAATATGCAATGTGTTGTTACACCAAATTATCAATTATTAGATAGTTCGTTTGCTTACTTTATTAAGTTTTCTATCACTGTTTGCTCTTTTTCACTTCTAATGGCAGCCAGGTCTCCTCCTATTTCTCTGCAGAAATCTCGGGCTTCAAACCATGTTTTCTTTTGGTATTCTTCTCTCACAAAACCCTGTAGATGCAGGTAGAACACTGTATTTACAGTGTGTTAAACATATGCCTCGTATAAGCAAAACAGGAAAACTTTTCATTACAATTATCATGTATAATATAGATTTAAAAGTATGCTAATTGGATAACCTAACCATTGATAGAGTGAAAACTGCAGTGATATTTGAACAGTCATGTAAAAGCTTATTCTATTTGAGTTATAATGTTCCATTCTGTGAAGTTTAGATTCCTTATCTATTTGGTGCTCTTCTGTTTAATGAGTAGGATTGTTGCAAAAAACAATACTTACTCTGAAGCATGCATTACTGCTATTGCTTGTATCCCAACCCAATGGACATTTGGAATCAGGAGTGGTTTCAGGAGTGAGAGGAACAGTGACTTTTTCAGCTAACTTTTTGCAGAGGAATTTTGCCTTTAATTCACAGTTCTGAACATCCCATAGTCCAGCTGCATTTCCAGTCCTTAGGGCAACACAACCAACTTCATTCCCTTTGTGAGATGTAAAAGAAAGGTGAAATGTCTTTTCCTGTGGTTCCCTTGACATTTTTACAGCTCATGTGATTAATTTACAAAAGACTATTTGAGATATTAAGTGTAGTGTCCACTCAGAAGAGGAGCTTTGTAAAAAGAGGAAACCAGCAAGTCAAGTCCTTCATCATCTTCCCTCCCCTTTGACTGCATGAACAGCCCCTTGTCTGCCTCTTTCCTATGCCACTCAGGGCAAGGATTTGGCAGCCCATCATGAAGGATGGAAGGGATTTCACCCTTTCTGCTCAGTTTGATTTTGCTCTTGTAAACAATGAAGAGTCAGAAAAGAAATATTTTCATGGCATCATAGAAAAATCATAGAATAATTTAGGTTGGAAAAGATCTTTAAGATCATTGAGTCCAACCATTAACCCAGCACTGCCAGGCCCACCACTAAACCATGTCCCTCTGTACCACATCTACACATCTTGTAAATACCTCCAGGGATGGTGACTCAGCCACTTCCCTGGACAGCCTATTCCAAGGCCTGGCCACCCTTTCAGTGAAGAAATCTTTCCTAATATCCAATTTAAAGATCTTCTTGCACAACTTGAGGCCATTTCCTCTTACCCTATTTCTTGTTACTTGGGAGAAAGGACCAACCCCCACATGGCTACAACCTCTTTACAGGTGATTGTAGAGAGTGATGAGGTCCCCCCTAAGTGTCCTTTTCTTCAAGCTGGACAATCCCAGCTCCCTCAGACACTCCTCATCAGACCTGTGCTCCAAACCCTTCACCAGCTTCATTGCCCTTCTCTGGACATGCTCCAGCATCTCAATGTTTTTCTTGTAGTGAGGGACCCAAAACTGAACCCAGGATTTGAGCTGCAGCCTCACTAGTGCCATCAAAGACACTCCAGTTTCAAAGGCAGTTTGTGGGGGTCATCATGGATGTGTTTTGTCAAAGTTGGAAAACAGTTTAGAACACAGGAAGTTCCTTAGTAGCATAGATTTACTACAACGACAGAGTACCAGGCATTGCTGCATTCCAGTTTGTGTACAGAACACCTTCACCATTAACCCACTTGAAACTCCCTCGCTCTTCCATGTCTGAGAGACCAATCCAAAAATACTTCTCAGAGCTCAGACCTGTGAGGCTGGTTAGGTAGGCTTGCTCATATCTGAAATGACAGGAGTCAGATGGCATTAAACCTAGCTTTCCTTTAGTTTTCCATTCCTCAGCATTCCAAACTTCACAAGGTTACAATGAATGGAGTCTCCATTAGGCTTTCCCTTACATGGAAATATGTTGTTTAACTAGGTTTCAAATGCACTAGCTTCAATAGGAGATGAAGCTGTGCTATACTGAAAAACTGCTCTTTACAGGGCAGAAGTTGCTGTTGTCTGTCCTTTCACAGTAAAGTACTGTAAAACATCAACATGGAAATTATTTTTAGTTAGAAAAGCCATACTGTGCTTATTAATTATTTTTTTCTTCAGAAAAAGGATATTCTGTGGTTTTCTGTTTTTTTTTTCCCAAAAGTTCTCAACTATTTTAAAAAATTCCAGTATTTTTGCACCAGATATAGAGTTTTTAAACTTTTTTCGTACCTGTCTCCTATAGTTGTTAAATAACCACTGCTCCTTTCACAGGTTTTCTTTGCTTCTGAAAATGTTACAGAGGTATGTCCAACGAGGTAGCAGTAAAAACTGTGTCTTTCCCAGCCCTGTCAAGAACACGTGAAATTTACTTGCAGTAAAAAAGTGTATATGTTATAGTACTTGAATTCAGTGAATACTCTTAAATCAACATATTTTTAATATAACCTAGTGTTTAATGTATTTATTTGAATTCCAGTGCTCTAATGGAAATTAAACTTAGCAAACATTAAGTGCAGAAAGAAGAGATTTCATGTGTACTTCTTTGACAACTAACAATGGATACACTTTTAATGCTAAAAAAAGTCAGACGGACTTAGGACTCTCCTAAGAACAGACTGTGCATTCAGAATCAGGTGAATAAAATATTTCCTTGCTCAGAACCAAAAAGAGTAGTCTGTGTTATAGTAGAGATGATGACTCAGGTTTCCTGATGTTTCAAGGCTAAAGGTACAGTAACTAGACTAATTAATTGCTTTAATTCATCAGCTCACCTAAAAGTCTGACTGAAGAGGTAACATAAGTACAAATCAAAAGCAAAATCCTAAAAATAACAGCTGAATTCTAAGTCATTTTCCCTTTTATGCCAGCTCATAGATTGCTTGCTGCACCCGAGAAAGGTAAATAAATTCTGTGTTCAGTATTTGGCTGCTGCCTAGTTCCATTGAGCACAATGAGTCTCAGCTCTGCTCCCCGTATGGGCTTGTGCAAAAGGTTACTAAACATGGAATAGTAGTAAATAGAAAATAAAAAGAGGGAAAAGAGAAGGAAAAAACCCCCAGTAAGAGACAATAATTTGCTCAAAACAAATTCACTCATAAGTGATTTTATTGTTTTGATTTGGCTTGAATAGTGAGATTTGTCATCATCTTGCATCATGTCACATAGTCCAGAAATTGTTAGCAGTCCCTACTACAGCTTCGATAACCACAGATGGTTGTAGAACAATATAAAAAATACGCAGAAAACCGCAGTAATGGCTTTAGCCCCTTTCACAGACAGTTCTGAGATAATAGGCCTGACTCATATTCTCTAAAAAAAAAAAATCAAAATAACTTTATTTTAAATATGGGATTTTAGTGAAAATTATCACCCTGAATTTGTTGTAGAATCACACTTGCTAGGGAAGAAAGAAAAAAATAGTTTCATTGTCAAGTGGAGCTTATGAAAACAGTAGATTTTTGCTAACCAGATTCTTGAATATGCTTTCTTCTTACCTTCAGGCAGGCAGGATCAGTTTTTGCTGTTTCAGAAACTCCTTGTAGTGGGTCTCTTCTGCAGATGTAAGCTAACTTTCTGTCACAGGCATTGTCTGCCCAGTATCCATCCTAGTTGCAATTTGGGAAGAGTTGAAAAACAGTGAGGCAGAACCTGTTTCCTTTAGAAACATTATTATTTCTTTAAAATATTGTTTCAATGGGACAATGGAGCTCTGTACTTTTTAGTGAATTCCAAGCATTTGTGCTTAATGGAGAGGTTAATGTTAATCTAAGTGGCACTGCAGACAGTTAAGGTTTGCTTAGCATATAATGTACACTCACAGTCAGATATGAACATTTATCTAGTTATATATAACTTCATTTTAAATTTCATTTAGGACAGCCATATGTCTGAATAAAGATACCACTCTCTGATTTGTTGCTAAGTTGAATTAAAAAAAAAACACCTAGAAATATAACCAAAACTCAAATAGTACAGTGCTACACAAATGTGGAATGATTCACCTTTCCTGCCATAATGACACAATTTTCTTGCCCACTGACTTCATGGGTTGGTTCTCCAGGCAACCATTTGGTATATGTAACAGGAGTCCCGTCACTCCACTCAAAGTACATTTGAGTTTTGAGGTCATTCAGGCCAATCCACAGCTCATCCACAGCTTCTAAGAACAGAAATTCATCTCTGTTATTACCCAAGTTGAAACAGTCCATTGGAGCAAGATTTTGTGGAAAGGAGCTGAAATTGCAAAGGTTCAATGCAAATTCATCTATATTAAAAGACAGAGGAGTTTATTTTAAGCCCTAATTCACATTCTTCTTTCAAGAAGTTAAAAGATGAGATACCAGCAGGAAGTAAGATTCCTCAGCTTTATCAGTAAAGTCCATTACTGTATCTACAGCTACAAGGTGTCTGAGGCAGGTAATCAGTCCAAATACTGCAGTAACTAGAGCTGTTCTTTCCTTCAAGTGATTTCTTGCAGTGAAAAACAAGTGAAAATCAAATTGAAGAGAATGAAAACAAAAATGAAGAGAGCATAATGATTCCTCTTGTGGTTTGTTGGTGTTTGAGGTTTTTCTAACCCATGTATCTGTGGTCTTCCCAATAAATATTCATAACAAACAAGTAAGAAATATTTTATTTAAATCCTGTAAGATTTCTAGTAATATAGTTCTCCATTTGTACCAAACACTGCCCTGTAGAAACACTCACTGTAGCCAAGCTGAGACAATATGAAGTCATGCTCCTCAGGGTTGTGGATACTGGCCAGATTGCCATTGCTCTCATTGCAGGAAATTAGGGCTTCTCTCCATTCTTTGGGGTCTCTGTGAACCATGAAACAATGACCTCCATAGGGTAACCATCCTTCTGGGCATTTAACAGGCTCTGCATCCCCTCAAAATCAATAGATATTTCAAATTTTTAAAGTGCAAACTGAAGTCTAGAATAACTGCAATTACATTTAAAATCAGTTAGTTAACTAATTAGAATGAAAATTATTACAAATAAGCAGTACTTCTATTCATTCCTCACACATGTATTTTAGTCTGTGTGTTTTTCTCACTGTACTTTTACAGATAGCCTACTGCATTTAAACAAAAGAGGAAAATACTGGAGTCAGTGGTTACTGGACTTCACTACCGTGAAGTAATCACTGTTGTACAGAGGAATATTTTGGAATTTCATATATAGTGTTTCCACACAATATATCCTACCCAATTAAGTTTTGCATATTTCATAAAGGCATTATTACTGCAGCATAAGTATGAGGCTTCCCATACTGAATCTCATTAAATAAATCAGAGAGACGTGTACTAGAAAAATGTTCCAAAGGAACTTGCTCTTTTTTGTCATTTTTCTATATTACAGGAAACACCACGATGATGTTGCTTTAAGCCTACCGGTGCCACTTTGCCAAGTCTTCAGTGATAAACCTCAGTGTTTTCATTGGAATGCACTGCAGGAAGGGTGAGGCATCTCTATTTTCATGTCCATGCAGACCATGATACTTTCAGGACAGTGTACAGCTTATCCCAATAAAAAAATGCTTGTGTGGTTACTGGGTACCAGGAACATTTTCAGTATTTAAATAAATTTGGCTAAAGAAATGACAGTATGCTTTCTTCTGTAGCCCTCATCATATCAGAAGAACAAATTACAATGCTTACTTTTTTTCAAAAAATTTCAAATAGCCATTAAATTTAATTT
>JAWWLV010000088.1:19700491-19723711 GCA_035041135.1 Platyrinchus mystaceus
ATGTTTACTGGTAATGAACTCAGAGGGGTTTTTTCTTAAAATAAAGGGTAGAGAATTGCAAAAGACTATTTTACAAACTAGTTTATCTGAATTTAGTGCTATTCTACAGTTATATGTAAACGATAAGCTTTGCAAATGGAAAGACTGAATTGCTGTTATTAGTACTGTTACAACTTTCCTTGATTGTGATGCAATTGATATTGGACTTTCATCCTACAGAATGTGCATAAACCCAGAAAGCCTTTGGATTTTTAGGAGTCTTCTGTATAAAATTTGCATGGTATTTCCAAAAAACTATTTCATTAGATATACATGAAGAATACCAATTCATTAACACAGAAGTCATATAATGACTGCCTCCTAAAATGTTGTTTCTTCTTCTAAGGTGCCTTTCTAGGACCTTTCTGGTATTTTCTGAACTTGAGCTAACTTTTGCTTAATTATCTGAAAATTCTTAGATGATAATATAAATAATTTCAAATGGCAATTCCACAGCTCGGAGAAATTCCACCTATAAAAAGCTTCATTTACAATAATTTTGCTATTTCTTATTAGTACATATGTATATTATATGAGTACATATATTTTTTTACATCAGCTATTAATTGTAAAGTGCTTAAAACCCTGAAACATCTGAAATCAGTGAAAAAAACCTCTTTGACACACTTTTTACTGAATCTTGATTATTAGTTCACCTCTTAGATATGTATGTTCATGTATCTCTGTAACACTGAGTAATTCTGCATTCTGTTGCTGACAGCTCTTCCTTGCTTGGTGCCACGTGAGAGCTGACTGGTAGTTTATCTGATAGTAGGCTCCTGTCAGAGGGTCTGTATTCCAAAATCTGTCATTGTCTGTGTGAGAGAAAGGAGATTTAGTGTCTTAGTTTGTAATAAACATTTTACACAAAATGTTATGGCAAAATTCTACTGCAAGCTTACTTGTGAAATTACACTCTGGAGCAAGTAAGTTAGCTTGATCTTTGTTAAGTAAAAGAGGGTTTGCAATTTAAATTAGCCCAGATGGGCCTTCATTCTTTATTTTCACTTTCCTCTTCAAATTTTATAATCTACAGATAAAAAAAAAATTTAAAGGTATCAATAAAGCACTATGGTATCTTGGTCATTGTCTACTCTGAAGTTCTGTTCAGCAGCTCATGGACTATGTCCAAGCTTATTCTTGGCTGAAGCACAACTGAAGTACAAACATTTCCAGTAATGGAAACTTTGTTTTTGAAATTATCCCATCACTAGTTACATTTATGATTCTACAGGCTTGGGAAAGAACAGCTGGAAAACTGTCCAGTGGAAAAGAACTTGGAAGTGCTGTTTGATAACCAGCTGAACATGAGCCAGCAGTGTGCCCAGGTGGCCAAGAGGGCCAATGGCATCCTGGCTTGTATCAGGAATAATGTGGCCAGCAGGACCAGGGCAGTGATTGTCTCCCTGTACTCAGGGGGCACTGGTGACATCACACCACACCTCAAATACTGGGTTCAGTTTTGGGCTCCTTGCTGCAGGAAAGGCATTGAGATGCTGAGGTGTGTCCAGAGAAGGGCAAGAGAGCTGGTGAAGTGTCCAAAGAGGAGCAAATGAGGAGCTGGGACTGTATCTGCAGTCTGGCATGTGTTCTGGAATTTAGAAATTGTCTTCTGAGAGCTCACTGGTAGCAAAAGTGTTCCCTGCGCAAGTGCTGAAATAAGCTATGATTACAACTTGTTCTAAATTTTACTTTTGTTGAGAAAAAAGATATTAAATTTCTTGAATAATTTATTAAAGGAAATGTTTTCTATTTCTTATTGAGTTTCTTTTTTGCTGATTCATAGATTTTTAACATTCTTTTTTAAGTGCAGACTCAAGTATTAGTGATAATGTTCCACCAATTTTATAATGCCAAATACTTCATGTTTACTAGTTTGTACAGAGAGAATGTTATGGGATTTTTCAAGCTACTGCTTGCAATATTGCACCAGGGAATAATTTTCACCACATCAGTCAAAATGATGGTGGTAGTTGGTGGTTGTGAGTGAGATGAGCCTGGTTAACCAGTGCAATGGTCCTATCAAAATGACAAATGCTGATTCTGTGGTATCGCACAGAAAAATTAGATTTGAGGCAGCATTTTTAATACCTTAATTAACACCATATTTTGGATTTCTTCATCTTGCATTCCAATGCACACATTTTTATCTGTTCGTGGAGCGTTATCTTGTAATGTATTCTGAAATGTAGCAAGGGAAATGCTGATGGTGCTACTATTTCAGTAAAATCTTTGAGCCAATCTTCTTATATCTTTCAGAAGACAAACTACATATTCCCTTGTACTGTAGACCAATCTTGTTATACAGAACAGGGCTTTGCTCTGGTAGAAAAGGTTATACTACTGCTACCACAAGTATCAATGGGTATTAGGCTGTGCATAGCATCTCAATTTTCAGGCAATTCTATGCTGAAGACAGTCACATTAAAGCACACTGGTCTTTTCCTGGGTGTTAACTACTGATGGACACACCCAGGCAACTTTCAGCCTGACTGTAAACTAATAGCAAACAGATTCGTTTCTTCTGTCAGGAATGTTATGTTGTGAGGGAGATGTTTTTGAGTAAAATTAGGTCATTATAAGGTTTTTCCCTTCTGTATTATTGACAGCTTCTCAGTATTGATATAGTCAGTGAACAATGTTGTGTTATAACATTTATGTCAGCATGTGGAACTTACTGGCAGTTGGACAAAACCCGTACAAATGGTCCACGTTGAAGTCGGACGTTGTTGCACACCAGAGCAAGCCGTCTGACCTGCCAGCAGCAGTGCACTCGACATACCATCTACCACTCAGCTGGAAGGGGAAGGTACATGGAGCTCCGTTGGAATTTCCTAACAGTGTAAACAGATCTGAGGGGGCAAAGAGAAATTTTATTATATGTACATTAATCTACGTATCTGTGCTCTCCATAAGACTGCATGGAGAAAGTGTTGCAAGTGTTACACCAGTGTAACTGGGAAACTGCTGTCATCAGCAGTGTCTTTTGTGGAAGTTCTTCGTAGGGATTGCAATTTACCATTTCCTTTTGGGGTACATCATCAGCTGTAACAGCTGGAAATAGAGCAGTTTCATACTGTAGCCAACTATGAAAGAATTGTAGAGATTTTTGTCTCATATATTTAAATATAGTTTTCTAAAAATAGTAATTTTTTTTATTAGGTAACCTAATTTCCTATCATTCATTAAAAGTAAACCATTGATTTAATTGTTAAATGTCGTGGGATTTTTGGCATCTGAAATTTCATAGAGTAACTTAAGGTAGCGTGCATGGGATTATTTCCTTATGTTTAATACTGGTGAATTAAACTTAGAGATTTTTGCCGTTCATCCAACAATACTAATACAACCTTCGTAGTAAGAGTATACAGTTAAATAAAGTGCTTTGATTACAGTCATAGAATCACAGAATGGGTCAGGTTGTGAGGGACTACAGTGGATCATCTGGCCCAATCTCCCTGCTCAAGCAGGGCCATCCTAGGGCATATGGCACAGGATTGTGTCCAGACAGATATTGAATCTGTCCAGTGAGGGAAGCTCCACAACCTCTCTGGGCAATCTGTTCCAGTGGTTGGTCATTTGCACAGTAAAGAAGTTCATCCTCATATTCAGGTGGAATTTTCTGTGCATCAGTTTCTTCCCACTGCCTCTTGTATTATTGCTAGGCATCACTGAGAAAAGTGGTTAATGCTAACAATTAAAAATAACCTTCACCTTTGCTTTAAAAGTAAAGAAAAAATAAAGCACATTTTTTGCACATACTGCATGCTGTCTGAACCTAAGCAGCTGTGTTTCTCCAGGAGGGAGGAATACAAGCCTGAATATGTGAACTAATCATCCTCTAGTCCATCATTGCTTCAGGGGGAACAGCTGATGTTAGACTGAGGGGAGCAGGAGTCATAGAACCATATCTGTGATGGCAAACAAGTGCATTAGATAATAAACCATCAATGTTAACCTTTAAACTTTACCTTCATGGCCTCGAAAACACAAATCATCCATAGTTCCGTAGATCTTCCATTTATTAATTGTCTCTGATCCTGTTTTCAGCACAATATTCTCTCTTTTTGTGCCAGCACTGAGAAAGAAATCTTCCCCTTGGATTACCAAGGTCTCATTTCTGCATTCCCATTTCTGGAATTCACTTTTCTTGTTGCATGGGTACAGAGAAATTTTAGCCTGGTTTTGCTTGTAGGGCACTCCCAAACACTGTGCAAATGCCACGCTCATCAGCTGATGATCAGAGACCCACCTGAATTTTTGTAAGTCAGAGTTTTTCCTGCAAGTGGCTGTAGTGACTGCCTCAGAACTCTGAGCACTTAAACAGAGCTTAGTATCCTCATTGTAAATTAAAAATATTTCATTGTCTGTAAAACAAAACGTTCAGAATTAGTGTATTCATGGTGAGCATGTGGTGAAGGAGCTTGTGCAGAGAAAGATGAACTGTTGATTCTATGCTGATCTGACTCGTGTCAGGAGACTGCAAATATGAGTCACATTTGCAAGGATCAAATGGCATTTTCAAGACTTATTTCGTTCTGGGAGGGTAAAATAAGTGCAGCTCATGTAACTACATGTAGATACAATACAGAAAAATTTTTGAAGTCATCATTGTAACGGGATTTAATTTTCTCCTGAAATACACATTCCATTAAAGATTTCCAAAAGAGACCTTACTGAAAATTTGTAAGTTTGCCATCACTTCATGCATTATAGATTTAGCTCATGTCACACAGCTCCATGGGGTTCCATTTGTGTTTAATACAGTTAAATGAGTGAGCCTTCTGTGACTTTTGCTCTTTCTGGAATTGGCATGTTCTGTTCTGGTTTGGGGTGGGTTTTTTTGGAATGAAAAAACTGAGTAATGGTAACTTGTTATCTTGCCTTGTTCCAGTATCCTTTCGTTAGTATGTTCATTATAAGAAGTCAACATAATTCACACAATCACATCACAAACATTCTCACAAGAACTGGGCAGTCTATAGAGGTACAGATACTGCAGGTGTGGGCCTCTGTGATAGTGCAATGTGAGTGTTGAATAAGGTGGTTAACACTCCCAAAGGGTTACAGGCAGCCTAATTTAGTAATCCATTGAAACAAGTATCCCCTGCTGGTAAGGGCTGTCCAGAACTGCAGCTGTACTATTGACACGCAAAGCAGGTCAGCCTGAGCACAAAGCTGCATACTTTTCAAAATTCCAGGTAGCATACAGCTATCACTGGCTTTGGGTCATGAGGGATTGGAATTTGGACTACAAAGAATATTCTAGGATGTATGGAACATAAAGGCAAAGCTTTGCCCTTCAGTTCTCTGTACCTCAAATTGCCACCTGAAAACAGAGATATAGCATTGTTCCCATATCCATCTGATAGAATAAGACATAAGGGACAGTGAGCTGCCCCTCCAAACACTAAAGTAAATTTATAGAACTGTAGGATGTTAGGGCAAGCCACTGTTAAGTAGTGAGCAGAGGAGGAAGTGTCTGAAAAATTCTGGGATGCTATGATAGAAAGAATAGTTCTTGAGCCCTCCCAGAAAGTTCCTGTATTATTTAGACCAGCTCAGTAAAACATGGAAGTGTCACTTCTGCAAATCTAAATTTGAAGCTGAGACTGAGTTTCTTCTTTTCTTGTCCATTTAGACAAAATGTTTTAAATATTATTAAATCTCTTATGTCGTACTGTTAAATAAATAGGTGCTTAGCGTAATCCCCTAAGTTTCAGCTATTGTGTCCCATTTTTTGGGACTAATAATACAAGTTCTTGCTGGAAACTGTGAGGTTCCCACTTGTGGGTTTGGTTCCCAGCTCACAGAGCATGCGGGGGACTCCCTTTTTGCACAGGGCAGTGCTGGCGCAGCTCACATGGCACAGTATCTGCTTTTGGAAGCTGTGATATGTACCCCACTCCACAAATCTAATAAATTGAAGAATAAAGACAAAACGTCCTTGAACATTGTCATCATCATTACATCAAAAGGGAGCTGTGCAGCCACAGTGTTACATCTTAGATCAATCCACAAGTTCCATCTCATCCCACACAAACTCATGCTAAGCCTAAGAGATAGACATACAACACCCTATTTAATTTATTTTTCTTTTTCTCCAAGTCAGTCACATATACAGACAAGGACTATGGAACAACCTGTGAAGTCCATCTACTTCACAAACCAGACATATCCAGTAAGTAATTTTTACCCAAAAGTCAAACTTTATCCACTGATTCCCAGCTTTACCCCTTTTTGACTCTTCCCCTCTCTTTTAAAGTAAACCAACATCTCTGTATCTGTCTTTTGTAAGTTTCTGTGGACCAATCCTGTTAGGACAAATATGAAATGCAGAGTAGTCAAGCTGTGTGAAAATCTCAAAGAGCCTGAGAAACAAGCAAGGCAACAAAGATGCCCACTTTCACATCCACTTCTTCAGGGGATAGGAAAAAATAGACTCACCAAATGTCTGAAAAGCAGTATGAACAAAGGAGAGGAAAACTAAGACTGTAGAAAAAGTCGAATGTTTCATTCTGTCTTCTTATTTGCAAAGAGATGAGCTGCAATTATTTGCTGCAGTAGAGGTCCTTACAGAATCAGTTGGTACTAGTTCCTTCTCAGTTTTGGAGATTTTTAGTTGAAAGAGAAAACTGTGGGCTCTAAATAAGGAAATATCCTGTCACATGTGGTATTTTGAAATCTATAAATAATTACAAAATTCAGACTTTGCATCTGAAAGTGAAGTTTCCATCCATTCAAATGCAAGTGGCAAAGTTTTAACAATTCGACATCATTCTGCTGAATTGTTTTTAACATTCTTGGTTCTGCTTGAAATTATAACATTCTGACCCTCAAAGACAAAGAAGTAGGGAGTGCACTTAAATGGATGCCCTTTAAATAAATATCTGGGAAACTCAGAGAAAAATATATGCAAATGTCTTAGGCAGGTAGGTCTTAACTACTACAAATGATACATTGGTTTCATTTGATGGAGTGAGCAATGTTTCATCAAATGTTTCATTTGATGGACTGAGCGTCTATTTCAGTAAAATATTAACCCAGATAGGACAATTTAGTTTTGGTTGGTGACTTGACAAACTGGGCACTATGTTTACATCTGGCTTTTGTCTACTCTAATTTATCAACTAATAAAGCTATTGTGCTGTATTTCAGCCAAATCTTTACAAATCCTTCTGTTAACCAGTGATTTTGGCAGCAAACTTTCAAAATTATTTAGTTCATAAAGTACAAATGAATTTTAATACCTAATTTTTCCTTTATACCAACTGTAAAATGGGACAAGGAAAGAGGACTATTTTCAGACTTTAGAAATGAGCTTCAGTCCTTTATTAAGTGGAAATGAACTTCAGCTATGATGCAAAATCCCCTATTTATTTGGAAGAAAAAGAAGGAAAAATATTCAGCTGAAATTGTCTTTCAAATTTTTCGCAGCTTTATTATGTAGACAAAGCTCACAATATTTTCTGCAAGGGCAAAGCATCACTTAGTGTGAGAGAAGTACAGGGTCTTCAGAGCTGTGTTATCAATTTCAGAATTTTAAATAATGATATTATTTTGAAATTTTTTTAGTCTGTTAGGTCTTTTCATTTGCTTTGCCTTTATTATTAGCCATCAAACAGCACTGAATCCAATTCAGTCTCAGTATTTACAAAAAACCCTAAAATATGTGTATTTTTTATAGCTTATATGAAGGGGGAAAAGAAAGATGTAAGATGGACAAGACTGTCAGTAAAAGTAGTTTGAGTACAAAATGTCTTTTATTCCCTATCCTTTGCAATATTTTTTTTTAATTGCCATATCTATAAACCATCAATCCAATGCCACGACATCTCCTCTACTGTTCTTATGCACTTTCTAAAGGTTTCTTTTTCCCGGAGATCCCTGAGATCTTTTTTCCCCTCAGTATGTCTTAGACAACAAAGTATTCATAGAAAACTTAAACAGCACAGTAAACCTCTAAAACATTTCATACCAAGGCACTATGGTGTGCCCCACTGCTTTACTGGCCTGTAGCATGGACACAGTGCCTAGTTGTCAGTCTATTTATGAGAGAGGTGGAGGACAGTAAGCAAAGACATCCTAAAACAAGCAGTCAAGTGAAATAAAACCAGGAATGGATTCTCCCAGCTTTATTTGGCATCTACTTTATTTTATAGTTCATTTATGCCTTTTTTAGTCGCGTGCCTTGTCCATGTTTCTGTATTTCCTCTTGTTAGCCTCTCTTTAAAGGCAGATGACTCATTCGATCAGTGACATGTGTAACATCTCTGCATGCTAAATGAACAACACCAAAGTATTATTATGTAATATATAGATCATTTATTGATATGCTCTCATGTTGATAATTGATAAAAAAATATTCAAAGTCATAGAATAAGACTGTTTGCCAAAATCTACTTGTTTTGCAAAACCCAAGTTGAAGCCATGAAGGACAGGTATTTGCATTTCACTTGTAATACTATCACAAGGAAGATATATATTTGTGTAAAGAGTGAAGATGGGTAACAATGGGGACAAACAGTTCAGGTAAATCTCTGTTTATTCCAAACACCACTTTGCTTGAGTAACAGTATGCTTCAGTACAGTATGGTGAGATATTCTCAAGGTGCGGGCATTAGGGCCGAGTGCTCTGCAAAAAGAGTGCTCAGTATTAGTCTTGACTCTGTATGCACTGCTGCCACGAATCTCTGAATAATGACAACACTATGGTATTAACCCATAACTCTTAAATCTAAATTCCCACTTGTTCTGCTTAATTAGCCATTTTGTATAGTACCAACTCAATCAATACCTGCGGATATTTATTGAAGCGCACAAAGCAATAGTTCTTCATCCTCACCAAAGGAATAACTGCCAGTTTTAGATCATAGTAGAAATACATGCATCTAATAGAGACTAAGATTTACTTTGTTTCAGCTACATTTTAAGCTTAACCGTTTAGTTTGGCTGGTTTATCCCCTCAGACAACACTGTGTTCATTTTTTTCTTTGTTGTTGGTAGAATCGCTTTCATTGTCCCTTTCAGGTAGGACATGGCTGTATTCTATCTGTCTGCTGCACCACCTCTCCTTTCTTGCAGTGTGGCTTCGAGTTTTGATCTTGAATGCAAAATAAATCATGAAGACCATCCCTAATAAAATGATGAGGACCAGAGTGAGTAGTATCCACATATTCAGGTGACTATTGGCTTTGTCCTTTTTGGCATCTGTAAATAAATACAAAGCAAATAGAAACGGATTTACTGTAGCCATAAATAAGTATGAAAACATAATTTCCCCTTTAATTACCAGGGGTAAAATGTATCATATTGTCTCTGGGTCAGTCCTCCTCACTGATCTTTACCATGCAAAAGAAGGAGCAGAGAGGGGATGATCAATTTCCCAAAGCATTTACTTATCCTGGGATGCCTTAAGTGTCTTGCAGGTACTGCTATATTATGCTGGGAAAGAGTTCAATGTCAACTAAGTAAATTAATCTTATATAGATAAATACATAAAAATTAAATAAATAATATTAAGTTAATTAAAAAAACCCAAGTTTTTATTTTCATGTATCTTTGAAACAATTTGGAAGAAAAAGCAATCCTACCTTCCACATTTGCAGTTGCTTTAAGAATAGCTGTAAAAGATAGAGACAAATGTTTAGTCAAAATCTAGAAAGGTCACAATTTTTTCCTGACAGTTTCATGTTAGCAAAAGGTCTGGTAACCTGCACATCATCATTTCTCCTGGAAACACATCTGCTAAATTAACAGAGATGAAAAGGTGTGACAGATTTTTAATGTGATATTTCCTTTTAATAAAACTGCATTGTTTTGCATATTAAATCCCTCTTCTTGCTTCTTTTTTAAAAACCGAGACGTCTCCAAGCACTGGTAGTTTCTGACTGCTTTAGCTGGACTCCCTTTTCTCCCCTGACTAATAAACCTTGTCCATTTCACTAGATCTGATTCCTGCAGAGACTGGGAACAACTTGATTATCTGCTGAGGATATTTGAGTTTTCCTCTACTGCATACAATTGCTGTGAGACCCAGCAGGTCTTAATTTACCAAAATTCGTTTGCATCTATAATTACATTTGTAAGCGCAAGTTTTCTTGTGCAGCTTTTCCCGGCTGTGCACAGAGGGCGCCATCTGCCAGGTTTTTCCTGGTGCATTGGGCGTGAGCTGGTGCGAGTTGGGTGGAGGCCACGGCAAGGATGGATCTTCCCCATGGGCAGTGGGAGCCCCGGCAGAGCGGGATACACCAAGAGCTGGGCTGCTGCTGCAGAAGCACAGCAATGCATTGAGCTCCTCTGTGTTTGTGAGCACCAAGGAAAAGCAGCTGTTGAATTTGTTCCGTGAAAAGATGCAGAGCTGGCTGTAATGGAATGAGTGTTTGGCTGTGCTGAAACACTGCTCTGCTGGAGAACCTGGTGTCAGGGAATATCCTCTGTACTTTGGCTTGAATGTCGGGGTCACTCACAGTCAAACCCATCAGATCAAGTGTGTGTTGGTAGTGAGTTTATGCTTTCTGACACATCTGATAACAAAGAATTAGCGTTCAGTAGTGTCCATTGCCTGACTATCAAAAGAAAACTAGGATTTTTCCTAAAAGCAGGATTTTCCTTTTCAGAACGTGCCCTGAACACCACTGAACACTGCTGTGACTGCTGCTTCCCACCCCAGCTGCAGCTTTGCTTTGGGGGCAAAAGGACCGAACCTCAGAAACATCCTGAACCTCAGGGTTGTGAAACAGGGCAGGAAATAAGGCTTTTTTTCAGAATTAACAGTTAAACTCCAAAATAACCACATGGCTATTTGGCTCACAATATTCTGATATTTCTACTTCCTGACCAAAGCAGATGGTGCTCAGTTGCACAGAAACACAATATTAAAAAAAAAAAAAAAAAAAAAAGAAAAAGCTAACCAAAACACTTCTACTCTTTTCAAAGGTCACTCTATGCTCTCTGGATCACGCTTCCGTTCTGTTGTTATTTAAATAGAATTGCTTCATCCATCTCTTACTGGAACAGCATGTATCACAGTACAGCAAGAGGAAGAACAGCAAGTTATTGATGCACAGAAAGACAACAGGGATGTTAGTAGGAAAAGTTGGGTTTATGTTGGAGGGGAACAAAACAACAGAGGAGTTTAATTTTTTTTTCAGAAAATATTGATAATTTTTAATTATTAATTGAGTATTCATCATAGAATGCAAAAAAATCTGAGATTATGAAGCAAGAAATCATGAACAGGGCAAACAAAAAAAGGATACCTCAATATAATAATATTATTTTTGTCTGAACACTGTAACAGGTTATAAGCAGGACTGTTTTATGTTAGTCTTTTGTAATTATCATACTGTGCTATTAATACTAAAAAGACCCATAAACATCAAGAACAAATATTAAATAATTCACTTACTCTTTGGCTTCTTACAAATGAAACCTTTTTGAGAAGAGCAAGGAAGGATACTCCAGTAACCCGTGGACGCAGACAACTCCACACAATAATCAAGCTGGTCCTCTAAGGGCTGTTCTTCACTCCAGTTGACAAAGTCTAAGGCACTGTTGTCTTGCCAAAGCAGCTGCCCTAATGATGCAAATGTTAGTATCAATACTAACAGGTCCATATGAAAAGTCTTCACCTTAGTGAATATTAATGCAATATTACTTTATTCAGCCTAATAAAGCAATACTACTTTCTTGAAAAATTCCTTCTGCAGTTGTTTTCTAATTCATTTGATTTGATTTAATTTGATTCTCAAAAATGGTATAATTGCTTTTCCAAACTATCATTTGAAGATTTTTCAGTCATAGCTTAGTTTTAATTTATATTGCTCCATATTTTTGTCTAGGATATTCAAGTTTCAAACTGAAAAAAGCTAAATCTAGGCTTTTTTCTTCAAATTTCTAAAACATTATTTCAGCAGCACTCAGTGAAAATCAAGCAACTTTTATTGCAATGCTTAAACATATGCTTAGTTAAAATTAAAACTTTTTTTTTGTATAAACTCTGAAAAAAAAATTGATGCTTCAATGAGCTGAAAATAATCTAAAATAAAATCCCTTCTGACTGTATGTGGATTGATACCAATGTTTTTTCCACTGCACTCTTTAGTCAGTAGCCTAAATTTCTCCATCCAGAGACAGAGAGAAGCTTAATGCTGTGGGTTCTGGCTGGACACACTCAGCTCCTACACGGGTGCTCCCCAGCCATGAGAAGATGAGAGCCAGCCGGCACATGTTCCCCGCTGGGAAAGGCTTTCTCATAGACCAGGAACAGGAGACACCCTCAGGGAGGGCTGAGTTCAGAACTTCTACTGTACTTCAATTAGTTGCTTAAAAAAATGTGTCTTATTAATATTTTTGTCCATTTAATAAATTTGATTTATGTTTATTTATAGTACTTAGAACAGTTACCCTTCACGTTTCTGTATATTCCTATCCAAAAGCCACTTGTCTTGCTGGTGTATAAGTCTGCATGTTCTACTAAAAAGTTTGATTCAGCTGGATCTTCTACAGAAGTCAACATGCCACCTATTAAAAAAACAACAGAAGATGGTTGGAGGTATCCCCAACATAGTTACAGCTATTGAGATAGGATAAAGTTAATAATAAAACCTCTCCTGCAGGCAGGGAGAAAACAAGTATTTGAATAGAGACCACAGAATCATGTCCAGCTGTAGAGGAACAGCACAGGCAGTGAGCGATGTCATCACAACTGAAAGATATGAAAGCACAGTGAAGATGATGATTTTAAACACCAGGCAAAATGCATTATATTTTCAAGTGATTTGATGATATTTTTCATAGGAATTATGGATGATTATTCATTTGCTCTTCATGATTTGACAGGATGAGGTAGCAATTCAGACTAGCAATGGTGGTAGAATAAGAGGGCTAAGAGGATCTAAAAAGATACGAAACAAAGGATCCATTTCTTTTGGGCAGTATAGTGCTTCCTTTTCTCTTTCACAGCCTCCAGAGACAGGGATGAGGTAGGTGATGACTCAGCAGCATAGGTGAAAGAGTGCCAAGGTGCAGCTCGTGGCCTTGGCCAGGACCAGATGTCCCCAAGGAGGGGGAGGGAAGTGTTTGCCCTCCTCTGGCTCTGCAGTCTGCCAGGGAGCCTTGCTGATCAATCAAGGGCTTCCAGGCAGCACATGCAATCCCTTTCAGATCACAAAAATGTGTTAAAAACGAGTGATTGTTATTATGATATTTACTTTGACTATTGTGTAGAGAAAAATATGGAAAAGAAGAGATAAGGCCAGAAACAAGTGTTTTGTTGTTTGGTTTTTTTTAATTACATAGCATTTAAAATCTTACTTAAAAGAGAAGGAAGAAATATAACAAGAAACAAGCACAGCTGGAAAAATAAAACAAGGAAATCTGATCACCTTAAGTTCAACATAGCTGAAAAGCACAGAATGGTGAAAAATAATTGACACATTTATTTCCCTTTTTTTTTAGTGTTTGTAGATTTGCAGTATTGCTTTTCAAGACTTTTTTAAAGTCTTCTTTTTTATGTCAAGATTGAAATCCTATCTTTGGGTAAAAAGAATAATTACCTGATTGAATGCACTGAGTCACAGACTGAGCCCAGCTCATTTCATTGGCATTGAAGTAATAGCAGTGGCTTCGGAAAGGAATCCAAGATATGTGATCAGATTCAGGACATTTTCCAATATCCTGGGGGGGATCAGAAGGAAGTATGCCTAGAAGAAATGAGATATTATGGATGCTTTCATTCAGGAGGGATTGCTGTTCTTCAGATATGAAATCAAGTATTAAAACCACCTTTTCTTAAAAGTACTTAAAATATTCTTCGGCACACAGTGCTAGAATTATCAGTGACTAAGTCAAGAGTGACTGTGAGGAACAGGAATAGTCAGCCACAAGTGGATGACTCAGTGTGAACCTGAGCTCTTCTGTGTTACAAACTGAATCAGACTTGGACTGTCTCAAGGATATTTGAGTGTTCAGGGATTTTGGTTCTATTTTGTTATAACCAACAAATTTGTATAAATAAAAGAAACAGTAAAAAGCAGGAAAAAAAAAACCAACCCCCAAACCAGAAAACTCAAGATGTTCAAAGAAGTTTGATTTTAAATGAAATGTCATCTAAACGCTAGTTTACTGTGGAAATTTCCCATTTAATATTTTCCTCAAGATAACAATCCTTACATAAAATTTCTTTCATTCTGACAAGGCATAGAATAATTTCAGGGTCACTGAATGTTTATGTAGTAGCCCCTCATTTTTCTGCAAGCAATGATATTGTGGAAAGAAGCAGCAACATTGTCAGTTTGTACATATGCTTTTAAAACAGAAGCTGCAAATTAACAAATATGAAGTTCAAAGTATGGCCTGGAAAAGAAATTGAAAAACCAAACAAACAAAAACAAAAACAAACACCAAAACCCACAAAACCATATAAAAATAAACTCTGAATTTCCATTAAGTCTGTGTCACAAGAGCTAAAAGTTGTTACTGTAATACAAATGAGAAAGCCAAAAGCTTCAGTCCCATCCTGAGGTTTCCCTGTAGCTTTAACTGTGTAATATTCCTTAGTGGTACCCATAGAATCCCTAGGAAGTATGAACTTTTTTTTGGACCAATACCAGACCCTTTTTTTATCAGATACACCTCTTCCTCCTTTACCCAGTTTTTAGAATCTAATAGAAATGATGTAATAATGAGTGTATAAATTATGCATACATGTTGAAGAAATCAAATTTTTTATACTCAATGGACTTCACTGATTACAGGCCTTCCCACAAAACCCCCATCAGCAAGACATTTTACATTCTAGGCTCCATATGAAATGTTTAATGCTCCCACAATCTTCATAAGCTGCTTGCCTGCTCCCATGGCAGCCATCACTCCAGTCCAGTAAAATGGCAGTATCTTGACTGGTGAAACACAATTCCATCAAAATAAAGTATTGTTCTTGCAAAATAAAGGTAATGACATTACAGACTCAGGCTTATTATTCCTTTAGATGTACTTAGAAAATTATATTACAGTCAAAGCAAATAAAGCAAGGTTTCTGCCATAAAACCAAAAGTAATCACCATAGCTTACCCTCAGATTTTTTGCAGAGAGGAAGATGTTTTTCATTACAAGATGCTGTTTTCCAGGCCCCAGAGAGCTCTAGATAGACACAGGCTATTTTCTGTTTTGGTTCTCGGTAGTCCCACTTAGAAAAGCTTATTTTCTTTTTATCGGTCCATCTATAATAGCCAAAATTCTAAAATTGAAACAGACATTTAACATAATTTTTCTGCAGTCTTCATCTGCTGTTTCATGTAAATGGAGTACATTTTCAAAGTGATATGTAGAGCCCAGTTAGTATATCTGTCCTAGTACTGTTAAAATACTGGTTTAAAATACTGAATCAGGATTCAGCAACATAAAACCAAGGCACAGCAGTATGCCTCTCATGCTGGGAAACATGAAACCTGTGGGAAACTCAGGTGGAAATGGGTCTCAGAGTTGGCTGTCAAACAAGCACTTTAAGCCCTAGTGGAGTTTTGAGGAGAAACATTCAGGAATAAACTGCAGCTATCACTATGAAAAACCTGAGAAAATTATGAATTTCTAAGGAGCAAAAGATAAATATGCAGGAGCAGAAATTCTTTAGTCTTTGTTTAGCATTCTTTCCTCCCCTTTTTTGCTGATAGTAACCCAATCATAGCATTTAACTGCACCAACCACGAATTTATTAATCTTACCACATTGCTGTTGAGCCCAATCCACAAAGGCTCTCCATATTGCACTGCCTGCAGCTGCAAGAATATATTACTGTAATAATCGAAAATGCTGGCAAGCTCTGAAGATTTCTCCTTGCAGGCTTTTCTTGCTTCTTCCCAATTCATCTTAGAAGGAATGATTAAATAGCTGCTGTTACCATAATGGATGAAATCAGAATCTGGAGCACTTGTGGAATGAAACAGTTCAGGCTCTATAGGAAAGAGGTACAAATTTGAGAGGAAGGGAAAAATTACTAGCTGTCAGATAGCAGTATTACTTTTGAGTAACAGATGTATATAATGTGGCAGAACAAGCATCAAGTAAAAGCATTTCTTTTTTAAAACCCAGCAGACTTATTTTAATGGTAATTTGGAATTATTTTAAACTATAGTGTAAATAGTGTATTCAGGAATTACGGGGAGGCAGAAAATGAGCTGTGTGTATCTATAGACATTTACTAACCAGATGAAATACTGGTCCCACCATGATCCTTTGCCCAGAGTTCTCTATGTCCCCCACTCTCAGTGCAGGTGAAGTTCCTCCCAGGCACAAGCACAGGACGGGGTCTCCACATAACTTCAGTCTCAAAATAGGGGTGAATTTCATTCTAAGCAAAGTCTGTGACCCGACTGCTACATTTAGGATGAAGTGAAAAAGGAAACCGCAGTTGTGCCTCAAATTATATATACGGAAGTAGAATGCAAAGGCCTTAGAGCCAGTGATGGGGACAGAAAAAAGGACAAAAACTGTCTTTGTGTTCAGCCACTGCTGAGGATGCCCTGGCAATTGTTTTTGCTAGTGTCATCCTCACGCATCTTTCTGCACTTGCATGGGACAGAGCTGTGAAACAGCTGGCCCAGCTGTGGCTTCTTCCTGTATTTTTACTTGCTGCTCAGCAGTTCCCTGGTTTTATTCCTGCAAACTCTGCAGTGTAGCTGTGCTCCGGATGTGTCTCCCACCCTGAGGCTACATGAAGAAAACTAGAACTTTTGCCCTTCTGAGTATTGCTGTTCTTATGGTATGAAGGCGTTGCTGGAGACCGACAAGCAAACTAACCAGCTTAACTGGCCTCACTTAACCCCTCAGTTGGAGGTCATCATTGGATTTGTCTTTCCGTACTGTATTTGCAAAATAATTGGATTCAGACACCTATACCTGTGACAGTTGGGTAAAGCACAGATGGCTAAACCTTTCTGTCAATAGAGAACAGGCATTTTGAAGGCACAGCTCTTCTAGGAACCTGCTTTAAGCATTTTTCTCATGATGAGGCAGGTGAATCCTTCCTTCAAAACATCTGCTTGCCACATGCAGGCAACTGATTTAAGTGTGGATGTCTACAGGGTAGTCGAAGTCAGCCTCTCTGAGCGTTGATGGGTGTGCTGGTAGGGGAGAAGTCATAAAGAAAAAACTTTTCTATAGCCCTGATTCCAAAGTGACTTTTGTGACTGGAATTCCTTAGCTGGTGAAGTAGCCCTGCTTCTCTCACCCTGCCTGCTACACCCACAGCCATGCAGTTGTAACTGAGGACTTAAATGCTCAGATTGTTCAGTAAATGTCTTGCAACAAAAAAAAAACCCCGAAAATTGAAACTTACTGCTGTCTGTCTGGCAAATATAGCTTTTGTTATTCATGCAGCTAGTATTTTCCCAAAATCCTTCTTCATTTACAGATCTTTTTGTCATTGCAATACAGTCAGTCTAGGAAAAAAAAAAAGAAAACAAATAAAACCCCAAATTGTTGATGATAAAGTGCAAAATGTACAGAAAAATAATCAAAACAGGTGTGAGGAGAAAAATTTAATAGCTTTCTTTTCTAATTTTCTGGCTCTTATTTCCATTTATTGCTTCTTGGAAATTAAATGTTTTATATATGTACTTATAAATGTACTTTAATTGGCAGATTAATGCAAAAACTTTTGTCACTTTATAAAAATTCCTGGGAGTGTATTGACGTTATTTTTACTATGTAGTTTATGTTAATCTCTACTGAATTTGTTGGAGTTTCATTTGGATTCATGCCATACAAGGTAAAACAGTAAACCAGAGCAAAAATCACAGCTAGTAATACTGAATATTTTCAGTAAAAGATAATAATTCTAATAAATATAATTACTTCTAGCAGTAAATATAATACAGCATTCCTTTTCTGCAGTTCTAGACTTCTAGAAAGGAATGACAACAAGCGTGGACTCTAAACTTGCCTCATAATCTCTGAGTACAGCTTTAAAAATTTGGTCTTCATAATATTCAGTTGCCTTCTGCTTTAAGTTATTGAAAACAAGATCTTAGCTGAGACAGAAGTCAGGCTGGTTACTTGAACGTTGAGTATGTTATCTAAGCTGTGCATTTTCTGTTTATTTGTATTTTTTCTGTTTACCTCTATATACTTCCAGTCAGCCCTTACAAATACATCTCTAATTGGGAATTGTCGTGCCCATTTTGAATAGTCAAATATGCTTCCATCCGTCCAAAGATATGTACCCTCAGATTTAATGTCATTCAGCCCAATCCATGTTCCATTGGCAACATCCTTTAGCTGGAAGGTGAGGAAAGCTAATAAAAAATAGATTATAAAATGAAATAAAAAGTAGCTAAGGAGTTTCCTTTCTTCAAATTCCATGTAAATGAAAGCACAAATAAAACAATCAATCATCTTTTTAAAATATTGGAAATATCAAGTTCAGTATTGTTAGGCTATATGAGCTAATAGTAAAACATGAAAATAACAATGGTTAGTTGAACTGAAGCAGTTTGATTTCAGAGGAAAAAAAGGAAATTATTTTTGATAAAAATTATTTAGGCTTCTTGAAAGTATTACAGAAATGGGGGCTAGGAGTGACTTCAAAAGGATTATTCAGTCTACCCCAAGGCAGCATTAACTGCACTTAAGAAATTTCTGATGGATGTTTGTTTACTGTCTAACTTGAATTTCTGTGAGCATTTCCTGGCTATAAACTATTACAATTTATCCCATCTTCCAAGTCCATGAGGAACAGATTATTCTTTTCCTTCCACATGATTCTTTTGCACAAGTTGGGAAGCGTCATAGTATCTCACTCCAGTCTTCTCTCTGGATCAAGGGGCTCTGGGTCTTCCTTTATAGGTTATGCTTTTTAGATCTGGAGGACATCTCAGCCTCATCATTAGATGGTAAAATGTGCTGGCTTCAAACATGGTGCCATAAGGCTCAAGTGTCATACCTTGTACTTGATCATTGTGTATGGAGGCCAAATTTCCCCCTAATTCTATACAAATTGTTCTTGCTGAGTGCCAAGTTAGTCTCTCTTCTTCTCTTGATCCAAATATTTTATAACACTGCAGAGAGAGTAAAGGATTAGAAAGAATTTCAGGTATCAAAACCCATTGATTTGGATTAATTCAGTGCTAGTCCCTGCATGCAAAGAGCAGCAGATGGGGGATTTGCTAAACATGAATCCTGTTGGCCAGTAAGAAGGTGACAGAGCTAATCACAGCAATGTGTGCATAGTACCTACAAACCCATGGGGTTTGTACTGGGGAAGAGCAGACAACCTACAAAAGCTTTTGAGGAATTAAGTAGGTATCCAGAGTGCACAGGTAATTTCAGGCCACATTACTGAAAGGTAAGGGCTCCTCTCTTTTTATGCCCTTTGACTGCATAAAAAACTTTTCCTACTGATTGCATTGTGGGATTGATTTGTGGTTTTCATTTGTTGCTTGTTTGGTTGTTGGGGGTTTTTCAAGTTCATATGTTCAGGTTTTTTGCTTAACTTAGCAAAAACCAATGCTTGGTTGTTTTCTATATTTGATTTGACATTTATTGCTGTTTGTTACTCAGTTTAAGATGAGTTCTGTGGTAGCCAATTACATATGGAAAAGTGTGACCTTTCATATTTTCACCTCAGTGTTACTCAGAGAAAGGGGCTTACATTTACAGATAAAGATAATGAAATGAGATTTTCATGCAGTGTGTCTGAAATAACTAGGAAATTCTAGAAAATGAAAAGTAACTATGGCTAAAGGCATACGGACATCTACAAAAATTGTAACTTCAAACATTCAAATCACCTTCATTTGAGATTTAGTTACAAATTTTCCAACCTGGAAATTTACTATAGTGCTAACTAGATGCCTCTTAATAAACCGGTATATAAAGAGAAAGAGTTTTTATGGTGAGATAAAAGGGATAGTTGTTTTCTTCACCTATAGCAAATGTACTAAATATGGCTGAAATTTATTACTGCACCTTATTGTTAAACAAAAGCCAAGTTTCAGGGCATCCTCCCAGAGGTGGAAGTACAGTAGGAGCAAATCCTGAGTAAGTTGAATTACGCCTTTCACAGATAAAGGCGTTTTTCACAGCACAGCTTATATCTTTCCAAAAGCCTGTAAAGAAATGGAATACAGATAATTATTGTACAGATTACAGAGAAACTCTGGTACCACCACTATGACAGTACCTGAGACAGCATTCATAAAGCACAAATTAAACACATTTACCCAAATACACTCCTCCTTCCTCTGCAGTATGTTTGTCTCCTAATAGAGATGGCACCATTTCAAACCTCAGCATGTTTGTTACGAAAAACTGTCAGTGTTTTGAACTACCTCTTTTTGGGGTAGCTTCAAATTTAAACACATACCAAACATTTCGGATTTTGATGCTAAATTTTTACCCAAATGTTTCTTGTTGCCATTTTACTCACCAAAATCTTCTGACATTATCACGCAGTTTTCATCATTATTTGCAAAATTGGGTTCGTTTGGAGCCCAGGCAACATAGTTCACTGGGGTCTCATCCAGCCACCTGGAAGAAAGAAGCAGACAGTTGCTGCCAGACAGACATCTCCAGCAGTCAGTCACAAGGTCTGCTTAGGCACAGGGCTAAGCAAGGTATCAGCAGTGATCAGAGGGCGAAGGCTCCAGATGCCCCAGAGAGGACACAGCCCCAGCATTACTGCTGCTTCTCATCTGTTTAGTTCTATCACATTCAAGGCCTATCAGCAGTCCACCTCCCTTTCATCCCAGAAAGGTGTCCTCCTGAAAGTCTTCTACAAAAAGATTGTTAAAACAGGTTCTCTACTAGAAATTTCAGAAAGCCTGTTGGATGAGATGTTGCTTACTCTTCGTGCTTCCAGCACCCATAACTTGGACTGCTGAGATTAATCTGATTAAACATTTCTATATACTTTTCATCAAAACTCTCTAGGCTTTCTCAGGCTTTCTCAGACATTGGAGATCTGGTTAGAGTAAATCTCATCCTTAGGCTGATGTCTAAAGTGAATCGAGTGAATTACATCTTAAAATGAGCTGCCTCTCCTCACTACCTATGCAAGTTTGCTTGGGTGTTTAACTCAGTTCTTTCAGTGCAAGACATTAAGTGAAATGAGTCTTAGCCATGAACTTATTGGTTTTGCTTTCCCAAATTTGGAAGAAAAAGACATTGCTCTGCTTAAATATAGAAGAGTGTTACACTTCTGCTATAAGACATCTCCTGAAAACTATCCAGAGGTCAATTGCACAACAGTTACTATATTGTAAAACAAAACCACACACAAATGCTCCCTAAGAGCAAGATGAAATTATCATCATTTGTTGTCCATTACCAGTTTTCCTTTACTCACCTGAATCTCTTATCAAAGCTGACAACTAAGCCAATGAAATAGGATTTCCATTTGTATTTTGTGTAGCTCTAAAACAAAAATAATTAAAAGTTAAGCATTAAACTCTTTGTCAACATCAAGCAAAACCCTGGAAGCCAAGTAACCATTACTGTGATTATTTTTACCTATTTCCTTTGGATTTGAGGCTCAGGTAAGAATAATGTAGGTTTAGACACAGATTTCAAGAAGGCAACAGGGATATGTGGAACATCCTGAAGTAAGGAACTCACTGGACAGGAAAGCAATAATCACTGTGGTGAAACTACCTATATTAGAAGAAATAAGCAACCTGAGCCTGAACTATCCTTTGCTGCACCTTTCACGTTTGCATGCCATTTTTCTCTGCCTATTAAAGACAGCAGTAATTTTTTTGCAGGTCCTGAGCAAGTCTATTGTTCTATAAATAAACAATGTGGGACAATATCTCAGGACTCCAGCCTTGCCAAATAGTTAGGCTGTTCCTTTTATTATCTGCTCTGCTTCAAAATTCAATTATAATTAATAGGGTTAGTGCTTACATATTTCCATAGAAATTGTCTTTTGCTTTCATTGTCAATGACAACAAGATCTGCAAAGTTCTTCTGACAAATTCTCCGTGCTTCTTCCATGTGGACATGTTCTCTGCTGAAATAGTACTGCTTATCTTCATAAATAATCCATCCATCACTGGTGGATTGATATTCTGAAAGATAAAGAATCATGTATAATACATTCATATGTGGTCTGTGCAAAGTCTGGAAACTATACCATAATCAACTTTTTGAAAGAGGAAAAGATCCTACCAAGTCTGTAGTCCGGTTCAGGTTTTAGCAGTGTACCTGTAAAATAAAAGATCATTATGAGCAACATTTCAAATACAAGAAAAACAGAGGGATTTGCTTTATGTAGTTTAACATGCTTTGTATAATAGAGGAAAAAAAATTCAACAAACAATAGATTATGCTAATGCATTTTCAAGAATTTAGAGCACATACCACCATATTAAATTATGTGTATAATTTAGAAACAACGAGTGAAAAACATGTATTTTACAGTACATATATGTATCACCAAAAGCACTAACTTAAACAATCCAGAATGCACAGTAAACTCTTGGCAAACTGACTTTACTATGAAAAATTATTTTAGCATTTTTCCTGATATTCTATAATTAACTTTTTTTATATTTTTGAGACTATAGCCAAAAAACATAATCCAGCCAATATAGTAATTTCTAAAGTTTATCTACATAGTAGTAAACTATTCACAAGTATTGAAAGCTTAGTGCTGGTAAATTGTTAATACTACACATAATTTCCAGTGTCTCAATGCATTCCTCTTTTCCCGATGGCTTGGCTTTTACTAGGAAAGTCTGTTTTTAAGAATTTTGTAGAGCCAATAGATATCAAACCCAAGTTTTTGATTACATGATGGACCAGGAGGAAGCAATTAAGCTGTTACTATTCCAGAGCCAGCTATAGCCTGTCAAAGGTAGCTCTGCTTTCACTTGGATGCCTATTATTTTGTACTTCTGGACTACTAATTCTCCTAGATTTCTCCATTTCTTCTGTGGTTTGATGGAGAAGAACACATTATTATAGAAATTACAGGAACACTTTGATGAGAAATAGGTAGCAAAAAAAAGAAAAATCAAGTAAAATTCTTTTGAGGTCTTTCAAACATTAGTGGCTAAGATGAGGCGCTCTCACCGCCGCGACACCGGTTCGATTCCCGAACCCGTCCGGGCAGATGGTGCTCGTCAGCCCCTAAGGCCATCCATCTAAGAGAAGGTCACTCTAAACAAACCTACGTCCTGA